>CANNZV010000063.1:0-677911 GCA_947561585.1 Caprella mutica | reverse complement strand
GATAGTACATCATCACAGTAACTCTTTTCTCTGATAGTACATCATCACAGTGACTCTTTTCTCTGATAGTACATCATCACAGTGACTCTTTTCTCTGATAGTACATCATCAAGTGACTCTTTTCTCTGATAGTACATCATCACAGTGACTCTTTTCTCTGTTAATACATCACCACAGTGACTCTTTTCTCTGATAGTACATCATCACAGTGACTCTTTTTTCTGATAGTACATCACCACAGTGACTCTTTTCTCTGATAGTACATCATCACAGTGACTCTTTTCTCTGATAGTACATCATAACAGTGACTCTTTTTTCTGATAGTACATCATCACAGTGACTCTTTTCTCTGATAGTACATCATCACAGTGACTCTTTTCTCTGATAGTACATCATCACAGTGACTCTTTTCTCTGATAGTACATCATCACAGTGACTCTTTTCTCTGCTAGTACATCATCACAGTGACTCTTTTCTCTGATAGTACATCATCACAGTGACTCTTTTCTCTGATAGTATATCATCACAGTGACTCTTTTCTCTGATAGTACATCATCACAGTGACTCTTTTCTCTGATAGTACATCATCACAGTGACTCTTTTCTCTGATAGTACATCATCACAGTGACTCTTTTCTCTGCTAGTACATCATCACAGTGACTCTTTTCTCTGATAGTACATCATCACAGTGACTCTTTTCTCTGATAGTATATCATCACAGTGACTCTTTTCTCTGATAGTACATCATCACAGTGACTCTTTTCTCTGATAGTACATCATCACAGTGACTCTTTTCTCTGATAGTACATCATCACAGTGACTCTTTTCTCTGATAGTACATCATCACAGTGACTCTTTTCTCTGATAGTACATCATCACAGTGACTCTTTTCTCTGATAGTACATCATCACAGTGACTCTTTTCTCTGATAGTACATCATCACAGTGACTCTTTTCTCTGATAGTACATCATCACAGTGACTCTTTTCTCTGATAGTACATCATCACAGTGACTCTTTTCTCTGATAGTACATCATCACAGTGACTCTTTTCTCTGATAGTACATCATCACAGTGACTCTTTTCTCTGATAGTACATCATCACAGTTCATTCGATAAAGGTATTATTTATTAACGGCAATTCTTCATATTTCCATAGATAACTCATTTGCAAAGATCGATATATCGGTTATTTTATTGACCCAAATTTTTAACATCATTTGTATTGCGATTATATTTTCCATCGTATTGGGTATTAAAAAATATTGTTAAATTCAACTTAGGTTTTGAAATATTTTACCGGTGTACCTAATTAAACTTCAATTATTTCGTCTGTCGAACTATAGATTTTGATGTTAACTTTTGATGTTAAAATTTTAAAATTATAATAAACTAGATTTACATTTTGCAGATTAACCATTCCTTTTTTCAGAAGTAATATTTATTCCATCGATTTCCAAATTAAATGAAGATTTAAGAAACAAATTTCTTTTCATTGGAAATATGCTGATGAAACATCTGAATTTTATCCGTTTACTATTTATAAACATTCCGAAAACAATTTCAAATTAGTAGGTACAAGAAACTGAAAACTACAAACATGCCTCGTCTCAGCAATAAAAGAGGACGTGAGGAGAGCAATTCCGATGAGAACACCGAAAACATTGTAAAACTGCCTAACAGAATCATGCTCCACAAGAATTCAAAGAGCACAGCAAGTTCTATAAAGACGAGCATGGCTAGAAAGATCCATGGCGGTAAAGAGAGTTTCAAGGATGAAACGCATCATCGTAAACAAAGTGGCGCGAAAACCTCGGATACTCTCAAACTGGAGTCAGTAAATGCTAATGTCATCCGCTACAAGATTGATAGTAGTAGCTCATCTTCTGGCAATCAGAAAATTCCTAAATTTTCAAAGACCCCCATTGGGAGTTCTTCAAAATCTTCGAAACCCGCAGGTACAGTTAGGAATATTAATGTCGAGGTTTACAATCCCGGCGAAAAGGCCAACAATAAAAATAAGGACCAAATTCAAGATCGTAAAGTGTCGTGTTCCACAGTTCCTCCAACCAAAAAAGCTACAATTTTGAATGAAAATAGAAAGAATACGAATTCTATACGAGTAAAAACAGAAATTTTCAGTGATGATGAGAGTGGTACGCAGCCTGAAACCAAAAAGACAGAGAAAGTTAAGTTCCAAGTTGTTTCAATTTCTCTAGCAGAAGCTGCCAATTTGAATAGAACAACGAAAGAAACGGAAATTAAAACATCAAAACCTCAAACTAATGAAGTCCAAGCTTCGAATTTATCCGATTCTTACTCTCAAGAAAATTCATTCATTCCGGCGCCCCAGGAAGATCCCGTCGACTACAGCGGTAGCAGTTTATTAAATACTTCCATAGGTTCAACAATGGGAAGTCAATCTAACACCAATAGCATGGCTATTAAGTTTACAAATTTTAATGACGATCGTAATTTAAATTCCACTCGAGAAGACAATTCCGTTGGAAATTCCAGAAGCGTTGAAGAGAGCAGCTCGGGATCGTCCACCACCAAACTACCCAGTATGGAATCTGCTTTTAGTAAAGTTGCAGATTCGTTTAAATACCAGGAAGAAGCCTCATCCTTGTCTTACACTACTCTGAAGTAAGTTTAGAACTATTTTTTACTGAAAATTCAGCTTTATACATATCTAGGTTTCAGGAAATATTCAGTGAAATTTAACGTTATTTATTGGAAAAACTGTTTTAAAATATATCTGTTCTGGAAAAAATATTATACTTCAACTAAATTATATACTATAAATTTTCTTACGGAAATATCATGTGTTTCTTTATGTGGTATCATTCTAAAAATTGGAATCTGTCAATTTTCACCATATTAATTGACTAAAATGTTCTTTTCGATCAACTAACTCTTTGCCTGAACCTATAAATCAGAGAGAAAGTTATGGTGAGGCCGTGGAAGATAAAGTGTCCTCAATTCTTAATATTCATCAATTATATATATTATTTTAAAATTTACAACTAATCAAAAAGTAATACTAATTCAATGAAGAATATAAAAATAAAACATTTGTTGAGGAGCTTTTTTGTAAAATATTATTTTCCTCGTTTTCAGAACGATCACTGCGCCCGAATACCACCCTCCCCTATACCACAATTTCAGTGAAACCATCGGGGCGAATAGCAGCGAAGTCGCACCCCCCATCAACAGTTCAAACCCTTCACATCTTCAACTTTTACCCCCTAACTACGTAGATGCATCAACGTTTGCTTTAGGTCAAGCTAATCATCACTTCACAGGGTTTTCAAAAGAAGAAATCGAGGCGGATCATCCAGTCCACCTTCCGTATAATTCAATATACCCTCCATATCATACCAGGTAACCACTGAGTTTACACTGAGTGCGTCATTTTTCTACAGTCCTGTTTTTCAACACAACGCTGAGAGAACAAAAATATTACCAATTTAAACGTCATTTGCTAGAGTGATGTAAAAACTTTTCTGAACATAATACAACAAAAAGAATAAAAATATCTTGATTGATTCGAAATGTATAAGCAGTTAAATTCGGATTTCCTTTTTTGTGGTCAATACTGTAGGCCCGCTTCACACTTGCGTTTTTTAACACCGCGAAAGAAGCTCTTCCGAAAATGTGTTCACATTTGCGTTTTTCTTTTATCGCTGAATGTGATTTTTCCTGGAGCGATAAAAAAATACAGGTGTGAAGTGGTCCTATACGTATCCCAAATTTTGATTATATTTTCAAGGTATCAAATGGAGAACGAGGCGCACTTGGCGGTGGCACACGGACAAAGCGTCGCGTTCCAGGACTATTACCAGCAAGCAGGGGCTCCACACCACCAGAGTTTGAGCTCTGCTTTCCATCAACCAAAACCTCCCGCCATTTTCACAACTCCTCAAAGGAGCACAGGTTCCGCCGTTCAGATGATTGACATCAACCAACAAATGAGCAACAGCTCTCGGAATGATCTTAAAGTTGGTTTGGGAGGTAGAGGGGGAGGACCAGGATCACGCGGGGGAAGAGGAAGGAGTACCAAGATACAGGAGAAACTTTCCAGAGACGGTAGGATATAATCATGTACCTAAAAAATGCCCGTTTAGAACAGGTCTGGGAATATCTGTTATATATAGGAATAGAATTAATAAAATATTTTAAAACCACGTTGTGAAAAAATACCGATGGGATAAATAATTCTTCAGGAAAATACAAATAATATTCCACTAGAGATGAACTCTTACAATGAAGAACATTCATACAATATCTATTTACAGTTTAATACAAATACAAAATAATAAAATAGATCAGGCTAATAAATACCCTAATAATTATGATATTTATTTGTATTATTTACATTTCTGACTTTGTTCTTGAAGCCACTTTTCTTTCTGACTGTTTTTTCCAATCCCTTGTATCTAATTTCCTTTTGGCCTTTGGTTCCAAAGTAGACGTTAAACATAGTTGAAAAAAAAAATGTCCCTACCTCGAACTTAACCGTCGCGTCATTGCAGATTACAAAAAGTCTGCGTGTGACCGCGAGAGAACAAGAATGAAGGACATGAACTGCGCTTACGATCTACTCCGAGAAAAACTACCTGTCTGTAGACCCCCGGGGAAAAAGCCCCCTAAAATGGACTCCAGCAGGTGAGTACCACCGAAAATAGGGAACAAAACCCGAGAGAAAATGATTGTGTTTCTTTTTATTCCCGCATTTACAAAAAATAATTGAAAAATTAGCTACTGAAAAAAATTCATTATCATTAAAAAAAAAAATAATCCATATTCTTTTTCCAATAAAATAATTGGTAATATTTCACTATTAATTATTTTTTTATTTTTTCAGTGGTAGAGACAGGTTCCCATCCAAGTTGGAGACTTTGAGGTGAGATTAATTAGATTTAATTCACTTCATTATAACTCTATAAGAGTAATATAAACAAATACATTTAATAAATAAATCAACTAAAACAGATGTTAGCTGTTCAGAATGTTAAATGCTGTAAAACTCCTGAGTTATGAAGCACTCGAGTTATGAAGTTGTTTTCTATGTTTAAATTATAGAAAATGATATACGTCAAGAATTTCGTAATAGTTATCCTTCAATGACCATAGTTTTCTATGATATCATAGAAAACTATCTCGTGCACTCGAGATTTGAAGTGGTTCTGAGTTATGAAGAAACCAATACTTCATAATTCAGAAGTTTCACTGTAACATCTCTATTAAGGCTATTAATCATTCTCTTCTGGGCGGTGAAAACGCGGCGGTTCATCTGATAGTATAGAATATGCCTAAGATGTCACTAATAGCAAAGTCTTCACCACAGGTTGGCAATTAGGTACATCCGACATCTAGCGAGGACTCTGTCGGTGCCCCCCAACGCTGCGTACCCGGATTACGACCCTCCACCCTACAACGTGACCAACATGCCCCAATCTCTCAGGTAAAACATACAACGTGAATACAGAGAAACTGAAACACGTTGCAAAACGAGAAGTTGAAAAATGTTAGGACAAGTTGTAAGATCGAGCACGCCTCCCGATATACATATATTAGATGTTAAAGTAAGAAATAAACTGCGGAAATATTGAATTAATGAGACCATTGAATCTCCTTAGGATCTATAATTTAAAAATATATATTGTCACAACCCTAATCAATACTTGAACTATTATATATTTTAAACCATCTAATCATCATTTTCAGTTCTCTCATACCATACAGGTTCTACCCGAACGAATCCTCCCCAGGTGCCCCAGGAATCTACAGCCACCCCCTTTACGGGACAGCCTCCTCATCGGTCCCAACCAGTTCCCCAGGGGACCACTCCATAGAATTTTCTTCCCCGTACGTACCCCAGGGGATTTCATCAGCCATGGAGTATGGACGGGACCCTTTCTGGCACTCCGAGTCAAGTATACTACCTGACTACATTTGAATGTAGGTAGTGACTACATTTGAATGTAGGTAGAGGCCGCCGTAGAGCCTACATTTGGCCGGAAATTTCAGTCTCGGTATTATAAATGGCCTCTTAACACAAATGGCCGTTATGTAGTTTGTTGTATCCGCTAGTTTGTTGTACTGCACACTTCATGATTGTTGAAACCCTCTATACATCAAACTGATAGGTTTTTTTCATAGATCAGACCGCAAGTTCCGAGAACACCCACTGTGACACGTTCTACCAAACTGTCACTATATTTATATCATAGTAAATAAATAGAGAAGTTTGCCAAGTTTCGAATTCATTGACGGTGAACTTGATCCATTCTTCAGAAACGATGTAAACAAATGACGTCACACAGAGTACTCTCAAATATTATAAGTATTATTAGGTGAATATTATAAGTGAATAGAGTGTAAAACGTGATAAAAAAAAACAATTTTATGTAAGTTAATTTCAATGAAAATGCACATTTAACTGAATAGTAGAACAAGTTTTATTAAAAACAAATGGAAAATATTCTGTGTGACGTCACTCATAGTATTTTCGTATGTTCCAATATTGTACTGGTTATACCTCTCTATTTATTTACTATGGTTTATATATTATAAGTTTACGTAACGGTCGGAATATCGTAATTTAACCTAAAGTTGTTTGGTATTATTTTGCATCACATTGCACATATTTTATTTTTTCACTTTTCATTGACAATTTTCACGTTTTTGTCAAATATTTTTGAATTACGTTTTTTGTATAATTTTATTTATTTGTGGCGATAAAACCAGTAAAGTTCTTCTTAACAATTTAAAGACAAACGAAAAATAAATATCAAAATAAAGTTAGAAAACTTGCATAAAAAAATTATTCACGTATGAATTTATATGAATTAAATTTTTTTTTTGTATTAATAAATCAATAATTTTTATTTTTATTATAAATCAATTTTGGATAAAAAAATTCAATAGAAAAATAATATTTTTCTATCAAGACTTACAAAATAATAATCCAAACTAGGGTAAGTTACGAATTATTGGTCAGTACTACATCTTCGGTCATATAAGAAAAAACAATATAAAAATTGTTAATAATAATAATTTTTATATTGTTTTTTCTTATATGACCGAAGATGTAGTACTGACCGATAATTCGTAACTTACCCTATTCGAAAACATGTTTAAATGCAAAAACTATATAGATTTCATTTGGATACCGTGTATACGTTTTATAAAGTGAATAGGTTCACAAGATCCATAGAAATGTAATTTGAAAAAAATTATGTATAAAATTATAAGGAAATTTTTTTTTTACAGTGAATAAAAAAAATGAAGTAACCCAGGGAAAATTTTTTGGTGGGGTAATAGAAGGAGAGCCCCTCTTAATCTCCTAAAGCCCCACCATAACACTTTCTTGATATATTTGAATATTATGCAAATATAGATTAATTAGTATAAAAAATCATAATTTAAATTAATATCATTATTTAAATTTGGTTTATTCGTAAATTTTTTTTTATTCAAATTTTGATGCTAAAACAAAATAATGTAAACTATTTTTTTTCAATTTTACAAATTTGCTGTTCATTTCATTATTTTTTGTATATTTGCTTTAATTATTTTTTTGTATATTTACTTTATATTTCTTTTGTATATTTAGTAACACTTACATAGGGACAATTAGTAATATATATAATATTTAATTTTAGACATAATTATATACGATTTCAAAAAAGGATCATTAGGTACTATTTATAGGCTAAATTCCAAATTATCGGACAGATCCACATCTTCGATCACACAAGAAAAATCTTATAATAAGCATTATTAACTTTATATATATTCTTTTTCTTAGATGATCGAAGATGTGGAACCGTCCGATAACTATAGGGACTAACCATTTAAAAATAAATAACACTGAGCCAGTATTTTTTAAGCAGGTATACCTAATTTTTTTTTTTTTAGATTTTTACATTATAACGAAAAAGACACTGTAAATATTATTTTTAAATAAACTTACTTCATTTTATATGTACATATACATGTAAAAATTGTAATTTAATTTATATGTTTATTTCTGTTGAATTAACTCCTCGAACATTCATAAGGGCCGTATACACGTAGGGTTTTTTAAGTCTTTCCACCAGACTTTTTGCTAAGCTCCTCCTACTTTTTCCACGAGAATATAAGAAAAAACGATATAATTATTATTTATTTTATTTGTTTCAGTTGGTATCCATGATACCTGCAGGTATCATGGATACCAACTGAAATAAATAATAATTATATCGTTTTTTCTTATATTCTCGTGGAAAAAGTAGGAGGAGCTTAGCAAAAAGTTTGGTAGAAAGACTTATAAAACCCTACGTGTGTACGGCACTTTAATGTTCGGTAACTGGGTATTAACATGAACCAATCCGACCTTTAGGAATGTATAATTGTATTCTTTAGCACCCAGTTTCCGAGTACTGTGACGTTAGCATAGTAATAGCACGGTAATAATTAGGGTTGTGATAATATGCTTTCAAAATCATAGATCTTAAGAATATCACAGAAGAAATGAAATGGTATCGAATACTATATACCGCTGGTGTAGAACCATTCAATACTCTTTAATTCTCCCCGTCTATAATATTCTCTATAATTTATTAAGCATATTGTCACAAATCTAATAATAAGGCATTCAATTATTATATTTAACCCTCAGTGTACAGTTGCATACAATATATACTTATATATGTAGTTTTGGGTTATTTGCAACCCTTTTTTGTGCGTCTCAGGTACATTTGCAGTTTATTTCCGATAGATATACTGATGTGTGTATGTATATAGGGGCGGCCCCCCACCCCAAACCCCCCTGCCAGGACATTAAACAATCATGAAATGTGTAGGACAACAAACTTACGAATACAACAAACAACCTAACGATTCCGTCTTTTAGATTTTTTCCTATGTAGTTTGGTTGTAACTGGTAGTTTGTTGTACTACACACTTGTGGGTTGTTTAATAAAATTCATACAGATATTAATACATTTATTAGAAATAAACTGTAAATGTATCTGTGACACCCAAAAAGAGTGGTTATAACACACAAGTACCCACCACAATGCTATTCGTACGTGATGAATATCTACATCGAAATTTTCATACGTCTGGCAGTGTGAGGTGGAATAAACTGGTGGCAGATGTCGTACGATGAACACTTTCTCATCTACAATATATACATATTCAGAAATTTACATTTTCCGAGTACTTTAAGTGTCCGAATTTAGGAATACGGTAATCCATTATTTATTTACTTTATTTATAGCACTTGTGTAAAATTATTTTTCTTAAACCTAGGGTGAATTCTGAGTTATTGGACAGTTCCTAATCATCGATCATGTCAAATAACGAGTGAAAATGTTTAAAAAAATTATGATCGGAAATGTGGAACCGTACGATAACTCGGAACCTACCCTACTTGAAGTTACCAAAGTCTCCCAAAGCTTAATTTTTAATTCACGTTATATCTAGTCATATAATATAAATAAGTTATTATTTCTCTTATAGTTTAAGTAATGCATAAATATTATACATTTAAAAGATTAAAAAAAACATAATAATTTTTTATTTTTTATTCACATACTAAAATGTCTTCGATTTTTATGTCCTTTTTAGTATATTGAAATTGATTGTCATAATAATTATATTTTTATATAATCGAAAACGTGTAATTGTACGATAACTTGAAACTTACCACAGAATATATAATGATCTAGTCAAGCATGTTCAATTTACAAAATAAAAAGTGTGAATTGCATATTGAAATTATTATCCTTCCATTTACACTATTATTCTTCTTAATAAGCTATATATACTAGGAATAAAACCAACTTTTTAATGAAAATTGAAGTACATTTCAAAAAAGTTTAATTTGAATCAGTCGGTTAGTTTATGCAAAAATGTCAGGGTTACAACGCCATCTATGAACGGGGTATAATTATTTCCAGCTTCCTCTCACCCAACATTGAAATACCTATTAACAAAATAGAGATATTAAACCACCACTCTGAAAGATATTATATTGCCTTTTATTTTCTATCACCTGATTAACCTTGTATGGAAATATTAGAATATGCAAAAAATAATATTGAAGAGACATTAAACAATCCAAAATAGACTTCTCGTTACAGGTGAACTGAATTGACAAGAGGGTAAGAATATGGTAGTAATAACTAAATATATAAATTTATGTATGTACAAAATACTAAATAGCAATGATAACTTATAATTAAATTGTCTGTATATTAACCAAATATCAATTGAACATTAATCTCCATTTTCAGTTGAAATTTTGTAACTAGTGAGGTATTTAGTGATTTTTTATAATAAAATGATAACTAACGTTCTTTGTTATATTTGAATATCGAGATTCGAGAAGTTGGTTAACTTACCAGTGGCAGTGGGCCTAACTAGTTAGGTTGGTAGGTGGCTCGGTAGGTAGGAAACAAGGAAGTTCTAGTTACTAACTAGTTAGTAATAAGTAGGTAATAACGAAGATATTTTCAGTTATTCTGTAGCTAGTATTGAAATGTTTTGGTGATGACATTAAGAAATACCTATACGGAGTGACCTAGTAGGTAACTACCTACTTGGATACTTTCTAAGTTTCATGTTATTCATACACCAGATTGTATTTGGTGGTAAATTCCAATGATATGTCGGCAGATATTCAATTTCTCTAATAAAAAAATTCCTGCAATGTCTGAGGATATTTAGCTATTAATTCCTATATTAGCTATCTACCATTAATTTTTGGAGGGGAAACTGGAACAATGTTGGGAGGACTCAGGACCAGACAAATTGATGAAAAATGTTGGCAGATATTTCTCAGATTTTTGAAAATCAGAAGAGTTCAGTGCATCAAATACAAATTGGTTTGTACGGAGAGACCTAGTACCGACTTGGATACTTTTATGTTATTCGTACAGAGAGAGCCAAGAGACATAGCATTAGCACCTAACTACTTCTAGTTCTATGTTATTCGTACGGTCCTACGGAAAAACCTAGGTACCTACTTCTATGTTATTCGTACGTACTCATGGTCACGGAGAGACCTACTTCTATCAGTTCTATGTTATTCTTATGAAAAGACCTAGGCTACTTCTATGTTATTTGTACGGAAAGACCTAGGTATTACCGTATTTGAGTCTGTCACCGTATTTCTATGTTATTCGTACAGAGAGTTGAGAGACCTACTTGGCTACTTCTATGTTATTTGTACCGAAAGACCTAGGTATACCTAACTACTAAGTAGGTAGTGGCTAGGTACTTCTATATTATATGTACCAATGGAGTCTGGAGAGACCTACTTCTATGTTGTTCGTAATCGTACGAGACCCCTTCTATTTTATTCGTACGGACACACCTACTTCTATGTTATTCGTACGGAGACACCTACTTCTTTGTTATTCGTACGGAGACACCTACTTCTTTGTTATTCGTACGGAGACACCTACTTCTATGTTATTCGTACGGAGACACCTACTTCTTTGTTATTCGTACGGAGACACCTACTTCTATGTTATTCGTACGGAGACACCTACTTCTATGTTATTCGTACGGAGATCTGAGACACCTACTTCTATGTTATTCGCACGGAGACACCTACTTCTATGTTATTTGCCAGGTAATAAAGCATGTCCAAAAAACGCCATTTTAATGGCGTTTTTGTAAGTTATTTTGAGCCCTTCAATTGCAAATGGTGAGAAATATCAAATTTTCTCATATAGGTACTACACAATGTTATTTTGAGTGAATTTATGATGATTTCAATTGATTTGATATTTTTGGAGAGAAATTTGGTAATTTTTGGAGACATGAATAGAGTTTATGAGCCATACTATTTTACTTGGATTATTTGTACGGAGAGATTTACTTCTATGTTATTTGTACGGAGAGATCTACTTCTATATTATTTGTACGGAGAGTCCTACTTCTATGTTATTCGTATTGAGAGACCTAGCACTCAATCATAAGTAGATTACCCAATAGTTAGTTACCTACCTACCCAATAAAAGTCATTTAAGAAAAGAAAATACCTAGGTACCGGTTTGTTTCTTCGATATAGAAACTACAATGGGTCTCACATTTAGTGCAATAGTGTATTTAAAAGGTTATTTGGTTAAATAATTAAATTAGTAGCTACCTAACAAGAGAAGTATCTATGTTAAACAAATCATGCAGTGTTGCCATAGGTATGCAAATTATTCATCATTAATGAATTAGTAATAGACTAGTTGCCTAGGTTTTTCCTTAGGTATATGTAATCATGTAAAAATTTGTTCATTTTTGTACTAGCTATATTTTGCCCAAATCTGATTCAAATTTGAGCAAACAGGAACTTGATTGGTGAATGGAAATTTTTCTATTCGAAAGCTTGAAACCTACAAAACCTTCAACTCTGTGTTTGAATAAGTTACAACCTCTTGGTAAGTGGATATCCCATTGAGTTTGAAGCACTTGTCAAAAAGTAGGCTCCTACCTAGCTAATCTACTACAGTTCAGTTATTGCCTAACTTAGATAGGTTCCTAGCTTAGCCTGCTTAGGTTTAGCAACTTACAGCTATAGCTATAGTAGCCTAATATGTATGATACAAATATTTCAAGTTAGGTAGGTAGTTGATCTAGATTTGACTTTTTTTTTATTTACTTATTCACTAGCTACCTAGAGGCTATTTAGTTACAACTAAATGCATTAATGCAGTCACAGTCACACAGTGTAGGTAGCTACTTACTTAGTTAAAGACTTACAGTTAGGTAATAGGTCTCCTAAACATGAGGCTAGTCAGGTTGCATAGATGATATGGCTTAGGTACCTACCCCAGCCCATGGGCAGGATATGGCCATGTTTCATTGTGGGGGGCTGTGACCCATTCTTGAATCCTATATAGCATATAATATAGGACTCACATTTTAACACCTCAGTTACCTTGCTAAGTTTGTTCTTCTCAGATAGATGTCACACAGAAATTAACTTTGTAGCATAAGAATTAGTAATAGGATTATTAGGAACCAGTGTAATGTCCCTGATAGGCTAATGAATGAATGAATATTTCAATTTGGGTTGTGCCACAGACCCCCAGCTAATAAAGTAGGTCCTTACTTCTAAGTTTCATAAATTACAATAGTAGGTACTTAGCTACTACCTAATACCTAATTTTATAATCATTTCATAAAAATCTTTTACAAGCACTCAATGTAAGTAAGCCTTGGATTATAAATTAATTTCATTTAGGTAGGTAAATAAATTATACTAATTGTGTGGCCAGAATCAGAGTTTGTACAAATATCAAACTCCAACAGTTCATTGCAGCCTCCCACCAAAAATGACTCGAGACTCAGTTGCCCTGATTAATTGAATTCAATGTAGAATTTAAGACCATACTTCCGGCCTTGGCCCTTAAGTTCCATACAGGCTGGCCAATTTTCAGCCATAATTTTACAAAAATTTGATTCTGATCCAAGTTAATTTAACTATTTTGGATCACATATGAGAAGATTTTATTAACCAAGTAATATTGTATGGTTCATAAACTCTCCATTTGTCTCCATATCTCTCAAAAATGATGACATTTTCATAAATTCTTTCCAAAATAGAAAATAAGTCAAATAACATTTTAGCATAGAAAAATAATCTCCAATTGCAATTTAAAGACTAAAATATACAATCACAAACTCCCCATTATATCTGCAAGTAAGGACATACTTTATTACCTGGGATTTTGAGTGTCAGTTAGACATTAAGTAGTCTGGTAGGTAGCTATCTGAGTTTTGAACTTTATAAATTAATTGGCTTTATCAGACATAACTCTGAAACCTGGTCAGTTCATACAGAAAATGTTGAAAAATATCCTGTATATATTCTGCAGACTTTAGCTGAAGAAGCTGCTGCATAGTGTGGAATCCCAACCAACTAAATTTTAGAACCAAAGAAAAGATATAATAATAACGTTGTTATAATGTTGGGTTGGATGGTTGCTATAATAAAACAACCAACTAGGGTTGGTTGTTTTTACTTAACCAATCCTAGTGAAATAATTATTATATCGTTTTTACTTATATGACCGAAGATTTGGAACCGACTTATAATTCGTAACTTACCCGACATTATTTTTTTATTAACCCTTTAGCAACCAGGTGGACACTCGTGTCTCCTTTCACATAGTAGTCACATAGTATCAACTGGCCATATGTGTCCTCTTCAATTTTTTTTATAAATTAAAAAAAATCTCCAAATGATTTTTATATCCTCACTGATGTCTATAATCAAAAAAAAGTTATCAAATATTTTATTCAAAGTCAGAAAAACAAAAAAAGTGGTTGCTAAAGGGTTAACAAAGTTATTTTATTGGTATGTTAGATAGGTAGCTTACTTTGCCACTGTTAATAACACTTTTTCCCTTCAACTCTTCAGGTCTCTAAAAATGAAACTAAATTTCTCATTAAATTGATCAAAGACTAAAATTATACAGAAATTTAGAATAGGTAACATTTTTCTAAGACTGAGACCTATTTTATGAGTACCTACCAAAGCAATTTTATGTAAAATGACAACTGCTTAACAGGTAAATTTCCTTAAGTTTATTAAAGTATGATTGTTTAAAAAACAATCTTTTTCAGCTTCTTGGAACATTTATTAGAAAATATGATATAAATAAAAGAAATAATTTGGTCTATAATTATATTGTTAAGAATTAATTCCTGTAAATTTACAACCACAAAAAGTACCTAACAGCTATTGTCTTCACTGACACAGTATAACTTCTCTATAGTGAACTACAACTAACCAGTTTACTATAGAAATTAGTTCATTATCAGGACTCTAGTCACTCTACTAACCAGGACTGTTCACTATAGGAGAGTTATACTGTACTTTAAAGTTTTCTATTATTATTAATATGCACCATTTAAATAATAAACTATATTAGATAATGTTTCCTTTTTCATATATATGTTTTTAATCACTGTATTAGGTACCTTTTGCAGAAAACTATTTTATTTTATTTACTATTTGAGTTTTTAAGCAATTTTATCTAACTGCTACATTCATTCATCCAACCACTATGGATCAGTTTGATTTTACTAACAGCACATTTGTCGGTGCAAATGATCTGAGCAGAATAAACCAGAATGTATTTGGTGGTATTGAAGAGCGCAGAAACTCCTACTCGGTCCCCTCTCACAAGGTTTTCGGAAATAGAAGATCTTTCTCCACCTCAACTCCTAGCAGATCAAGTGTGTCAGTCTCCGAGTCAGTGGAGAAGAAGGACAATCCACTTGCCAAGAAACTGGTTCCTTACTATAATTACTATCAGCGGCTGGATTTGCCACATTCTGCTATGGGAAAACCTATCTTCTTCAGCTCTGAGAACAATAATGAATGGTGAGTTTGAGATGAATACAAGACCATTTTTCTTGTCTTAAATTATTTATTGTAATTAATTTATTTCAGAAATAGTTGAAGGCTTTATTTTCATCTTAGATGGCTAGGCTTTAAAAATTTTGCTAAGATTTGCTTCAATTTATTCTCTAGAGCAGTTGCTAGATAATAAACTAGTGGTAACTAGCTACATTATTATATATCTATCCTATGTTATTTATCTAATTTAAAGATAATTCTTCTTCTAATGATAGAAAATCACAATTCACATTTTGTCAGAACATGTTTTTGGAAAATAATATTTTTTTTTTCACCTGGTTTATCCTTGTTGCTTTAAAGATACTTTTTGAATTAAAGTGATTGTCTTTGAAGTTTTTAATTCAAAAGTGATTGGTCTTACTACAGTAGAACTCCTGTATAGTGAATGTAGAGTCCTGAGTAAGGAAGTAGCCTCTATAGTGAACAAATTTTCTTCAGTCTGCCTTGAATGGTCATCAGTTTTAGAAAACTGATGACCATTTTTCATGGCAGATTGAAGAAACTATGTTCACTATACAGGCTACTTCCTTACTCAGGACTCTATTCACTATACAGGCTACTTCCTTACTCAGGACTCTAATTCACTATAGAAGAGTTCTACTGTACCTACCTTGTTGATGTATGAACTTTTAAAAGTATTAGTATTATAGTATTTATACTAGCAAACTACTTTTCAGGAGTGTTGAACATGTGTGGCGAAATCATGTTGAGTTGTTGTTCTCTAACTTGAAAGACTCGTGGCTTCTCGACAGTTGTCCCATTGACTTCAAATTTGATGAGACGTGGAGTTGCTTCAAGGACTTTGCCAAAGTCAGATTCTACTGCCAAGTGAGTTATTTAGACTAATAGAAAGTTTAGTAATAGACTAAATAACTGCCAAGTGAGTTATTTAGACTAATAGGAAGTTTAGTCGTAGACTAAATAACTGCCAAGTGAGTTATTTAGACTAATAGAAAGTTTAGTAATAGACTAAATAACTGCCAAGTGATTTTTTTTGTATAATTTAAAGTGTTACATTTATCTAGTTGTTCCAATTTGTTCATATTCTTTAAAATTCATATGACAAAACATAGCTCTTATTATAAACTGATCTGGTTGAAATAATTGATATTGATAAGGGTATACCTAATAGATATCAGTTAACACTTTCACTACGTATTGGTACACATTTGTACCACTATGTATATTACTGAAAGATAAAGTACTCAATATTTTAATCCGAATTAAACTGACAATGTGTACCACATTTATACCACTGTTTTTATCATACAGACAATATCTATAGGTACACGCAGAGATACTCGGCTCCTCTTGCTATCGTTGGACATGTGATACAGAAGCAATAACAAAAACTTGTAATTTTGGAAACTTCAGTTTAGCTTGACTACGTTCTGACCATATGTAGTCAACATGTTCAAAATTGAATAACAGTTATTTTATATTTTTCTTATTGTCTGAAAATGTGGATCTGCCTGTTAACTCTGAATTTCTCCCCATTATTAGTGACTGTCTCCGTAATTTTGTTCATTATTTGAAATATTTCAATTGTGCCTAATAACTATATTAAAGTTGACTGATTTTTTTATTTCAGTACTGCAGGGATGGCTGGACTAGCATGTACGGCAGTGTGTTCTTTTTCTATCGCCTCACTGAAAGTCCTGGCGCCTCTTCCGCTCTTGGGTCTATCCTGTACCGAGTCTGTGGTCAGAAGTGTGGCAAATGCAACCCTAAACACTTTTCTTTGCCTCTCTGGTATGCTGCCGAGGCTCAAAAGGTTTGAATACTAAAAATAAATACATCTGCTGTCTTAATAGCTTATATTCAGAATAGAGCTGTAGTTACATGTACAATAATTATTGCCAATACTGATATTTTCAATTATATATATATATTTTATTTAAAATATATAAATGTAAAGATTTATTTGTCGATCCAATACCTAAAAATGGTCGATATAACGAGTACTGAGAATACCGATAATATTGTGCTGCCCTAATTCAGACATCACCTCTGTAAGATGTTGACATTTACAAGATAAATTACTCATAGGTGAAACTAACTTCTCTCCCTCAGGTGATAACTAACCTCTACTACGACATAGCAAACAAGGTAGACAAACTCGTGACCCCACCCCGTATCAAGACGAGGCGTATTGGGGCACCGAAGAACGTCCACGAGGCAGACTTGTGCCAATGCTGCACTTATGGAACTTGCAAACGTATCAACATTGAAGAGGGCTGTGATGCAATTGGCTTCAATCGACCACAAGAATCTGACAACCGACCAAATTACAACAGTGCTGAGGGCTATAACGGTACAGGGGTAGACTATCTTCTGATGAACAGGGACGCTCTCTACTACCAAAGTCCTAACTCGCTCCATCTAGCCAGTAATTCACCTGTAAATTACCTGCCTACCTTCTACAACCAGTTACCTGAAAACACTTTGGGTTACGTTTTGGTACCTCAGGGTTACCAGCACTGTTACCCGGTAGTTACTGACGTGTTACCTACAAGCTATGCGGGTAATTCCGTCATCACTTATCCTGTCGATGATAACAATAACCAGATTGTTGAAAAGTGATGAGGAAAGTAATATAGGGATGAGGAAGGTATAAAAGTGGTGAGGAAGGCGTAAAAATGGTGAGGAAGGTATAAAAGTGTTGAGGAAGGTGTAAAAATGATGAAACCTATGCCTTGATATATTAATATTTTTAGTTTACTTTTACGGATGACTTTTTTTATGTTAGTTATTTTTTTTAAAGGAATTTATACATTTAATGTTGTTAATTTTAAGATTGAGATAGAATTAATATCTATTTCCTTAAGCACGTATATGTAAGACTAATATTAAGGATAATAATAAGAATCTAAGCATAATAATAAGAATCTAAGCATAATAATAAGAATCTAAGCATAATAATAAGAATCTTTAGCATCATTAATATACATTATAGGCATAGCTAATATAGTCGTAAATTTAAAGATATTTGTCTGAAAAGCATGATATTTTTTATTGTATTGCATATTTTAACTCAATTTTAATCGATTGATGTTTTCTTTGATCATTGTCCCCTTTTATTTGATCATTGTCCCCTTTTCTTTGATCATTGTCCCCTTTTATTTGATCATTGTCCCCTTTTATTTGATCATTGTCCCCTTTTATTTGATCATTGTCCCCTTTTATTTGATGATTGTCCCCTTTTATTTGATCATTGTCCCCTTTTATTTGATCATTGTCCCATTTTATTTGATCATTGTCCCATTTTATTTGATCATTGTCCCATTTTATTTGATCATTGTCCCCTTTTATTTGATCATTGTCCCCTTTTATTTGATCATTGTCCCATTTTATTTGATCATTGTCCCATTTTATTTGATCATTGTCCCATTTTATTTGGTCATTGTCCCATTTTATTTGATCATTGTCCCCTTTTATTTGATCATTGTCCCCTTTTATTTGATCATTGTCCACTTTTATTTGATCATTGTCCACTTTTATTTGATCATTTTCCCATTTTATTTGATCATTGTCCCATTTTATTTGATCATTGTCCCCTTTAATTTGATCATTGTCCCCTTTAATTTGATCATTGTCCCCTTTTCTTTGATCATTGTCCCATTTTATTTGATCATTGTCCCATTTTATTTGATCATTGTCCCATTTTATTTGATCATTGTCCCCTTTAATTTGATCATTGTCCCATTTTATTTGATCATTGTCCCATTTTATTTGATCATTGTCCCATTTTATTTGATCATTGTCCCATTTTATTTGATCATTGTCCCATTTTATTTGATCATTGTCCCATTTTATTTGATCATTGTCCCCTTTTCTTTGATCATTGTCCCATTTTATTTGATCATTGTCCCATTTTATTTTGATATATATTTTTTTCCACAAGACAATAATATTTGTTGACTATTTTTCTGCCAAATATTTAATATAAATGGTAACTAATAACAAGTGATATTCAGTAGCTCTATTTAATATAAATGGTAACTAATAACAAGTGATATTCAGTAGCTCTATTTAATATAAATGGTAACTAATAACAAGTGATATTCAGTAGCTCTATTTAATATAAATGGTAACTAATAACAAGTGATATTCAGTAGCTCTATTTAATATAAATGGTAACTAATAACAAGTGATATTCAGTAGCTCTATTTAATATAAATGGTAACTAATAACAAGTGATATTCAGTAGCTCTATTTAATATAAATGGTAACTAATAACAAGTGATATTCAGTTGCTATGTTTAATATAAATGGTAACTAATAACAAGTGATATTTAGTAGCTATATTTAATATAAATGGTAACTAATAACAAGTGATATTCAGTAGCTTTATTTAATATTTGCTGTT
Source organism: Caprella mutica (assembly GCA_947561585.1). Taxonomy (NCBI): domain Eukaryota; kingdom Metazoa; phylum Arthropoda; class Malacostraca; order Amphipoda; family Caprellidae; genus Caprella; species Caprella mutica. The sequence continues at coordinate 658,120 of CANNZV010000063.1, read as the reverse complement.
CATATTATATTGTTGGTACCTAAGTGTAATTAGCAAATGGATATTCATTACTTTTTTTCTAATTATTGATTTTCATCAACTGTTTTTTTAGTACCTATTATTTCTTGTATTTTGCCATGTATTGTTAATGGACTCGTTTCATTACATTATTATATATTACAACATCTCTCATTTATCCATTCTAATCGAGTCTCCCCTGCGACAGCTTTCTATGAATTTATTTCATAGAAAATTAATTTTCTTGGGGTAACTATTAAATAACTAAATTTCAGGAAATGATCAATTGGGGGCTTACGATTAAACCAGGAAGTAAATATAAACCTTTTTAATATTTCTTTTCTTGATACCTAACTCAATTAAAGATTTAACTAAATGTATTTAATTCGGTATCTTGTTAATAGTGAATTAGTTTATTGATAACAAAGTGCAGTTTTTATTTAGCCTTGAGTTGTCTTGATGATTTTATCGAGCTATTTACGTACTGACTGTGCCTAGCTACGACCTTCGGTATATAGTATTATATGCCAATATATTAATAAAGCCCTAATTAGCTAAATAACAGAGTATGAATTACTTAAATAAGGCTTACAATATCACGTATGTGTTTTGTATAAAGTATATGACGTTAAATAGGGTATTTTGGCAGCCTAGAGTCACTACAAGGTCTTTTTCCCGCCAAAATGTGTCATCCTTCTAAAAACCTTCTGAAAATCTCCCTAAAATGGGATAAATGCAGTCGATATGCAGCTCTAGTGGCATTTTCTGCATTGGTCCTTGAATGCAGTGCAAAGTTCCTTGGCAAAGTGTGTCAAAAGGCAGGACAAAGGGTCTATCAAGGCCCTCTGACGGTGGAAAATGCATTGCTGAGTCTTTTCAAGGGTGAATAGTGAGGAAATGGAGGGCGATAACGGACGCTAAGGCCACTCACAACTATTCTAGGGTGAGTAGCTATTTTGCGGCACACTACCTACCTAACTTAGCTCTCAAAAGCTAGGGTAAGTTACGAATTATCGGTCAGTACTACATTTGCGGCCATATAAGAAAAACAATATTAAAAATTATTATTATTTCACAGTGCTATCTAATACTGGGTTTGCAGAAGTATTAGATAGCACTGTGTAATAATAATAATTTTTATATTGTTTTTTCTTATATGACCGAAGATGTAGTACTGACCGATAATTCGTAACTTACCCTAATAAAATCATTAGAACATTTATACTAGGTATTACAGTGTTTTTAAATGTGATGGAAAACATTTTAGAATAAATTCGGTTACCTATAAGTACCTAGGTATAAACTCCTCTGTGAAATGGAATAAAGTTGGGTAGCAGACCGCAATGAAAAATAAAATACAGCGGGGTGAGTTCTGAGATATTGAACACTCACACCTTTTCGACCATATTATACGGATAAATATTCAACTAATTGTTTTAATGATGCCTGCAGGTATCATGGTTACCAATTAAAATAAAGTGTTCAATAATATGATCGAAAATGTGGAAGTGTTCAATATCTCAGAACTCACCCTATTCCAGGATTAACTTTTATTAAATTTATTTGAAGAATAATTATCTGTTGCTAATTAAGTAATTTATCACTTAGCCTGATTATTTATTTTTCAATTTAAGTATTTTTAATTAAAAATTATTGAAACTACCAAAATTGTAGTTGGTAGATTAATTGAAGAATATATTTAGAAAAAAATATTACGTGATGTGGATATTAAATCAATTTATATCATTTAAATAATGTAAAGTTATTTAATTAATTATATATTAAATATCCTTGTTGCCTAGTTCAAAATTGCGGAAGCTGAACCATAATGCATTATATCTAGGTTCAACTTTTAAATAAGAAGACCTAACTATCAATAAGCTTGCATGTATTTATATAAAATCTATTTAATAACCAGAAATAAAGAATTGTTCGGGATAGCTACAAAACAGTACAATTAATTCATATTAAACAAGGAAGCTATGCCATATTCATGAATGAATCATGTTACTATGCAGCGTCCTCTCTTCCCATTGGCTGAAAATGGACTCCACTGCAGTAGGGGAGTACCCATCATAGAAACAACACTTTATAATTATCTATACTCTATAGTTTACAGGTATCTGTATGTTGTAAATTTAATAGTTTGATATATACTTTTAATCTTATTTACACAGTATTTCCAGTTTATTATACTTTAATAAGAATTGCTGATCGCTTACCATGACTCCCCTACTGATATCGATGAACTACACATAATGATATGAATGAAATAAAGGAACACGTAGGGGAAGAACATGTACACAATTTAGCGTATTAATTATTCAATAGTGACCATATTTACAATATTATGTAATATAAATTCATTTAATTGATCTTACTATACATAAACATTCTCAGATTGCAATAAAGTACTCTATACGAATAATATTAACTACCGTTACTCCCCTACACATTGCATAGTGGACTCTCTCTTTCATGAGTTGCCTTAGCCAAAAATAAATGTTAGTACTATCTTACAATAAATTCAATACTTCTATCAACTTTATACATTATTAACTTTAAAGATAAATTAATATTTAAATGTGAAGTATTCGAATAATAATTTAACCATTTACCAATAAATGAATAAATATTCATTAAATTTATGGGATAATGAATATATATCTATTCAAATATATATAATTACCTACTTCGAAGCATATATTTTAAAAGGTATATGAATTAACCGTGAATGTATTACATAAATAAATGAAGTTATGACTCATAAGATTCATAAAAATGAGTATAGACCACATTCATAAAAATGAGTATAGACCACATTCATAAAAATGAGTATAGACCACATTCATAAAAATGAGTACGTAGCACATTCATAAAAATGAGTATAGACCACATTCATAAAAATGAGTTTGTAGCACATTCATAAAAATGAGTATAGACCACATTCATAAAAATGAGTACGTAGCACATTCATAAAAATGAGTATAGACCACATTCATAAAAATGAGTTTGTAGCACATTCATAAAAATGAGTATAGACCACATTCATAAAAATGAGTACGTAGCACATTCATAAAAATGAGTATAGACCACATTCATAAAAATGAGTTTGTAGCACATTCATAAAAATGAGTATAGACCACATTCATAAAAATGAGTATAGACCACATACATAAAAATGAGTATAGACCACATACATAAAAATGAGTACGTAGCACATTCATAAAAATGAGTGCGTGTCACATTCATAAAAATGAGTTTGTAGCACATTCATAAAAATGAGTATAGACCACATTCATAAAAATGAGTATAGACCACATTCATAAAAATGAGTATAGACCACATTCATAAAAATGAGTATAGACCACATTCATAAAAATGAGTATAGACCACATTCATAAAAATGAGTATAGACCACATTCATAAAAATGAGTATAGACCACATTCATAAAAATGAGTATAGACCACATACATAAAAATGAGTATAGACCACTTACATAAAAATGAGTACGTAGCACATTCATAAAAATGAGTATTGACCACATTCATAAAAATGAGTATAGACCACATTCATAAAAATGAGTATAGACCACATACATAAAAATGAGTATAGACCACTTACATAAAAATGAGTACGTAGCACATTCATAAAAATGAGTATTGACCACATTCATAAAAATGAGTTTGTAGCACATTCATAAAAATTAATCTCATTCCCTATTACTACAAAGTACAAAAAGCATTATCCATTTTTAAAACTCCGTTAAGAATTAATTACTAAAGAACATTCTTTGTATTAAAAATTGAATTAATTTTGCTCACAATCGAATTTTAATGCTGAATAATAGGATTTAAAATAATTTTCTATGCCATGTTAATCGGTCTTCTGAAATTAATTTGCAATTTATTTTAAACCTACTAATGGTTTTTAAGGCTTGTACACCCACATCAGTGTTCTTTCTATCCATGATTCATAGGTACATATAAAAAATATAGCTAAATACGTACGGCTCCGGGCAAAAAGTGCGATTATTACATAATATTTAGGGTTGTGACAATATGCGTTAAAATATCATATCTTAAGAATATCACAGACGAAATGGTATCGATACTATATACAGCTGGTGTAGAACCATTCAATAGTATTTAATATTTTCAGGATCTATGATTTTAAACACATATTGTCACAACCCTAATTAATATTATAAAACTAAGGTCTAGGATCATAAATCTGTAAATCGTAAAAAATTCTGTTCAAAATATTTGTTTTCTGTTTTTTTTTAAATTATGTGTGCAACAATTGTACGAAACACTCACTGACGCTGAAGAAAAAGATTGTACACGATTTGGTTGATCTTCAGTTTGAATTTTATAAACAAGCAATGCATGTTCAGCCTTCATTTAAGATTTAAATTGTTTCATTAAGTTCATAAACGTTTCCTCAAATTTTACGCCCTTACAAGAATATTTTATTGATTATACTTTCCAAATTGCCATTCAAAAGAAAGTGTAGATACATTCTATTTCTCCAGAATAAAAAAATTTGCAATCGGAAGTAAGACCAGCAATAGAGTTTTGATTATAAAAATCTTTGAGAGCATATAAAATTAAATAATGCTAACAAATTTCACGCGAAGTTTTCAGCAAATTATAAAAAGTTCTGTAGAGTTCGAAATTTGCTTGGAGTAAACCTTTACAGTAACGATATATTATTTCACGGATAGATCACTGATGTGAGTGAACAAGAAGCCTTCATGGTACCAACAACTATGAAAGCTCGAGAAGAACTGTGAATCTCAACAGCAGTTATGGAATTCGAACAAGAAACTCGATAACAACTATGAAGCTCGATAACCACTTTGAAGTTCGATATCAACTGTGAAGTTCGAGAATAACCATGGAATTCGAAAGAAACTGTAAAGTTCGAGCATAACCATACAATAACTATGAAGCTCGAAACTTATGAAATTCGAAAGTAACTATGAACTACATAGGACAAACTGCACAGTAATTCATGCATTCTGAAATGTGGCAAGACACTGAAATAAATTGTACTAGGTACATCTAGGATCTACAGGGAATTACTGCAAGCATCGTACACTTCACCCCAGCCCATTGAGCCAGTGCTTCAATTGCTTTGTGTAGAGCCCTGCCCGAAAAAATCCTGTTTTCAGCAGGAATTTAAATAGGGGCTTGATTTAAAATCCTACTTTGTATCTTTCAAGAAAGTTGTATCATCCCAACAAGATTGTCCTGTCGGGAGGACATAGATGGAGACGCCCCTTCGTCAAGGACGAGGATATTTGGGAGGCTTAATCACAACCAATGTTTGGCTTCAACAACTAGTATTGTTGAAGCTTGTGGTAAAGATTAATATGACAAGATCAAGAACTGTCAAGTTCTTGGTCGTAACAGTAGAACATCTCTATAGTGAATGTAGAGTACTGAGTAAGGGAATTACCCCGTATAGTGTACAAATTTTCTTTAGTCTGCCATATGATGGCCATCACTTTTCTAAACACTGATGGCCATTAATGGAAGACTAAAGAATATTGGTTTTCTTCCTCAGGACTCGACATTCACTATAGAAGAGTCCACTATAGAGGAATTCTATCGTAACTGATAGAAAAGATGTATAAGGGACCCAAGAAAATGAAAACGACAATGATTTTTTTATCATATATTTTAACTTACAAAAATCAATGATGCTTCTATAATAAAGAAAAAAAAATCGCTCATATGAGGATCAAATAATTTCGTTCAAACATAATAACAATTTATTGGAAAGTAGACATTAATAACTAAACATATTATTCACTAAACCAAACTAAGTCACTTAACATATTAAACATGAACAATTTTGGCAAGTATTACACAATAGCAACATTATTTAATTTGAACATGTCAGTAATGGAAGCACAATCAATAAAAAAAAATCTTAGTTATATACAATATACAGGAGTTAGAAAAATATAATGAAATTCATATGAAGACTATCACAGACGTCATAATTGAGATGTTGGTTGCTTTGTGTTACCAACGAATGTGGTGAGAAAGTAGCTAGAAAAAAACAGTCACATACCATAACAAACCAGTGACATCCCAAAACAATTCAGTAGCACACAATAACAAATCAGTCACTCACCATAACAAATCAGTCACATACGGTGACATACCATAAAAATTCAGTCACTCACCATTACGGACCAGTCACATACCATAATGGACCAGTCACATACCATAACAATTCAGTCACTCACCATAATAAATCAGTCACATACCATAATAAATCAGTCACATACCATAACAATTCAGTCACATACCATAACAATTCAGTCACATACCATAACAATTCAGTCACATACCATAACAATTCAGTCACTCACCATAATAAATCAGTCACTCACCATAATAAATCAGTCACATACCATAACAATTCAGTCACATACCATAGCATATCAGAAAAAAAAATAAGTTAGGAACTAGTGTATGGAAAAGATATTGTGACAAAAAAGTAGAAGATACGACAACTTCTGAATGGAATCAATGAGATATCTCTTTTCTTTTCTTTCTTTTAATTTAATGAACAGTAATAGTGGAACTCAACTCAAAGTACTCGGAAAGTAGGTGTTAACTTTGGTCATTAAACCAATCTGTCGCCTAGAAATAACTTGATTGACTTACGTTAACTCCCACTTTGCAAGTACTGCATTTCCAATTATATTCTCTAGTCTGTTTAATTATGGCCAGAAGATCATGAAGTTGAACAGATTTTGTGGCTCTTAAATAACAATACATTTATATAAATCCCATTGATTTTAACAAAAACATTTATCGCATTTAGTAAAGTGAGAATGATGTAAGATACTAAATTAAACAAAAAAGGTGGGAATTTGAGTAGGATGACGTACTGAAGTTTCCACATCTGAAGTTTCCACAAAATCGCCAGACCATATTGACGTGAGACTGACTTCATTTGAGATGAGCTGTACGATGCGAAGTAACTTTAAATGTCACGTGCAGTACTTGTCTGAGTTTCTGTAAGGGATGGCTGCTCAAAGCAGTAGCTACATTAAATGAACTAACATCAAAAAGTGTCCGTAACAATCAGATTGCTATATTTGTAAAACAACGAGCATAGGCAAATACAAATATAGTTAGAAAAGTTTTGGGATCCAGCAAATGAAGTGCAAAATTCATTCGAGTATCTTTTCTGGATGGTGATTAATGCTAATAAAAATAATGCATCCAAAAATTAGATCTATAATGATTTTGTATTCTAACAATACAACCGAGGTAATTAACGAGTAATAGCAGACAAACTAATCAAAAGTGAAATCATCAGAAACAATTCATTAAGATGTTTCAATGATATTTGTGACTTTAATAAAATGGCAGTAGCTAGCTTTTGGTATAATAACTTACCAATTTATTATAGTTTCATTTTTTTTGAAAATGAGCTCTACGAACCCTTAACTTTGTACTCTAGTGAAGATTTCCTTGCTGATGATAGTTATTGACACTATTATTAGTGTGAAGATCTTTCAGCGTGAAAAGTCTACATTACCTATTTTTTGGAATCCACCTTAACCTCCTTAGTATCAGTTATCTTCATGTTCTCGTGCATCTTTTTGACAAGATGGAGCACAGTTTTATAATCTTCTTCACATTCAATCTTGGCGAGAGATCTAATGACTTCTTTCAGCTTTGGTTCACTATCAACGAGATATGTGAGAGCTGACACGGCACCTATACGAGCACTTCTTTTGACATCCACCAAGTAAATAAGATGGGAGAGCGATTCAAGACAACTTGTGAGCAAGCTCCGCTGCAGAGCATTTGCCGTTACACAGTCCTTATCCAGTTTAGTTTGTAAGAATTTGAAGACCTTCATGTGCGAGTCTGTTATCACATCTAAAGGATTCTTATTGTTCTTCTGGGCGTGTAACATTTTTGTATGGATGAGAGGAAGTACACTAGAGAGAACTCCTAGTTTATCCTTCATAGTTATTAGTTCTGATATAATGGCGGCAGGAGTGTCCGTGTAAAGATGACTAACTATTTTCTTTGGTTCAATAACTTCTACACGTTGTTCCAACTCTTTCACTTTATTCTTGAAATCTTCCAACATCGCAAAACTCAAGTGATTTTTCCAGTACTGGTTCCACGGCACAACCGGTTTCTTAACTGCCTTCTGAGCGTAAGTGTAGGACACGTATTTAGCGATGGTATTTTGATACTGATTGTGTGAGGGAGGATCGTTGGTGAATTTTTCACGTGATACGGTGAAATCGGTGACCAACTTATTGAAGGTTCTTTGCTTGCTCGGACAACTCGCAATAGAAGTATTCTCACTAATTCTGTAATGAAAACACTATTTATAAGACAAATGATTTATTAAACGAGAGATACAAAGTAATTTGATAAATGACGAAGAATCCTGTGAAAAATAAAAGAACTTAAAATGCTTAAGTACGATAGATGCTTGAACTACTGAAAAGAAGAATATAAATGTTATCATCCTTTATCTAAAAGAATGAAACGTACGGGTTTGAACAGAGGAATGGACGAAAAAGAAGAGTTTATGGAAGAGGATCAACACAAGAAAAAAAAATCTAGTCTTAAAATGGAACAGTTCAGCTAGCGTTACAGTTACCCCCAAAAAAGTTAGGTGTTCTAGAACGAAACAAACCGGCAAAATACAAAATAATATGAATGAAAAACTGAGTTTCTAAAAGATGAATTTGAATCGTATTAATCAACAATTTAAAACTGACATTAAATCATAAATAACTACAAAAAAATTCACAGCACATCTAAACGATGATAATAACTTTTCATTGAAAAAAAGAAACGTGACTGAAATAAAATTTGATTTTAATCAGTCTGACTGAAATTTGAAAGCTGAAACAAAAAATTAAAATAAATTATGAATTACAGGCATCCCCCGCTTTAGTTACCAAATCACGACTCAGTTTAGTTAAAAGCGAATAACAAGAAATTTATAATTGTCACTCATTTATTTAGACCTCATTTTCTATGAGTTGTAGAAAGAAAATTTATTATTAAGAGTAAAACGTATATAAGCATATACGGGGATTAATTATTAATAATATGCAGTCTTTCATTGTTTGTGACTGTGATGAAAAAGTTTAAAGTCGTGCACTTATTAAATGTTTTAAAATCCATCCATAGCTTAACTCTCACTCAGTATAGGTGAGTAATTAATAGATACTTAAACATCTATAATTATTGTGCTACATTTAACAAACAGCAATTTTATGCTCTATGAAATATTTTTGGTAGTAGGGTACTTAAAGTTTCAAGTTATAGATTGGTTCTACAATTTCCGACACGTCAGAAAATAAAATATTTTAATTATTATTTAACTTCTATTCTAATTGGTATCATGGATACCAATTGAAATAAAAGTTAAATAATGATTATTATATAAAGATTTTAACATGTTCGAACATACGGAACCGTGCGATAACACGGAACCTACCCTAAAATGGGACATGTTGAATTTCTGAACCAATTGCTTAATAACCTCATCTGGATCATAATTTTGATGTTTTTTTAGTTACCTTTAAATAATCACAAAAAATTGTCTCCGTTTTATATGTCTACGAACGGTTCTTATTTCGAATCATGACTCGAAATAAGGACCACTTTTACTAGAGTGAGTTGTACTTAAAGCGAGGCCTGCCTGTAAATTTAAAAATCTAGAAGAATTGAACTTAATCTCACCTTTTCAAAATTTCAGTATTCACGTCTAAATCAACAGGAAACTGAACATACTCAAAGCTGGAAAGAGATGCAGTCTTGGATCCAACGGCTTCGTCTAACGAGGAGGTAGCAATTGATTGATCCTTAAAGCTTGATTCAACGTTCTTGTGACTATCTTTCGAGCAACTTCCAGACTCTAAAGAAGATATAACAGGTCTCTTGGGCAATGGTTCCAAGAACTGATCATTAGGAGACAAATTCCTCTTACGAAGGATATCAAGATTATTCACAGATCCAAGAGAGTCCTCAAGTATTTTCCTAGAATTGATGCTAGAAGGTTTGGCTGTTTTATCATAGGTTAGATCTATCTGTGGTTTAGAACTAGTAGAAGAGTCGCCTTGCTTTAAAAATGCTAAACTATCTACCAGTTTTGCCAAGCGTTCATCTTTACTTCGTTGATAGATGTCACTTTCTTCTGGATAATGCCTTCTTGACTCGGGATAATGCACATTATGGTCGATTCTATCATAGTTTTCACCCAAATTTCTTCCACCGTATGAATAATGTTCAGGTTCATTCGATCTTTGGAACTTTGCTCTAGAGTATTCAATTTCTGACCACTCCTCACAGTGTCGAGGTCTCTTTCTTGAATCACAACTAGGTTCAGCAAACCTCGCAACATTTGTATGATCAGAATGCTGCCCATACGCGAACCTATTCTCGCGGTGAAAATGAGTTCCGTGGGATGTTGCGATTGATTTAGATCTTGGCTTGGCATCAACTTTGAACGTATCAGGAGGGTTAATAGAGAAAGAGTTTCCATTTGCCTTATCTGCCGTTTCATTTCTTTTCGACGACCATTCTAGGAAAGAATCTTCATTGCCATCTTCACTTGAAACGCCACTTGAACTTTCAAGATCCATGCAATTGAGAAATTTGATAGCGATTGGAGGCTTTTTATTCTTTAATGATATCCTGTGTTTCGCGTTGTGTCTGCTGTAGAATTTATAACTAGCTACTTGATCCAAAATATTAGTAGTGATTTCATTACTGTTCTCACAGTTCAAGTTCATGAAAGGAATATCGGCTATGACACAAGCATGTTCAATATACTTGTTGAGAGACACGAATGAATTTCTAACTTTATTCAGAGAAGTCAAAATATTCTTCATTTTTACATCTGCATCGCTGTGCTTAGATGTTTTAAAATGATTCATTATGAAAGTTCTACTTTGTTCAATAAGGTCAACATAAATAACAGATCCGATGCACAATTTGATCTGGTTCAGCACGCTGTTTGTGTCCCGACACTTAACAACAGAAATCAGCATGGAAATGAACGTATTTGAAGAGAAACTTTCATTCACAACAGGATATTTAATACTGTCATGCAGATCACAACCGTCAAAGGATTTGTACTTGACAATGCAGGATCCACTGGGAGTATAAACCACAATATCATCATTCTTGCAGTAATGCATAGTAGTTTCTTGTATGTTCTTAACGGTGAAGTGCTCGCTCATTATCAGATAAGGAACTACAGCGTTAGATTTATTCCAGTGAGTGAAGGTGTTCAGAATTTGGCTGTCACCAATAAAGTAGAGACATCCAAATTTGGCATTGTTGTCTATGACTCTGACATAGATTTCGTACAGTTGAACCATACGCTTGTGAACCAGTTCAGAGTCCACGAATGACGGTAGAATTCCGTTTCTGAGATTATACGAATCGAATGACGTGTTCCAGTGTACTGAGGGATCATTCATCTTATTGAAAGGAACAGACGTGCTCACACAATAGTGGTTGATACTCATTCTGTAGTTGAATTCTTTGATCTTCTGAAGCACCATATCAGTGAGGGATGAGAGTTCATTTTCCTCATCGTTTGTAAGCATCACAGCTGATCTATTGTTAATGTGTTTCTCGTGAAGAAAAATATTGACGGGCCAAGCATGAGAGAAAACAACCTGGGTCATGAAGATGGAACATTAATAGCATTACACTGAAAATCCCCAATAGTGAATGTAGAGTCATGAGTAAGAGAATTATGTTGTATAGTAAAAAAAATTCTTTAGTTCATAGCATCAGTTTTAGAAAACGAATTGCCATTATATGGCACACTAAAGAATATTTGCTCATTATTCAGGTAATTCTCTTACTCATGACTCTATTACACTAGAGAGGAGTTCAAAAGTAGTAGGGTTGTGACAATATACTTTCAAAATCATATATCTCGGAAATATTAAACAGTGTTCAATCATTCTAAACCAGCCATTTCGTTCCGTCTGTGATATTCTTAAGATCTATGATTTTGAAAGCATAATGGCACAACCCGAATCAATACAAAAATAAGGTATGAATAGTGAATAGTTATTGACATTGTAAATAATAAAATATGTCTAGTTATTAATATAAAATATACAGAATATATATTCAGATTCATTTGAGAAAGCAAATTAAATATCCAATCAAAATTGATAAATTATTTCAAGGACACTTAGATAAACAATTGGCCATTTCATGAAAATAAGTAACAATGTGAATGCAGCCTAATTTTAAAATGTCAGGATTTCTATCTGATAATTATTTTATTGTTCTGTTTTTCATAGTTTAGAATATACAGTGAAATTCTTAGACATGATCTATGCAGCAGCAATACTTCAAGTTTTGAAAGAATTATGTAAATGCAAATATCACAAGGAAAACTTGCATAATATGCAGAAATAATAAAGGACACTTTCATATAGCTAGCAGCTAAAAAAAATCGGATGATGAACGTATTCCACTTAATTGTAATTTAATATTACTATTAAGTGGAAAATAAAAAAGGGATTAGAAAGGAAAGCTACTCCATGAACAAAGTCACCTACAACCAGTCAGTGACAATGCTCATGAATGCAGAAAAGCTACTTCATGAACCAAGTCACCTACCACCAGTCAGTGACAATGCTCATGGATGCAGAAAAGCTACTCCATGAACAAAGTCACCTGCCACCAGTCTGTGACAATGCTCATGGATGCAGAAAAGCTACTCCATGAACGAAGTCACCTACCACCAGTCACTACCAATGCTCATGGATGCAGAAAAGCTACTCCATGTAAATCAAACTAATCAAATATATAAAAATAGGCATCTAAATTAAAGAATGAAAAATAATCATGAGGTGAAATCCTTACAAATTTGAAGTTATAAAATTTTTACATTATTACAGAATTAGCTACCTAAAATGAGGATATAATTCAGAGTAAAAAACCTAGGAAGCATAATTACTATTTTTGTAGAATATCCTTTAAATCAATGAAGATGGATAATTAGTTATCTAGGAAGTTCTCCAGATACCTTAGCTCTGGCATTAACCAAGCAGCCAACAATCTTGTTATAGGTGAGCACCATTTTGTCGTAGAGTTCATCAACGAGGGAGTTGATGTCGTACTTTGGCGAGACTTTGATGCGTCCACCTTCCACCTCTTCAGTCTGATAGTATCAAAAAAAAAAAGAAACCATTATAAATAATTAAATATATTTTAAATGAAAATCTTAATGATAGCTACTTTATATTATAAAAATATGTATTAGGTATAATATTTTAAATGAAAAAGATAGTGAAAACTTGAAGGAAATTTAGCTAGATAGGTTTTTAAAGATAAAAATTATTTGAAAATAATTTTAACCAGATCAAACATCCAAATATCTGACTCAAAAATAAAACAACAATTTAAATACATAATTTTTGAAGGAAAAGTTTATAAATATTAAAAGTTCTCCATTCAGATACAATCTAGAATTTCAAAATTCTTTACACTAAACGGTTTGAAGAAAATGTAAATGATCTAAAGACTACAGCTCTACTGATACTATCCGTATCAGTACTTATAATATCGGCAGTATTTTAGGCAGCTGCCGGCATCAGAGTAGCTATCTGTGTTTTTCAGGCACCAGTATTGGCAGATTATCAATACAGACCAAGAATCGGTCTACATATCGGTAATAATTGGGGTTGTACCCAGGGCTGTGGAGTCGGAGTCAACATTTTTTTTGGTGGAGTCAGAGTCAGGAGTCGAAAATTTGTACCGACTCCGACTCTAAGCTGTAGATATAAGTCACAAAAGTTTAGATCCATTTTATTTGTTGTTAATCATGTTAAATATCTCATAAGAACTAATAATTGCTCATAGATATGAATTAAATCAATATTTAAAGTCTAAACATTCAAATGACTCAATATTGCTTATAAAAATACTGTTTGTTGGAGTCGGTGAAATTCTTTATAAAGGAGTCGGGGTTGGAGTCGATAAATTCAAAATGAAGGAGTCTGAGTTGGAGTCGAACATTTTATGTACCGATTCCGCAGCCCTGGTTGTACCAATATTATCGTTAACGTTAGCAACTCGTTAAGTCTCCAAATTTTTCCACAGATTTTAGTCATTTTACAGGTAACAGTATTCAACTTACACCAAGTATCTGTAAAAATTTTAGTAACAGTACAGCCCTACTTAAGATATCTAATTAAGCAGCAAGGCAGTGTTTTGTTAATAGAATCAGAGTCTCTCCATTCAGTGTACCTTGATGATGTCTCTCCAGCCAATGGTGCAGACTATAAGCAATTTAGTGAAAATTTTTCCAGTCTTGGGGAGCAGAGGGGTGATGTACTTCTCAGCCAGTGTGGCCATTTCATCCAAATCCAGACCTGGTAACAAAATTATTAAAAAAGAAGGGTAATTAATTAAGTCAATTTATTAGGGGTTTAACAACTGCTTCGACCGTATCGCTGGAGTCAAAAACAAATTAAATGCAAGAGACTGTAAGAAGCAGTCAGGATGGTCAATCCATTTTTTTAAATGTTTTTCTGCATTCATATGATTTTTCTTGCAAATTATCAGGTTTGATTGTATGTTACAATGCTATTTTAAAATAAATTTAATGTATTAATATAAATATCTCATATTTCTAATGGATATGTTGAGTAAAAAATGTAGTTATACCTAATAAATAAATTTACTCATTTTGTGTTAGGCAAACAAACATGATAATATCTAATAAAACATTTATTTACATTGCTCAAATAAAGCTAAATATTGATTTTAAAAAACCAACCATCAAAAAGTAATGAAATGCCACAATGAATAAGTTTAACACGTTTCCTACGATGTGACCCACCGGTGGGTCACATTGTTTCAAATATTTCTTTTAAAGGTGTACATTTATATCCTAAAAAAGGAAATATTGTACATAAAACATGGAAAAGTCTACTAATAAAAATTAATATTTTTCTGTACAAAATAAACTGAAATTATGACAGTTGATGCTGTCGCAGTAAATGTGTTAATTCACCTTCTCTGGTCATTATACATAAAGGATGTTTTCCACCAAGAAGTGCATTACTCTTGCCTATGCATTCATATCTCTCATCTCCAATCATCAAGACTCCTCTGTAGGTCTGCAAAGTGAAATATATAGAGCTTACTTTCCATGAATTAAATGCCGTAAAACTCCTGAGTTATGAAGCAGTCGAGTAATGGGGGAACTGAATTATGAAAGGCACTTGAGTTGTGAAGTATTTTTCTATGTTTGAATTAGTACAGAAAATAATATAAGTCAAGAATTGAGTCATAGTTATCCCTCAATGATCATAGTTTTCTATGATTTTAATCATAGAAAATTATCTAGTGCACCTGAGATATGAAGTGGCAATATGTAGGAACAAATACTTCATAACTCAAGAATTACTAATCACTCGATATCAGCATCTGAAGAGTTTGAATCTTACCTCACTCCGTGAAAAAATAGTGATGTTCACATTTTTTATATTATAGTTGACATAAACACTCTCTGAGATTTGGCCAAAAGAAGAGTTTACTAACGGCATCACAGCATTTACAGGCGGGGAAGGTCTTACTGTGACTGCATTGCTACTTTGAACATCGCTTGTTTTCTTTTCTTCAACTGTTATCGTTTTTATCTTCTTCTTGGATGGTTTAAGAGTATTTTTCTGCCTTTTGAGTTCAATAGATTTTCTCACAACTTCTTGAGAGGCTGCTGTACGCTCAATAGCTTTGTTGACACTCCAGAATGGTAGAATAGTGGCTTTGCTGATGATGTGGACGTTAGCATCCTCAGGTGTTGGCACTTCTTCATCATACTGCAATATTGTTACTGGTGTGCTGACGTCAAGTAGAGGGTTCAACTCATTAGTATCAGAAATTCCAGCATTTACAAGAGGATGAACAATTGATATTTTAGAGGTAGAAGGCAAATTAGTTTTAGATGGAGTGTCACAGGTGGGCTTTTCTACTGAATCTAAATCAATCAAAGGAGCTTCATTATAATCTATATTTGGGTCTTCAATAATTCTTACATCAGGAGATGTTGGATTTATTTCAGAGTTTGATTCTTTGGAACTTTGTTCACTTGCAGTTACAGGAATTTCTTCAATAGAGTTATTTCTTTTTGGATGTATATTTAGTATAATTTCTTCCTTCAATGCATGCTCTGTAATATCAATTGTAAATTTCTCTTCCTTGACTTCTGTAAAGAGAACATTGTTGTCTGAAGTATTTTCTAGGAGTTCGTTAACATTAGGTTTTCTTTCGTCAGTTTCATCACTTTCATGATCAAGATCACCGTCAGTATCAGGCTCTTCTTTGATACGATCACCACTGGGAGAAATATCAACTTTGATGTCTATTTCATCGAATTCATAATCAGGACTATCGGAACAAAATCTTTTATTGCTTCCAGAGGAAGTGGTTGGATGTGCTGTGGTATTTTTGACTCGCTCATCTTTACTGGGTTCATTTTGAAATAATAAAGATGGGTCTTTTATTTTCAGTCTGGGGAATGAATTAGATTTATCTAAATGTTTTTCCATTTAGAAGGTTATAGTCAATTAAATTATTTAGATTATCTGAAAAGAGAGAATAATTATACAAAAAAAGTAGATTATTCCAATGGAATAATATGATAAGAACAATAAACTATGAATACAAATCTGTAAATATCATCTGACGTATAATAACAAGTCCTCAAATTAAAGGAAATTTGAAAACTACCAATTTTCTCTTAAATCCAAGGAGAGTTAATTGAAAAAAATATAGGCAAAAATATATACATTTGTGGAAACATTCCATCATGAACATTACTATTCTTAGTAGCTACCCATATTTTACAGTGAAGGAAAAATATTAAAATAATTTAGGAAATTTGATAATAATGTTGGGAAACTTGCAATTCCTCCTACAAATAGAGTAAAGTGAAGAGATGAATGCTTTTTAGTAATAGAAAAAAATTCTCAGATAATTCATGAAATCTAAAGAAAATTTACATGAAAGCAGTAAAATATGTCATCAAA
Source organism: Caprella mutica (assembly GCA_947561585.1). Classification (NCBI taxonomy): domain Eukaryota; kingdom Metazoa; phylum Arthropoda; class Malacostraca; order Amphipoda; family Caprellidae; genus Caprella; species Caprella mutica. The sequence continues at coordinate 641,042 of CANNZV010000063.1, read as the reverse complement.
AATTAATTAAAAAGAGTTTTAAAATATACCTATTATTATGATAGCTACAGCCTAACAATCACATCAAGCATGAAAAGTTCATGGGGTGATTAAAAGCAGTTAAATAGTATACAATTGATGTATTTCACAGAGGTTGTGTGTATAAACTAGTTTATTTTCCTGTTAAGAATAGCTATTTTTCTTTAGTATCAATATTGGTGAAGTTCAACCCATTAGAAGTATACTTTACCATAAAATAGAAACATAAGAATTAAAAGATCATTTATATATCTGATCATATCATGGTTCCATTTCATTCATTAATAATCTAACATAATAATACATATCACATTTTTATTTATTTAATGATGAATATTACCATAAAAAATTTAAGGAGTATGTATTAATGATATCATAGATGAATTTTCTATCATTCTTCAGGGGATTGGCTCAGATTTCAGAGCTTTACCATTTGTGGACTGATTGATCTGAAATTTGCAAATTAATAGTAACTTTGGAAAGTGAACACATTTTGCTAGTGTTTTTATTTTTATTTTGGCATTACATTTTGAGAAAATGGAGGTTTTATTTCATTTTAACTTTTTTTGTCAATACTATCAAAAACTTTAATCTGTATAGTGGGAATCCATTTTCACAGTCCCAAGTAAAATAGTGCGGTTCATGAATGATGAACTCTATCTCACTCCAAATGGAGCTGAATTTATCTCCAAATTGATGAAAGTTTCATAAATTCACTCAAAATAACATTGCAGTCTTCCAGGTAATAAAGCATGTCCAAACTTGCCATTTTAATGGCAAGTTTGTGGCAGTTATTTTGTGCCCTTTAATTGTAAATGGCGAGAAAAATCAAATTTCATCCTATGATACAATGTTATTTCGGAGAAAATTTATGATTTGATCATTTTGAAGAGAAATTTGGTTATTTTTGGAGAGAGTTGTAAGGACAAATGGAGTGTTTATGAGCCATATTATTTTACTTGGGTAGTCTTGTTACATAGGAAAAAATTAGATATTTTTCTCCGATTGACTATTAGCAATTTAAAGGCTCAAATTGACCAAGTTATAAATCTATTCTGAAAAAAAAGTAGGTAGTCATTTCTGATGGATTAATTCTTCTGTTGGAGTTTAGCAAACCTTAAAATACAGTTTAAATTAATGGGAACTGTATAATCTGCAGCATTTAGCCTCTAAAATTCATCTGTTAGCCTAAGATATTTTCCAGAGTGGCTATAAATTTGCAAACTATAGAGAGTAAGTGACGAATTATCGGTCACAACTGTCAGTAGCTACTACATCTTCAGTCATACAAGAAAAAACATAAAAATTGCTATTATTAGATAGAACAGTGTAAATGTAATAATGACAATTTTATATCATTTATACTTATATGACCAAAGATCTATTACAGACTGATAATTCATAACTTGCCCATTAGAATTTAGAGTATGTCAGCAGATAATTCCAGACTGTATTTCGTGGTAAATTCCATTGACTTGTCGGTGGAATTTTTCCCTTCGAAAATTATATTCTGGCAAAGTCGGTGGATTTTTAGTTATTTATTCCTATGTTACCATTAATTTTCAGTGGAAAAATGAGCAAAATGTTGGTGGATCAGCCAAATTACTGGAAATTTATGGTGGATTTTCTTCAGCTTTTTGAAAAAGTCAGTGGAATTTTATGCACCAAATACAGACTGCCTGAGACTGGTGTCAGCTAAAGCCAAATTAGACAAATAATTGGCTTACTTTTTAAAAGGTCAAAACTCAGATATATTTCTAATTGGTTTTGGTTATAATTTATTGGCTTGAAATCTTTTAAAATTCATAAAAATTTTGGCTCAAAATTGCTACCAACGCGCAGAATAAGGGATATTCATTACAGACAATTAAGAATTAAATCCCATGTTTACATTAATTATGCTAATTTGCTATGCTTCAAAAATCTCAGGTATTGAGGTTAATGAGGTAATTAAACATGTCTTTACTTGCCAACATGTTGGTGAGTAAAAGTTTATGATTGTAAAGCCAGTCTGAAGAGAATGTCTCCTCAGCTCAGACAGTCAGACTCAAGATTTTTTTTTACAGAAATTAAAATTGGTCACAGCAAATAACATGGGAAAATAGGAATTAAATAGGACTCAGTTTTAGTCCCAGGATTAATCCTCAAATCCTGTCATACTTCTTGAGCCTTTAAATTGCAATTGGATTTGGTCCATTTGGAGACTTCCAGTCTGCAAAAAATGATAAATGTTTGTAGAAATCTCTTATTCTCTCGGTAGCGAAATTAATGTAAATATAGGGATTAATTCAGAAGTGTTTGTAGCAAAATTAATGTAAATACAGGAAATAATTCAAAATTCTTCAGAGAATATCCTAAATATCTCCCATATTCTGCATATTATGATATTGGGGAGACTCCAACCATCAATGATCCAACAGAGAGAATCTCAGTGACTCAGTCCTCAAGAAATATCTAGGTAATCATCTCCCATGCTAATTTATGAACAACACTATTTTTACTTGATACAACATTACAACAATTTAGCAAATACCTATGGAATTATGAATTAATCCCTAGCTGTTATGCTACCAAGTAATAAAGCATGTCCAAACTCGCCATTTTAATGGCGAGTTTGTGACAGTTATTTTGAGCCCTTCAATTGCAAATGGCGAGTTTTATCTATTTTTCTCCTATGCTACAATGTTATTTTGGAGAGAATTTATGAAAATTGGATCATTTTGGAGAGAATTTGTTGAATTTTGGAGAGAGCTGGAGAGACAAATGGCGAGTTTATGAGACATACTATTTAACTTGGTTATGCTATAGGTATAAAGGTATTTACTATTTACAATAATTTTACTGTTAACACTAACAGAATAATAAGAGATCTCTACAAACACATTATCAGTTTCTGCAGTCTGAAAAATTAGCTTACAATCTACCAGCTTCTTTAACAAGGCCCGCAAATATACAATCACAAACTCACCAATATATTGGCAAGGAAAGTTGGAATTTCAGATGTCTGATCAAACAGTCAAACTGTGGTCTGTCTGATCCAAGACATTTACTAAATAAAATAAAATAATTTGAGGAATTTATAATCAGGAAGAGTGAAAAGAATATATGTAGGATTTTTTAATTAATTTAATTTTGTCTAGGTATGTTACAATACTAAATTAAAGAGGGGGGAATTCTGAAGAATACATCCTAGGCTTGGTTTTTTATGTTATATAATTGATCTTATTTCTTCACATGCCTATATTACTTAATTGCCTTTTTCATCATGGAAATGGCAAGGGCTGTTGCCATTCAGGTTCAGCTACATATTATTTCGGTTTGATTGAAGCCATCCAAGATGCAGGTATGGAAAATTTTATCTAATTCTTTTGTCGTAGGTACACGCGGGAATCATGGATCTAGGTAGTTAGCTTTTTTCAAACTTTTATGAAATAGCTACCTATTGTCATTTAGAATGAAAACTGCTAGTATCCTTTGATCAATCAAATTAATATGTCGTTCAACTAGATTAGCTATTCAATATAATTGTCATCGATGCGAAAGGCTGTCCTTCCACCTGCAACCTGTTATTCAAGACTGTCCACAGACCAGTAAAGTAGAAGATGTTCCAATACTGCGTGGACACCACTGCACAATAATTTGAGTGGAGTGAGACCGCGGGAAAATGAGAACCAATCAGAGACGGTAGGTGCGTGATGTCACTGAAATTGGAAGTTAATAGGGGGGACTAATTCAAATATTGCTCGTTTTCTATGATGTTCACTTTTGAGGGGAGACTTAACCAAAAACTATTTTGAATTTGATGGACTATTTTAATCATAATTGCAGTAATGTAATATAGTTTCCATTTATTATATAATATAGTGAACATTATCTATAATATACAATTTTTCCCACCCTTTCTTATTAACAGTAAAGACCATATATAGTATACTATACAGTATACATAATGATTTACCACACCAAATAAATTATTTTCACAGTAGGTTAATTAAAAAAAAAATTATTTGAAAGGTATACAGTATACTTATAACATATACTTATTATTGAACATCAATTGGCATCACTGATTAGTGAAAAATAGTTAGGGATAAGAGTAAGCACTTTAATGATTATTTAAAATGTTAATGGTCACGAATCTACCTAGGTAGTTAGGATAAGTTCCGAATTATCGGTCAGTTCCACATCTTCGGTAATATAAGAAAAATAGTTATTTTAATAATTATTTAATATTTATTTTAGTTGGTATCCATGATACCTGCAAGTATCATTGAAACCAATTAAATAAAAATTAAATAATTATTAAAGTATAGTTTTTTCTTATATGACCGAAGATGGAACTGACCGGTAATTCGATATTACCCTAGGCATTTATTGGAATAGGTAGTTATCTGTCCCAAGATTTCAGCTGTTATTTTAAAACTAATAGATTTATAACACTATGAAGTTATAAGTACGCATTGATTGAAATAGTTTTAATTATACACACAACTCTATAAGATTAACGACTGTTGTAATTTCGAGAGCAATAATTACAGACAACCTCTTCTTCCCACACTCTGCAGCAAAATGTTTGGTTTTTGGCGTGAACAGTGAACAACAAAACGGAACAAGTTCAAATAAAAGAAAAATGAATTATGAGATTATATATGAATATTTTGAAACAATAAAGGAATATGAACATTTATTATCACAAAAATATAATTTTCGCATTAGGAGATATCATAAAATATACCTAATAATAACATCAGAAATAATGCAATAGCGAATGTAGTAAGAATGATTGAAACGTCACGCACTTACCATTTTGACGTGCCATCAGTCGCTAGATTTTTAAAATGACTGTATTGGGACATCTTCTACTTTACTGGTCTGTGGACTGTCGTTCTGGGCTGTCGTTTGACAACTTTGTTTAGACTTTAGATAGAGATTAGGGGGGAATGGGGGGGGACTCTTGGAGGTTGTCATATGCGCAGTGCATCAGTGCGCATTACTGCATAATACCACTGCGCAGAATACCAATGCGCAGTTTAGAATGTCTAGTGACGAATTAGCCGTTTTGGATGAATGACTTCAGCCGATAACTATTTTCCATCATAATTATTTATTTGGAGTCAGTGTATGAAAATAGTAAATGTGATGAATATCCTATTCATATTTTAAATTAACTAATTCCATAATTTTGATTTGATCTTGATGATTTGATGACGTCAATGATGCAAAACACTGGATGGAATTAATAAAACTCAGGGTGCAGGAATATAACGAGTATAGTAACTAGTAAATATGACGTCACCAAAACAACACATTTCTTGTTTGTGACCGAGCGGCTCATAATTCCTCGTATTTGCATGTTAATATAGAGAAATTTAAAGTCGTTTTATAATGGTTTCGTGTTGAATAAATAGATATAATTCAGGTGTGTTTTATTTCTTTTACTTATCTATAAAAAATAGGTTCTTAAACATGCGCTACCTAGGAGCCTAAACTAGTGCTAGTTAATTGCTAAATTGTAGTTCCTATTGATAACAAATGAGGATACAATTTAACCAATGCCTAGTTAATTAGTAATTGATAAGAAAAAGTTGAATTTAGAAGTGAATAAGTTTAAGCAGGTTGTGACTAGAAACTAGATTCGATGATCTGATTACCATACCCTATAATCTATATGTTACTGTACCCAAGCTATACCCGATTATGTTCCTGTACCCTGAATTTTCTTAAATATGATTTTAAGTGTTGTTTTTTATGACGTCACGCACACAACATACCTCGATTGTCCTTACTATATTTCAATTCTAGTTCTCGCTTTTGAAACCAGAAATTGGCGAGAGTAATGACTGTACGACAGAGACTGAGAGCATTTAACAAATGTCATGAATAGCGTATCGTAATGAAGTATAATATCTGGTATTGCTGCTGTATACCTAGGCTATTATCATGTTACCGTGATCTAATAATGTATTGCCGATATCCTATTTCAAATTTATTCATTTATTTTAATTTATTAATCTCTACCAATTATTTTATGAATTTGTTCTAATAATTTGTTATCTTATTAATTCCCGTAGCTAAACGGTAGCTTACTGAATTAAATCATAAACCTAAAAAAAATTAAAAGTTAACATAAAATTACAGTGATTTAAAATTTCTGAGGTGAGTTTGAATGTTTATACTTCTGAAATATTTAATTAGTAACTGATTTTCTGAAAATTCATGGTAGTAAATTCATACTATGTATATTTATTTACAGGTGCCAGTTTTTAACAAGGATTTACCCAATAAGACGGCGAACAATACCTAAATATAATGCAATATGTAAAAAATATTTATATTTGAACATAGTATTGTAAATATTACTCTTTGTGATTTTTACTCTAGAATAACTGTCAGTTCACAAAACTAGTGTTTTCTCTAGTACAAGTATTCCACCTGTACAGTTTCAAAATACCTTGGTTACCGAAATTGTCAGTATATATAGGTACTAAGAGGGTGGCCGTGAATTTCGGTCTCAGAATTATAAATGGCCGTTATGTAGTTTGTTGAATCAACTATTTTGTTGTACAGCATACTTCATGATTGTTTAATGACCTGGCAGGCGAGTTGGAGGAGGGGCGACATACGCCTCCCGATGAATCTAATTCATAAGTCTTATTTTTACCTGATCAGACCAAATATTCCGAGACCGAATTTTCTGACACAGTAAAATTGTTTCAACAAAAAATGACTGAACTGCCCCTTTAATTCCGAGTCGTGATTTTGGTAATGAAAGCGACCCTACCTGTAGTATATAATTTATAAATTGAGTGGAATAATAATTGTAAGGAGTTTAAAACTGAAATTTATACTATTCAATAGTATAAATAGAATAAAAACTGCTTATACTAGAGGTTAATAGAAAATTCGAGGACATCAATTATTTTTCTTACCTATAGAATAAAGGATTAGTTTGTTGCAAATTAGAAACTAAGGGAAATAATTTGAATATTTTTTTTATGTAAGAGGAATAATATGAGAAATCAATTTATAAGGGAATTACAAAAACACAGTGACTTTTTCAAATTTTACTTGAAGCATTAGTTATGAACAATCAACTTTATAATAATTTTGTTTACGATGTAGTAGAAATTTTGGCGGACTCCTCCAGGTTGGTAAATAACGTTTGAATTCCACTTTTTGAAAATGGTATTCCTTGAACGACATTATTCTTAGATCAAACGGGGGGAATCTATACAGGATTCTTGCCACACGAGGAGTGAATCTAACAAAACCTAATTTTAGTAAATGACTATTCAGGAGGAGAAGTAGCAATTTATTGTATGAATCCAGAAATATTTCGTGGAGTATATCTGCTTAACTTATTTTATAAATTCTTTGGTGATTTCCAAGGTCTTCTCCAATTCCACGGTTCGTTCTCATAATTTTTTTGCCTGAGACAGGTTACCAGGAATATAACGGATAATGAGATCACTAAAGTTAACAGGAAATTTTGTAGAGAAGAAGACCATGTAATGGAAAGTATTATTTGAAGTACGAAGCTGCCAAACACTAATGATATTGCTTAGTTTCCGAACTTCAGTATCAATTAAAGTGAAAAAATATTCGTAATCAGAGGGATCAGGAAGGCTGTGGTGATGAATCCTCGTATCATCAGAAATGTATATCCCATCCCTTCCCCATCTAAAGCAAAATGAATTACCTGTCTCTCTTTCTGGGATTTTCTTTTCTACAGGAAACTCTATAGTTAAAAATTCCAAGTGGTTGGACAATGCAACTTCTTCCAAAAGGACTGTTATATAGTCAAATCTTGACCTCTGACTTGTGGAGAACCGCTGAAACTCTTCACTCTGAAGAAGAAAAAAAATTATTTATCACTTTTTCAATATTCGATTTTTGTTCCAATTCTCAAAACATTAAACTCAAGTTTGTCTTCGAATCAAGAAGTAAGTTCTGAAAATAGAGACTTTTTGGGGATGTACCTACTGTCTTATATTGCATATTGTATGTGGTATGAAAAATATGAACTTGATAACTAGAGAGGTTTGATTTCAGTTGCACTAGGTTGCCTACCTATATCACTCGGTCTCAGAAAATTCGGTCTTGGAATTTTCGGTCTGAGGTATAAATAAAACTTATGAATTAGATGTAACGGGGGGCATGCACCCCCCGAACCCTTCCGCCAGGTCACTGAACAATCATGAAGTGGGCAGTAAAACAAACTAGGGGATACAACAAGCTGCATATAAACGGGCATTTATGTTGAGAGGACATTTATAATTCCGAGACCGAAATTTCCGGCCCCCGAGGTTGTTAACATTGGACAGGTTAGTTACAAGTGACCACCTCCTACTTTTCCTCGAGAATATAAGAAAAACAATATAATTATTATTTATTTCAGTTGGTATTCATGATACCGCAGGTATCATGAATACCAACTGAAATAAATAATAATCATATCCCTTTTCTTATATTCTCCTCCTACTTTTTATACCGCAGGTATCATGAATACCAACTGAAATAAATAATAATCATATCCCTTTTCTTATATTCTCGTGGAAAAAGTAGGAGAAGCTTAGCAAAAAGTTTGATGGAAAGACTTCAAAAACCCTATACGTGTGTACTGCCCTTTAGAGTTAGAGTGCAAGATTTAAAAATGATTTATTTATTTTGTGTCCGCTTTTACACTACGGGTATTAAACATGAAGAATGTAACTATGATACGCACGGGGATATATTGACTTGGTATTTAAATTCCCCTGTTTTTATTCAATTTTAAAATGTTTTTTATCTATAAAATATATTAGACTATGCAGAAAATTTTATTTTAATTGAATTCAGTAAAAGTAACCTAATAACGGGTAATGAATTGGTATTGGTGATGACCCGTTATTCTTAACGGGAAAGTACACTAGTACTATAAAATAACTCACCGAAATGCGGATTGTTTTTCTCCAGGTTTTGTTGCTAGCAAATCTGACAAACCTTTGAGAAACTTGCGCCACATTGGATCTATCGAACAGTCCATCCAGATGACTAAGAATCATCAAAATGATTTCATCGGGAAGTTTCTCCAAATAATTCTGAAAGAAAAGGAAAACGTCAGAATATTCCAGCATTTAATTCTTAGAGGAGCAATTTTTCAATAGAATTCGATGTTATGCACAGAATTTTAGATTTACATAATTTCAAAGGTAACTGTTTGAAATATGAAGATAGTACATCATCACAGTGACTCTTTTCTCTGATAGGTACATCATCACAGTGACTCTTTTCTCTGATAGTACATCATTACAGTGACTCTTTTCTCTGATAGTACATCATCACAGTGACTCTTTTCTCTGATAGTACATCATCACAGTGACTCTTTTCTCTGATAGTACATCATTACAGTGACTCTTTTCTCTGATAGTACATCACCACAGTGACTCTTTTCTCTGATAGTACATCATCACAGTGACTCTTTTCTCTGACAGTACATCATCACAGTGATTCTTTTCTCTGATAGTACATCATCACAGTGACTCTTTTCTCTGATAGTACATCATCACAGTGACTCTTTTCTCTGATAGTACATCATCACAGTGACTCTTTTCTCTGATAGTACATCATCACAGTGACTCTTTTCTCTGATAGTACATCATCACAGTGACTCTTTTCTCTGATAGTACATCATCACAGTGACTCTTTTCTCTGATAGTACATCATCACAGTGACTCTTTTCTCTGATAGTACATCATCACAGTGACTCTTTTCTCTGATAGTACATCATCACAGTGACTCTTTTCTCTGACAGTACATCATCACAGTGACTCTTTTCTCTGATAGTACATCATCACAGTGACTCTTTTCTCTGATAGTACATCATCACAGTGACTCTTTTCTCTGATAGTACATCATCACAGTGACTCTTTTCTCTGATAGTACATCATCACAGTGACTCTTTTCTCTGATAGTACATCATCACAGTGACTCTTTTCTCTGATAGTACATCATCACAGTGACTCTTTTCTCTGATAGTACATCATCACAGTGACTCTTTTCTCTGATAGTACATCATCACAGTGACTCTTTTCTCTGATAGTACATCATCACAGTGACTCTTTTCTCTGATAGTACATCATCACAGTGACTCTTTTCTCTGATAGTACATCATCACAGTGACTCTTTTCTCTGATAGTACATCATCACAGTGACTCTTTTCTCTGATAGTACATCATCACAGTGACTCTTTTCTCTGATAGTACATCATCACAGTGATTCTTTTCTCTGATAGTACATCATCACAGTGACTCTTTTCTCTGATAGTACATCATCACAGTGACTCTTTTCTCTGATAGTACATCATCACAGTGACTCTTTTCTCTGATAGTACATCATCACAGTGACTCTTTTCTCTGATAGTACATCATCACAGTGACTCTTTTCTCTGATACTACCTAGAACTTACACATATTCTAATTAACGTAAATTAGATATCAACTGACAAAGCTAATCAACTCACCTTGTTACTTTCAGCCATTGTGATGTTGTTTTGCTCACAATTTAGTCACACTAGGAAACACGTGGTTCTGTAATGCTGAGTATTTTCAGGTCGGAGAGGAACTTGTTACCGCGACAAACGATGGAGAAAAATGATTGGAAAGGTACTACAACCGGCCGAAGGTTTCGAAAACAATAGGATCATTTAGGCCTAACTTTATAGAAGTAAGTTGATTTTACTACGAAGTACAACCAAAGATATTATACTACAATAACCCTATAAACAACTTATATCGATTCGATATCTTTTCGATTGCCTGGGATCTCGAATCGATGGATTAATCCGTCGAATCGACAGACCGTTGTTGGTAGGGAAGGTATACTACTCTCGACAATTTAACTATTTGTTCGTGATGGGCATATTCTTATTATTTCTCAGAGAAAATTCGAACCAATAGCCACTCGGCAACAATGCGATCTTTAGGTAGAACCGCCATTTGGTTTTACATTTCGGTGAAAGAAGACCGTGTACCTACCTGTTTATCCTAGTGGTGCCCGAGAAATTAAAAATATATATATACCTAAACCAGATTCATAGTGTAAATAAAGGGTTATTTGTTTTTCTTTCTTGTTCCCTTTCCTTCCTCTATCTTTAGACTTGGTAAACTCTTATTGTCGTAACTCCTTATTTGATTAGAGATGTGACAATATACGTTTAAAATCATAGATTCTAGAAATATTATAGACGGAATGAATTAAAGACTATTGAATCATTCTAAATCAGCGGTATATGGTATTCGATACCATTTCATTTAGTTTCGCCTTATGATATTCGTAACATCTATGATTTTAAACGCATATTGTCAAAACCCTAATTATTGTCGTATCACATTCATTTGGTCCTTGTATTCTTTGTTATATGATGAATAATTTCATTTTAAATAACATGCATCTTCGAGAACCAGTTTTTGTGTTATTAGTAGGGTTGTGACAATATTCTTTTTGAAATATGCTTTTATGCATCATATATATGCTTTTTATGCCTAAAAATATTCTTTTTATGCTTAAAATATGCTTTTTGTGCATTCAGGTTAGCTTTATATGTTCTAATTTCTTTGAAATATGGCTAATTGTAATGGAGAGTTTTCATTGATGGTATATTTATATAGAAGGCAGGGTAGGAAACAATGTCAAATTGAGACAGTTTATTCTGTATGAGGTAAACAAAAATAATAAATAAAGAACGTTTTAGACAATAACTTGAACAATAAAGAAATCATTTATTACATTTGGTGAATATAGCTTGTTTCAAATTCTCGAAAATAATTCTACGTCTGTTATCTGCTATAATTTGTAGTCTTGACTCATTTCGAATTTAAAAAATAAGGTTCGTCTGGGAACAATAAATCTGGTACCGAATCGTCCTAGCTCCGTTTACATCTTTCTGTGTTATTTCTCGCTTTATTTATTGATTAAAATAAAAAAAAAATATTAAATAATATACATTATAGATATAGCAATCTAAATAATACAATATTTACCTTTATTTTTTTTAAAATTATATATTCCTCTCTTATTTTACTTTATTTCTAATATTAATTAATTTGTATAATGCATTTCCTCATTCGATTTAATGGAGTTTGTTGTATCCGCTAGTTTGTTGTACTGCACACTTCATGATTTTTTAATGACATGACAGGGGGGTTCAGGGGGTAGCACGCCCCCCCCCCCCGCCCCACTCCCCCTGGTACACATATATTTTTATATTCAATCAGAAATAAACTGCAAAAGTGTCTGACTAATGGAGGGTTGCACCAATGAATAGTAACCGTTTACAATAGGTAAAGCGTAACACAAAATGGCAGCTCCTATTGTGTACTGCTTATTAAAATTATTACTATTAATTATCACCTTACAGGTTCCAATGATTCAATAAGGTAATTTCCTCACCTAGTCTTTTAAACTTAAAACTTCTTGAATCATTCATTCAAACCATAAAAATAAGTTTACGTTTCGTTTGCAGTCACTTGGACTATTTGATTAACTATAAGCATATTTTGAGAATATTCGTTATTTAAAAAGAATATACTTTATTGCTAAAAAGCGTAAAGAATAATTCTTTAAGCCAAAAGAATATTGTCACAACCCTACTAATAAGTTAATAACACTAGAACAAATTTTCTTTCTATATCTTCTAGAAAATGATATATATAATTATATATACTCGAGGAGTGACAATTATAAATTTCTTGTTACTTTTATTCGCTTTAGCTACCGCTTGGTAACTAATCAGAGTCGTGATTTGGTAACTAAAGCGGGGGTTGCCTGTACAACATCTACACCATAAAGTTGAATTTATTGGAAGGATAGGTACCAACATCAAAAAAATGAAACTCGTGGATTTTTCAGTATATTATATTTTCCTATGAAACCCTAATTTGATATGACGATTTTTTTTATCTCACTTGGACAATAATTTAATTTTATATCTCAATAATTAACACAGATTAGTTTATAAGCAAGCAGTTCTATAATACACTTCATTTCGCTTTAATATGGCAGATCATGAACTATTTACACTATTATACATCACTGGTAAATCAAGCTAATATATCGACACGGGTAATTAATCTAAGACATCGTTGTAACTGTTTGAAAGAAGGAACAAGGCAATTGAAGAGGTGATAGTAAATGAAACCTAAGGGACATACACACGTACGGTTTTTTAAGTCTTTCCACCAGACTTTTTGCTAAGCTCCACCTACTTTTTCCACGAAAATATAAGAAAAAACGATTAATTTATGATTTATTTTAGTTGGATACAAACTAGTTAAAATAAATAATAATTATATCGTTCTTTCTTATATTCTCGTGGAAAAAGTAGGAGGAGCTTAGCAAAAAGTCTGGTGAAAAACTTGAAAAACCGTACGTCTGTACGGCACTTACAAGTCTACCCAACACAAAAATCTAAAGGCCCAATTACACGTACCGGCTTCATACAGCAACCTGGCTCACGGAACCGTAAGAAAACTTTGGACGACTGCCAAGAGTTATCACCCGTACTTGAACGGCTTTAGGAAACCGGTTCTTCAGTCCGTCTCTGGTAAATCTTTAAATCCAAAGATTTACCCTTAAATATTGGAACTCGTCAATGCGATGAGCTATTGGATTACAGTCCTGGCGGAAGTTCATTTTGCCGGCCATGGATCAAGTTTTCCTACGGCGGATTTGCTACTACACGCTCCGGTTTGGATCCGTAAGCCAAATTGGGCATAGGAAGCTGGTAGGAGTAATAGGGCCTTAAGACTTCATAGTTGAAGAGTATAACCCTACGGCTATCTTTCAAACCTGGAATTTTGAAATAAAAAAGAACTTAGGATTAACTCTCATAAGGGTGGGTGCAAAATAAATCAAATTATCATCAAAGATAAAAAAATTAATAAAATAAACAGTTTGTACACCAATGTACATCATAGAGGTAGCCACGAGAACGCTATACAAACGACAGAAGATTACCAGAAAAAAAAATTAAAATTAAACCTATTTTGTGCTTCAAAATAAAGAATATCAAGTATTTGTGCTCATAGCTGCCATTTTAACAGTGAAAATTCGAACATATATAACTATTAGAAGAAATGGGTAAACAGTATTGCACTAGTAAATTAAAAGGTTAAAATATTTCATTAGCTAAAATAATAAATAAATTCTTTTGTTTCTTTTGTAAGAACGGATGGTTAAAATTAATCATAAAATATAATATAATTGACATTGGGTGAACAATAAAAAGTATTTCTCAAAGTGACAACTAGTTATCATATCGGATAAAAATTAAACTTTTCTTAGTTATCATATCGGATAAAATTAAACTTTTTTTAGTTATCATATCGGATAAAAATTAAACTTTTCCATCAAAAAGTTTTAAAATTACCATCTTGTCATGGCGTAAAAATTATCTGATAAATAATTAAAAAATTTGAAGCTTAACAATAACCTCCAAAAAATTGATATAACTACCCTTTTTTTGATTTAAAACTACAGAACTTAACTTTGAGACAGACTGCTAAATGAGTAAAAAATCACATTTGCTATAAGTATGGGGGCAAAGTAAAGGCAGCGCCGTTCCACCTCAGTTTATTGGCTAAATGTTCCTATGTTATTCGTACGGGAATAAAAATGAGGTCCATTAAAATCTGTATACCTGACGATTTACTTAAACTTTGAGAATTTTAATTCAATATTTGAATAACTAATATCTAGCCCTATTCATTGTTGTGAAGATTATATAAATTGATTCAGAAATGAAAAATTTACAAGATATTGATCGTTTCGATAGGTTCTCCGAAGAGACGAGAAAGAACACCACACAACCACACGAAACGACCACAGAGAACGTCTTGAATAACTGGCAAATTTTTAAAACAAAACTAATTTAAATGAACTTCAACAGCAATGAATGCCGTTAGATATTAGGTATTCAAATATTAAACTAAAATTCTCCAACATTAAGTAAATAGTCAGCTATACAGAAGTTGATCACCTCATTTTTAACCCCGTACGAATAACATAGGAATATTTCATTGATAAGCTGAGGTGGAACGGGTCTGCCCTTTAGTGGTATATTATTAAAAAATCTGATGTTTTAAGAGTTTTCGTTATAAGTAGCTAGGTACTTTATAATAAAAAATTCTTGGGAGGTATTCATATTTTGGATGAGGATAAAGCAGGATATAGTAATGGGATGGATATTGGGAAGATGGAATAGATATTATAGAAAGAAATTGTATAGATGGAAATTGTATAGGTATTATCAAGGGAAATTTTATAGCAAGATATCATAGAGGAAAATTGTATAGATATTTCAAGTAGCTGCTAATTAAACTAATCACTCGATCCTGTAGCCTGAAAATTCAACACTAGAGCCAGAGAATTCAACACTAAAGCCAGAGAATTCAACACTAGAGCCAGAAAATTCAACACTAGAGCCAGAGAATTCAAGACTAGAGCCAGAGAATTCAAGACTAGAGCCAGAAAATTCAAGACTAGAGCCAGAAAATTCAACACTCAGTCGTGAAAACTCATCACTGAAGCCTGAAGGTTCATCACTGAAGCGTGAAGGCTCATCACTCAGTTTTGGTAGAGGTGAATCTTTGCAGTTATGGGAGTTCTGCACATATGACAGCAGGCTAGAGTCTGCGCACACACAGAGCATGCAGAGTGACCACAGAGGAATGCCACGCTTCTGGACCTCTCCATGCAGATACTGCAGCTGTGCGCCTCCTCTATGTCCTGAATCTTATTCTCCAGGTACCTCAGTCGGGCAATGGTAGGCTGTCCGTTGATATCATTCAGCAGCTGTCCGTCATGTCGTATCTTCTTGGCAACAATTTGCTGACACTGAAGACACTTTTTGACTCTAGGGGCACACTCCGAACAAATCAGCGAGTGCCCACAGGGTTCGAAGCGGATGTTGACAGGACCTTCAATGCAGATGGAGCAGAGGGATCCTTCAGATTGACCGTGTCTGGGACTGACCGGTTGGGAGACCGATGCAGGGACACGGGCCCCGAATTTAGCTGGAGAGGCGGGTTGGGACGAGGCAGAAGCTATCGGGTTGAGGATGTTGGAAGGGAGGGGCATGGGGTCACGCGTTCTCTCATCTACGATGTGCAAGTCTCGAGTGGCAGCATCTATGGCATTCAAACCGGCATCGGAGGGAGCCGCAGATGTGAGACTTTGAAGAGGACAGACGCTCTGTGGAAAAATGACTTTGAAAGTAACAAATAGCCAAATACCAATACATCTGAAGTAACTCAAACAATATATACATTACAGTAAAGAAAGTTTCGAAATGCTCAATGGGGCTCATCTATGGAATAGCTTTTAGCATTAAAGAATACATGTGGACTGACAATTGGGCCCTAAGACAATTGAGCCTACAAAAAATTGTGACAGCAGACACAATGAAGATGTGTCAGTTGGTTATAACGGTAGCAATGGCCTTCAATGAAGTACAATAGTCTTCGGGGGCTCAATTGTCTTGGGGCCCAATTGCCTTTGGACTCCATTGTCTTGGGGCTCAATTGTCGTTGTTCCAAGAATACCTATACCCTGAGAACATCTAGAACTGTTTATAACCACATACCTGTATAGTTTCTATCAGTTTCAGGTCAGTAACAGACTGCAGTGCCGCGACTCCTCTACTGTTCTTCAGGGCAACATTAGCACCGTTCTGAATGAGGAGACACGCAACAGCCAGCCAAACACTCTGAGAGGAGCTGCTCAACTTCTGCAGCAGTTCACAGAGGAGGGGAGAGGAGGATAGGGACGAGGCACCTTCGTCAGAGCCTTCAGCAGCCTGGAACAAACATTCAGATTATTGGGTAAATTCCTAGCTAGGGACGCGAACTAGGAAGGGGTGTTTTTTAATTAATTTTCCTGAATTTAATTAATTTTTATCTGATTGAAATATATTGCTGTAAAAAATATTAACCAATTGATCAATACAATTCCAAAGGAATATTTGGAATTGTATTCAAAAAATTAAGAATAGCGTTTAGATAAATTAGCATGGCTGACTCGATATTGAACATGTGAAAAGTTCTTCACTACTAACTAAAAAAAAAGAGGGAAAAAGTGTGAAAAAACACAGATCCAAATACCACTTCCTAGTTCACGTCCCTAAATGAAATAGGTATGGGAACTAGGAATTTACCAATTATTGTGAATTTTATGGGACAGAGAAAGTGTAAATATTATTTTGCTAATCAAGCAGTGAATACCCCTTTACCTTATGCAGTGACAGGTGCAAGGCTGTTTCCCCCTCCTCATCCTGACAGTTGACATCAGCACCATGTGTCACCACCAGGGGCTCCACCACACTAGCATGTCCCTGAGCAATAGCCAGTAGCAAAGGGGTCTGCAGTTTGTTGTTAGTGAGGTTCACGTTCGCATTGCCTGGCGAAAGAGAAAAGGAACTTCTATAAAGTAGTCTGTCTATCTATCTATACTATAATAAGAGCCGCGCCCGTCTGTTCGTGTGTCACAAAATGGGTTAAACAGTCATTCTATCAACAGCGCTTCATAAAGTTGGTGTAAAGAAGAGAAAAAGAAAAGAAACAGTAATAGAAAAGAAAAACTAATAATTTGCTGCAGTATCATGACTACGAGGGTAACACGAAAATTATTAATTGGAAATAAAAGAGTTTTGATTCTAAAGAATAAAAAATATAATTTTTGATAAATTGAACATATTATTATTAATATGTATACATATGTATGAATTTAAATATAATCTTAAACCCATTATATTAATTGAACTCTCAATGAATGAATAACAGATACTGTAGTAGTAATCATAATTTCCCTCGTGTGTTTATTTATTTAATTATTAATTTTGTGTCCGCTTGTACTTCACGGGTATTAAACATGAAGAATGTAACTATGATACGCACGGGAATATATTGACTTGGTATTTAAATTCATATGAGTTAACTAGTGTACTTTCCCGTTAAGAAAAACGGGTCATCACCAATACCAATTTATTACCCGTTATTAGGTTACTTTTAATGAATTGAATTAAAATTAAATTTTCTGCATAGTCTAATTTATTTTATAGATAAAATACATTTAAAAATAGAACAAAAACAGGGGAATTTAAATATCAAGTCAATATATTCCCGTGCGTATCATAGTTACATTCTTCATGTTTAATACCCGTAGTGTAAAAGCGGACACAAAATAAATAAACACACGACGGAAATTATTAGTATATAGAATTTATATCAGATTATGCAGGAAAATAAATTTTATTTGTTTTCAATTCACTAAAAATAACCTAAGAACGGGTAATAAATTACTATTGAAGATCCGTCATTTTTAACGGGCAAGTGCACTAGTGCTATTATATTACTCTTATTCAAAACGTTTTTTTTTTGTGTTTAAAAAGAAATAAAAGGTTTGTTGTAATGGAAGGGAATGTCTATCAGCAACATTTTCGGTCATAAGGAAGTAAGTAGTAAGTATAATTCAATTGGTATCCATGATATCTGCATAAGAGAAAAAACTATATAATGAATATTGTTCTATTGCTATGCAGGTAACATGGATACCAATTAAAGTTAATTTTTTTTATTGTCTTTTCCTATATAATCGAAGACGTGAAACCGACCAATAATTCATAACTTACCCTAGTTCATTAAATACTATTTCACATGAAAGGGTTGTGGATATCCTAACTCTCTCTCACCTATAGACAGCAGAGTCTCTGCTACCATCCTGTGTCCGTTCAAACAAGCCAAATGCAGCGCCCCAAACCCGTCATTCTTCCTAATATCGACAAACTGCCTACCCCTGAGCAGTAGCTTCTCTGTAGCGTAGTTGTTACCCTTTAGTGCGGCGTGGTGAAGAACATTAAACCCTCTACTGTTGAATATCTCTATGTTCAACCTCCCCCAATTGGTTAAGGACTCGACTATCTCTATACAGTCCTTGCCGATAGCGTCGTGTAGTGCCGTGTCGCCGTACAGGTCCTGTATGTTGGCATTGGCTTCACAGTTTAGTAGGAGTGTGACGCAAGCTGGGTGCTGCTTGTTGACTGCAACGTGAAGGGCCGTGCATTTGCCCTCATTGGTGGCATTGATGTCCGCCCCTCTCTTGATGAGAAGCTCTAACACTTCCACCTGGTTACCAAAGGCAGCGTAGTGCAAGGGCGTGTCCCCATCATTATCAGCTCTGTCAGTACAGGCCCCCCTGTCTAGCAGTGCTGTGATGACACTAAGGTGCCCCTGGTGACAGCACACCTGTAGAGCTGTCTTACCGCCACTACCTTCCTCTAACAGCTCGGGGTTGGTGGAGAGGATTGCATTCACTGCCAGCAGGTGTCCCTGGGCTGCTTCCCTCACTAGCTTATCCACCAGCTTGTTGTTGGCCCCCTCGTTTAGCTGGGTGGGACGGAGGGCCTCCGCATTCCTGATTGTCACATTGGAGCACTGTTCGGAGGGAGGAGCTGAATCGTGGTGCGTACCATTGTGGTCGTGGTTCACAGTCTGGTTAGGAACCACACACAGAGGGTTCACTGTCCATGTTTTACCATCCACGTTGACCCTGAGGTCCCCATCCCCATAAACTTTAGCCACTACACCAGTTTTACCTGAAATAAATAACCTATTAACCTCAATGGGATCTAGGTAGCTAGAAATAATAAATTGTAAGCTTATTGCAACTAAATATTAATAATAATAAAGTAATAGATCATTCTGAACAATAAAGCATTATAAGTCTAAATTGGTACCAAATTTTATCTCATGTTTCTAATTTCCTAGAACAACCAGAAAATCCTATCTCGGTATGAATAGTTTGTTGTATCCACTACCTTGACGTACTGCACACTTAATTGATTGTTTTAAGACCTGGCAGGGGTGTCTGGGCCCCCACATCCCCGATAGCTACATCCAATTGATAAGTTTATATTAATATGTCAGACCAAAACTTCCAAGACGGAATTTTCCTAAACACCATAGTGCTAAAGGTTACAAAACTATCACTTAAGGGGAGCTTTTCGAAAAAAACGGTAAAAATATCATTTTTCGTTTTTTTATCTAATATTAATCTATAGACATAATTCTACAAGACTGTGAAAACAGAATTGCAAAATTCTCACTATAAGTCGTACAAACATACAAACATATGTACATATGTACTACACTGATACGTTCAGAGTGTTTCTAGCCTAATAAGTTTCCAACCTAATGACTAATGGTTATGCAGTGGAGTGGAAGAAATAGGGGTCTCTACTGTTCAAAAGTCCCGCTTCGCAATGAAGTTGTGTGTAACCAATAATGTCACATGCTGTTATCAGCAGGCAAAACCCATTTTCAAACTTCAGAACCCTAAAACTTTAAAGCCATTTTTCTCCTACTTCATATTTTGCAAATTTTGCAAATTGAAATCCCTACTTCTTCTAGAGTTTTCAACCGATTTTTGTTATTCAACGTGCAAAATGAAGGTAAATTCCTAGGCTACAATTATTCGTTTTAGGAATTTCAAAATTTGGTCAAAAAAATTTAAAAAAATAATTCAATTTTTACTTTTTCGTTTTTTTCTAAAAACTGGTTATGATTTTCAAATAACTATGAGCGAAGAAATGTTTTCATACCTTTTAGCTATGTTATGAAGCATAAAGCAGAAATATTGGTCAAAAATTGTGAGAGAAGATAGATTTTGAAAATGATACAAAAAAACTCAAAAATCTCAAAATATCAATTTTTTTGGAAAAATCATAAGAGCAAAAATGTCTTAGAATTTGTTTTTACATATACCTTCCAAGTTTCAGAAACATCAAACGGTAAACAAAGAAAAAACCTCATTTTCGAAAAGCTCCCCTTAAGACTTTCATCGCAACTCGAGATATGACAGATGCCGAGCCTGCACTTTTGTTTCATTTGCATACATGTAGTTGTTTTTTAACATATTTTTCTGATATTTCTAGTCATAAATAGCTATGTAATATATTTTTACAAATTAAATATTGCACTTTTTATTGCTCACGTTTCCAACACTAGTCTTATAAAGTGATCAATATATGTTCGAGAAAAATCTAATTTTTAAAAATTACAAAAAAGTGTTATCGTGTACCACTGGTGGTACACAATGCGGTGAAAGTGTTAATTAGGTACATGGAACTATCACTATTAGGTACATCGCCCTCATCTCACCCAAGGCTATGCGCATACTGTCTATCCACTCCCCATGTCCAGTCTGCAGCACCCTCATCTTACTCTCCTCCTCACAGATGACCACCTTGTCACCCGGGGTGTAGTGGTGGGGGGGATTGAAGGAGGGGCCTGCCTCTCCACTGGGGCCCCCCTCTGTGTTCCCCTGTACCCTCTCCAGGGCATCGGGGTGTATGGTCCATCTGGTGCAGCATCCAGAGTACTGAACTCGCACGTCACCTTCAAAACACAGAAGTTTTTTAATTTTTTGTTTTTCTTATTATAATCTTATTATAAACTTTATATAAAAATTATGCAAAGATTCCAAAATTTGTAAGCTAACCTATTCTTTTTCATTAATGGAGAAATATTGTCTTTTTAGACAAAAGAAAATTATTATTATTATTACTATGTCGTTAGAGGATCTTCTTTCAACCGATAGCTATATTTTTCACAATAATCTAGAAATATTTTTACGTATTCCCCTCCAAGCAAATATTTTTATTGCCTTAATCAACGAGGCTAATGTTTCTTATCATTTTGCTGCAAACCGCATCGAATTTGGTAGCATATTATTAATTTCATATGCTTTTAAAGATTTTTAAAATCGAAACTCTACCAAACCTATTTCACTTCCGGCTTACTAATTTAAGAAATTTTCAGCCTGAAGAAGAAGAACAATGTACACCATTTGTTTTGATTGTCAACTAGGTATTAGGTTTAATAAATCCATTTAATATTCGTGTAAAGGTATAAAATTGAATGAAATTATAATAGAAACGTTTATATACTTTAGGAAACAATTAATGTCTAAAATAAAGGCCGAAAACGCATGGTTTGTTTATAAAATTCAAATTTGTAATCAAAACAAAGAGTGTACAATCTTCTTCTTGAGCATCAGATTAATGATTCGCTCAATTGTTGCTCACAGAGTATTAAAAAACTTCAAAAGCAAATAATAAAATATATACTGAACCGAATTGTATGCGGTTTGCAGAATAATGATCGTAGACCTTAGTTCTATAATATTATGTTATAAACTCATTTTTTCCCCGGAGCCTGGAGAGGACCTTTAAATACCAGTTAAAAACACAAGTTTATGCTAATATTCATTACAATTCAGAAAACATGTTAACAATTACATTACTCGAGCAAAATTGTCACTATTACGATTTTTCTAAATGTAATTTATTTCTATTGCTTAATATGCTTATAGTAGAACAAGAATGTCAAGGATTTTTTTCACAATCAAAATAATTCAGTTATTAACCCGTACACGGTTGCTCAACTTTAACTTTGCTGATGTGCCATATCTAGATTGCTGTCCCAAAATAAGGACACCCTCCATTATAATTTTATCAAGTTTTACCTTTATCAGTTATCCGATGCACCACCCCAATTTTCTCGATGTACTCGCTCATTTTCATGTTCCACCCCCCATGTCCCTCCTGCATCACCTTGAGTTGTGCCAGGGGTACCGCCACCTTCACCCTCTCCCCTATAGTGAAGGGGGGTGAGTGCTGGGGGGCTGCTATAGGGGATGTACTGGCCACCAAACTTCCCCCTGCTGGAAAATAAATATATTGTGATTAGTAACTAAAGTGTGATAAATACCTGAAAATGTGATGAATAGCTACCAGAAATGTGATAAATACCTGAAAATGTGATGAATAGCTACCAGAAATGTGATAAATACCTGAAAATGTGATGAATAGCTACCAGAAATGTGATAAATACCTGAAAATGTGATGAATAGCTACCAGAAATGTGATAAATACCTGAAAATGTGATGAATAGCTACCAGAAATGTGATAAATACCTGAAAATGTGATGAATAGCTACCAGAAATGTGATAAATACCTGAAAATGTGATGAATAGCTACCAGAAATGTGATAAATACCTGAAAATGTGATGAATAGCTACCAGAAATGTGATAAATACCTGAAAATGTGATGAATAGCTACCAGAAATGTGATAAATACCTGAAAATGTGATGAATAGCTACCAGAAATGTGATAAATACCTGAAAATGTGATGAATAGCTACCAGAAATGTGATAAATACCTGAAAATGTGATGAATAGCTACCAGAAATGTGATAAATACATGAAAATGTGATGAATAGCTACCAGAAATGTGATAAATACCTGAAAATGTGATGAATAGCTACCAGAAATGTGATAAATACCTAAAAATGTGATGAATAGTTACCAGAAATGTGATAAATACCTAAAATGTGATAAGACCTAAAATGTGATAGTAAAGTCAACTCTTTACTGTTCAGGTTACAATTGATTAGTTGATTACGTATGATTTCCCTGACTTGGTGTTAGTAAAAACATCTTAACTAGTATTTTACATAGTTATAGAGCACACTTATAGTCACTAGTAGGGTTGTACCTTTACTATCAGTACTCATTTTAACAGTCTTATTAGGTATCTGCATTGGAGTAGCTATCGGTGATTTTTATTCATCGGTGTACCGTAAGGTTACCAATAACAAGTGTGAGTAATAACTATGGTTGTTAGGTTTTTTAGGTAGGGTAAATTATGAATTATCGATCAGTTTCAGATCTTCGGTCATACAAGAAAAAACGATACAATAATTGTTATTTGATTTTTATTTTAGTTGGTATCCATGATACCTGCAATATATTATTTAATTCGTATCCATGATACCTTCAGGTATCATGGATACCAACTAAAATAAAAGTCAAATAACAATTATTGTATCATCTTTTCTTATAAGACTGATGATGTGAAACTGACCGATAATTCATAATTCACCCTATCAGAGTATCTGTGATTTTTAGGTATCGGCAGAAAACCAATACTAAGTATCGGTAGCTACATCCCTAGTTAACTAGTGACACTCACCTCCAGCCAAGCCCAGACCCAGAACAGGCAAGTGGTTGATGTAAATGGTGCCACACGATGCTGCAGCAACACACTTCAGATCTACTCTGCCCTTGTGACCTGATCAGGAACACACACATTAGTAGGGTTGTGACAATATGCTCTTAAAATCATAGACCCTGAGAATATTATAGACGGAGAGAATTAAAGAGTACTGAATGGTTCTACACCAGCGGTATATAGTATTCGATACCATTTCATTTCGTCTGTGATATTCTTAAGATCTATGATTCTAAACGCATATTGTCACGATCCTATACATTACATAGAGAACAAGAATGGCCACTCATAGAGCGCATACCTTCACCGACACTATTGAACACTTTTAGAGTTATAAATGACCTTGTCCTATGACCAGAGTGCTCACTAAATCTAGCAAAATGGTTACTGGGTAGCTAATGACCAATCATCCCACCAAATTACAGGCAGTTTAATTGAGATTTTTTTTGAATAATAAGATTACAATTGATTTATGTTAAAAAGATCACAAATAAATGCCAATCAAAAACTAACATTCCGACAATTTTGCGAGGGTAATAAGTAAGGTTGTGACGATATGCTTTTAAAATCATAGATCCTGAAAATATTATATACGGAGAGAGAGATGAACAGCATTGAATGGTTCTACACCATTTCATTTAGTCTGTGATATTTTTGGGATCTATGATTTAAAAAAGCATATTGTGACTATTGTCACAACCCTAATAATGAGAGTAGTTCGTCCTACCAACTAAAATGCAACTCACCAATTCTATATACATTATTAACGGCAGAACTCTTCCACAGAACCACAGCAACAGAACGGTTGCTCTCCCCGTCCCAGCCTCTGATTTCAGTGACACGCCCAACCTCACCCGGGCCACCATCTTGGTTGCCCCAGTCCCAGTCTGGGCCCCTCACCACCTTCGCTCCAACAAATATACCTTGCAGAGGAACCTTTGTGCTGTTCTTGCGAATTGGAACTTCGATACTGCAGATAAAAATTTAGAATGATCAATTCAACTATAGCTATAGAATTGGACAAGTATTTTTCCAATTTAGAACTTTTCCAATTAAGATTTTTTGAATTTTAGATTTTTTCGAATTTTAGATTTTATCCAATTTAGAATTTTTCTAATTTCAGAATTTTTCTAATTTCAGATCTATTGATTTTAGATACACACCTAAAATATAATAAGCATCAGTATACAATAGATATATTTCTTAGATTTAATCAGTAGCAATATTGTCATTTTGTTAATAAAGACACACATTCAGTCCACTGACCCTATACTGCTGTGATTGTCTATGCGTCTGAAAGAGTGAGAAGTATCGTGTTTATCAGCCATGTAGCAGAGTGTGCAGAGGTCGTAGTCAAAGCATACCATGCAGCTCCACTGCAGCCCGTAGATGCAGTGTTTCTTGCACCCATCACAAATGTGGTTAATGTGCTTCACCCCTAGAAAATTTTTTGAAGGTTTCAAGATAAACTAACTATAAACTTTTCAGAACACCAATAGATTCAATTTCTGTGACTAAACCCTTTTCATGGGAAATATTATGTATATAGATACACGTATGTTTTGGGTTTAAGTTAAATGATATATAAGCTATTCACTCACCTACAGGAGCATTATCAAGGAGTCTCAAGTCATACGAAGACTGATAACCCACTCTATAATTAGTTCTGCACCCTATGTCCCACAGAACTACCACCGTTCTATCTGTAAAAGAAGAAGTGTCAATTACATGATATTTCATAAAGTCTATTTCAAAACTAATTAAAATTAGTACATATATTAACTATCTATTGGCTACTAACTAAACATATTCAAAGTTTATAAAATCATAACTTTTGAAAATTAATTTCAGTCATAAAGGATAAATCCATCAGAAATTTTTAAAAGGCGTTTTGGTTTAAGACCTATTTTGACATTTACTTTCTCAGTATAACGAATACTGCAATGTTTCTATAAGCGTACAAACATATTAGCAATATTTTAAGTAACCAAGAAATCTTTAGCAAATTAGAATAACAATATGGTAAATTATTCAAGTCTCAATCCCCTAATTCTGAAGCTACAGACTAAGTTAAAAAGAGAAAATTATTTTTCTAAATACTCACCGGGTGTGGAGGATGTATTTGGAGACCCCACTTCTATTATGGTGCCGCAATAGCCTTCCCCCCCGTCCTGGTCACCCCACTGCCAGTCAGGCCCTCTCACCACTCTCATACCAACCTCTGCCATTTCTTACAGCAGATAAAATAACCTAAACCTATTAGCTACTGATAGTTTGAACTATCAATCTCAAGTCAAAGTATTAAAATAATACTGCCATGGGCTTCATCAAATAAAGTGAATCATTTTTATATATTTTTAAAATTAAGTTTAAGATAATGAACTACATCATATTCTGTAATGAATTCCATTTTAGATTTTTTTCAAGATGGAGGAATTAGGAAAGAAACTAATTAGCAATAAAACATCAAGAAGTTATAACAAATAGCTAGGGTGAGAACTCAATTACCAGATGAAAATAAAATGTTTTCTATAAACAATTATTAGTTAATTCCTATACCATTATCTTATTTATCTACTACATTAGGTAGGCAGTCCGCAGAAGGCTATTCACATTCAGTTAAGGGCCTGTCCAAGTAATAAAGCATGTCCAAACTCACCATTTTAATGGCAAGTTTGTGACAGTTATTTTGAGCTCTTCAATTGCAAATGGTGAGTTTTATCTATTTTTCTCCTATGCTACAATGTTATTTTGGAGAGGATTAATGATAATTTCAATCATTTTGGAGAGAATTGGTTGAATTTTGGAGAGAGATGGAGAGACGAATGGCGAGTTTATGAGACATACTATTTTACTTGGGCATGCACTGTGTTTATTTTGATAGCTACGCAACATTTTAGTGTAATTTCGGTTCAGAATGTTTAAGAGACTTTCTTGAGAGGGCCGCAATTAAAAATTAAAGGGCTGCAATTTATCTGCGTGACCCTAGCTAATTATTCCTATGTTACCTTATCTTTTGTTTGTAGCAAAATTAATGTAAATATAGGATTCCAGTCTGCAGAATATGGAACATTTTTCCAAGACTCTCTGCAGGAGTTTTTGATTGAATTTTTAGAAATTGGAGATCTCTGCGGGAGATCTTGAATTAATTCCTATGTTACCATTAATTTAGCTGCGGGAGATTTTGAATTAATTCCTATGTTACCATTAATTTAGCTGCGGGAGATTCAGAATCTGCTGCTGAGAGTCAGAGAGTAGCTCTTTCTCAAATTAAAGTCTCTGCGGGAGAAGAGACACATTCTGCAGACTGGATAGGATTTAATTCAGAATTGTTTGTAGCAAAATTAATGTAAATATAGGATTTAATTCAGAATTGTTTGTAGCAAAATTAATGTAAATATAGGATTTAATTCAGAATTGTTTGTAGCAAAATTAATGTAAATATCCAGTCTGCATAATGTGTCTCTTCTCCCGCAGAGACTTTAATTTGAGAGAGAGCTACTCTCTGACTCTCAGCAGCAGATTCAGAATCTCCCGCAGCTAAATTAATGGTAACATAGGAATTAATTCAAAATCTCCCGCAGCTAAATTAATGGTAACATAGGAATTAATTCAAAATCTCCCGCAGCTAAATTAATGGTAACATAGGAATTAATTCAAAATCTCCCGCAGAGATCTCCAATTTCTAAAATTTCATTCAAAAACTCCCGCAGAGAGTCTTGGACCAGACTGGAAAACATAAATTCTAACAGAGTTACTCCTAACTTCATGCATTCCCATTAGTGATGTTTATCATCACAACAAGCCCAATTGTGAAGCATAAATGACTTATTTTACATAAGTTTTCACTGCGGAGTTGAAATTTATAAAATAATTTACTGATTTCTGCATTTTTTAGGGTTAAAATGAGTAATTTTTGGTCATTCTAAATTCCTAACAGAGTTACTAGTCAATCTGAAATGAGTTATTATTCCACTCTGGGTCTTGGAAAAATGTTCCATATTATTCTGCAGACTGGGTAAATATAGGATTTAATTCAGAATTGTTTGTACCTAGCAAAATTAATGTAAATATAGGATTTACCTAATGCAGAATTGTTTGTAGCAAAATTAATGTAAATTATTAAATTAAATACCTATAGGCCTACCTAGGAATTAATTCAAAGTTGTTCAGAGAGAATATCCCAAATATCTCCCATATTCTGCACCAAATTATTCAAAATTGTAAGCCAATTAGACACATGAGTTTTGACCTTTTGAAATGTAAGCCAATTAATTGGTTTTAACTGACAAACTCCATTAATTGGGCTGTAGTTGTACATTATGCTTATTACATTATACGATTTATATCAATCTAAACGAGAAGTAGCTAGGTACTGCCTGTGGTATTATTTATGTAGTTTGGGAACTTATTTAAAAGTTCTAGTCAATAATGTCTAAAATCCTTTCTAAGCTTGTGCCACAATAACATCATTAATATTATTGTTATGATGTTAATTATTAACATTATTTGCCCATATGTTGGCAATCGCTTCCTTCAAGAATAACAATTAAACTTTTCATATCACTATGAATGTAGAGCATATTGATATGAAATCTAGAGCATATTGTTATGAAATATAAGTCTAGAGCATATTGATATGAAATATGAGTATGAGTCTAGAGCAAATTGATATGAATAATGAGTCATGAATAATTATGCAATCAAGAATATCAATTAACTTTTCATATGACTATGAGTCTAGACTCTAGAGCAAATTGATATGAAATATGAGTCACGAATAAATATGTTATAAAGTCAGGCCTGGTTTTATTACCAAAATTGCGATTCAGAGTTATTACAAATATGGTTTAAAGGCGAGATATGACACATTTTGTTATATACAGTGAAACTTCGAGTTTGGAAGTATTGCCTCCTTCATATCTCAGGTGCACTGATAGTTTTCTATGATTATTTTTCTTCATACTGAAAATTAGCCAGTTGGAAGTAAAATATTTATTGTAGTGTTTTGATTATGAAAATCTTTAAAAGCATGTAAAATTAAAAATATGCTATCAAATTCTATGGGGTTTGCAGTAAAATGATAAGAAACTTTACCCTCGTAGATTTAAGCGATGAAAAAATATACTAGGAGGAGATCTTCAATACTTAGCCCGTAGTCAACGACATCACTACCCAGTAAACATTACAATGTTGGGCGAACGTTGGCCCAATTCAGAACGAAACTCTGGGCCAACGCTGTCATGCCCACAGAACATTGAATAAGAAGAATCTCAGATCGAACGTTTACTCAGTCGTAAAAATTCAATCAATCACGTCCATTGATCGCTGACGTCACTATAAACGCTCTCTCAAAACAGTTTGAACGTGCATTCTACCTCAGTTCATTATCTTTGCTGGGAGCCATATATATCTTCCTACTAAATTATGTACACGATTATCTATATTATGTAGCCCAGCTACTAAGCAATAATAAACTAATCTTCTTTGCAACAAACTCAAACTGACACCATTTCGGTTGAAATACGCATTCAAAATAATGGACTCAAACAGAACTGGTGAAACGAAGCCTCTGATTGGCTGAGTGGCTCTAGTTGAAGTAACGTCACTGTAAACGGCACTCAAGAGTAATATAATGGGATCTGAACTTCTTCTATTCAATGTTCTGTGGTCATGCCGGTCTCGGTTTATTAGACATGGAAGTACTAGTAGGTATTGGGCCAGCAAAGACCCGACAATTGTCCCACCTCATGGATGTCCACCGGCCCAGAATAGTAGGTACATATAACAACGTATAAACGACTTATTGGTATCGGCAATACTTAACGTTGCCGATGCCATGCATGTCTACGGCCAGTGCTACTTTCATATTGGAGGGGCATTAATTAGATTACGCTATACAGTAGGTACACGTGAAGACAACAGTTACTTCTATAACAATGTAGTAACTGTGACCTGTCCTACAAGGCTACAGACAGATCAAAGTCATGGAGAAAATATAGAACACTTTCCAATTCAAACTAAAATCTATATTATTTTACTTACGCTATTTAAACCAAACAATAATAGTTTTATTTGAAATTGAATAGAAAGTATAATTTCCGATGTGAATAATTACTTCAAACGAAAAAATAACTTTCCATACTAAATATATGAATTAACTAGCGGCCAAGCTTATTTTTCATGAATGAATTAAATAAATTGTTAAATTAATAATTGAAGGGATAACAGTCTTATTTATACTAAATTGCCAGAAACGTTTACAATTTCAAAGATATACTTTATTGAGGATATTTAATTGGCTATTTGGTGTGATTGAAGTTGGAAGAGATCGTTTGCACCTAACCTCTCTGATATAGGTACTGGCGATAACTGCCAAATAGAACCAGTAGAGTAGTATAATAAATAAACTGTTACATCAAAAAAGCACTGGATTGATTAACCAATGTTTTCCTTCATTGAGCCAGTGCTTTTTGGCAACCATTGGCCCAATGTCATTTTCAATTCATTGGCTCAGTGTACGTAAAAGCACTGGCGTGCCAATGCCCAATCGTGCCTTTACTTTGCCAACATTTACCGACGTTGGCCCGATAGTGCAATATTATCAGGGTGTGTGCTTCAGCAATATATTGTTTAATATTTATTTCAGTTAGTTTTTTTTATGTTTTATTTACAAAAAAATCAATATATTGTGGTGTACAGACTTCCTTTGGTGATTAATTGTCCTGTGCCAACTTTCAACAGTATTAATTTGTTTTTGATCATATAATAGCAAGAACTTATAAACGAACTGAAAGCTGCTTAAACCTATGCAAGTATACATCTTATTTAAAATATATTTGTTAATTGGATGTGTTGATCGGCTTGCTGTGATTAGAATTTATTGTTGGCATAAGGTTTAAATAGAAAATTGTACAGTATTTTTAATTCTGAAAAAGGATTTATCATTTATCCTCTTTGTAATCGTTCTCTTTGTTATATTTCGAATTTTTTTTGCGGTGAATTTACCAGGCGATGAATTGAGTCGCGGTGAACTTACAATGCGAGGAATTGAAGGCGGTCAACTTTCCGGTGGCTAATTGAGGGTGGTGAACCTATTGCATACCATGAGAAAGTCATGAACCACAGAACATCAAATAGAAATGCTCTGTGATATGAACTATTTGTTAAAATTAAAATAATAGGCTATTTTTACTTTACATATATAATGATATATTTATTTACGCTTTTCTGTTTCTGAATAGGGCAGATTCATTGATAGTAGAGAGAACATTGATAATCTGAATGATGTAGAGAGAACATCGATAATCTAAATGAAGTAGAAAGAACATTGATAATGTGAATGAAGTAGAGAGAGAAGATGGATAATGTGAATGAAGTAGAGAGAACATTGATAATCTGAATGAAGTAGAAAGAACATTGATAATCTGAATGAAGTAGAGAGAAGATGGATAATGTGAATGAAGTAGAGAGAATATTGATAATCTGAATGAAGTAGAGAGATATATTTATGAAACATGTTCAATTAAGAAGATTTTATTTCCCCTCTCAGTTCATAGATTCTTTGTTTGTTTGTTTGTTTGTATTTATTTCTGTCATTGCATGAGGTTTTCATAGGAGTCTTATCGCGTCCGGAAATCCTCGATTCTTCATCTCTCCTTATAGCGGCTAGCCACTAACTGTGAGTGTTAAAGTCTTTCTCTGTAGATAGTGGTTTAAGTGATGTCGAGGTGCTGGTTAGTAATTCCCAATCTTTATAACTAATTCTACTAACCTAGATACATTTATAGACAATCTACGTACAAATAAATACATTTATATCGAGTATCGGTAATACTTTATTGCACACTGGATGTATCCCAGTAAATATTAGGTATCATATTTTACTATAAAAGGGCTGGGGCAACTTAAATATCACAAATTAATCTGCCATTTAATATCTCAGAAGCCTGTCCTGGAAAGGCTATTTTCTTTCACAATTTATCAACTTATTGTAAATCTAAGTAAAGTCCAGAGGTGGGCTCAGCGCCGCTACTTGTAGCGCGCACTACAACAAGCGCTTCTTTTTTCTGTACCAGCGGCGCCGCTACTTCTGTGCTAATGTAGCGACAGCGGCAGCATCGCTACTTTTTCAGAAGCGTTAGATATTTTCATGCGCTACAGCGATGCCGCTTCTTTTAAAATAAAAAAATGCTAAAGTTAACTGACTAATCTAGATACAAGTCTAAACAATTGTAGAATTAGATATTATATAGATATAGGATTAGATCCGCTATGTCACAATAGTTCTAGAATTTATAGTTGCGTTTATTTATGAGTTGTACGTTATATTCAGACAAATCTGCAAGGTGTAACCAACTGATATTCAAACAATGATTCACAGTACTACCAACTGATCGTAAAATAATGCTGCGTAATGTGAATATTTGATATTAAGACAAAACTGCCTAATGCGATCAACTTACACATCGTCTTACGCTTTTGTGCAGATGTGGTTTTTGCAATTAAATGAATTAAACTTGATAATTTGCCTTGGAAATTTCAGGAAAAGTTCATCTACATTGCGAGTAACTTTTAGAAAAAATTGAAAGTAATTCAAATATTATTTCCGATGTTACAATCATTTCACTAAAAGTTACTCATTTACATTGGTAATTTTACTGATAGTTTCAAGTTAATATACAGTTAGATTACCCTCTTTCCCACCACTTTCACAACACACCTATCCAACAAATCTGTCAATCTCTGAATTGTATTCTGAACGTCCTCCCACATTCACATTCTGATAACTGATAAGTATGGACTGAAGGTTTTCAATTGGGTTTAAATATGAAGAGCAATTGGCCATAGCATAAACTTGCCATCGACGAACTTACTACTTCTCGGGAAATTCACAGTTACCTTAGCAAAGTGAGAAGAAGAGTTGTCACCTTGTCATGTTTGAAATGACGATTTTTTTATGCAGCAGGTTTCCTTTTCAGCCAATGAACAAATCCACCCTTCAAAAAGTTAAAATAATTAGCAAAATTAGTTTACACTCCTTCTGGACCCCTGGAAGATCCGACAAGTTTATTTCCAATGGTCTCAGCTAAAATTATTACACCTTTACTCCCAACGTGATGTTGAATTTATTGGCGATGTGGTGAGACATGAGAGACCTATCAGTCAGGACCGTCGAAAGTGACACGTATTTTGTCTGTGAGGAATACTGTTTGGTAATCAGTCTTTATATACTTCATGTCCATAGTAACCTTGTGTGTCACCTTCGAAAAAGACCTAGTAACAGGTGAAACATAAGAGGGGATTATGCAGTTTCAATATTCTAGAGTTGGTGTATTTTGAGAAGTTTTCCACACAGACACTCTTAAAAACTGCATCAATGGTTCCTCTTAAGGCTTTCACAATGGGTTCTCTTTTGATCAAGAAAAAGTTATGTCTCATAACTACTGTCTACTTTGTATTTACTCTTATCCTTGCAGGTAATTTTCTTCTGTGGATCAACAATTAATCTCTTTGCTGTGCGTGGTCGTGAATATGATAAATTCAATTGTACAGCATGTATGATCATTTTTCTGAAAAGTAGTGCAGTAGCGCTGCTACTACATTTTGCTGTAGCGGCAGCGCCGCTATTTTTCTGAAAATCTAGCGGTAGTGGCAGTCCGCTACATTATTCAGCATGTAGCGGCAGCGCCGATGCTTTTGAAAGTAGCGCTGCCCACCTCTGGTAAAGTCTAATAAAAATTATTATACTCTTTCACTGACCGTTCAGGTAGCATTACAACCTAACTTTTCTCTCTTTTAGAGATAACAGAACTGCAAGAATATGGTGATAGGTAAAGATTATGTAAGAAGTTGTAGATTAGATAAGAAGAGTCACATTTATAATGGACAAATTCATTATTTATGAGACAGAACCTCTTGAAATGTAAGTTTCTTTTACATATAGTGCCTGCCTTATAAGTTATGACTTATGAGCACCAATAATATGTTCAAAGATCCGCTTTATTTTCACATTCATTTTATGCGCCAAAATTGGTACGTTCATTTCTTAACCCAAATGACTACATATTAACTTTTTGAGCATGAGTTTTCAATCTACTATTTATATAGCTTGTTTTTGAATCAAATAATTCAACGTTCTGGTCCAAATGAACAAATGTTCAATCAATGTGTCCACTATAGCTATAGTGTAGTAGGAAAGAGACAGTTGTTATTTAATCACTAATTTCTTTTTCTTTCTTCCTCTAGATTGTACTTTTGAGCAATGTCTCTTTCAAAGGAAATGACAGAACTAGGAATACCTCGCACCACCCTAAATTTACTGAGAAATGATCTCATGAAGTTCAACTGCGGACCTTTGGTCTATCGGACCATAATTCACTGGGGATTTGCTAAGCCTGATGGCATCAGAATAATAGATCATATCAATGATCTTAAGATTGGAGAGAACATAAAGAAGAAAAATATTGCAAAATGGTTAAAGAACAACGAATTCAAACTTAATAAAGATTCTTTCTCTGATTTTGACATAACAGCACTGCATGAGTTTCTCCCAATTCTCTGCTACGATAAAATTGCTCAAACTAGAGGAGGTGAAGATTATGATGAACGAATCAAAGATCCTAACTCTGTGGAGAGTCTGCTCAAAAAAATCCAAAGACTTCAGAAACGACGTGAGTCATGAATATGCTGAAGCTGTGAAAGACTCTCATATTGATAAGATAACTTTAACTATGAGAGAGTGTATCAGAGCTGCTGGTAAACTCTACGGCAGAGATCAGACTGAAATTGATGAAAAAGTGAAAGTTTTAGATGATGAGATAGATAAAGTACTTCTTGACACAACACACTCCTATGAAAATAGAGTGAAGTACATAGGTAAATTTATAGAAACCGAAGTCCCTGCCATCCTACTAGAGAGATATTCACCTCACTTCTCTGTTCCTCTGCCGGGTAGTCCTAAAAAGTTAGATACATCTGATATCTTCCAATGCTGTAACTTATCTGTTACTACTGTATACAAAGGAAGTAAACCTACAGATAACAAAAATATATTTTCCTGTTCCGAAATTTATAACAACAAAAATGAGAAGTTTGTTGTTATAATTGGAGGTCCAGGTTCAGGCAAAACAACTTTGATGCGTCACATGTGTCAAGATATTCTACAGACATCCGTTCATGGTTGCACACCGAGATATGAAAAAATAGAACAATTCAAAATTCCAATATACCTCGAGTGCAGATTTGAGCAACAGACAAATCTTGCAAAATTTCTTAAAGAATGTCTCAAAATCTTCTTTTCTTCTGAAGATGAAATCTACGAAGCTTTCAAATTCGTGAAAAATTTAGTATTCCTCATTGACGGCTACGACGAAATTAATAACAATTGTCGACAGCTTGTCGATAGCATAATAGATTTCTGCAGAGATTACAACGCTAGTTGCATTGTCTCTTCTCGTGTTGATGCAGGAAATAATTTCGTCAGCGAGTTGCAAGATAAGAATTTGAACTACATCAAAATGTTCATCGAACCCATCAGCGAAATGAGCGACAAATTGAAGTTCTTGAAGAGTTATACTGAAAAGATGGATGATTCTATTGATGCTGATAAGCTGGTGAATAGCTTTGAGCATCTAACTGAAGCTGCTCAAGAAATTTTCTCATCCCCAATTCTTTTAGCACTATTCATCTCCTTGTTCGTGCATGATCCAGACTCAGTGTATCAGATGAGGAATGAACAAAGTGCTTACGAAGCAGTTCGAACTAATTTCCTACGTGAAATGGCGAGAAAGTTGAGAAATGTCACTAACCCAAAAGGAAAAGCTGAAAAAGTTTCTTATGTGCTGAGTAAATACTGTTTTGAACTTTTCAAGGTGAAGAAATACTTCATGGAAGGAAAAGATTACTCCAACCTGGTCACTGAATGTGAGAAAAGAATGGGAATCTCAGATGACATTGACATTTCCAGTTTGCTCTCTTGCATCTTGAGTCCAGAACAGTCACTCAAATTCACCCTTTACACATCATACCAGTTCATGCACAGCACTATACAGGAGTTCTTTGCAGCCAAATACGTAAGCGAGAACATCACAGAGCTTCAAGATGACAAATTTTCAAAGAGTCAGTCGGAGGATAGCCAACTATCAAAGCTTCTTCATGCCTTAGGACTTAATGAATCACAGCGGGACATTAAAGTGGAATTGGAGAGGTGAGTTATTGTTTGTAAATAATTAAATTTAACATTTTGAAACTTTCATTCCAATCGAATACGTGCTAATTCTTACTAATAAGTTGAATTAGATAGAGGTTTGATCTCTGCTTAAAGTAAAAAAAATTGTAAATGAGCTCTGAATAGCATCTGTATATGGAAGCAGATATCTTAACTTACAATAATTTTTGGTAGTTTTAAAACACTTTAATTTATGTACTAAAGTTTTAATATATATTGGAGAATTTAGTCAGACGGCAGGTAACCAGCAGAAGTCTTGTTCAGTTGTCACGTAGGATTACTGAGCGAAAAAACAAACATCAGCCTTTGTAAACTTTGCTAGCTATAGTCTTAGATTCTATAGCCAGATTTATGCTATACTCTGCTTCTGTTAGCAGTAATTTTGAACATTTAAAAGTACTGTTTATAACTCTCTTCCTGTCAAAAAAATTATTTTAACTCACTTTATGAATAGCATAATTCAGGCATTACCATTCAAAAAATATTCGACTGCAATTGTTTAATGTTCAATGGAACCGCACTAACATTAATCATATCTTTATCAGACAAAGATTAAAATACTATGCTGGTTATGTACTACCTGTAACCAGAAAACGTTAAACACAAATACTTGTCCATGTCTGTCGCAATATCTAAAATTTGTTACTTTGCAATTGTTGGAAAAAGCAGTATCTTGATACCATTGATAAATTTTTTTCGTTGTGGGCTTTTGTCGGTGTGGGCTTTTATCTGTGTTGGCTTTTGTCGGTGTGGGTTTTTGTTTGTATGGGCTTTTGTTGGTGTGGACTTTTGACGCTATGGATTTTGTCGTATGGGATTTTGTCACCCTTTTGGGGGATCTATTGTCTACAATAAATTTTTATTCCTTTAATGATTACTGAATTTTATACCCAATATTTAAAAAAACGTATTCAATGAGGCACAGGCACAAAACACTATTCGAATATATTCAACGATGTCAAGTTCAATTATATAAGCTCCACATCATTAATTTCCCAATCCTCATTCCAATCACCTTTCAACAAATCTAATAATTCATTAAGTAGGAGGTTTAACCTCAGCTTCGGAACCAAAGGGAATATCGCTGACGTCAAAAGGAAATTAAATACAAGGGACTAGAAGAAACAGTCAGAAAGGAAAGTGGCTCCATGGAAAAAGTTGCCTACCACCGTTGGTCATAATGCCCTTGGATGCAGAAAAGCTACTTCGCAAATGAAGTCACCTAACAAGGAAGGGAACGGATTGGGACTGACGAATCCAAAAATACAATAAAAATTCTCAAATTACTGACTACGACCGATTTTCGGAAAACTAAAGAAATTCTGACGACTACCTATGAGACAACAACGCAACCAATTCTCAAATACACTAGCACCGTGTGGTCACCCATAACGTCTAAACCCCAGACACAAAAACTGCAAACCATTCAAAATGCAGTATTAAGGGTGCAACCGGTTGTACGACTGACACAAATAACAATCACCTACATTACGAAACAAAGGTCCTACCTATAGACACACATTTACAATTCAGTTTAAAAGCGACATCGACTGACCACCCACTGCACAAACTGATTGACTAACAGCCATACCCACGCTACATGAAACAAATAACCTTCAACAGCAACAATAAATACACGACAGCACCTAAACCACATAGTACAGACTACATTTAGACCCGACTAAAAGCCTACCACAAGGCTGCAGTAGAGAGACACTTACAGAAGAGACCGGAAAACAAAGTACTCAATGCCCCAGCACCAGACATCGACAAATTTGAAGAGACACTTGACAGACTAACTAGACGAAGACTGGCCCAACTACGAACTAAAAATCCCCACTCCTTCAGACATATCTACTCGAGATAGATGAAGCAAACTACCCAACTGAATTGCTTATTTCTCCTATGCAATAGACAACCCCACGACACAAACTACCTCTTGAACTGCCCCGAAGTACTGACGAGACTGGAGACGATGTGGCGCGACCCGGTGGCTGCAGTGGCTCTGCTGGCTGAGTGGAGGGATAAGCTAGAGTGGCATAGGGGGGGTGGGGCGAGGAGTGAGCACCACCAGCCATAGGGCTGGGCGGTGGGGTCGACACGAACGAACGAACGATTGGGACACAAGCACCGGTGGCTGTACTCACGGATGGTAGAGGAATATAAAGGAAAAGGGGTGATAGTAAATGAATCATACGAGTCTACCTAACACAAAATCTAAGAGGAAAATGAAGAGGTGTTAGTAAATGAAGCCTACGAATCTACATAAAACAAAAATATAATTTAAGATTTCATAGTTAAAGAGTATAATATATATATATAATCCAAAAAATACAACAGTTCGGGAACCAAGGGACAGCACACGGCCCTTCTCTTCCATTCACCATAGACAGCTTCAATTTAGAACACTGATCTCTGTTAGCTGTTAACGCTGTACGCGAGATGCAATCACCACCTGACATTTTAGTTCCTATGTGCAGTTTCCCGTAGAGTTTTAGACGCCACATTGCAATTTTGATCAGCTTCAATTTGCCAGATGAAATGGACAGGGTACACCACCTTACTCTTAATCAGAAAACTTTGTAAGCATGCGGTGAATGAGAGTAACCCGAAATATAATCGTAATTCAACCATAAGATAAGAAGACAATCAAAATATGAGAAGACAATCAAAATATGAGAAGACAACCATATATAAGAAGAAAACTATAAAATTAGAAGACAACCATAATATAAGAAGACAACCATAATATGAGAAGACAACCATAACATGAGAAGACAACCATAATATGAGAAGACAACCATAATATGAGAAGACAACCATAATATGAGAAGACAACCATAATATGAGAAGACAACCATAACATGAGAAGACAACCATAATATGAGAAGACAACCATAATATGAGAAGACAACCATAATATGAGAAGACAACCATAATATGATAAGACAACCATAATATGAGAAGACAACCATAATATGAGAAAATAACTATGATGTAAGAAGACAACCATAATATGAGAGGACAAATAAACTACACACACGTAAATAAACTACATACACGTCAATAAATTACACACATGTTAATAAACTACACACACGTGAATAAACTACACACAGGTCAAAAAACTACACACACGTCAGTAAACTACACACACGTCAAGAAACTACAAACAGGTCAAAAAACTACACACACGTGAATAAACTACACACGTGAATAAACTAAACACGTGAATAAACTACACACACGTCAAAAAACTACACACACATGAATAAACTACATACGCGCGGACAAAACAAAGTGTGAAAAAGTAAAGTTAAAAATAAATGCTAATCAAAATGTAATTTAAATTACAATTACAACTATAAATTAGTTTTTTTTCTCTCTCTCTCTCCAAAGATATGGCAATATCATCAAACATCTGATGTTGGAAACCTTAGCAACTGGAGGGCTGTCAAAGTACAGAAACGCCTTCACTTTACTGCTGAAGAAATGTTATGAACCAATCTATTATATTTTTCCTACTCCAGCCTATCACTTAGATCTCATTCTGTCATCAGACAGCAATGCAGACATTATCAGCATTGTGTTTGACTCTATGAGTGACTGGGGAAAGTATGTATTAAATTACCACAAGCACATCAAACCCATGATTGAAGTGGTGCGGAGAATGAAGACTGGAGTTAAGATTGACTTTATTTCTCACGAGGTTGCGAACACTCGGCAAATAATCGAATTGCTGACAGTGCTGGGAGATGACAGTGAAATTCAGCTTAATTTGTTACATAGTTACGACAATTACCAGCCACTGGAGGGAGAATTCTACACGCAGCTCAAAAATAGCAGGTTAGTTACTTTTTTTGTCTTTCATAATATCAGTACATTGATTTAAATAAACAATGATTTTATGTAGAGAGTTAACTATATAAAAATATGAAGACAAAGAATTTCATATCTTTTTCACTAAATTATATAAATTTCTATTTTCCTACATTAAATAGGTATTTCTTTCTAATTATAAGCACGTATTCTCACTATTTGCTTAATTAACTCCAACTATATATGATATAATTTAATACCATTGAATTCATTGAATCATTAATAACATAAAAATATGCAAAACCTAATATTATATTCCATAACTTTTAACTTTAAAGGTCCCCTCCAAGCAAATTTTTTTATTGCCTAAATCAACGAGGCTAATGTTTCTTATTATTTTACTGCAAACCCCATAAAATTTGATAGCATACTTTTAACTTTATATGCTTTTAAAGATTTTTATAATCCAAACTCTACAAAACCTACTTTACTTCCGACTTTCTAAGTTTCAGTCTAAAGAAGAAGAATGTACACCATTTGTTTTGATTGTCAACTAGGTATTTGGTTTATTAAATCTATTCATTATTCGTTTAAAGGTTTAAATTTGGATAAACTTATTATAGAAACGTTTATATACTTTTAGGAACAATTAATATCTTAATAGAGAGCCAAAAACGCTTTGTTTGTTTAAAAATCTAAATTTACAATCATAACAAAGAGTGTACAATCTTCTTTCTCAGCGTCAGGTTGGAGATTCGCTCGATTGTTGCTCACAGAGTATTAAAAAACTTTAAAAGCAAATAATAAAATACATACTGAACCGAATTGTATGCGGTTTGCGGAATATAATGATCATTTTTTTTTTTTTTTTCATTTTTT
This sequence comes from Caprella mutica, assembly GCA_947561585.1. NCBI lineage: Eukaryota > Metazoa > Arthropoda > Malacostraca > Amphipoda > Caprellidae > Caprella > Caprella mutica. The sequence goes on along the minus strand of CANNZV010000063.1, from coordinate 599,993 downwards.
TCCCGGAGCCTGGAGAGGACCTTTAAAGGTCCTCTCTAGGCTCCGAGAAAAAAATGAGTTTATAACATAATATTATAGAAATAAGGTCTAGGATCATTATTCTGCAAACTGCATACAATTCGGTTCAATATATATTTTATAATTTGTTTTTAAAGTTTTTAATACTCTGTGAGCAACAATTGAGCGAATCACTAATCTGATGCTCAAGAAGAAGATTGTACACTCTTTGTTTTGTTTTCAAATTTGAATTTTCTAAACAACCATGCGTTTTCGGCCTTTATTTTAGATATAAATTGTTTCCTAAAGTATGTAAGCGTTTCTATTATAAGTTCATTCAATTTTATACCTTTACACGAATATTAAATGGATTTATTAAACCTAATACCTATTTGACAATCAAAACAAATGGTGTACATTCTTTTTCTTCAGGCTGAAAATTTCTTAAATTAGTAAGTCGGAAGTAAAATAGGTCTTGTAGATTTTTGATTATTAAAATTTTTAAAAGCATATAAAATTAAAAATATCCAACCAAATTCGATGCGGTTTGCAGCAAAATGATAAGAAACATTAGCCTCGTTGAATAAGGGAATAAAAATATTTGCTTGGAGGGGACCTTTAAATGAATTATTTTTAACAATTGCTTTTTTTTCTTTCCCCTATTAATATCAGGTGCAGGTTAACTCAATTCAAAGGTTGTATTTCTGCAGAAGAACATCTCTCCATTGTGGTAAGAGTTTGCAGAGATCTTTCCATCAGTACTCCGTCAGTGACTGACATCAGCTTTGCAGACTTAGAGGAATTAAAAGGAGACATATGTGAGTTTAAAAACAAATGTGTATTGGTAATAAATTAATCCATTATTATTTATTTATTAATCATTCATATTTATTTATATTATAATCTTACATATCAATTTGCATTAAAGTCATTAATCCTATATTATTACTTTAATTTACTAATCCGTTATTATTAATTCATTAACCCATAATCTGATATTATTATTTCGTTATCATTAATCTATTAATCCGTTATTATTGATTCATTTAATCCGTTATCATTAATTCAATAATACGTTATCATTAATTTATTAATCCATCATTATTTATTTATTAATGAACATACTAATCTTTCCTATTAGTTTACATTAAATATTATAATCATTCCACCTAATTTACATTTAATCTATTAATCCTTCCTCTATAAAATGTTTGTTAAATATTTTATTTTTAGAAAGCTTCATTATTATAATATAATTCCGGCAACTTTATCGCTACTTTATAAGTTTATTGAGCTTATCACAATATTAAATAAGTAAAATTTAAACCAAAGTTGGAATTAATTAGTTATCCAATATATTTTTTTATGGTAGCATAAAGAATGTATTAGAATTGATAAATTTAAATATATTTCAGTTATCGTAGATATTTTCCGAAAGAAGGAGAGGTAAAATATATCATATATTTTTTAAAAGAAGTTGAGGATGATATTTACAGTATATCGTTGCGTGAAATATAATAGAAATTTTGATTAATTATTTTTTTAAAGTTTAGTTTTAATGAATAATATGAATTGATTAATATAATAAATTTAACGAATGAACATTATTAACTGGTTATTTGAAAATGTTTTCTTCCGAGCGAGCGGTTTTAAAATCACCTGAATATTGAAAAAGGAACAACGGTAATGAGTTAAGTAATTTGCAATGAGGTATTACTGTAATTATACTTACTACTTTAACTGACGAGGTTTACTTCAAATCTGTTTGTCATATTATTTCTACTCACTTTAGTGGTTATGCACTCAATTTGCTTTGCAGATCTAAATCTCAAATTCACCGATGACTGCCCCAGCACTGGAAGTAATCCTGTTACAGGAATAACACAATTGACGATAGAACAAATACCTGCTGATGGCAAAGAAAAACTGTACAACATACTTAAATACATATGTCCTAAATCAAAACAGTGAGTGATTTTAAACTAATGTCTTAATGGATGAAAAAAGAATATATAAAAAATAGAGTTAAATTGAATTAAAAGTTCAATTTAACCTCTAACATACTGCAACTGATATTTTTCTATTAAAAAGTTTGTCAAATATCTCCATCACTAAGTATTTCATTCTTTTCAGATTCCAGAGTATACAGTTGCATGACTGTCATCTGATAGACACTGACGTCAATGAGCTGCTGAAGAAGTTACACAGAGAGAAAATAAGAACAGGAGGATGGGGAGCAAAAACTAAAAAGTAAGGCTAGAGAGTGATTAATTGTGAGTGTGGTGAGTTAGTCTAAGACTGAGGAGTGATTCGAGGATAAGAGTGATTGATTGTGTGAGTGAATGTGAGGCTAGTTAGTGAGTTTAAGGTTCGTGAGTGAGTTTGAGGAGTGAGTGAGTGTGAGGATGGTGAGCGAGTGTGAGGTTGATAAGAGAGTGTGAGATTGGCGAATGAGTGTGAGGCTGCGCATGGTGAGTAAGTGTGAAGCAGATGAGTAAGCGTGAGGATGGTGAGTGATTGTGAGGCTGGTGAATGAGTGTGAGGCTGGTGAATTATATCTTTCAACCTTATGTTTTTATTTTTTTCTAAATTAAAATTTTAAGTTTGCTTTAATCAATGAGGCTAAGGTTTCTTATCATTTTTCTGAAAACCCCATGAAATTTGATACCATATTTCTAATCTTATATGCTATTAAAGGGATAGTAAAGTCAAAATCAAACAATCGCCAAATTGGTTTAAATCGATTCAGAATATTTAATTATGTAATATTTGAATGTTATTTATTTTTAAAATGTTCATATAAAAAGTATATAATAAAATTAGCGACACCTAGCGGAAGCCTTTTCACTCATTAGTATGTACGCGAGTATGTTTGTTGTTTTCATATTAATTTATATATGCATTAATCAAACTTTTTTGCGTCAAAATGATAAAAAGATTACGTGAATTGGTAGACAAGAAGGCATATAGTTTCAAAAATAAAGCCATCTCTTCACTTGATCTAGAATCTGGGTAGAAACTTATCTCAATTGGTTTGTTTACAAGATGGCGCCACTGATTGTAGCGCCATCTACTGTTAGCATTTTCTAAGAAATTAATTATATATAAAATGATATATTTCCATTATTAGATTTAATTGAACATTGCAATTTCACACGATTACCTTTATTCTTACTAAGCAATCGTTTGACATTAAAATTGTTAAAACAAATAATGACTGTACTGTCCCTTTAAAGATTTTTATAATCAAAACTCTACAATACCTATTTTAATTCCAAATTGCTAATTTTTATTGAGAAGAGAAAGAATGTAGGACACAATTTGTTTTGAATTTCAACTAGGTATTAGGTATAATAAATCCATGGAACATTTAATAATTTAATACTCGTATAAAGGTATAAAATTGGATAAACTTATTATAAAAACGTCTATATAGATACTTCAGGATACAATGTATATCTTAAACGAAGACCGATAACTCATTGTTTGCTTATAAATACAAATTTGAAATAAAAAAAAGTGTACAATCTTCTTCTTCGGCGTCAGGTTAGAGATTCGTACAATTGTTGGACACAGAGTATTAAAAACATTAAAAGCAAATAATAAAATATTCACTGAACCAAATTGTATGCGGTTTGCAGAATTGTTATCCTAGAGTCCTAGACCTTATTTCTATAATATTATGTAATATCATTTTTTTCCCGAAACCTAGAGAGGACCTTCAATTCTTTTTAAATAATTATGATAATTTATCCACATGTATGTAAAATATACCAACAATTGACAGATGTGGTTAAAGCTCATAATTTCGTTTGAAAATATTCCAAAGCATGTTACTTTGAATAATTTTAAAGTACTCAAACATTATTACTTTTCTCAGAAGTTCTCAACTTTAAAATCTTAAAGTATACCCCGTAAAACTTCTCCTAAAGCAACATTTTGTTATGGGAGGTCAATGTAAGAGTTTGTCAGGGCTACATGAGGGTCAAATGATATCATTATTCAAGCACATTTGGGTGAAAAAGATGCACAGTTTTCTCACTCTTGTGATGAATTTTTATGATATTCTCTGTTATTTAACAATTGAACTATTTTTCATTGCGAGCACGGATTCTCCGCCACAATATCAATAATGGAGGTTATATCCGCCTTAAAAAGGACTTTCTGAACTCAAAAATTGATTATTATATAAAGTGAGAAATATTCGAAAGATATTGAGGTTGATTTTCCATCTTCAATATTCTGCAACCATGAGTTGGTTGGTTTAACATATTGATAAATGAGTCTAAACCCACTTCTTCACATCCTTAACATGTGTTGTTACATCCAGTCTACTCTGTTTTCTCCGTTTACTCATTAGGTGCGAACCCTAATGAACTGTCTAATATCACATTCATTAAATGCTAACCCCTTTTAATGTTACTAGGCTGTCTAATATCACATTTATAGGTGCTAACCCTAGTTAATGTTACTTACCTGTCTAATATCACATTCATTTTCTTACAGTGTGTATCGGTACCACTCGAGCTGGTTGGTACTTCATTTGGTGAGTGAGAGAGAAGTGAAATCATTTCTCTGAAGTGATTAGAAACAAATTAATTGATATTTATAGATATACAGATTTAATTTGAAGACAAATTATGTGTTAACTAAAGTATACTGTATATATCAATATCACGATATGATCTTTTGTGTAAATAAATATTTTCATTTGTTTGTCCAATGTACCTACACAAATTGGAAATATGGTGGTTAGAACAACAGCTACACACTTTAGTTAGTGAATTGACACACTTTAGTTAGTAAATTGACACACTTTAGTTAGTAAATTGACACACTCTAGTTAGTGAATTGACACTCTCTGGTAACAAGTCGAAGGGTTTACTTTAGAAACTCTCTGTTAACAAGTCAAATGGTTTACTTTAGACACTCTCTGGTAACAAGTCAAAGGGTTTACTTTAGACACTCTCTGTTAACAAGTCAAAAGGTTTACTTTAGACACTCTCTGTTAACAAGTCAAAGGGTTTACTTCTCCCCAACTGGTTTACAAATATTCTAACTATACTCACATTGAGCACACAGACCGGGTTGATATGCTATGCCGAGGGTTCGAGTCCCGATGAGCAAATTTAAATTATTTCTATATCCGGAATTATAAAATATATTATTTATTTTACCATTGTTAAGAGGGATCTTCGATTGTGTCTGACAAATTCTTTGGAAGTCTAGCTAGTCTGTTCAATATTAAGATAAATATGGAAATTTTATACCAACAGAAAGAAAGTGAACCGGAAGAAATAGAGTGAAGAGGAAGAGAAAGAAAAGAACAGGAAGAAAATTAGGAGAGAGAAAAGAAACATACCAAAGTTCAAAGGGAAAATATGTTGGAGGTTCTTCAATGTGCTCAATTTTATAAAATCGTACGATAAGTTTAAACATGTACTTAATAAATAAGGAATAAAAAATAAAATAAAACACAATATAAAAATAAATTATATCATCTCCTAATTCTTCTATTTTTGTTTTGTATGGATAAATGAAGTATATATAGTAAAATTTAATATAGAATTATAGTTGTTACACCCCTCTCAAATTTTTATTCAAAGAAAATGTGTCGAAAAAGGGTTAACAAAATCAAAATACTGAAAATCTGATTAAGTGTTGATTGTAATACCTCTGAATATAATCAATGTTTGACTAGATACCTAGTTGGTAGACGAATAAAATATTTGTTAAACATATAATTTTAAAGAGTTCGTTGTAGCGATCGAGTTGCATGTCTTGTGGAACTGACAATTTTTGTCCTTTGTAGGGAGGTGACCGTTCGAAGATCGTTCGCTTTAAATATATATGTTTAAATATTTTCATTATATAGGATACTTAATTTATAAGACTCGAAATTCGTAATATGGTTCACTATACAGGACTTCATTATAGAGAAATTTATTGGTAGAACTCCTCTATAAGGAACAACAACTAGTTCATTATATGAGATAAATGAAATAAAACACATTGCTATTTATGGCAAATTAAACTAATTAAGTTCATTATACAGAGTACTTGATCATTAGTCAGGATAGTTTACTATAAAGGACTTCATTATAGAGGAATTCTGTAATTTTAACGCGCGTTTTTAACCAGTGGCCTCTTGCGTGTTATGACGTAACACTTTGCAACATGGAAGTTTCTGCACATACCTAACATCTTATCGGTTATAATTATGCCTATTTAATATGATCATTCTTGTTTAATTCGATTGCCTTCAATAGACTTTTCGCTATATAATATGTCATATTGGTTGACCTGACGTTATATTAAAGTTTAAACGGACGATGCGAGCTAGAATCGACTTTAGTTCAACGTGGTTCAGTAAATGGTACAAGTATCGGACATGTTCTAGAGTTGGTACCGTTCATCCCATGTCCAACTCATACCTAGTCTGAGGGGGTGGAGCTAACTAGTAACTAGGAGTTTAATTATCAATGGTGTGGCTGTTACTCGTACGTATTTTATACAATTATACCAAATAGACAAAAGGAGGCTAATTCTTCCAAATATTTTTTTGAAGTATTTTGTGCTTGGTAATAGTAGGTTACCTAATTCTATTTTTTTCCTACTAAGATTAGACAATACCTAGTAGGGTAGTTAGGGTTACACTGGTAAGTAATTTCTTAACATTTTATGTGCGAACAATCCTAAATAGTAGTGAAGTCTGTGAATATCTTATTATTTTAAAAATTTTACTAAGAACAAATCAAATTTCTATTAATCTGTGCAAACATTTACCAGTTTCTGTAAAGTGGAGCCAACTTACAAGTTATCAACCATGTTCCAACTTCCAGAGTGTGACACTGATACCTCTGCATAATATCAATAATCATTAATATGTAAAATATGGTTCCATCACTTCCTTACTCACAGAGATTTCAATTAATAGCAGATTGCCAGATTCTAATAATTTAATAAATCATAGCTAAATGTATTTAATTTTTAAGCCAGTCTGCAAAAGATGCATGAAGTTTATCCGGCGACTGTTGAGGCCTTGAAATTAGTCTCCTGAATTATCCGGTGACAATTTTCTAATTCATCCCTATGCTTACATGTAATTAGTGGAGAGAATTTCGAGATTTTTGGTCATTTTGGCGAGAAATTGGAAAATCTTTGGAGACAAATTGCCACCAAAATTAAATATCTGGAGACTGATTGTGCATGCTTTGCAGTTTGGGTTATCAACCATGTTCCAGAGTGTGACACTGTCACTGATACCTGATATCAGTAAATATACCTCTGCATAATATCAATAATCATTAATATTTAAAATATGATTCCTTAAGGCGGTGCCAGACGAAGAGTCAGCACTCAGAGTCATCACTAAACCATGCCCACTTTCGTCACTTTTAGTCATGAATCTCACTAACCAACACTGCTGGTTAAGCAGAGTGAACACTCACGAATGGAGTCACGATTGTCAGTGTTGTATTGGCCGGCGTGGGAGGAGTATGCGTTCCACTATGGCTGCGTTTGAGTGGAATAAGATATTAACTCATTAATTTATCGAACTACTTCAAGGAGAACCTTCGCTATGGAATGTCAAAAGTATTGATTACAAGAATAGGATGATAAAACAAAAGGCAACTGAAAATATTATTCGTGAAATACGTCGTGTGATCAACTGGAGACGAGTGAGCAATCTGAGTTGCCGCACACGTGTGGCATATTTGACACTCATCACTCCTGTATTGAGACTCATGACTCAGAGTGCTGACTCTTCGTCTGGCACTTCCTTTACTCTCAGAGATTTCAATTAATAGCAGATTGCAAGAAATCATAAATGTATTTAATTTTTAAGTATCTATCTAGGCCTACTTAAATCATTGACATTAAATGCCTAAAGCTGCTTAAGAGCTAAGCATAGAAGAAAATAAGATATTTTTCTCCAAGCTTTCATTTCAAAAGGTCATAACTCAGTCACAGTGAGTCACTCAGTGACTCAGATAGAAAGATACAGATACCCCATTTCGTAGAAAAATTTGGTGATTTTTGGAGAGAGAGCTGGTCAGCTGGAGAGACAAATGGAGAGTTTATGAGCCATTCTAATTGACTTTGTTAAGAATTTTTGTGAAATTTTGTTTCAAAATTTGGCTCGACCCTTTAGCGGGCACTATCCGATAAACTCACCAGATTGGTCTACTTTTTTAGTATGTAATAGTTCAACACTTTGAAGATATTTTTGTTCCGTGTGAATTTCCTATATATTTTTTTGAAAAATACATGATAAGGCTGAAATAAGCTATTTTTTTTTGCTTCAAAACTAATATTTCTATAGTATTATTAATTTTTTATTGATTACTTAATACTTGAAAGACATTCAAGACAACAATGTCTGTTATTGTCTGTGGTTTATTGATACAGTATAATGGTAGCTAAACTTGTGAGAAAAATAAAGAACTTAAAATAATGGTATATCACTTGAGTGGTATTTGCCTGCTAAAGGGTTAAGCCTTAATGTTGCCGATTTTCCAGTCTGCAGAAACTAGTAAAGTGTTCGTAAAGATCTCTTATTCTGTTCAGTGTTCACAGTAAAATTAAATAAATAACTAAATATAGGATTTAATTCAAAAATTGTTAATAGAGAATATCTCCCATATTTAGGAGACTGACTGATTTTAAAGTTTTCATTAATTTATTACTGTATTTTAATGCATGCAGAACTCAAATAGTCATTTATCAGCAAATATATACCTATTTTTCAAGTCTGGCTGGCAAATATTATAAAGATTAATATAAGATGTTCACTCCAAAATCAATCGTCTATTGAAATTTAGATCTTTTCTTGTATTTCATTACTCTTTTTGAGTTCTGTAAATTTTAAAATACTGTATTAAGATAATGGGAACATTAAGATCTGTATGTAGGTCTGTTTCCAGTCTGCAGAATATGGGAGATATTTGGGATATTCTCTCTGAACGATTCTGAATTAATTCCTATATCTACATTAATTTTGCTACGAACACTTCTGAATTAATCCCTATATTTACCTGAATTAATCCTTATATTTACATTAATTTTGCTACGGACAGAATAAGAGATCTTTACTAGTTTCTGCAGACTGGGTCTGTTTTAAGTATTCTGTATTTTTTTATTTTTCTGTGACACCTCTTAAACGGAACAGACCAAATTTTTACCTTTTATTGTGAAATATAATTGCATTTTTTATTTCAGATTGACTCAAACTTGATAGTACAATTCTTATTTGTAATCTACATTTAAATAAGATTTTTATTGTTAATTTAAATACAATAGCTACTGACTTAATCATGTCAAACTACCAACAAAGTCAAGGAACCTACAGTTCTAATAATCAGAGGAACAACAGAGGTGGAGGTAGAGGTGATGGAGGTTATTCCGAAGGTGGAAGCGGAGGTGGTTATTCCGGAGGCGGAGGTGGTTATTCCGGAGGTGGAGGTGGTTATTCCGGAGGCGGAGGTGGTTATTCCGGAGGCGGTGGCAGACGGTACAACCAAAATGGTAGGAATGGAGGGGATGGTTATCCAAGGCAGGAGCAGAATTCTTTTCGCTCCAAAGGATCAAAGGCATTTGAAGAGAAGAAGAAACTCCAGGAGAAGTGGAAATCCGATCCCAAATATTCTCTGAATTTCCGTAGAGGGAAACCTATTGCCGTGTCTTTCTCCGATGAAATTTCTCCCCAAGTTTTAAAAGATATTGATGCTAATCTCAAGAAGCAAAACCTGACTGAGAAAGTTACTATCAGTGAAATAGTGAAGGAGAGTAATATTTTTTGGGATGTTTTTCCTTCTGAAACTGCAAGAGTGAAATCTTTGTTGAAAGTGAGTACCTAACTTATAATTGTGATAGTTTCTAAGGATTAATGTAGATAGGATAATAAAACAATTGCCACATCAACTTCTATTAGGAGTTTAAAGTTGATAAAGTTTTGGAAAATTATAGTTTTAAAATTGTTATCAATTCTAAAATTTATATTTTAGTTCTTGTTAGCAACTTCATTTAAAACAAATGGTTGAATTATATTAATTGTTTATTTGATCTTGCAGGGAAATGTTCCTGAGAGTAAGATTGAGAAGTGCCTACACTCGGTCTATCCCTTGATACATCAGTCGACACTAAACCTCATGGAAGATTTCCTATCTTTCAAGAAGAAGTTTGGAACCAGTACAGAGAAGTGAGTAGCTATCCTTTGGCTACTATCGCTGTATACTTTCTGTTTTGAAACATTACATAGTCCCTATAATGCCCATAATATATTGTAGGCCTAAATTAACTTTTTTGATAGATTAATAATACCTTTTTATGAAAGAATATGTTCAATTATTTAAAGAAAGTTTACTTCTTCTGGCAGGAGGGCCTTTAAAAAAATATATTAAAAAAAAATCACACTATTTTTCACGCCGCATTCAAAAAGTCAATATATGTGAATCGTTCCTTGTAGGTAATATGTTCAAAGATTTTAAACTTTCAAAAACTCTTTTGTACCTTAGTAGAGAAATGAATTAGTCAAGATAAAATGAAAGGTTAGAATAAAAATTTGTTTTATGAGGGCTGCAGTTGAAGTGTTAATTAAAAAGAAATCGCTATTTCTTCCATTTATTTTTGTTATAATAATCAAGATGATAGATTTTACGGTTATTATTTTTTTCAGGAAATTGTACCAAGATATGGACCTCATCAGCTACGTTGACCGTCTTGTTAGGCAGAGACCACTGAGTTTCCTTGGTGCCCAAGATAAATACCTACTGAAAGGCGCTACCATTATGGGCTACGGAAAATTTGAACAGATTGGTAGGATTGAACTCTTATTCCATTTTCACTGATTTGAACAATGCTATTCTTATTTTAAGATGCTTTTTCAGATAACACTCTATTTTCTTCCTTTCTTTACATAAATATCGAGTGCCAAAAATATTTTATTTTTTGATATTTTGAATTGATAAATTTGTGAAAATTTCAAACTAAGGTCTACCTAAACGGATTTCTTTATTAACATGTGTACGCCCCAAGCCAGGGCTGTGGAGTCGGTTCATAAAATGTTAGACTCCTTTATTTTGAATTTATTGAATCCAACTCCTCGACTCTGACTTGACGATTCCGACTCCAACAAACAGTTTTTCAGTATTTTATAAGCAATATTGAGTCATTTGAGTGTTTAAACTATGAATATTGATTTAATTCATATCTATGAGCAGTTATTAGTTCTTATGAGATATTTAACATGATGAACAACAAATAAAATGGACCCAAATTTTTGTAACTTATATCTATAGCTTGGAGTCAGGAGTCAGTACAAAATTTCGACTCCTGACTCCAACTCCACCAAAAAAGCTCCGACTCCACAGCCCTGCCCCAAGCTATCATGTGTAGGGTAAGTTCTTAATTATCGGTCAGTTCCCCATTTTCAGACACATAAGAAAAAACGATATAATAAATATTTATTTTTCATTTTAGTAGGGGAACTGACCAATAACTAATTAAGAACTTACCCTATGTTTATTTTTTGGGACCCAAGTGGAATATTCCGTCCATTTCCTGCATTTATATCCTTCAATAAACCAATCTGCATTCTGACCATTGACTAAAATTTCCTCATGCCTATTTGAATGATGCATATTAATTATTACTTTACTGAGGTTGTAAAAAACATTCGCAAATAAATAAATTGGAAGAAATGCATATAAAAACAGGGTTTAAACATAAAGTATTATGGAAATTGCTGCTCTGGGCTGCTAACGTGTTAACAGTCTCCTATTTGTTAAAAAAAATAATCATCTTAAATGTGCCACAGGCCGAAAAATACAAGAAATAATACTCTCAAAATGTTACAATAAATCAGACATCTTTCAGGTCAGGAAAAGGAAGAGTATCCCCTGATTCTGCAGGACTACCTGTCATATGATGAGATGAGATTGGCAGCCATGATGTCCCTATCAAGCTGGTCCATGTTTGTAAACAATGGAAACAGGAAGAATTACGGAGAAGTAGGAAAACCAAATACCTACCAAGAGGACGGGGTTATTGTGGGACAAGTTGGAGCTAGACTGAAAAAGGAAGGTTGGTATGAACTATCAGGTTTGAAGGGCCGTACACACGTAGGGTTTTTAAGTCTTTCCACCAGACTTTTTGCTAAGCTCCTCCTTTTCAAAAAGTTTGGCGGAAAGACTTAAAAAACCCTACGTGTGTAAGGCCCGTAAGTAGACTGTTTTTGAAGTTAGGTTCAATCTATTTATCAACGTTCATTGCAGTGGTTCTTAAAGTATTTTTCTCTCAAACCCCTTGATTTTCTCAGGCATCCCCTAAGCATTGCATTGCATTGAAATAGATTGAAGCTATAACTATAATATATTTGGTTTCTATCATGTGACAATTTGAAATGAAAAAATAAGGCAAAAGTGTATTTTATTTACATTCTGCATGATATTAGAACCTAACTTAAATGAGAAATGAAACAGGCATCCCATTTAAACAATCCAGGCCCCCAATGGGTGGCACCCCACTTTAAGAACCACAGGTTTATAACTTTATAGTAATGACTGTGATTTAGTATGTCTGTATTTCATTTATTTTCGTATCAACCTTTTAGGAGTCATGGAGTACTTGGACTGCGTCATAACCAAAGATGAGAACATTCGTGAAAATGGCTTTGGGTTGACCCCTCCAGAGTCGCACATCAACAGTGTGTGGAGTAAATTTTGGGGCGTACCTCTTCTAACTTTCGAAGAGGCTAACGCTATGATCCGTAGTCCAGAGGAGCAGGCAAAATGCGGCTTGGAACTTCTTCCAATAGGCCCTGAAATCATCTTCAACATCACCATCTACAAGAAGAGAATTGCCATCACGGCTGAGATACTCCTGTGCGAGGCCAACTCCAGGGCTAAGGCCGAGGGCAAGAAGGCCTATGTCCATGTTGTGGGTTTGGGGCTAGGAGTCTGGAGAGCCACGCCTGCTCAGGAGGGTTACTTCATTGAGGCGTGGGGTGATGCCATCGACAACATGAAAGATACCAGCAACATTGCCTTCATAGATTTCAGCTGGATTGATCGCTATGAAATCAAAGGTAGCTAACTTGATGGAAAATTTCCACTTTTTTATTGCATTAGCTATTCACAGTAGCTGATACCCTCCCAAGCGGGAAAAACCGACCCATCTAATGACCGAGGCTGAAAATAACAGTCTGCTGGATAAGCAATAATTTTACTGATTTGGAAACGCTTTTGTTGTTTTCTCTACTTATTAGGAGGGATATGAATTTTCAGGCTACTTGAAACAATCTCACTATTCAGTTGGTGTAAAATTTCTGTCAGTAATATATATTTTCTGGTTTCTTTTTCGCGTTGGAGGGTCTTAACATTAGCAAAATTCTTTAGTGTGAGAGATATGTTCTCATAGATATATTTGGTTAATTATTTGTTCTTTTAGAAAGTGCTGATAAAGAAGTCCTTAAAATCATTATTCATCATTTGATTACTCTACTCTATAGGTACCAAGAGCGGTTCAAAGTACGGAAACACTGACATCACAGTCAAGTTCACCAAACGTAACTTGCATGACCCAGTGCCCGAAGAATACATGCTAGTGTGCAACTACGCATGGGACGGTAACTCCTACCCCGGTAATGAGTTCTACCTTGGCTTGATGTGCAGTACGGGAGACAGTGCCGCTGCATGCTCATCTATGGTTGCCGAGGTAAGAGTCGAGAGTCTTCTCGATCTTGGAAATCTGTTTTTTTCATTCTTTAAATTTGTGAAAATCATTTATTATTGATACTCTATTGTATTATCTTTGTTTTATGTATTTCTTCATATATTTAGGTAATGGAACTGCTGATCCTATCTTTCTAACAATCAGATGAGAATGTTTTATATATGTAAATTAGTTTTTACTCAATTTTGGATTAGCTATTTGGTAAAAATTATCTTGATTTTTCCAGCTATATAAAAATTAATTTAGTATTCTAAACTTTAATCCTATTACAGGTACACAATGCCATTATCAACCCCATAGTTCACGGGGCTAGAGTGAGAATAGCCAGTGCTCAAGGATACCTGAAAACCTGTCAGGATTTGGTGGGAGGAGGTCCTAAATCGCAAACAGCCTCATCGCCTCCACCTTCAACAGATGGAGGAAATAAAAATAAAAAGAGGAAGAAGAATAAAGGTGCAGCAAACACAGTTGAAGAGGAAAAAATTAAGGTGCCCAAATCTGAAGATGGTGCGTGGAGCTCTGTGAAATCTACTAAAAAAGATATTAGCTTGGAATCCAAATCTCAGCCCACTGTTGAAGACATGTCTGTTGTTGAGTTTGAACAGAATGCTTCTGTTGACTCTGATGAAACACCCGCTGTCGCAAACAAGGCACCTGCTGCCGCAAACAAGGCACCTACTCCCGCAAACAAGGCACCTACTCCCGCAAACAAGGCACCTGCTCCCGCAAACAAGGCACCTGCTCCCACAAACCAGACACCTGCTGCCGCAAACAAGGCACCTGCTGCCGCAAACAAGGCACCTGCTGCCGCAAACAAGGCACCTGCTGCCGCAAACAAGGCACCTGCTGCCGCAAACAAGGCACCTGCTGCCGCAAACAAGGCACCTGCTGCCGCAAACAAGGCACCTGCTGCCGCAAACAAGGCACCTGCTGCCGCAAACAAGGCACCTGCTGCCGCAAACAAGGCACCTGCTGCCTCAGACAAGGCACCTGCTGCCACAAACAAGGCACCTGCTTCTGCATCAAAAAAATCAGCTGGTGATGACAAAACTGCGGCTGGGGACAGCAAACCATTAGCCAGTGATGTTGAAAAATCAGCTGATGATAGTAATAAATCAGTCGGGGATAGCAAAACTGCAGCCGGTGCTGAGAAAACAGCAGAAAGTGCTCCTAAAAAACCTAAGCGTAACAGGGCAAAAAAAGATGAAGCTAAACTGAATACCACCAGTTCTGTTACAGAAAAAGTATCCGTGAGTGAGACCCCAAAGAAAAATGTGAACAATAACCAGAAGAAAGGAGGGAAGGGAAGGAACAATCAACAGCAAAAGAAAGGAGGAAACAAGCAGGACGATAAATCTGGAGGATTTGTAATCCAAGAGTTTAAACCATTTGTTAAAGGCAACAATAAAAGGGTAAGAAAAGTTAGAGAACGTTCATGGTTATCATGGGTAGCTATAATGGTGTTTATGCTATTCTTCTTAATAGTAGTGTTGGTACAATTAGAGTACCATAAAATCTGCCTGGATTTTCTTTTCTAAAATTTGACTTCATAAACCAATAGCTACTTTTTAAACAGATTTATTTTTGTGAGCTGAATTGTAACTATCAAGTACTCTTAGGGGCCGTACACACGCAGAGATTTTAAGTCTCTCCACAATATTTTTTGCTAAGGTTCTCCTACTTTTTCCACGAGATTTTTGAATAATATAAGAAAAAAATGATAAAATTATAATTTAATTTAGTTGGTATCCATGATACTTGAAATTATGGATATCAACTAAAATTTATTAAAATTTTATCGTTTTTTCCTTACTTGATTCAAAAATCTCGTGGAAAAAGTAGGAGGAGCTTAGAAAAAAATCTGGTCAAAAGACTTAAAAAAACCTTACGTGTGTACGACCCTTTAGGGGAGATACAACAATCTAAACTAATTGAAAGATGTAGAAAGTTATTTTTTACAAAGTTTACCGTTTATCCCTAAAATATTCCACTGATGTTGAACATAATGTGAGACTCTGTTACTAAAGAATTCACTCGATCCTAATTTTGACCAACTGTCAGAATGCTGTAAGTGGACATTTTTTGATTGGGGTAATTACTGTGTCCCTATGGCCTATATTGCAAACAGTGTTATGATTGATGGTCCTTATTTTGCTAAAAGTGTCCTGATTGGCTACTTCACTCACGTATTTATTGGGTACTATATATATATTATTTGTTGGGATTTACTTAAGGTATTGGGTTATATTCCAGTGTCACGAAGTGTTTGATCATTGTGTCTTGTCGTATAGTTAATTAATTTTTGTTTTCTAGTAGTTATAAAGCTTAGGGTGGCACCTCTAAGGTTGGAAATTATGAGGTTACTACCACTAAGAATATCGCTATTAAAATATTGTTCCATGCGGATAAGTTTTTTAGGATAATGTTTTTAAGGTTACTAACTCATTGATTGGCTATGGAGATTGACCAATAAGTGTATCGGGGGCGTGTTGATTTATTTTTAGTTTCAAAGTTCTCATTATTTAAAATTCAATTCATAACTCTGCAAGGAGGAGGCGGAGCACTAACGGTCCGCCCCCTGTTGGCTCCTCCTCCTAGCCGACCAATCAAAGAAGAGTTATCGTTAAAGGGACAGTTCAGTCAATTTTTGTTTTCATAATATTAATGTTGAACGATCACTTAGTAAGAATAAAGCATTCTTTTAGAATTAAACTGTTGTAAAAAATATAATAAGCGATATACATCATATTTTATAAATTCGATGTAATTCCTGCGTCCTCCTACAGATGGCGCCACCACTATGTACTATTTGTTTACATTTTACAGCTGATAACACGTAAACAATTTTTCTATCAACAGTATTAACAGGTAATTTATGAAGAGATGGTTTTCTTTTCAAAACTAAGTCTAATTGTCTCGAACGACAGTTTTCAATTTCACAAATTCTTTTCACCATTTCCAAACATATAATGACAGATTCAAGATTCAAGTATGGGACTGGTTATCATTTTGTTTACGTACTACAATGATTAGTACGTCTGTCCACCACGGTTCACAGATGGCGCCACTAATTTACAATATACTTTTTATATAAACATTTCTAAAATTAACGAATATTCTAATGTTACATAAATAAATATACTAAATCGATTTAGGACCAATTTGGCGATAGTTTGATTTTGACTGAACTGCCCCTTCAAAAGCTTTATCTGCAAAAACATTATTCTTTCAACACTGTATCGATAGAAACTTATGCGGTTGAGACAGTATCTCAAAAACCATATGCGCTGTTTACTATACCTATTATTAAAATTTTAGATTACACTTTTGGTCACACCTATTCATGGTTTTGTTGTATTTCATGCATGATTAAATTTCTTTCATTGGGACGTTCATTGTACAGTAATGCTTCTTGCCTTTGGTTTCTTACACTGTGAGCAATATTAGCTCGAATCTAACTTAAAATTTTCTGATTCATTCTATGAATTAAATTCCTTTTTTTCCAGAATTGAAATCCAACTCCACCGGTGCAGCTGTCTTGAGTTTCAACTTGTTAGTGATTTGCGTTAGCTATTGTTTGAATGCATCTTTAAATGCAGTTTAAATTCAATTGATTATGTTTTTTTTTATATTTGAAATTGCTTACTTTACTTATATTTTATTTGTTGGTGGATTGATTCGGTCTATTATTTTGTTTTCACTATTTTAACTAGCTATGTTGTAGCTACTATCAACTCAAAGGGTGCAATTCATTTTACTCCACGTAGTATTGTTATACTATCAACAGAAAGAACAGAATTTAACTTAGGGACAATGTCATACGAGTGTTTTTGACTCTGAGGAAATTATTCTCAACATATGTATCTCATGTTTTGCGACGCTTTTGGAGCGTTGAACACGCTCGTGTGACAGGGCCCTGAAATGTGTTTATTCAGATAAATAGGTTTAATTGATTTAGTGGCATGTGTGTATAAAATACAAAACATTTTCTATTAATCTATTCTAAAAAATAGATTGTTATTGTATTTAGTATAAGAAAGTGTCACAATGTTCTTAATTACAATTACCTGTTCACTGCTTTTACTAATGAATTTCTACTGAAAATATAGATGTGAAGTAAACACTTGAAGTTATTTCCTGTTATTTTTATTACTACGTGAGCCTCAGGGGCTCTATCCTGAACCTGTAAATGGTGAATGGAAGAGAAGGGGAGTGACGTCACTTGGGCTCCGAACTGTTGTAATTTGGATTACATGTCTTTTTTTTTTCATTTTTACCATTTTTATAAAATTTTCAAAACTACTACAGTTTTAGAGGATAGCGCTAGGGTTATGCTCTTCAACTGCGAAGTCTTAGATTTTTTTGTTAGGTAGACTTCATTTACTATCACCTCTTCATTTTCCTCTTCCATCCGTGAGCACAGCCACCGGTGCTTGTGTCCCGTTAGCGTTTCGTCACATTCCTCTGTAAGTGACTGCATTCACCGAGTAGCTTTTCTGAATCCATGAGCATTGTCAATAACTGGTGGTAGCTGACTTTGTTCACGGAGCCTCTTTTCTTTCTGACTGCTTCTTCCAGTCCCTTGTATTCGATTTCTTTTTGGTTTCAGCAATATGGCTTTTTGCTCTGAAGCAGACGTTAAACTGGCCTGTTACTCATTGTAATATGTGGTTGATAGTGGCAGGATTAAAGGCGCTCTTAAAAATATATATATATAAGTTTGCCGAACCGGTTTTTGGATCACCTTTTTCGAGTGAACCGTACATAGGTTATCTTTTAAAAAAGAAATAACTTTTTTTGTAGGTGTGTGCATACTTTTGTTCTCAGAGTGCGTATTGAACGTGTGTTGAACACCTTACACTGAACAGCCGATGGTTCGGAGCTTTAATTTATATGTTGATAGTAAGTATTGTACGGCTTGTACCATTAAAACCTATTTTATAGATTTTTGCAGTTCTTAATCATAATTTGATACATTTGAGTCATTAGTCAACCTAATTTTTATTCCCGTACGAATAACACAGGTATTTATCCCTGATATGATATTTTGGAACGGCGCTCACTTAACTTTGGTGGTCTATTACCAGATATATTATATTATTGACCCTTCTTAATAGATAAAAATATCTGATTGAACATAATTAAAAGTAAAGTTGGTTTATGACTATTAGTGCCAGAATATATTCATTTAATCAACTTGATGAATCTATTTTAAAGAGCCATCAAAGTTTATATTTTAATGATACTCTATGATAATTTTCCACTCGATTAGCTAGATAGTACAGTACTCCTTATCCAGCATCCCTTTGGGGCCTGGATTGTGTAAAGGGGGTGCCTCGGGTTGCTGTTGTATGTGTTATAATTTTAAAAGCTCGATGGTTGCTGGTAATATGCAGAATGGACAATAGACATGGAGTATATTTGAACAAACCAAATGCGTATATTATAATTGTAGCTTTTCAATCTATTTCAATGCAATAAAATGACCAGGGGTTGCCTGAGAAAAGCAAGGGGTGTGCGAGAAAAATACTTCAAGAACAACTGCTCTTAAATCAGCCATATAACCCATAGCAATATACGGAATATACTTCATTTTAATTCTGAAAATGAAATGTCCCCTTTGAAAATTTTATATTCTCTACTTTCTTACAGGTTCACAATGCTCTTACAGAAGATTATAAGTAGCTACTCAAGGATACCTGAAGAATTGTCAGGATTTGATGGCAATCCCTAAAGCACAATCAGCCTCATCGCTTTCAACAAATGCGGTAAATAAAAAAGGAAGAAAAAGGCTAATAAATCTGCAAACACGATTGAAGAGGATCAAACTAAGGTTCCCAAATCTGAAAATGGTTGGTTTACTTCTGTGAAATCTACCAAAAAAGATATTAGTGTGGATTCGCCCTAATCTCAACCCACTGTTGAGTCTGAACCTCCTGAAGACATGTTTGTTGTTGAGAGAGGACTTGAAGAACAAATTGTCTACAAAACATCCGTTTCTGCATATAATAAATCTGCTGTTGCAACAAAAAAACCTGTCCATGCAAAAAAAGAATCAGCTGTTGATGACAAAATAGCAGCTGAGCATATAAAAACACCAGAAAGTGCTCATAAAAAACCTAAGCGTAACCAGGCAAAAAAAGATGAAGCTAAACTGAATACCACCAGTTCTGTTACAGAAAAAGTATCCGAGATTGAGACCCCAAAGAAAAATGTGAACAATAACCAGAAGAAAGGAGGGAAAGGAAAGAACAATCAACAGCAAAAGTTAGGAGGAAACAAGCAGGACGATAAATCTGGAGGATTTGAAATTCAAGAGTTTAAACCATTTGTTAAAGGCAACAAGCGAAAAGTTGAATGTGGAGGATTTGAAATTCAAGAGTTTAAACCATTTGTTAAAGGCAACAAGCAAAAAGTTGAATGTGGAGGATTTGAAATTCAAGAGTTCAAACCATTTGTTAAAGGCAACAAGCAAAAAGTTGAATGTGGAGGATTTGAAATTCAAGAGTTCAAACCATTTGTTAAAGGCAACAAGCAAAAAGTTGAATCTGGAGGATTTGAAATTCAAGAGTTCAAACCATTTGTTAAAGGCAACAAGCAAAAAGTTGAATCTGGAGGATTTGAAATTCAAGAGTTTAAACCATTTGCTAAAGGCAACAATAAAAGGGTAAGAAAAGTTAGAGAACGTTCATGGTTATCATGGATAGTTATAATGGTGTTTATGCTATTCTTCTTAATAGTAGTGTTGGTACAATTCGAGTACCATAAAATCTGCCTGGATTTTCTTTTCTAAAATTTGACTTCATAAACCAATAGCTACTTTTTAAACAGATTTATTTTTGTGAGCTGAATTGTAACTATCAAGTACTCTTAGGGGCCGTACACACGCAGAGATTTTAAGTCTCCACAATATTTTTTGCTAAGGTTCTCCTACTTTTTCCACGAGATTTTTGAATAATATAAGAAAAAAATGATAAAATTATAATTTAATTTAGTTGGTATCCATGATACTTGAAATTATGGATATCAACTAAAATTTATTAAAATTTTATCGTTTTTTCCTTACATGATTCAAAAATCTCGTGGAAAAAGTAGGAGGAGCTTAGAAAAAAATCTGGTCAGAAGACTTAAAAAACCTTACGTGTGTACGACCCTTTAGGGGGGATACAACAATCTAAACTAATTGAAAGATGTAGAAAGTTATTTTTTACAAAGTTTACCGTTTATCCCTAAAATATTCCACTGATGTTGAACATAATGTGAGACTCTGTTACTAAAGAATTCACTCGATCCTAATTTTGACCAACTGTCAGAATGCTATAAGTGGACATTTTTTGATTGGGGTAATTACTGTGTCCCTATGGCCTATATTGCAAACAGTGTTATGATTGATGGTCCTTATTTTGCTAAAAGTGTCCTGATTGGCTACTTCACTCACGTATTTATTGGGTACTATATATATATTATTTGTTGGGATTTACTTAAGGTATTGGGTTATATTCCAGTGTCACGAAGTATTTGATCATTGTGTCTTGTCGTATAGTTAATTAATTTTTGTTTTCTAGTAGTTATAAAGCTTAGGGTGGCACCTCTAAGGTTGGAAATTATGAGGTTACTACCACTAGGAATATCGCTTTAAAAATATTGTTTCATGCGGATAGGTTTTTTATGATAATGTTTTTAAGGTTACTAACTCATTGATTGGCTATGGAGACTGACCAATAAGTGTATCGGGGGCGTGTTGATTTATTTTTAGTTTCAAAGTTCTCATTATTTAAAATTCAATTCATAACTCTGCAAGGAGGAAGCGGAGCACTAACGGTCCGCCCCCTGTTGGCTCCTCCTCCTAGCCGACCAATCAAAGAAGAGTTATCGTTAAAGGGACAGTTCAGTCAATTTTTGTTTTCATAATATTAATATTGAATGATCACTTGGTAAGAATAAAGCATTCTTGTATAATTAAACTGTTGTAAAAAATATAATAACCGATATATTTCATATTTTATAAATTCGATCTAGTTCCTGCGTCCTCCTACAGATGGCGCCACCACTCTGTACTATTTGTTTACATTTTACAGCTGATAACACATAAACAATTTTTCTATCAACAGTATTAACGGGTAATTTATGAAGAGATGGTTTTCTTTTCAAAACTAAGTCTAATTGTCTCGAAGGACAGTTTTCAATTTCACAAATTCTTTTCACCATTTCCAAACATATAATGACACATTCAAGATTCAAGTATGGGACTGGTTATCATTTTGTTTACGTACTACAATGATTAGTACGTCTGTCCACCACAGTTCACAGATGGCGCCACTAATTTACAATATACTCTTTTTATAAACATTTCTAAAATCAACGAATATTCTAATGTTACATAAATAAATATACTAAATCGATTTAGGACCAATTTGGCGATAGTTTGATTTTGACTGAACTGCCCCTTTAAAAGCTTTATCTGCAAAAACATTATTCTTTCAACACTGTTTCGATAAAACTTATGCGGTTGAGACACTATCTCAAAAACCTTCTGCGCTGTTAACTATACATATTATTAAAATTTTAGATTACACTTTTGGTCACACCTATTCATGGTTTTGAATTTCATGCATGATTAAATTTCTTTCATTGGGACGTTCATTGTGCAGTAATGCTTCTTGCCTTTGGTTTCTTACACTGTGAGCAATATTAGCTCGAATCTAACTTTAAATTTTCTGATTCATTCTATGAATTAAATTCCTTTTTTTCCAGAATTGAAATCCAACACCACCGGTGCAGCTGTCTTGAGTTTCAACTTGTTAGTGATTTGCGTTATTGTTTGAATGCATCTTTAATTGATTATGTTTTTTATATTTGAAATTGCTTACTTTACTTATATTTTATTTGTTGGTGAATTGATTCGGTCTATTATTTTGTTTTCACTATTTTAACTAGCTATGTTGTAGCTAACTAATATTAACTCAAAGGGTGCAATTCATTTTACTCCACGTAGTATTGTTATACTATCAACAGAAGGAACAGAATTTAACTTAGGGACAATGTCATACGAGTGTTTTTGACTCTGAGGAAATTATTCTCAACATATGTATCCATGTTATGCGACGCTTTTGGAGCGTTGAAAACGCTCGTGTGACAGGACCCTGAAATGTGTTTATTCAGATAAATAGGTTTAATTGATTTAGTGACATGTGTGTATATAATACAAAGGTCTTTCTATTAATTTATTCTGAAAATAGATTGTTATTGTATTTAGTATAAGAAAGTGTCACAATGTTCTTAATTACAATTACCTGTTCACTGCTTTTAGTAATGAATTTCTACTGAAAATATAGATGTGAAGTAAACACTTGAAGTTATTTCCTGTTATTTTTATTACTACGTGAGCCTCAGGGGCTCTATCCTGAACCTGTAAATGGTGAACGGAAGAGAAGGGGAGTGACGTCCCTTGGTCTCCGAGCTGTTGTAATTTGGATTACATGTCTTTTTTTTTTCATTTTTACCATTTTTATAAAATTTTCAAAACTACTACAGTTTTAGAGGATAGCGCTAGGGTTATGCTCTTCATCTGCGAAGTCTTTGATTTTTTTGTTAGGTAGACTTCATTTACTATCACCTCTTCATTTTTCTCTTCCATCCGTGAGCACAGCCACCGGTGCTTGTGTCCCGTTAGCGTTTCGTCACATTCCTCTGTAAGTGACTGCATTCACTGAGTAGCTTTTCTGAATCCATGAGCTTTTCAATGACTGGTGGTAGCTGACTTTGTTCATGGAGCCTCTTTTCTTTCTTCCAGTCCCTTGTATTCGATTTCTTTTTGGTGTCAGCGATATGGCTTTTTGCTCTGAAGCAGACGTTAAACTGGCCTGTTACTCATTGTAATATGTGGTTGATAGTGGCAGGATTAAAGGCGCTCTTAAAAATATATATATATAAGTTTGCCGAACTGGTTTTTGGATCACCTTTTTCGAGTGAACCGTACATAGGTAATCTTTTAAAAAAGAAATAACTTTTTTTTGTAGGTGTGTGCATACTTTTGTTCTCAGAGTGCGTATTGAACGTGTGTTGAACACGTTACACTGAACAGCCGATGGTTCGGAGCTTTAATTTATATGTTGATAGTAAGTATTGTACGGCTTGTACCATTAAAACCTATTTTATAGATTTTTGCAGTTCTTAATCATAATTCGACACATTCGAGTCATTAGTCAACCTAATTTTTATTCCCGTACGAATAACACAGGTATTTATCCCTGATATGATATTTTGGAACGGCGCTCACTTAACTTTGGTGGTCTATTACCAGATATATTATATTATTGACCCTTATTAATAGATAAAAATATCTGAATGAACATAATTAAAAGTAAAGTTGGTTTATGACTATTAGTGCCAGAATATATTCATTTAATCAACTTAATGAATCTATTTTAAAGAGCCATCAAAGTTTATATTTTAATGATACTCTATGATAATTTTCCACTCGATTAGCTAGATAGTACAGTACTCCTTATCCAGAATCCCTCTTAAACAGTGGTTCTTGAAGTGGGGTGCCCAGCATCCCTTTGGGGCCTGGATTGTGTAAAGGGGGTGCCTCGGGTTGCTGTTGTATGTGTTATAATTTTAAAAGCTCGATGGTTGCTGGTAATATCATGCAGAATGGACAATAGACATGGAGTATATTTGAACAAACCAAATGCGTATATTATAATTGTAGCTTTTCAATCTATTTCAATGCAATAAAATGACCAGGGGTTGCCTGAGAAAAGCAAGGGGTGTGCGAGAAAAATACTTCAAGAACAACTGCTCTTAAATCAGCCATATAACCCATAGCAATATACGGAATATACTTCATTTTAATTCTGAAAATGAAATGTCCCCTTTGAAAATTTTATATTCTCTACTTTCTTACAGGTTCACAATGCCCTTACAGAAGATAATAAGTAGCTACTCAAAGATACCTGAAGACTTGTCAGGATTTGATGGCAATCCCTAAAGCACAATCAGCCTCATCGCTTTCAACAAATGCGGTAAATAAAAAAGGAAGAAAAAGGCTAATAAATCTGCAAACACGATTGAAGAGGATCAAACTAAGGTTCCCAAATCTGAAAATGGTTGGTTTACTTCTGTGAAATCTACCAAAAAAGATATTAGTGTGGATTCGCCCTAATCTCAACCCACTGTTGAGTCTGAACCTCCTGAAGACATGTTTGTTGTTGAGAGAGGACTTGAAGAACAAATTGTCTACAAAACATCCGTTTCTGCATATAATAAATCTGCTGTTGCAACAAAAAAACCTGTCCATGCAAAAAAAGAATCAGCTGGTGATGACAAAATAGCAGCTGAGCATATAAAAACACCAGAAAGTACTCATAAAAAACCTAAGCGTAACAGGGCAAAAAAAGATGAAGCTAAACTGAATACCACCAGTTCTGTTACAGAAAAAGTATCCGAGATTGAGACCCCAAAGAAAAATGTGAACAATAACCAGAAGAAAGGAGGGAAAGGAAAGAACAATCAACAGCAAAAGTTAGGAGGAAACAAGCAGGACGATAAATCTGGAGGATTTGAAATTCAAGAGTTTAAACCATTTGTTAAAGGCAACAAGCAAAAAGTTGAATGTGGAGGATTTGAAATTCAAGAGTTTAAACCATTTGTTAAAGGCAACAAGCAAAAAGTTGAATGTGGAGGATTTGAAATTCAAGAGTTTAAACCATTTGTTAAAGGCAACAAGCAAAAAGTTGAATGTGGAGGATTTGAAATTCAAGAGTTCAAACCATTTGTTAAAGGCAACAAGCAAAAAGTTGAATGTGGAGGATTTGAAATTCAAGAGTTTAAACCATTTGATAAAGGCAACAAGCAAAAAGTTGAATGTGGAGGATTTGAAATTCAAGAGTTTAAACCATTTGTTAAAGGCAACAAGCAAAAAGTTGAATGTGGAGGATTTGAAATTCAAGAGTTTAAACCATTTGTTAAAGGCAACAAGCAAAAAGTTGAATGTGGAGGATTTGAAATTCAAGAGTTCAAACCATTTGTTAAAGGCAACAAGCAAAAAGTTGAATGTGGAGGATTTGAAATTCAAGAGTTCAAACCATTTGTTAAAGGTAACAAGCAAAAAAGTTGAATGTGGAGGATTTGAAATTCAAGAGTTCAAACCATTTGTTAAAGGCAACAAGCAAAAAGTTGAATGTGGAGGATTTGAAATTCAAGAGTTCAAACCATTTGTTAAAGGCAACAAGCAAAAAGTTGAATCTGGAGGATTTGAAATTCAAGAGTTTAAACCATTTGTTAAAGGCAACAATAAAAGGGTAAGAAAAGTTAGAGAACGTTCATGGTTATCATGGATAGTTATAATGGTGTTTATGCTATTCTTCTTAATAGTAGTGTTGGTACAATTCGAGTACCATAAAATCTGCCTGGATTTTCTTTTCTAAAATTTGACTTCATAAACCAATAGCTACTTGTTAAACAGATTTATTTTTGTGAGCTGAATTGTAACTATCAAGTACTCTTAGGGGCCGTACACACGCAGAGATTTTAAGTCTCTCCACAATATTTTTTGCTAAGGTTCTCCTACTTTTTCCACGAGATTTTTGAATAATATAAGAAAAAAATGATAAAATTATAATTTAATTTAGTTGGTATCCATGATACTTGAAATTATGGATATCAACTAAAATTTATTAAAATTTTATCGTTTTTTCCTTACATGATTAAAAAATCTCGTGGAAAAAGTAGGAGGAGCTTAGAAAAAAATCTGGTCAAAAGACTTAAAAAACCTTACGTGTGTACGACCCTTTAGGGGGGATACAACAATCTAAACTAATTGAAAGATGTAGAAAGTTATTTTTTACAAAGTTTACCGTTTATCCCTAAAATATTCCACTGATGTTGAACATAATGTGAGACTCTGTTACTAAAGAATTCACTCGATCCTAATTTTGACCAACTGTCAGAATGCTATAAGTGGACATTTTTTGATTGGGGTAATTACTGTGTCCCTATGGCCTATATTGCAAACAGTGTTATGATTGATGGTCCTTATTTTGCTAAAAGTGTCCTGATTGGCTACTTCACTCACGTATTTATTGGGTACTATATATATATTATTTGTTGGGATTTGCTTAAGGTATTGGGTTATATTCCAGTTTCACGAAGTGTTTGATCATTGTGTCTTGTCGTATAGTTAATTAATTGAAATAGATTTTTCTAGTAGTTATAAAGCTTAGAGTGGCACCTCTAAGGTTGGAAATTATGAGGTTACTACCATTAAGAATATCGCTTTAAAAATATTGTCCCTTGCGGATAAGTTTTTTAGGATAATGTTTTTAAGGTTACTAAGTCATTGATTGGCTATGGAGATTGACCAATAAGTGTATCGGGGGCGTGTTGATTTATTTTTAGTTTCAAAGTTCTCATTATTTGAAATTTAATTCAATTCATAACTCTGCAAGGAGGAGGCGGAGCACTAACGGTCCGCCCCCTGTTGGCTCCTCCTCCTAGCCGACCAATCAAAGAAGAGTTATCGTTAAAGGGACAGTTCAGTCAATTTTTGTTTTCATAATATTAATGTTGAACGATCACTTAGTAAGAATAAAGCATTCTTGTAGAATTAAACGGTTGAAAAAAATATAAGCTATATATATCATATTTTATAAATTCGATGTAGTTCCTGCGTCCTCCTACAGATGGCGCCACCACTCTGTACTATTTGTTTACATTTTACAGCTGATAACATGTAAACAATTTTTCTATCAACAGTATTAACAGGTAATTTATGAAGAGATGGTTTTCTTTTCAAAACTAAATCTAATTGTCTCGAACGACAGTTTTCAACTTCACCAATTCTTTTCACCATTTCCAAACATATAATGATAGATTCAAGATTCAAGTCTGGGACTGGTTATCATTTTTTGTTTACGTACTGCAATGATTAGTACGTCTGTCCACCACAGTCCACAGATGGCGCCACTAATTTACAATATACTTTTTATATAAACATTTCTAAAATCAACGAATATTCTAATGTTACATAAATAAATCGATTTGGGACCAATTCGGGGATAGTTTGATTTTGACTGAACTGCCCCTTTAAAAGCTTTATCTGCATTGATTGAAAGTTATGCGGTTGAGACAGTATCTCAAAAACCTTATGCGCTGTTTACTATACCTATTATTAAAATTTTAGATTACACTTTTGGTGCACTTTTTCATGCATGATTAAATTTCTTTTCATTGGGACGTTCATTGTGCAGTAATGCTTCTTGCCTTTGGTTTCTTACACTGTGAGCAATATTAGCTCGAATGTAACTTTAAATTTTCTGATTCATTCTATGAATTAAATTCCTTTTTTTCCAGATTTGAAATCCAACACCACCGGTGCAGCTGTCTTGAGTTTCAACTTGTTAGTGATTTGCGTTATTGTTTGAATGCATCTTTAAATGCAGTTTGAATTCAATTGATTATGTTTTTGTTTTATATTTAAAATTGCTTACTTTACTTATATTTTATTTGTTGGTGGATTGATTCGGTCTATTATTTTGTTTTCACTATTTTAACTAGCTATGTTGTAGCTACTATCAACTCAAAGGGTGCAATTCATTTTACTCCACGTAGTATTGTTATACTATCAACAGAAGGAACATTTAGCTTAGGAGCAATGTCATAAGTGTTTTTGACTCTGAGGAAATTATTGTCAACATATGTATCTCATGTTATGCGACGCTTTTGGAGCGTTGAAAACGCTCGTGTGACAGGGCCCTGATATGTATTTATTCAGATAAATAGGTTTAATTGATTTAGTGGCATGTGTGTATAAAATACAAAACATTTTCTATTAATTTATTCTAAAAAATAGATTTTTATTGTATTTAGTTCACTGCTTTTACTAATGAATTTCTACTGAAAATATAGATGTGAAGTAAACACTTGAAGTTATTTCCTGTTATTTTTACTTGCAGATCTGCCATTAAAACCACGAGGTCTTATATATATATTTGGTTAAGATTCATATAATTTTTATTCATAGTGTCACTTTTTTAACGCTACTTGCAGTTTTAGAGGATAGCGCTAGGGTTATGCTCTTCAACTACGAGGTCTTAGATTTTGTGTTAGGTAGACTTCATTTTCCTCTTAGATTTTAGGTAGCTATTAGGTAGACTCGTGGGCCTTATTTTCCTCTAAGATTTTTTGTGTTAGGTAGACTCGTAGGCTTCATTTACTATCACCTCTTCAATCCGTGAGTGCAGTCACCAGTGCTTGTGTCCCTTTTCGTCACATTCCTTGGTAAGTGACTGCATTCACGAAGTAGCTTTTCTGCATCCATGAGCTTGTAACAGACTTTGTTCATAGAGCTACTTACCCTTTTCGTCTTGTTTTTAAGTTCCTTTTGGCATCAGATATATGGCTTTAGTTGCGATGCAGACTAAACTATTTAATCATCCCAGACGGAATAGTACTAGGCAATGGTATTCAGGAATTGCAAATAGTTCAGAATTTGTGTTTTTCTGAAAGTAAGTTTAAATTTAATAAATTTGAAGTATATAAAATAATTCTTCAATTCTGCAGGTATGAATTTGTAATAAATTATTAGCATTATTAAAAGGCAATCCAAATTACAACAGTTCTGGGCCCAGAACCTTCTCTCTTCACTATTAATTATTAAAAACTTGTTCTAAAATACACAATCCATTTAGATTAATTTATTTAAAATTTAATAAAGATGAGAATAAATTAATAATCATCTAACATTTTATTTAAAAAAAATAACAACTGTGAAAAATTGTTCTTTAGTTTTTTCAAACGCATTTTTAATGAACAAACAAAGTAGCTATTTGTGTTTAGTCAACTAAAAAATTACCTACTTACTTAAAGGGCTGTACACACGTAGGGTATTTTAAGTCTTTCCACCAGCCTTTTTGCTAAGCTCCTCCTACTTTTTCCAAAAGAATGAGAAAAAAACATATATTTATTTTAGATGGTATCCATGATACCTGCAGGTATCATGGATACCATCTAAAATAAATAATAATTAGGTATATCGTTTTTTCTTATATTCTGGTGGAAAAAGTAGCTTAGCAAAAAGTCTGGTGGAAAGACTAAAAAAACGCTACGTGTGCACGGCCCTTAAGAACGAGCTATACATTTGTACATACACAAGCATCAGTTAAGAACTTGAAAGAAGAAATTTATAGATACAATTTCTTTCAGATATTCTGGATTTTATTCCACTAAAACATAATATCAAGACACTTTAAGTTACATAATTACTGAGAAATATAATGTGTAAGTTAAAATATTATTAATTTCATTCCTAAATTGGCAAAAAGACAAATTATATATAAATTAAGGTAAACACCTAGTTTAAGAAATAGGGACATGAAAGAGGAATTTACGGAAATAAATATTAAAGTGTAACTTTATTTAAATTAAGATTAGTTTCTATTTTTTAAGAAAGTTTTTACTAAATAGTCCAGTTTATGTTATTTAATCAACAGGTAATAATGATGAAAACATTGAAATTTAAGAAGAAGCTGCATCATAATTTAAATAAAAATATTAGGCTAGGAAGAAATGGATGTCAACACTACGTAGTGGTACATATTTGTACCACTACGTATAATACTGGTACAATAGGTAGTGCAAACATGTACCACTGACAATAATTTTAACCTGAATTGAACGGTGATATTGTGTACCAGATTTATACCATGCTTCTTAACTTACTATCATACAGACATGATCAATAGGTACACACAGAGATAATTGGCTCCTCTAGTTATCGTAAAAAACGTGAATAATATCATTTTAGCTGTTTGAGAGTTGTCCCTATCCATCACGAGGTGATCAAAAGAGACATGAAGAAGAAGAGAATGCCTCATAGAAGAATGGACTGTGAAAGTACGCTCCATGCACTAGGTTGACTACTCTGCTACCACAGGTAACCGTGTCGACCCAGTGCATGGATGGCAAGAACAGGCATCCATGGACAAGAGACCTACACAGTCAGTCTGCTTACCCATGGATAAGAGACCTACCTACACAGTCAGTCTGCTTACCCATGGATAAGAGACCTACACAGTCAGTCTGCTTACCCATGGATAAGAGACCTACACAGTCAGTCTGCTTATCAGCAAGGCAGGAGGAAGAGTAAGTTGAGGAAAGTTACGAAGGAAAGATAAAAAAACCAAACTAAACAAAAATCTAAATGCTACATCAGAACCAAAAGAAAGCTTACCTAGAGGTAGCCTCGGAACATAGCTAATACACTTGAAATCAAACAATTAACGTGAACTTGGAAATTTGGTATATTGAGCATACATAATCCATGTGTTATTTATATAAGTTTTAATTTTAACAAAGGATGATCAGCTCTTTGAAGATTTCATGAAGTTAAATTTAATTTTTTTAGAGCTCTTAATTTTAGATGGGTGATCTTTTCGTTCTCTACGTCTAGAAATATGAGATGAACTACCGCTTTGAAATTGAGAATTCCTTTTCGATTTGCTTTTTTTCCTCTTGTAATTGGTAGACTCTCCAAATTCTTCGTCATCAGAAGAGATGACAATGTTTTCTATTTCTTGATTCAATATCGTAGTGGATGATTCTTCATTGCGCTGTGATACGGACTTCTTCCTCCTCTTTTTTTGGTGGCTGGGATTGGGAGTTGATAAAATGACAGAGTCCGATTCGGAAGAAATGATGACAGGGGTTTGAGGGAAGGAAGATGAGACACTGTACATAGTTTGGTTAGAGTTATCAGTAGATGAAGATGATATGGAAGACACTATTTCTAAATCATGATTACAAACACATTCATCATACGACCTAGAGCTACCAGCACTGACATCATCCATAGGGTTAGGTTCCTGAGTGAGGTCTATCTCAATTGATTCACTATTGACGAAATGAATGTCCTCCTCGTCATTTTCCTCATCTTCTACATTAAGTAGATAAGGAGGACCTATTCTAATTTGATAGGATCCATATCTATTCTGAGTCACGTTGTCGTATCCTATCATATCATAGATGGAGTGAGCGAAACAGTTAAACTCGTGTTGAAAATGACTTGTACGGTGAGTCAAGAGTTTATGCACTGCCGAGTGGAAGCCTCTGGACATTATTTCATACTGACTCAATAGTTCGATGATGAAGAAAACAAAACGACCAGAAACATCCAGAGCTTTCAATTCCCGTTTTACCCAAGGGATGAGTCTGTGTGTAAGTCCTTCTCGTTCTCTATAGAAGGCGGGGTTGCATAGACGCACTCTTTCACGTCCAACTGATGGGTACTGAACCCACAGTCCTTCTCTGTAAATTCTAGTTCTGTTGCTTACAGAGTGAACTCCTCTTCTAGGTTCTTCCTCAGGACCTTCAGGTCTTATCACAAACCTATCATCAGGAGCAGCTGCTTGCGCCACAACATACCGCTTGTAATCCGAATCACTTTTGATATCGTGTAAAATTATTTCTAATTTAGTTTTGCAGAGGGGACAATTGTTCTTCACTTTACTCCATCGTGTCAGACATTCTAAGCAGAACCTATGTAAACACGTTTCAGCAGCACAAACATTCTTTATTTTGCCCAAACATATGCAGCATATATCATCTTTGCTTTTTGATGGCGATTTCAATAGGTTCTCCTTGGGGATGATTGGGATAGTTTTTGGCTTCACTTCTTGAAGCTCTTTTGAATCAGTTGCTTCATCCATTTTCTTTGTCCTTGCCAGATAGATTGGATCTGTAAGAAAATATAAATTTTTAGAAGATAGTAAAGATATTAAAAATGGTTTTGCTACAAATGTATCATGTTAATATAAAGTTTTTAATATAATATTTAGTAAAAAAAATGTTAGGTAGGGTAAGTTCTGAATTACCAGTCAGTACTACATTTTCAGTCATATAAGAAAGACAACATAAAAATTATTATTACTACACAGTGCTATCTAATAATAATAATTTTTATATTGTTTTTTCTCATATGTCTGAAGATGTAGTACTGAGCGATAATTCGGAACTAATCCTAAATCAGTCTGACATCAAAACATTCTGAAACTTCCATACCAACTGTTAAATTTCAATAAATTCAATTTCAAACAAAATTAATTTTTCCTTTTATCGTGAATAGTTGGATCATTTTGATAATTTTTTTTGGAAGGTATAAATTGTATAAAAATTTTGCTCTTGGAATTGAATATCTTATTAGCATAATAGGTCTGGCCATGAGACCATGGTTCAAAATGAGAGAAAAGTTGAAGACTTCATACTTGTATTCATTAATCTTGAGAAGGCAAATTAAAAAATTGTCAAGAACCTGAGAATCATACTATTACTGGATGGATATATTCAAACAAGAATTGCAGTCTGTATTTTATGTTTTTTTTCTTTTGAAAATAAAATTCTAGCAAAATTGGTGGATTTTCAGCTATTTATCCCTATGTTGTCATTAATTTTCAGTGGCTAAATTCAGTAAATTGGAAAAATGTTGGGGGATCAGCTGAATTGTCGGTGGATTTTTCAGCTTTCTGAGAAAGTCAGTGGTATTTTGTGCACCAAATACAGACCGGCTTTGAAGCATTAGTAATATATTATAAACCATGATGGATTATAACTATCAAGAGTAAAAAAATTGCTATCTAGTATCTATTCTAATAATCTACTTTATATTATTATGAATGTACAATATCATTACCATGCATTTTGACCAGTCGGCAGAATATGGGACATTTTTAACATTTTCTGTGCAAACAATCCTTAATTTCCTCCTATATTTACATTTATTTTACTGAGAACAGAAGCCAAAATAGAGGATTTCTTGGAGAACAGTGTACCAGTTTCTGCAGTCTGGCATTTTGATAGTTATAAATTATAAGCCAATGGCAATGCAATCTAAGTTTGAAAGTTATTCATTGGAAATTTTCTATAGGTATGGTAATTAGGTAGTTAGATTGTATTTCTGAAACACTGGAGTGTTGTTGGAGTCAGAGTCATAGAGTCGCAGAAATTCTTTATAAAGGAGTCGGAGTCGATAAATTCCAAATAAAGGAGTCGGAGTCGAACATTTCATGTACTGACTCCGCAGCCCTGCTTATTTCACCTCTCAAAGTCGCCAAAATACTGGCGACTTTGTCCATACTTTGAAACATGGCTTGGAAAAATGTTCCATATTCTGCAGACTGGCAGAGTGGCTCTAGTTGAAGTGACGTCACTCCAGTCTGCAGAATGTGTCTCTTCTCCCGCAGAGATTTTAATTTGAGAGAGAGTTACTCTCTGACTCTCAGCAGCAGATTCAGAATCTCCCACAGCTAAATTAATGGTAACATAGGAATTAATTCAAGATCTCCCGCAGAGATCTCCAATTTCTAAAAATTCAATCAAAAACTCCTGCAGAGAGTCTTGGAAAAATGTTCCATATTCTGAAGACTGGACGTCACTGAAACAGCACTCAAGAGTAATATAATGGGATCTGCACTTCTTCTATTCAATGTTCTGTGATCTCAATTGTTATAAACTTGAAGAATGTTCAATATTCTGCAGAGGGGGAACCAACCTACTGTTGTTCTGTTGTAACCTATGTTTCCCAGTCTGTATTTGGTACAAAAAATTCCAGACTTTTTGAAAAAGCTGAAAAAATGCACCATAAATTTCCAAAATTTTGGCTGATCCACCAACATTTTACCCATTTTTCCACCGAAAATTAATGGTAACATAGGAATAAATAGCTAAAAATCCACCGACTTTGCCAGAATATTATTTTCAGGGGAAAAAATTCCACTGACATGTCAGTGGAATTTACTATGAAATACAAACAGGCATGTTTCAAAGTGTGGCAGGAAAGTCGCCACAGGGTACATAGAATCACCGAAACGGACCGATTGAGGACCAAAACGGACCAATTATGGTCCAAAAAGGACAGATTGGGGTCCAAGCCAGACCTAATTGGGCCGAAACTGAGCTAAGTAGTTCATAAAAAACACTTAAATAGTTAGTACTATACATTGGAGAAAAATAATAATATTTAGAATGAGTTATTTAACTGATAATAGCTACCTACCCAGGATAGAAAAATAACTTCTGATTGACTAGTAACTCTGTTAGAGATTCAAAATCAACTATGTGAGAACTTATCCTAAAGACAACTCTACAAAAACTGAGTGAAAGCTATAAATTATTTCTTAAATTTTCTTCTAACTCTGTAAGAATCAGTTATATATTTCATAATATTTGAAAAATTGAACTCTGCATGCTATACAGTATACATTCTTTACTAATAATAAGCAGGGTTAATCATTAATAAACTCCGCAGTTGAATATTCAATATTATTGAGTAACTCTGTCAGAATTTGAGTTTTCCACTCTGGCTACCTACTTATGTTAAAAGAAAAAACAATAGCTGCTTCACTCCCCTCCACTCTATACTTCAAAAAATGAGCCAAATTGGCTTGGTTGTCTTGCTGATGATCTGTTGTTGCTGCTGCTGTTTTCTTGTTGATTCTTGCTAGTGGAGCTTCACTATTTAGTGGTGAGTTTTTAATTGCTGTTTATTGGGAATTTTTATATAGGTATGTAATTGTAATTTAGGATAAGGAAGTATTTAAAATTACATAGCTAAAAATCATATAATCTATTTAAAATCATATAATCTATTTAAAATCATATAATCTATTTAAAATCATATAATCTATTTAAAATCATATAATCTATTTAAAATCATATAATCTATTTAAAATCATATAATCTATTTAAAATCAAATCGTATTATTATTCTGAAAGTGGGGTTTTTCCACACAGGAGCTCTAAATCCTGGGCAGGTCTATATTAGGGTCCCATTCAAACGCTTACAGTCAAGTGTGAACTCCTTACCTCTTTTGACTACTGCGTACCCTATTGACCGCCATTTAGAATATCTGCTACTGCATACCCTATTGGATTATTGGATATTACTCAACCATTCATCTCCAGTAGCTACTAGAATCAGGGAACTCAAACTATACAGCTTGATGTCATATGCCCTTGTATTCTTTTTATGTATCCTGGTTTCGAAAGTAGTACTGTTTTGTTCTTGGGAATCTCTTCTTAATTTATTATCATTGTAAATTAGTACTCATAAAATGTCAGGATCATTAGATAAATTGAAGTCGACTTTATAGGTAGCTAGTAATTATAACAATATTTCAATATCACTTTAATAGGCCATCATTATCATTTGTTCATCATTCCATTAATTTGTTCTTATTCGTTGTTTGAAATGTTGTAAACAAGTTAGTCGTTTTCAAAATAAATAGGTTATTCTGTTGTTGTTTCAGTGGCTCTTCTTTTTAGTTTTTCTAGATACCTACAGGTGAATATAATCCCTATCTGGATTAAAAGAAGGAGAACCCTGTGACCCCTAACCGTTTCATTGGTTCAGATTGTTTTGGAGACTCTCTTGAGAAGGCCGCAATTTACCTGCGTGACCCTATATGTCTAATAGGTTTTAAATTTTGAATTAATTCCTATGATCCCATGTTAATTTTGGCTTGAAATCTTCAAAAAAAATAAGCCAAATTGGCTTGGCTCAGATTTTTTGTGAAATGTTGGCTCAAAAATTGGCTTACAATTTTCCAATCTCTGAAACATGGCGTTCCCGTCTGTTTCAGTGATTCTATACACCGGTCGGCGGCGGTCGCCCAGTCAGTATTTGGTGCAAAAAATTCCACTGACTTTTTGAAAAAGCTGAAAAAATCCACCATAAATTTCCAGTAATTTGGCTGATCCACAAACAGTTTACCCATTTTTCCATCAAAATTAATGGTAACATAGGAATAAATAGCTAAAAATCCACCGACATTGCCAGAATATTATTTTCAATGGCCAGTGACGGCCAGTCTGCAGAATGTGTCTCTTCTCTCGCAGAGACTTTAATTTGAGAGAGAGCTACTCTCTGTCCTCTGACTCTCAGCAGCAGATTTAGAATCTCCCGCAGCTAAATTAATGGTAACATAGGAATTAATTCATGATCTCCTGCAGTGCAGAGATCTCAAATTTCTAAAATTCAATCAAAAACTCCCGCAGAGTCTTGGAAAAATGTTCCATATTTTGCAGACTGGTTCAATGGAAAAAAAATCCCACCAACAAGTCGGTGGAATTTACCATGAAATACAGTCTGGACGGTCGCCACATATAAGTCAAGTAATAGAGCCAGTCTGTATTTTGTGGTAAATTCCACCGACATGTGGGTGGAATTTTTCTCCTTTTTAAATAATATTCTGGCAAAGTCGGTGGATTTTAAGCTATTTATTCCTATGTTACCTTTAATTTTCAGTGGAAAAATGGGTAAAATGATGGTGGATCAGCCAAATTACTGGAAATTTATGGTGGATTTTTTTCAGCAAATTCAAAAAGTCCGTGGAATTTTGTGCACCAAATACAGACTGGTAATAGAGTATGTCTAATATCGCCATTTAATTGGCGAGTTTGCCAGTCTGCAGAATGTGTCTCTTCTCCCGCAGAGACCTTAATTTGAGAGACAGTTACTCTCTGACTCTCAGCAGCAGATTCAGAATCTCCCGCAGCTAAATTAATGGAAACATAGGAATTAATTCAAAATCTCCCGCATCTAAATTAATGGTAACATAGGAATTAATTCAAGATCTCCCGCAGAGATCTCCAATTTCTATAAATTCAATCAAAAAATCCCGCAGAGAGTCTTGGAAAAATGTTCCATATTCTGCAGACTGGCAAGTTTGTGAAAGTTATTTTGAACCCTTCAATTGCAAATGGCAAGTTTTATCTATTTTTCTCCTATGCTTCAATGTTATTTTGGAGAGAATCCAGTCTGCAGAAACTGGTTAAGTGTTCGTAGAGATCTCTTAATCTGTTCGTAGCAAAATTAATGTAAATATAGGAATTAATTCAGAAGTGTTCGTAGCAAAATTAATGTAAATATAGGAATTAATTCAAAATTGTTCGGAGAGAATATCCCAAATATCTCACATATTCTGCAGACTGGGAGAGAATTAATGATATTTTGATCATTTTGGAGAAAATTTGTTGAAATTTGGAGAGACAAATGGCGAGTTTATAAATCATACTATTTTACTTGGCATATAACCAGTCTGCAGAATATGGAACATTTTTCCAAGGCTCTCTGCGGCCAGACTGGAAAACATAAATTCTAACAGAGTTACTCCTAACTTCATGCATTCCCATCAGTGATGTTTATCATCACAACAAGCCCAATTGTGAAGCTTGAATGACTTATTTTACATTAGTTTTCACTGCGGAGTTGAAATTTATAAAATAATTTACTGATATCTGCATTTTTTAGGGTTAAAATGAGTAATTTTTGTTCATTCTAAATTCATAACAGAGTTACTAGTCAATCTGATATGAGTTATTATTCCACTCTGGCTCTGCGGGAGTTTTTTATTGAATTTTAGAAAATGGAGATATCTGCGGGAGATCTTGAATTAATTCCTATGTTACCATTAATTTTGCTGTGGGAGATTTTGAA
The DNA here is from genome assembly GCA_947561585.1 of Caprella mutica. Classification (NCBI taxonomy): domain Eukaryota; kingdom Metazoa; phylum Arthropoda; class Malacostraca; order Amphipoda; family Caprellidae; genus Caprella; species Caprella mutica. The sequence continues at coordinate 561,772 of CANNZV010000063.1, read as the reverse complement.
TTAATTCCTATGTTACCATTAATTTAGCTGCGGGAGATTCTGAATCTGCTACTGAGAGTCAGAGAGTAACTGTCTCTCAAATTAATGTCTCTGCGGACTGCGGGAGAAGAGACTCATTCTGCAGAGTGCAGACTGGGCATATAAGATACTTTAAAGAAGAAATTTGACCCCCTAATCATCTAATGAAGATTTTACATGTGAAAATATCCTCATGCTTCATGTCTGATGTATGTGCATCTCTTGAGACTATTATATGAGTGATGTATTTGTTATTTACATATTTTTAAACTTATTTCACCCCTCAAAAGTCACCAATATACTGGTGACTTTGTCCATACTTTGAAACATGGGTTGTACCTAACTTACAAATAACTAATAAATACCTATCAATAATGAAGGTTACAGTAGGTACTAGCCTCTAGCTACCAGTTAGTTAGGTAGCTTTACAAAGGCCAAAGGGGAGTGGACTGACCTCAGCTGTGATCTAAAGTGTTGAATCAACTCAGTAGTATAACAAGATACGCATGAATTAAATAGTTACAACATAAATGTCAAAACAATTAGGATAGTTTTTACAACGATACGAAAAAATAAAAATCTTTAATTACCTATCAAGCTGAAGCTGTGAGCTCAATAGCTGCTTGCACAGTTTGTTCCGTAACAGCGTAACCCCTCAACAGCTACCTGCATTAAAATTTCAAGATACAAAATTTTAACAAATCAATGACCACGGATGCGATCAACAGCTGTGATCGAAAAGAATTGAAAAGGATTTATGATATATTGCGATTTTATTGTTTACATTTTCTTGATTGGTGAACAAAGCATAGAAATAGAATTTTATGTAACAGATATAAGAAAACAGCTATAATTTTCGAATCAAAAATATTTGGAGATATCCTGTGAGGAAAATGAAAAGATAACATAATGCAAGCACTTGCTATAGTACCTAAATAAATATTTTTTTTGAAAAAAAAAATCCAATTGTGTGATTGTAATTATGTTTCTAAATGTGTTTGCTTTTCCATGTATTTCACCGAATATAAGAAAAAATTCTGCAAGTATCACCAAAAAGACAGTGGTTGTAGAAACATATTATTGTACGTTTGAAGAATATATAAATGAATTCAATAAAAATTTACTCGCTAATTACTAATTTGGGTATTTTATTCTCTGAATTTGAAGTTTTCATACTTGTGATACTTATATTCTTCAATACCTTCCCAGACCTAATTGATTTTCAGTTTTGTAAATTATTCTAAAAGAAATAGTATGTATTATTATGAAAGATTTAACTGAGCGCAAAACATTTTAACTGATAGTCAAATCTACTCACTAATTAGTAATTACACTACTTAACCATGAAACTACATTTGTGAATTGAAACTCGCCTTTGGTGCCATACCAGTCGCATGCAAAAATATTCGCACAGTGAGCAAAATAATAACCAGTGTTTAAAGTTGTTTTTGTTCAGTTGCGTCTTGACATTGGCCGTGATGTGTGTAACGTGATGTGTGTCGCTCGGCGTGTCTTGACTTTATCCTGTATTCGAGAGTTCTACTTTTATGATGCTTATAGTTCATATTTTATTTCTATTACTTGCTTTAGAAGCAAGCAGTCATGATGGTGAGTTCTTTTTAAATAAATAAACATTTATTAGGTAACTCTCTACCTAGTTTAGTTGGACTCCTGTTATTTTTCGTTGATTGTTTATCTTCTACCCAACAACTAGGTCTCTCTCTCTCTATCCAATAGGCCTAGTTACCCATAGTTAACGATAAAATAGAGCCAATAACGGCATAGCCTGGGGCACATTTCTCTATTCGCTACTTATAGTGATTTGGAGAATAAATGGCTAAATAGTAAATACTAGATATTGATATTTCAAATGCTCTTCCTTCTCTTCATAGCCATTTTTTTTAAATAAAATAAAAACAATATGAATTGTGTGTATAAATTAGGTATAACTACTTATTATAAGTTAATAATTTCATGTTCATATTGATTATGATTACTTTGCTTTTATATAGCTTAATATATATACCTAGTTACTATGGTACTATGGTATATAAATAATTAAAAAAAAACTTTATCTAACTAGGTACCTATTTATTAATTATTTATTACACCAATCTTAATTATTAATTACCAATCTTGATTAGGATTTCATTAATAACATCTTTCAAATTTATTTAATATTTGGTAAAGTATGTAGATACCTAATTATTTTAATTATTTTATACTTAAGAAAACTTTGACTACTGTAATGCCTTTATTTTTATATAAAATTGATTTTATTATATTAGGTAGATAATAATAAATTATAACTAGTGAAAAAAATTCATACATCCTAATTGCATTGAATCCTTGTTTCTTTATTTTTTTTAAGACATTTTTCCATCAAAAACAAGTTCTTTATTGATTTTAGTTTATTGCTTTTTAATTTCTAACCTCAAAATTCTAGATACCTATAACTAAAACATCTTCTTTTAATTCTGGAAAAAGAAAATACATATTTACAAATTATTGGGAAATTTAGATAGGATCAATTACGAATTATCGGTCAGTTTCACATCTACCAAAAAATCAGAATAAATGTTGGTAAAGAATAGGATCACCTCCGCCTAAAGGGTGATTAATCTTAATCGGCATTAGGAATAGTTATAATCATCCTTTTTCACATAATCTGAATCTGTTTTTTAAGCATGACTGCCGAATATTTTATTGGCTACATCACACTGCAGGAAGTGTAGTTATAGCAAGCAGGAGTAGCTACATCACACTGCAGGAAGTGTAGTTATAGCAAGCAGGAGTAGCTACATCACACTGCAGGAAGTGTAGTTATAGCAAGCAGAAGTAGCTACATAACTAGGTTTGTGACAATATGCATTTAAAATCATAGATTCTAAGTATATCATACACAAAAGGAAATTAAATGGTATTTAATACCAAATATTGCTGGTTTAGAAGAATTGAATAGTCTTCAATTCAATCCGTCTATAACATTTCAAGATCTATGATTTTAAACGCATATTGTCACAACGATACACACCACATTGCGGAAAGGTTTTCCATCACCAAAAGGACTAGTGTTCAATTCTTATCAGATTAGCTACAGTCTACTTATATTCACTATTAATTTTAATGATCATTCAACAACAAAGATTCTGCTACTCTCTTGGCAGTTTCAAATATTCTAATATATGGTTTCTAATTATTGCTTAGCTACTTGTTTTTATATAGCTGTCATTTTGATGAATATTTGTAATGTTAAAAAACAGAATTTGTAATGTGTAAAATTTTGATGCATTCAAATGAACTTCATCATTTTTTGAAAGTGTTTTAATTTTTAAACATACTTCATTATAATCTTATGGTGTTGTAACTATGATACAACTTATAAAGACAATTTCATCAAGTTTTTATTAATAAAGACATTGTATCAATTAGCTAACTAGAAAAATTATTTTGCAAACTATTGTTCTTCTGAAACTTTATTGATATTCATACATTATTACAGATGGATAATAGTTAGAGGAATTATTATTTAGAAGATGGTTAAAAAGTTATTTATTGAAAATTAAATAATGAAAAAATAAAATATTCATTTCTCTTAATAATTAGTCAACTTCTTACTAATTATATAATTCATTGTATATCCAATTCACTATTTCCTGAAAATTTGTAAAATACAATTTTTTTAAAAACTGTTTCTGTGAACAAATTACTTGAATAATTCAAATAATCAATATATTTCTTGATGAAATTATTAGTTAGGTTGAAATGTCAATAAATTGCCATGTTTAAAACTAAAGCTACAGTGTTACAAATAACACAGTAGCTAATAAAATTTATGATGTATAATTTTAATATTTTGAAAAGTCTTCACAGAAGTCCCCAATAACGCTCGTGTGACTGGGCCCTTAGTGTGCGAGAAGTTATAGCTGATATATTTTGATATTTTATTGATTATTTTGCTCTCAGGGCTCTATCCTGAAACTGTGTGTGATGAATGGAAGAGAAGGGGGTGGTGTCCCTTGGGATCCAAACTGTTGTAATTTGGGGCCTGTAGTTATGGTTTTTCAAATTTTAGATTTTGAGTTGGGTGGGTTTCATTCACTATCACCTCTTCCATCTGTGATTGCAGCCACCAGTGCTAGTCTCTTTTGTCACATTCCTTGGTAAATCTTCATTTTTACAGTTTTACCAGATTTTACCCCCATCACTTTTACCAGATTTACAGTTACCCCCATCACTTTTACCAGATTTACAGTTACCCCCATCACTTTTTACCAGATTTACAGTTACCCCCATCACTTTTACCAGATTTACAGTTACCCCCATCACTTTTTATCAGATTTACAGTTACCCCCATCACTTTTTATCAGATTTACAGTTACCCCCATCACTTTTACCAGATTTACAGTTACCCCCATCACTTTTTACCAGATTTACAGTTACCCCCATCACTTTTACCAGATTTACAGTTACCCCCATCACTTTTTACCATATTTACAGTTACCCCCATCACTTTTACCAGATTTACAGTTACCCCCATCACTTTTTACCAGATTTACAGTTACCCCCATCACTTTTTACCAGATTTACAGTTACCCCCATCACTTTTTACCAGATTTACAGTTACCCCCATCACTTTTTACCAGATTTACTGTTACCCCCCATCACTTTTACCAGATTTACAGTTACCCCCATCACTTTTTACCATATTTACAGTTACCCCCATCACTTTTACCAGATTTACAGTTACCCCCATCACTTTTCACCATATTTACAGTTACCCCCATCACTTTTCACCATATTTACAGTTACCCCCATCACTTTTACCAGATTTACAGTTACCCCCATCACTTTTTACCATATTTACAGTTACCCCCATCACTTTTTACCAGATTTACAGTTACCACCATCACTTTTTACCAGATTTACAGTTACCCCCATCACTTTTTATCAGATTTACAGTTACCCCCATCACTTTTTACCATATTTACAGTTACCCCCATCACTTTTTACCAGATTTACAGTTACCACCATCACTTTTACCAGATTTACAGTTACCCCCATCACTTTTACCAGATTTACAGTTACCCCCATCACTTTTTACCATATTTACAGTTACTCCCATCACTTTTACCATATTTACAGTTACCCCCATCACTTCTACCAGATTTACAGTTACCCCCATCACTTCTACCAGATTTACAGTTACCCCCATCACTTTTACCATATTTACAGTTACCACCATCACTTTTACCAGATTTACAGTTACCCCCATCACTTTTTACCATATTTACAGTTACTCCCATCACTTTTACCATATTTACAGTTACCCCCATCACTTCTACCAGATTTACAGTTACCCCCATCACTTCTACCAGATTTACAGTTACCCCCATCACTTTTACCATATTTACAGTTACCCCCATCACTTTTTACCAGATTTACAGTTACCCCCATCACTTTTTACCAGATTTACAGTTACCCCCATCACTTTTTACCATATTTACAGTTACCCCCATCACTTTTACCAGATTTACAGTTACCCCCATCACTTTTTACCAGATTTACAGTTACCCCCATCACTTTTTACCATATTTACAGTTACTCCCATCACTTTTACCAGATTTACAGTTACCCCCATCACTTTTACCATATTTACAGTTACCCCCATCACTTTTTACCAGATTTACAGTTACCCCCATCACTTTTTACCATATTTACAGTTACCCCCATCACTTTTTACCATATTTACAGTTACCCCCATCACTTTTCACCAGATTTACAGTTACCCCCATCACTTTTTACCATATTTACAGTTACCCCCCATCACTTTTTACCATATTTACAGTTACCCCCATCACTTTTTACCAGATTTACAGTTATTTACAGTTACCCCCATCACTTTTCACCAGATTTACAGTTACCCCCATCACTTTTTACCATATTTACAGTTACCCCCATCACTTTTTACCAGATTTACAGTTACCCCCATCACTTTTTACCATATTTACAGTTACCCCCATCACTTTTTACCAGATTTACAGTTACCCCCATCACTTTTTACCAGATTTACAGTTACCCCCATCACTTTTCACCAGATTTACAGTTACCCCCATCACTTTTTACCATATTTACAGTTACCCCCATCACTTTTTACCATATTTACAGTTACCCCCCATCACTTTTTACCAGATTTACAGTTACCCCCATCACTTTTCACCAGATTTACAGTTACCCCCATCACTTTTTACCATATTTACAGTTACCCCCATCACTTTTTACCAGATTTACAGTTACCCCCATCACTTTTTACCATATTTACAGTTACCCCCATCACTTTTTACCAGATTTACAGTTACTCCCATCACTTTTTACCAGATTTACAGTTACCCCCCATCACTTTTACCATATTTACAGTTACTCCCATCACTTTTACCATATTTACAGTTACTCCCATCACTTTTTACCAGATTTACAGTTACCCCCATCACTTTTACCATATTTACAGTTACTCCCATCACTTTTTACCAGATTTACAGTTACCCCCATCACTTTTACCATATTTACAGTTACTCCCATCACTTTTTACCAGATTTACAGTTACTCCCATCACTTTTTACCAGATTTACAGTTACCCCCATCACTTTTTACCATATTTACAGTTACCCCCATCACTTTTTACCATATTTACAGTTACCCCCATCACTTTTACCATATTTACAGTTACCCCCATCACTTTTTACCATATTTACAGTTACCCCCATCACTTTTACCATATTTACAGTTACTCCCATCACTTTTTACCAGATTTACAGTTACCCCCATCACTTTTACCATATTTACAGTTACTCCCATCACTTTTTTACCAGATTTACAGTTACCCCCATCACTTTTTACCAGATTTACAGTTACCCCCATCACTTTTTCCCAGATTTACAGTTACCCCCATCACTTTTTACCATATTTACAGTTACCCCCATCACTTTTACCAGATTTACAGTTACCCCCATCACTTTTTACCATATTTTCAGTTACCCTCATCACTTTTTACCATATTTACAGTTACCCCCATCACTTTTTACCAGATTTACAGTTACCCCCATCACTTTTACCAGATTTACAGTTACCCCCATCACTTTTTACCAGATTTACAGTTACCCCCATCACTTTTTACCAGATTTACAGTTACCCCCATCACTTTTTACCATATTTACAGTTACCCCCATCACTTTTACCAGATTTACAGTTACCCCCATCACTTTTTACCAGATTTACAGTTACCCCCATCACTTTTTACCATATTTACAGTTACTCCCATCACTTTTACCATATTTACAGTTACCCCCATCACTTCTACCAGATTTACAGTTACCCCCATCACTTCTAACAGATTTACAGTTACCCCCATCACTTTTTACCAGATTTACAGTTACCCCCATCACTTTTTACCATATTTACAGTTACCCCCATCACTTTTTACCAGATTTACAGTTACTCCCATCACTTTTACCAGATTTACAGTTACCCCCATCACTTTTTACCAGATTTACAGTTACCCCCATCACTTTTACCAGATTTACAGTTACCCCCATCACTTTTTACCATATTTACAGTTACCCCCATCACTTTTTACCAGATTTACAGTTACCCTCATCACTTTTTACCATATTTACAGTTACCCCCATCACTTTTTACCAGATTTACAGTTACCCTCATCACTTTTTACCAGATTTACAGTTACCCCCATCACTTTTTACCAGATTTACAGTTACCCCCATCACTTTTTACCATATTTACAGTTACCCCCATCACTTTTACCATATTTACAGTTACCCCCATCACTTTTACCATATTTACAGTTACCCCCATCACTTTTTACCATATTTACAGTTACCCCCATCACTTTTTACCATATTTACAGTTACCCCCATCACTTTTACCAGATTTACAGTTACCCCCATCACTTTTTACCATATTTACAGTTACCCCCATCACTTTTACCAGATTTACAGTTACTCCCATCACTTTTTACCAGATTTACAGTTACCCCCATCACTTTTACCAGATTTACAGTTACTCCCATCACTTTTTACCAGATTTACAGTTACTCCCATCACTTTTTACCAGATTTACAGTTACCCCCATCACTTTTTACCAGATTTACAGTTACCCCCATCACTTTTACCAGATTTACAGTTACCCCCATCACTTTTTACCATATTTACAGTTACCCCCATCACTTTTACCAGATTTACAGTTACCCCCATCACTTTTTACCATATTTACAGTTACCCTCATCACTTTTTACCAGATTTACAGTTACCCCCATCACTTTTTACCAGATTTACAGTTACCCTCATCACTTTTACCAGATTTACAGTTACCCCCATCACTTTTTACCAGATTTACAGTTACCCCCATCACTTTTTACCAGATTTACAGTTACCCCCATCACTTTTTACCATATTTACAGTTACCCCCATCACTTTTACCATATTTACAGTTACCCCCATCACTTTTTACCAGATTTACAGTTACCCCCATCACTTTTTACCATATTTACAGTTACCCCCATCACTTTTACCAGATTTACAGTTACCCCCATCACTTTTTACCATATTTACAGTTACCCCCATCACTTTTTACCATATTTACAGTTACCCCCATCACTTTTTACCAGATTTACAGTTACCCCCATCACTTTTTACCATATTTACAGTTACCCCCATCACTTTTTACCATATTTACAGTTACTCCCATCACTTTTTACCATATTTACAGTTACTCCCATCACTTTTACCATATTTACAGTTACCCCCATCACTTTTTACCAGATTTACAGTTACTCCCATCACTTTTACCAGATTTACAGTTACCCCCATCACTTTTTACCATATTTACAGTTACCCCCATCACTTTTACCAGATTTACAGTTACCCCCATCACTTTTACCAGATTTACAGTTACCCCCATCACTTTTTACCAGATTTACAGTTACCCTCATCACTTTTTACCATATTTACAGTTACCCCCATCACTTTTACCAGATTTACAGTTACCCCCATCACTTTTTACCAGATTTACAGTTACCCCCATCACTTTTACCAGATTTACAGTTACCCCCATCACTTTTTACCAGATTTACAGTTACCCCCATCACTTTTTACCATATTTACAGTTACCCCCATCACTTTTTACCAGATTTACAGTTACCCCCATCACTTTTTACCAGATTTACAGTTACTCCCATCACTTTTACCAGATTTACAGTTACCCCCATCACTTTTTACCATATTTACAGTTACCCCCATCACTTTTACCATATTTACAGTTACCCCCATCACTTTTTACCAGATTTACAGTTACCACCATCACTTTTACCAGATTTACAGTTACCCCCATCACTTTTTACCAGATTTACAGTTACCACCATCACTTTTTACCAGATTTACAGTTACCCCCATCACTTTTACCAGATTTACAGTTACCCCCATCACTTTTTACCATATTTACAGTTACCACCATCACTTTTTACCATATTTACAGTTACCCCCATCACTTTTACCAGATTCACAGTTACCCCCATCACTTTTTACCAGATTTACAGTTACCCCCATCACTTTTTACCAGATTTACAGTTACCCCCATCACTTTTTACCAGATTTACAGTTACCCCCATCACTTTTTACCAGATTTACAGTTACTCCCATCACTTTTTACCAGATTTACAGTTACCCCCATCACTTTTACCAGATTTACAGTTACCCCCATCACTTTATATTTAACAAATAAACTACTTAATCAGTTTATTATACTCTGACATGATACATTTAATTACCTATAATTAATTAAGTTTCATATTACTTCAAATTGAAGGTTTAAACTAGTATCAATTTCATAAGCAATGTGATTAATTATGATGTCAAATTAGGGGAAATTGCTTCAATTATATTAATATTAAAAATAATAATCAGAGAAAACAAATGAGATGGTTATAATTAGGGTTGTGACAATAAGCTTCATAAATCATAGATCTCAAGAATATCACAGACGAAACAAAAGGAAATGTATATACCGCTGATTTAGAACGATTACATAGTATTTTAATTCTTTTCATCTATAATATTTTCAGGATCTATGATTTTAACCCTAGTAACCTAGCCTTTAAAAGTTTGCTCACTAACCTAGGGACAGGTCCGTGGGCACCAGTCCTCACTAAAACTGTTATAAAATCTTAACAAATTGACTTTTGATTATTTTTTTCTCATAAAAACTTTCATTTGATATTCACAGATCCATTGGTAAATGCCAAAGAATAATTATCAATTTAAAATAAAATTAACAAGTTATGTAATCTAAGAAACGAATATTTCTTAGATTTTCTAACTATTTACGCAAAAAGCCATTTTCCTTACACATCAATAAAATCCTAATAACATTCACAAAAATGATTGAAACTTAATGAAAACTTAACTGTGGGTGGAGAAGGATTCACCAATGAAAACTATATCAAAAAGATGCATATATATTCAATAGTTTTCGATATATAGTAACTTGAACTTGTGTTCAGGTTTTCTTGAGTCACCCTGTATATTTGACTAAATGCTCATATTATGAGTATCTTGCCTTTTATCACATTCTTTTTTGCATAATCGTATGTAATCACATGTTGAAAAGTAAAAGTCATGAAAAGACAGCTTCCAAATCGGTTTAAAGATAAAATTATTAATAGTTTTTCATGAGGACTGGTGCGCCTGGACCAGTACCTAGGTTACTAGGCTTAAAAGCATATTGTCACAACCCTAGTTATAATTATTTGAGATAACAGTAAGTGATATGATAAATACTTTAAATATTAAGAGCATATGAAGCAATTCAGTTCAATGAACGTAATAGATTGTAAAAAAAATACTGAGTTAATAATAGTAACTACTTACACCTAGTTATGAATTCTGATCAGGTAATTTCTTGTGTGTGTTTACCCCATTGTGTATATTGTTATGTTATTTACTATGACATTTTAATGTAAATATAATAATTGTTGCATACAATCATCCTTTTGTGGTAGGTGATTGTATTCACCAAGAAGCTTTTCTGCATCCTAGAGCATTGTCATCAACTGGTGGTAGGTGACTTTATTCATGGAGCCACTTTCCTTTCTGACTGCTTCTTCCAGTTCCTTGTTTTTAATTTCCTTTTAACGTCTGTGGTATAGCCTTTGGTTTAGACAATTAATATTGTCTAAGCTCTATAGTTCAGTTTGTAGTACATAAGTTGCATCACGCTTGCATGTTTGAAGTAACTTCAAATCATAACGATCCAGTGAGAGATTCATGATGGGGCCATAGAAGATTTCGATGGGTCCTCTCTTAACACGTTCCCCGCGTATCCCAATAACAGAAGTATGACTTCACTGTGGAAGAATTTTCAGGTTTATTTAAATAGTGCTGTGTGGGTCAATCCGCGATATTGGAGAGAACATGCTTGAACCAACGGAGGAACGTGTTAATCTTCTATGGCCCCATTTTATCTCTGGGTAAATGTGAACATGTGAAGCAAGCAATAAACGTATCTTCATATCAACACATGAAAGAGTTCTTGGTAATCCATTACACTGCAACGTGTTGAATATCAGGTGACACACTAATAGATAGCACGAGGTACACGCCTTTCTATATTCTTGCCAGTGAAGAACAACACATTTTGCCTCGTGATATTTAGTAGGGGTTTAACGTCTGTTTCGGAACCAGAGTTGAAAGGAAATTTAATACAAGGGACTGGAAGAAGCAGTCAGAAAGGAGAATGACTCCATGGACGAATTCATCTATCACCAGTCATCATGAGAATACTCGTGGATGCAGAAAAGCTACTTCGTGAATACACTCACTTAATTTATTAGGAAATTACTATGTTTCCCATTATGGTTTCGTTCCCATATTTTCCTTATAAGTTTTATTATTGTTGAATACGTCAATTTATATATAGATTAAGAATAGGTACTAAGAAAGCAAAAGCAGTTGCTTCTAAATTGGAGTCTATTGATATACCAATGATTAGTATAGTTATATATACTATATGCACTCTTTTACGAATGGTATAGGTAGATATATTTACTAAAACTATTCTATTCTGAGTGCTGATTTTGATAGTTTCCAAATTAGATATTAGATATCTTATCATGGTAGCTACTGAACTAGGGAAAGCATATTTAATTCTGTTTTGGTGATATAAATATATATTTTTGTCTCTTTTCTGTACAAGCAAAACCTACTCATAATAAGGAAAATGTTCACCAATAAGTCAGTCATTGCTCTTAGTATACACACACTCGAGTATATAAACAAGTGGAACTCTTTGGTTAGTACACCGGGTACAGTTGCTCAGTCTGTAGACTCCAATGAGAGAAGCTCCCTGGTTAGTACACCGGGTACAGTTGCTCAGTATGTAGACTCCAATGAGAGAAACTCCCTGGTTAGTACACCGGGTACAGTTGCTCAGTATGCAGACTTCAATGAGAGAAGCTCCCTGGTTAGTACACCGGGTACAGTTGCTCAGTATGTAGACTCCAATGAGATAAACTCCCTGGTTAGTACACCGGGTACAGTTGCTCACTATGTAGACTCCAATGAGATAAACTCCCTGGTTAGTACACAGAGTACAGTTGCTCAGTGACTCCAATTCTAGTCTCAATAAGCGCCAAGTCTCCCGTGATAGTGTAAACAGTAAAGTCATTCACAAGAGTTGTTACCAAAACAGTGAATTAGGAAACTTATTTTCATTAGAAAAGAAGTGGTTGGAATTATGAACTATTAATAATTAAAAAAAGAGAGGCACAGAACTAGTCTCAACAACAATCATCGCTAAAAAAACATCATCATAAACTATATTTAATTTAGTGGGGGTTTAACGTCTGTTTCAAAACCAAAGGCAATATCGCTGACGTTAAAAGGAAGCTAAATACAAGGGACTAGAAGAAGCAGTTAAAGATGAAGATTTCATTGTACTGTTAAAATCTTGAAGCAATTAACTACAAGTTAGAAAGCAACGAAGTGAAGTATTAGCTTGCGACTTCTCATATAGGATGTAAACAAATGTAATATAAACATACGGGGTATTTACTAGAGGAAACGAACTTACTTACTAATAATAAACTCTTGAATTCTTAAGGAAAATTCAATATTAACTAATGTGACATAAAATTAGAATACTTATCAATGATAGCTATGAGTTTCTCTGCATCCATGAGTTTTGTCACTGACTGGTTGTAGGTAACTTTGTTCGTGAGCCACTTTCCTTTCAGACTGCTTCTTCCAGTCCCTTGTATTTCCTTTTGACGTCAGCGTTATGGCCTTTGGTTCCGAAGTAGACGTCACAGCCACTGCTAAATTATTACTTTAACCATAAAGGGATGATGTAAATGAATTCGTCGCCTCGTTTTGATATTAGTTATTTTGTATAATTCGTATTGACTGCAAATGTATAGTGTATTATAACGGTGAATGTTCTTCACCGTAAGAGAATAGAACTTGGTAACCTTTACACCATATATGTGTGTCGTTAAAATCATAATTTCGATGGTATCAAATATATCTATCCTAATTATTTCCCTCGTGTGTTTATTTATTTTGTGTGCGCTTTTACACTATATGGGTATTAAACATGAAGAATGTAACTATGATACGCACGGGAATATATTGACTTGATATTTAAATTCCCCTGTTTCTATTCAATTTTTAAATGTATTTTATCTATAAAATAAATTAGACTATGCAGAAAATTTAATTTTAATTTAATTCATTAAAAGTAACCTAATAACGGGTAATAAATTGGTATTGGTGATAACCCGTTATTTTTAACGGGAAAGTACACTAGTTATGAAATAAGATACATCACTCCGAACTTATTGTTTCAAAGTGGTGCTATAGATGTACACTAAGCTGATGCTCTGGTACAATGCTAAATTTTCAATATTTAATAAAATAATTGCAGAAAGAATATTTTAATCAACAAACGAGTCTTCCCCTTCCTTCTCTAAAAGGACATATAGGGTAAGTTCTTGATTATCAGTCAGGTCCACATTTTCGGACACGCAAGAAAAAATTATATAATAATTATTATTTTATTTCGTATTCATAATAGCTAGGCAGTGCTATCTATTAATTCTGCAAACCCGGGTTTGTCGAATTAATAGATAGCACTGCGTAGGTATCATGGATACGAAATAAAATAGAAATGAAATAATAATTATTATAAAATTTAATATTAAAGATGGACCTAACCGATAATTATGTCCTTTTTCAACTGATGTATTTCCCGAGTTTATTTTAAGATGTTTTCCAAGTACCGGATAAACAGATTTTCACTCTTCATTTGTTAGAACCAATGTGTACGTGTATATCAGTTAGTTTATTAGAGATTCCTTCTTAAAAAATTAGAAAAGTGATTATTTTATATACTTAATTTGACTATATAATACATGAAATAAAAAATCTACTTCAAATTGATGCCGAACATAAAATGGTGAAAGTTTTTTCACGTGTTTTAATTAACACTGAATATTGTGAAGCATTTTAGAAACTAATTTCAAAGAGTTATGCACCTTTTTGTAATATCTTTGGTTGTGTTAGATCACGGTAAAGCAATGTTAGATCACGGTAAAGCAATGTTAGATCACAGTAAAGCAATGTTAGATCACGGTAAAGCAATGTTAGATCACGGTAAAGCAATGTTAGATCACGGTAAAGCAATGTTAGATCACGGTAAAGCAATGTTAGATCACGGTAAAGCAATGTTAGATCATGGTAAAGCAATGTTAGATCATGGTAAAGCAATGTTAGATCACGGTAAAGCAATGTTAGATCACGGTAAAGCAATGTTAGATCACGGTAAAGCAATGTTAGATCACGGTAAAGCAATGTTAGATCACGGTAAAGCAATGTTAGATCACGTTAAAGCAATGTTAGATCACGTTAAAGCAATGTTAGATCACGTTAAAGCAATGTTAGATCACGTTAAAGCAATGTTAGATCACGGTAAAGCAATGTTAGATCACGGTAAAGCAATGTTAGATCACGGTAAAGCAATGTTAGATCACGGTAAAGCAATGTTAGATCACGGTAAAGCAATGTTAGATCACGGTAAAGCAATGTTAGATCACTGTAAAGCAATGTTAGATCACTGTAAAGCAATGTTAGATCACGGTAAAGCAATGTTAGATCACGGTAAAGCAATGTTAGATCACGGTAAAGCAATGTTAGATCACGGTAAAGCAATGTTAGATCACGGTAAAGCAATGTTAGATCACGGTAAAGCAATGTTAGATCACGGTGAAGCAATGTTAGATCACGGTGAAGCAATGTTAGATCACGGTAAAGCAATGTTAGATCACGGTAAAGCAATGTTAGATCACGGTAAAGCAATGTTAGATCACGGTAAAGCAATGTTAGATCACGGTAAAGCAATGTTAGATCACGGTAAAGCAATGTTAGATCACGGTAAAGCAATGTTAGATCACGGTAAAGCAATGTTAGATCACGGTAAAGCAATGTTAGATCACGGTAAAGCAATGTTAGATCACGGTAAAGCAATGTTAGATCACGGTAAAGCAATGTTAGATCACGGTAAAGCAATGTTAGATCACGGTAAAGCAATGTTAGATCACGGTAAAGCAATGTTAGATCACGGTAAAGCAATGTAAGATCACGGTAAAGCAATGTAAGATCACGGTAAAGCAATGTTAGATCACGATAAAGCAATGTTAGATCACGGTAAAGCAATGTTAGATCACGGTAAAGCAATGTTAGATCACGGTAAAGCAATGTTAGATCACGGTAAAGCAATGTTAGATCACGGTAAAGCAATGTTAGATCACGGTAAAGCAATGTTAGATCACGGTAAAGCAATGTTAGATCACGGTAAAGCAATGTTAGATCACGGTAAAGCAATGTTAGATCACGGTAAAGCAATGTTAGATCACGGTAAAGCAATGTTAGATCACGGTAAAGCAATGTTAGATCACGGTAAAGCAATGTTAGATCACGGTAAAGCAATGTTAGATCACGGTAAAGCAATGTTAGATCACTGTAAAGCAATGTTAGATCACTGTAAAGCAATGTTAGATCACGGTAAAGCAATGTTAGATCACGGTAAAGCAATGTTAGATCACGGTAAAGCAATGTTAGATCACTGTAAAGCAATGTTAGATCACGGTAAAGCAATGTTAGATCACGGTAAAGCAATGTTAGATCACGGTAAAGCAATGTTAGATCACGGTAAAGCAATGTTAGATCACGGTAAAGCAATGTTAGATCACGGTAAAGCAATGTTAGATCACGGTAAAGCAATGTTAGATCACGGTAAAGCAATGTTAGATCACGGTAAAGCAATGTTAGATCACGGTAAAGCAATGTTAGATCACTGTAAAGCAATGTTAGATCACTGTAAAGCAATGTTAGATCACGGTAAAGCAATGTTAGATCACGGTAAAGCAATGTTAGATCACGGTAAAGCAATGTTAGATCACGGTAAAGCAATGTTAGATCACGGTAAAGCAATGTTAGATCACGGTAAAGCAATGTTAGATCACGGTAAAGCAATGTTAGATCACGGTAAAGCAATGTTAGATCACGGTAAAGCAATGTTAGATCACGGTAAAGCAATGTTAGATCACGGTAAAGCAATGTTAGATCACGGTAAAGCAATGTTAGATCACGGTAAAGCAATGTTAGATCACGGTAAAGCAATGTTAGATCACGGTAAAGCAATGTTAGATCACAGTAAAGCAATGTTAGATCACGGTAAAGCAATGTTAGATCACGGTAAAGCAATGTTAGATCACGGTAAAGCAATGTTAGATCACAGTAAAGCAATGTTAGATCACAGTAAAGCAATGTTAGATCACGGTAAAGCAATGTTAGATCACGGTAAAGCAATGTTAGATCACGGTAAAGCAATGTTAGATCACGGTAAAGCAATGTTAGATCACGGTAAAGCAATGTTAGATCACGGTAAAGCAATGTTAGATCACGGTAAAGCAATGTTAGATCACGGTAAAACAATGTTAGATCACGGTAAAGCAATGTTAGATCACGGTAAAGCAATGTTAGATCACGGTAAAGCAATGTTAGATCACGGTAAAGCAATGTTAGATCACGGTAAAGCAATGTTAGATCACGGTAAAGCAATGTTAGATCACGGTAAAGCAATGTTAGATCACGGTAAAGCAATGTTAGATCACGGTAAAGCAATGTTAGATCACGGTAAAGCAATGTTAGATCACGGTAAAGCAATGTTAGATCACGGTAAAGCAATGTTAGATCACGGTAAAGCAATGTTAGATCACGGTAAAGCAATGTTAGATCACGGTAAAGCAATGTTAGATCACGGTAAAGCAATGTTAGATCACGGTAAAGCAATGTTAGATCACGGTAAAGCAATGTTAGATCACGGTAAAGCAATGTTAGATCACGGTAAAGCAATGTTAGATCACGGTAAAGCAATGTTAGATCACGGTAAAGCAATGTTAGATCGCAGTAAAGCAATGTTAGATCGCAGTAAAGCAATGTTAGATCACGGTAAAGCAATGTTAGATCACGGTAAAGCAATGTTAGATCACGGTAAAGCAATGTTAGATCACGGTAAAGCAATGTTAGATCACGGTAAAGCAATGTTAGATCACGGTAAAGCAATGTTAGATCACGGTAAAGCAATGTTAGATCACGGTAAAGCAATGTTAGATCACGGTAAAGCAATGTTAGATCACGGTAAAGCAATGTTAGATCACGGTAAAGCAATGTTAGATCACGGTAAAGCAATGTTAGATCACGGTAAAGCAATGTTAGATCACGGTAAAGCAATGTTAGATCACGGTAAAGCAATGTTAGATCACGGTAAAGCAATGTTAGATCGCAGTAAAGCAATGTTAGATCGCAGTAAAGCAATGTTAGATCGCAGTAAAGCAATGTTAGATCACGGTAAAGCAATGTTAGATCACGGTAAAGCAATGTTAGATCACGGTAAAGCAATGTTAGATCACGGTAAAGCAATGTTAGATCACGGTAAAGCAATGTTAGATCACGGTAAAGCAATGTTAGATCACGGTAAAGCAATGTTAGATCACGGTAAAGCAATGTTAGATCACGGTAAAGCAATGTTAGATCACGGTAAAGCAATGTTAGATCACGGTAAAGCAATGTTAGATCACGGTAAAGCAATGTTAGATCACGGTAAAGCAATGTTAGATCACGGTAAAGCAATGTTAGATCACGGTAAAGCATACCTGCTACATTAGGTTTAACATAGTATATCGTTACTGATAAGTTATCCGTGGTGATGAATAACTTGGGACACAGAGTCACAGTGTTATAATGTCCTCTGTATCGGTGACTAGGTACACAGAGAAAGAAACTAGATGATGGGTACTCTGAGAGCGCATACATTCGCTGTCGTTTATGAATTATTCAAAAATACCTGGATCATAAATGACCTTGACCTTTGACCTGTTCGCTTCCAAAATCTAACCAAGTGGTTCCTGGGTAATAATTTCAGGCAATTTGGTTGAGTACTTTTTGAGTTATGCGAGTAACAAGATTATAAATAAATGCCGCCTAAAATATAACCTTCCGCATTCTGCGAAAGTAATTTTTTTTCAGTTTGGGAATAAATAGGTATATTTCTATTTATTACCTATTTATTATTTATTAATTTGTTTTTAAAATAACAGATCCCGAAATTACTATTGACGGAGATTGATAAATTGTATTGAATCATCTAAACCATTGTACGTGCATAATAGTCAGCAACAAAAAGTGTATTCCTAATCATTTTAATTTCACTTTAAAGTTATTCACTATTTCATAGAATAAGTTACAATTTCCTACAATACCCTTATATTAATAATTCAATATCCTGAATTCAAATAAAACCGCCACGAATTCACTAGATAGCATTTAACATTACTATAAACAATTGATACTTCTAACTAAACACTGCTAATATATGAGAAGGGTGACAATAGTTGATTTATAATGACTATCTTTAATTTTAACTGTACATAACAACAATATTAACTAATCATTATGCACCAATTTCTTTCCCTTATAGATGAAATATGATGCCAATTAGAATGGATGAAACTCAGAATACATCAAGACACAAATCCTGATGAAGTGATCCCGTGCAGGACAGATGAAGTGATCCCGCGCAGAGCAGATGAAGTGATCCCGTGTAAAAAAGAAGGAATTGTATGTCTATTTACAGATATATTCTGGTGTGCAAGACATGTCAGACTTGGTGGAATGTTCTGAACGATTTTTCCATGTCCGTCTGTGTATCATTTAAAGTTTCGTTTATCATTAAATTATTTCTTCATGGTGTCATTATTCATCCAACATTTAAGCAATTAAATAAATCTAGTGTCAAGTAGTTGTCCAGTAATATGTTTCAGATGATTTCTTGCCTTTATCCGTGTAGCCCCCTTTTTATTATCCTTCACTGTCACCTCTTCTTCTACTTTGTGTTCCTCCTTCCACTCTTTCACATAAACTTACATATTATTACCTTCGTAAATTGTGGAAGGATATGTTTAGGTAAGCAACATGTAACTTGTGATAAGCAACAGGCTTTCAGAATTAACTGTTTATTCTTCATTTCCACAATTTAGTAACCGATTTTTAATTAATGTCTATCAATTAGACTGGAAATGAAAGTGGTAATATCAGGTTGATTTTCATTTGACACAAATATAAAAATACACTTAGCAAATGTAGTCTAAGGTGTAAGGTAAACCTATTTCAAATGTGGTGACAGCTTTGGATATACATGTTCTAACGAACGTGTTCTAACAAGTTAAGACATTTTCACACGAGTCTAAACAGGTTCTAACAAGTTCAAACATGTTCTTACCAGGTTCAAACATGTTCTAACAAGTCTAAACATGTTCTAACTAGTCTAAACATGTTCTAACAAGTCTAAACATGTTCTAACAAGTCTAAACATGTTCAAGCAAGTCTAAACATGTTCAAGCAAGTCTAAACATATTCCATCAAGTTCAAACATGTAACAAGTTCAAACATATAGGTGTGAACGAGAGAAGTGCCAATTGTCGGTTCTGAAAGACCAGTGTTCTCTCTAAAGTACAGTAAAACTCCTGAGTTATGAAGTTCTTCGTTATGACGCCATCGAGTTATGCAGTAGTTTTCTATGTTTGAATTATAGAAAACGATATAGCTACCTCATAAATTCCGTGCTAGTTATCCCTCAAACATATTTTTCTCCAAGATTTTAATCATAAAAAACTATAAGCGTCCCTGAGTTATGAAGTGGCTCTGAGTTATGCAATAACGAATACTTCATAACTCAGGGGTTTCACTACTAACATAGGCCTATGGTTCTATTGTCACATTTAGTAGCTAGTCCTCTACATTGAATATACAAACATGTGGTTATAGAAAGAAATAATGTGAATATTGTATAAAGTTAAACTTTTTTTAAAGAGTTAGCCTTAAGGGGAACGAAAAAGAAAATGTGTAACATCATTCGATACCCTTGTGAAACTAGATTTTAGAGGTTTTTGTAGAAATACAGTTATATCCATAATTGAAATTATAGTTAACAACAGGTAACGCTATTTCTCAAGATAGGTACACTAACTATTACTATAGGTAAACCATTTTCTAAGATCGGTACACTAAGTTGAAGTAAAAGCTGTCTGTGCACACTTCAAAACTTAGAAAAACAAAGGCTGTCCTTTCTTCAGTTTATCAAGGTTCACTGCCCAGTAGATTGCATGTACTTCAATTATCCAAAAGTTTCCTACTGTACCCTCCCATAAAAGGGTAACTATTGCAAAATATCCTTGCGGTACGTAACTAGGTTTGTGACAATATGCGTTTAAGATCATATATCCCGAAAATATTATAGACGGATTTAATTGAATACTATTTAAGCGTTCTACACCAGCGGTATATAGTATTCGATACCATTTCCTTCCGTTTCGTCTGTGATATTCCTAAGATCTATGATTTTAAATGCATATTGTCACAGCCCTATACGTAACCCATGTATATAATGGTATGTTCCCGTGCTGTAGAACGTTCCTTCATGGTACCAAGAACGTTCGTTCTTCTGGGTAGCATCCCCGTGCAACCACTATGTGTACGATTCCGCGGTTTAGGAATTAATATCAACAATTAATTAGGGATATTAATAATCACACTAGGGTTGTGACAATTTGCTCTTGAAATCATAGATCCCGAAAATATTATAGACGAAGAGAATTAAAAAATATTGAATGGTTCTACACCAGCGGTATATAGTATTCGATACCATTTAATTTCGTTTCGTCTGTGATATTCCTAAGATCTATGATTTTAAACGCATATTGTCACAACCCTAATAATCATTATTACGGTTTGATGGGTTTTATTAATTAATTATTAATCAATCTCCAAACATGTAAAAATTCTGTCGATTATCAACTTGCCAACAAGAATACGTGTTTCTCCCGCCATCTTTTTCGTTTGTTTGTTTACGTGTGACGTCACGAAGGACAGCACGGCATGCAATCTATCGTGTTGCCGAGTTTCACGAACGTTCTTCGGCACGGGAACGGTTCATTCTCTTAGAACTGAGGGACGTTCTTCTCGAGTTCTTCAGCACGGGAACGCATCATTGGCTAGGAGCATCTACTGTACATTTTCTTGTACAATTCTCTCCATTTAGAAACAAATAGATGTGATTTCTGTCTATTTTTATTTTCTAGATTCATCAGTTGGTAGGGGTTGTGACTATATGCTTTTAAAATCATAGATCCTGAGAACATTATAGACGGAGAGAATTAAAGAGTATTGAATGGTTCTACACCAGCGGTATATAGTATTCGATACCATTTCATTTCGTCTGTGATATTCTTAAGATCTAAGACTTATAAAGCATATTGTCACACACCCCAGTCATCAGTCCTGAGAGTGTTCAGTCTGTACTTATGGTTGTTCACTGTATAGTATTTTAATAGGCTTAAATGCTTAATGGGTAGCGTCTCTGTTAACATACATCAATAACTTATTACTTTATGTGTATGTACGTATTTTAATAAAGAATAATCTAAAATAATACTAATAATTTAATGAAATAAAAATAGATTCTGTTTTGAATGTTGAAATTGTAATTATGTAACGTAATAAATTAATTTATTATTATTATTATCAATAAATTACATTGTATTTACAAAATATTAATTAATTCCTAATACAAATACCAATTGCGTTAATTAATACGATATATGGTATCAAAATATAATATTGTTTCACAATTATTACAAATCTATACTATAATAAGAGCAGCCTCCGTCTGTCTGTCTGTCACACTTTTATTAAGAAATACATATTAAAAGGAGAAACAAATCATTTGTGGCAGTATCATGACTACGGGCTACAATAATATTGACACTAATTATTAAAAAAATATATTTTGGCTTTTGAGAGACAATTTTTTTGTTCAATCAGAATATGTTTATCCATAATACATACTTGCATTCTAATATAATTTAGATTCTATAACAGGTACTGTATATAGTAATTATAAAATCTACCGTCACTTCATTTATATGACATTATTACTTACCATCATAAATATTGTATTATTATTTATTTTTACACTTTTACTCGTGGTAGAAAAATAAATCATTATAACAGTGTTGACTAAAAAAATAAATTGCTTCTAATTATTTCTTCAGTAATACTTTATTTTTCTTCAAAATGTATAAAACATTGTAAATTAAAATGAAGCCTTATGAAATAAATGTTATTTTCCTTGTGACGATTTTTTTTCTCCTGTTCATTGAACAAGAAAAAAATGAAAAGAATTATAGTATGGAAAGATATTTTACATTAACAAAAACATTGGTAACACCATTATGTTGGTAAATACCACTATTACGTTGGTAAATACCACCATTATGTTGGTAAATACCACTATTACGTTGGTAAATACCACCATTCTGTTGGTAAATACCACCATTATGTTGGTAAATACCACCATTCTGTTGGTAAATACCACCATTCTGTTGGTAAATACAACC
Source organism: Caprella mutica (assembly GCA_947561585.1). Lineage (NCBI taxonomy): Eukaryota > Metazoa > Arthropoda > Malacostraca > Amphipoda > Caprellidae > Caprella > Caprella mutica. The sequence goes on along the minus strand of CANNZV010000063.1, from coordinate 538,677 downwards.
ATTACGGTGGTAAATACCACCATTATGTTGGTAAATACCACTTCTATGTTGGTAAATACCACCATTATGTTGGTAAATACCACTATTACGTTGGTAAATACCACCATTCTGTTGGTAAATACCACCATTATGTTGGTAAATACCACCATTCTGTTGGTAAATACAACCATTACGGTGGTAAATACCACCATTATGTTGGTAAATACCACCATTATGTTGGTAAATACCACATTATGTTGGTAAATACCACCATTATGTTGGTAAATACCACCATTACGTTGGTAAAATCTCCCCCTCCACATCAGTACAATTGAGGATGTTCACAATATGCGGGAGGTTTGTCTACCATCGTATAACTAACTATATAACTATACATACTTATATATTATATATACACTATTTCTATTGGTAATTCAGTAGTGCTATATGGTCTCTGTTTAACTCCATGCTTTTGTAATGCAATAAATAATATTACTCAGAATCTGAGATGATTTTAACAAATTTTAACTTTTGATGGTTTATTGTTGTAGGAAGTATAAGTATTTACATACATAATTGTTTTTTCTTTTATTGTAATTTTTAAAAAATATGGGTGATAACTGGAAATTTTTATTAATTTTTTGTATTTCAGTACTTTTAATATTTTTATTTAGTTTCAACTTCTACCATGACACTTTAAATTTAAATAATACGGATACATCTAGAAACTTGAGCGCTAGATAATATACAAGGAATATTATTAATGCAAAAAATTATCCTACTTCATTTCATTCAGTTCAAGATATTCAAGTTGTTACTTTAAATGAGAATCCAAACTGTCTGGGGCAGCGAACTTTATCGTTCAATTTGCACTATTTAAACAATATTATCAATTTAATTTATTTAAAAGACACCTTACCATTTCATTCGCCTCTCATTTCGTACATTCGATTTAGTCAAAACCTTAGGCCTGGACTTAACGTTACATATTCTCATATTTGAACTGTTAAATTAATTAAATATTACTAATAAATAAAATCAGTTTTATCTAATGTTACTCAGTGTAATGCGGTAGAACTTTCCGTGGTGGAACTTTCCAGCGTTGGAACTTTCCGTGGTGGAATTTTCCAGCGTTGGAACTTTCAGTGGTGGAATTTTCCAGCGCTTGAACTTTCCGTGGTGGAATTTTCCAGCTCTGGAACTTTCCGTGGTGAAATTTTCCAGCACTGGAACTTTCCGTGGTGAAATTTTCCAGCACTGGAACTTTCCGTGGTGAAATTTTCCAGCACTGGAACTTTCCGTGGTGGAATTTTCCAGCGCTGGAACTTTCCGTGGTGAAATTTTAGCTAGATTCTAGAATCACAATATTTTTCTTCATTTTATAACATAGCATTAGGATCTCTATGGAAAAATATTATGAATCCAAAACTGTCAAATAAATTGAGGTACACATATTAAAAATTATTCATATACAGGGTGTTTCATCTCAAACCCGACAAAATTTGACAGCTTATTTAAAAAATGCCAAAATATAATTTTTTTAAATAATTAGTGTTAATATCATTGTAGCCCGTAGTCATGATACTGCCACAAATGATTTGTTTCTCCTTTTAGTATGTATTTCTTAATAAAAGTGTGACACACGGACAGACAGAGGCTGCTCTTATTATAGTACAGATATTTCGTTTATAACATCTTTGCTAATATAGTTATGTCAATGTACTAATATATTCTTCACGCAGAGCCTATAAACTGTACCTGATTGTTGTTGCTTTGAAAAAGCATCTTACTGGTAGGAGATTCTTATTTTCTTTTAAAAATTTATCCTATTATTTTCCTTATTAAATTATTAATTTGATCATTTCTTGAGAATATATCGATAGCTTTAATTTTTTTAAGTGAAATAATATATATTTTAATTATTTAATGGTTATAATTTAATTTCATCATTTTTTTAGCTATACAAAATATTTTTTAATATGTATAATTTTTCTTATATTTTGAATATGAATAAAAATGAGAAATATATAATTTGGTATTTTTCTAATTTATTAATACATTTTTTTACATGGAAAAGTTTACTCCATAAGCGAAAATTAGAAAGAAATTATTTTGATGACAAAAAGATACATATATATAAATATATATATGTATAATTCATGAAAAATTGATAAAAAAACTGTATAGGGTAAGTTCCGAGTTATCGAACGGTTCCAAATTTACGATCATACATGAGGAAGTATATTATTATTATTACATGCGCTAAATTGCAGAAGATTAGGTTTTAATCGTCATTTATAAATTGTTGTTATTGGCATAATTTGCCTGAAATTTGGTGGGACGATTGGTCATTATCCAGGAACCATCTGGTTAGATTTTCAGAGCGATCGGGTCAAAGGTCAAGGTCACGAAAAGCTCAAGATGAACAAAAAATGTTGCGGTGGCGAAGGTGTGCGTGCGCTCTAGGAGTGCCCGTTCTAGTTTAGTATTCATTTTAATTGGTTTCCATGACACCTGCAGTTATACTGGATACCAATTACAATTGGTAGCATATATAGTATATACTTTAATTTTTAGATATGCATTTATTATATTCTTCTTGTATGTTCGAAAATGTGGAACTGTCCGATTACTCGAAACTTACCCTAATAGCTTAGTGTAATTATAAAAATAACGATGAGAAATAAATTACATTTTTAATCAATATTAATGGAACTTATTTTTATATATACCTACTCTGTTTTTTTCTTCATGTCGAAAATTTACTTATAAAAATATAATAGTAGGTACAGTTATGAATTAGCTTTTATTTTTTATTTATATGATCTGAATCAATAAAAACACATTAATTTAAAAACTTGAATCGTACTCCATAACACAGTTTTATGATAAACTAGTGTACTTTCCCGTTAAAAATAACGGGTCATCACCAATACCAATTTATTACCCGTTATTAGGTTACTTTTAATGAATTGAATTACAATTAAATTTTCTGCACAGTCTAATTTATTTTATAGATAAAATACATTAAAAAATTGAATAAAAACGGGAATTTAAATATCAAGTCAATATATTCCCGTGCGTATCATAGTTACATTCTTCATGTTTAATACCCGTAGTGTAAAAGCGCACACAAAATAAATAAATAAACACACGAGGGAAATTATTAGTATAGATGTGTTGAATAAAAACGGTTGCTTGCGGAGTCGGTACATAAAATATCCGACTCCATCAAAAACACTCCGACACCCCAGTCCTGAAACTTGTATATAGAGGGTGTCCTTATTTTGGGACACCAATCTGGATACAGGCATGTTGCGAGCAACCTTTTACGGGTTAACGTTATCTAAGACTAACATGTTAACTACGACATGGTACAAATAAACAGTAGCTGGTAAATTGTCGACAATACAATTGCTAGTAAAGTGATTTGTAATCACTAGCTTGAATATATACTCTAAAAATTAGAATATAAATATACTTTATTCACTTAGGTATATTTTAATCAAAAAGTATATTTTTAAGCAAAAAGTATTTTTTAAATTTTTTAATCACTGAATATATTTTTAATCACAGAATATATTTTTGATCACAGAATATATTTTTAATCATCGAATATATTTTTAATCACAGAATATAGTTTTAATCACAGAATATAGTTTTAATCACAGAATATAGTTTTAATCACAGAATATATTTTTATTCATAGAATATATTTTTAATCACAGAATATATTTTTAATCACAGAATATATTTTTAATCACAGAATATATTTTTAATCACAGAATATATTTGCAATCACAGAATATAGATTAATTAAAAAATATATTTTAATCAAAAAATATTTTATTCACTAGCTTAATTAATCATGAGCATTAAATCAATTCATGTATTTCCAATCTACACTATACTTAGATTTTCACTGTTAGATTTACATTTCCGTGTTCTTATCAATCTAATGATTTTCTTATATGTGCTGTTGGTAGAAATATTAACATCTAATCGATAGAGTGTAATAATCAGGAATGTTTTTTTCATTTATGTTTTTAATCACATTCGAAAGAACTCAAGAGTACTGAGGTCCGTTCACACGCTACGATAAATTGAAGCGCTTTATCGTAATGAAGAGGTTGTTACAATTTATAACCACGTGTAAACAGGTAATCGTAACGATTTATTGGAATTAGATTTTGTGATGGGTTTATAAAATCATAACGATAAGTTGAACGTGTAAACAGGGTTCCAAGAAATCGTTACAAACTAACTCAATATTTTGGCAAAACCGATATTTTTATTTTTTTTTCGCTACCTAGCTTCTAATTGTTGGTAGTCTGTGATTGACCACAATAGAGGATTAATAACAATACATGCAAGAAAATAGTGTTTAGTAACTCTTTATTTAAACGTCTGATGACTAATGTTTACAGTGTTATCATATCCAGTAGAAGCTATCTAATAAACATCTGTAAACATATGATTATAAATAGTTTGAACGTCTTGAAATGCAGTCAAATATTTCAATAGTTCTAACTAAAATCACAGTGTGTTTGGTTACCGTGCAGTATGTCCACCAAAAATGTTCCCACTGCCTTTCAATGTACATGACCCTACACATTCATCATTCTACAATAATGTGCACCATAGACATGTAGATTAATTAATGAATTATACATATTTCTTATATTCAATGGCAGTGCATACATTTTAGGTAGAGACTTCATGAGAGACCATTTCCAGGCTTCGGATCTCATTTCTATCTCTCAACTACATTGTGCAACAACTTAATATAGCAAAATATTTGATAAGTTTCAGTGACTAATATCTGATTTACACCCACCTCTTCATTTTCCTCTTAGATTTATGTTTAAATTAGACTCGTAGGCTTCATTTCCCATCACCTCTTCATTTCCCTCTTCCATCCGTGAGTGCAGTTACCGGTGCTTGTGTCCCTTTTCGTCACATTCCTTGGTAAGTGACTGCATTATCGGAGTAGCTTTTCTGCATCCATGAGCTTGTCACTGTTGTTGGATGGTGACTTTGTTTCACTTTCATTTCTGACTGCTTCTTCCAGTCCCTTGTATTTACGTCTGCGATATGGCCTCTGGTTCCGAAGCAGACGTTAAACCCCTTACTAAAATAAACAATTCTGACTATGATAATTAATTTTTTTTACATTTAATAACTCGTGATTTACCTTTTTCCAAGAATCGGAATCGGCAAAAAATTGGAATCGTCCCATCACTACTAAAATAAATAATTCTGACGATAATATTTGTGTTTCAGGTAGCAATAACACTGTGGTGCAGTGTTCCAATGATGAGATGCTATGTGATACCATGAAATGCATCTCACTCGAGTGGAAATGTGACGGGGCAGTGGATTGTCTGGATAAAACTGATGAACCTAGCTACTGTAGTCGTGAGTACCTAATGTCATGAGTACCTAATGTCATGAGTATATACCAAGAGGTGAGTCAGTGGCCAAAATAATATCGCGTCTTGTGGGACGCTCAAATCCTTATTTTGTCTTCACGTGACTGGCAATCTGGCGTCAGTTCAATGAAGAAATGATGTAACTGAAACAAAATAAGGTTTTACACCGTCTTTCTTAGCGTCCTGCAATTGCTGCAACACTTCCTCTCTCTAGAGTAGTTTATCATAACTCTATGAATGAAACAAAATAAGGTTTTAAGTGTACTGCAGTCGCTGCACAACTAGCTCTCTCTAGTGTATAATATTATTACTCTATGGTATATATTCTCACTACAAAAAACTGAATATATTTAAAATAAGAGATTTCAGGCCAGGAAAAGCTTTCGCTTCTAGGGAAACCTGTCTAAAGGGCCGTACACACGCAGAGATTTTTAAGTCTTTCCACCAGACTTTTTGCTAAGCTCCTCCTACTTTTTCCACGAGAATATAAGAAAAAACTATAAAATTATTATTTATTTTAGTTGGTATCCCTGCAGGTATCACGGATACCAACTGAAATATATAATAATTATATCGGTTTTTCTTATATTCTCGTGGAAAAAGTAGGAGGAGCTTAGCAAAAAGTCTGGTGGAAAGATTTAAAATCCCTGCGTGTGCACGGCTCCTATATAATGCTTCCATGTACCTATTTGCTTGGTATTCCCCCCAGCCAAAGAATGTGAGAAATGGTCTTTCAAATGCAAAAGCGGATCTACGAGCTGCATCCACCAGGGTTGGATTTGTGACGGAGACAGGGATTGTGACGATGGGTCTGATGAGGAGGTGGCACTATGTGAGTCAAGTAAAATATCTTGTGATGCATATTACAGGTAAAGCTCGTACAACGGACATGTACCGGGAAAAAAGTCGTTGTAGGAGCATATTACAGGTAAAATTCATACAACAGACCGTAGCTACATGCACCGGGGAAAAGGTCGTTGTAGGAGCATATTACAGGTAAAATTCATACAACGGACAGTAGCTACATGCACCGGAAAAAATGTCATTGTAGGAGATGCGTGTCTCTTTGAACGGACAGTTTTTGTCCTTTGTAAGGGTGTCCGTTTTGAGAATTTCCTTTGAAAGAGCTTTTTTAAGTGTAATTGTTTAACCCGTAGCTACATGGATGGTGGCCTTATTTTGGGACAGCAATCTGTAGATGTGGCACATCAGCAAAGATAAAGTTGAGCAAACGTGTACGGGTTAAAGGCCATGTACAACATTTTTATATTTTGAATGAAACATGAATAAATTTATTTGGGACCATCAAAAATAGAATTTATTGAATTACGGTAGAACTCCTCTATAGTGAACTACAGTAGAACTCCTCTATAGTGGAGTCCTCTATAGTGAACGTAGTGTCTTGAATATGGGAGGAGTAGCCTCTATAATGAACAAATTTTCTATAGGATGCCATTAATGGCCATCAGTCTTAGACTACCATTCATGGCAGACTAAAGAAATTTCGTTCACTATAGAGGCTACTTCTTTACTCAGATTCCACTATACAGGATTCCATTATAGAGGAGTTATACTGTACTTAATTATTTTTTAAAAGTCTCGATATAACTTAAATAATGTTATTACGCGTCATCTAGCGGTGAAAACGTCAATCCCCGTGCGTGCGTTTGTCACGTTTGTGTTCATAATATTTGTCACCAAATCTGTAGCAACGCCATCTAGCGGTACAACTGACTATTTATCCATTTAACCCTAATTTATCAGCTGTTTCATTAAGATGCGTAATTTGTAGAATGTGTCACAATAATCTTTGTAACTACCACGTGAAACAAAAATTTAATCATAAAAACTACGTGAAACAATATAAAAATCGTAACCAGATGAAACAAGATAAAACACGTTCTAACAAAATAAGAACCATTTTTAAGCATGTTAGAGTTATGAAATATTGGTTCCTTCACGACTCAACCCCACTTCATATCTCGGGTGCACTAGATAGTTTTCTATGATTAAAATCATAGAAAACTATAGTCTTTGAGGGATAACTATGATGAAATTCTTGACGTATATTATTTTCTATAATTTAAACATAGAAAACTACTTCATAACTCAAGTGCATTCATAACTCAGGTTCTTCATTAATTGAGAAAAATTACTGTTACTGTCCCTACAAACAACGGTCTGTCGATTCGATGGAACAATCCATCGATTCGATATCCCAGCAATCGCAAAGAAATTGAATCGATATACGTTATTTATAGGGATAATGTAATGTTACGACTTTTTTTCTAACTGTGGTTAATGTTGCAGGTGCTTCCAAGTTAAAGTGTCCCCCCAACTCTATAGCCTGTCTCGATGCCAAGTCCTGTGTGTCACTCAGTGCTCTCTGTGATGGAAACAAAAACTGCTCCGATGGATCTGACGAAGGAAACTTCTGCGGTAACTACCTTTGCCTTTTTTTGACTCGTAGCGATTTCTCAATGTTTTATAGAAATACGTTCAAAAATGTATCTACCTACCATAATGCAGCTATCTTCGTAGTTTCTTCTTATAAAATTTAATTTAACGTAAATTCACGCTTGCCGATAGCGAGTTAGAAAAAGATGCTCATTTTTCAATAAGAAGCGGCTAGGAAGGATCTTTTTAGTGTAGCTACTGTCTCATTCATTTTTATTTTCCTTAATTGTTATCTTTGCAGAAAGCAGAATGTAATCTTTTTAGTGGCATTTATTTATTTATTAATTTGATATCGTGTTATTTGCATAACTCAAAAAGTATTCAACCAAATTGCCTGAAACTTGGTGGGACGATTGATCCTCATCCAGAAATCAGTTGATAAGATTCTGGGGGTGATTAGGTCAAAGGTCAAGGTCATTTATAAGCGGTATGCGTTCTATGAGTGTCCGTCACCTAGTTTTATATGTTTCCTTAAAAATGCCTAATCTATCCCTCCCCACAGACACGAAAGATGAAGTGTGTTCAGAGTCTCAGTGCGAGTTCAGATGTGTCAGCGACAGGCAGCATCAGCCCCTCTGCTACTGTCCTGAGGGGAAAAAACCCGTGGATAACACTTGCATGGGTGAGAGTGCCCGCAAAGTTGGGTCTGGAAATTAAAAAAATGATAATTTGAAAAAATAATGATTTAAAATAAAATGAAGACTCATCCATTATCGATAGAAATTATGTCAAGGAAGTAATTAGTAGCTACCTACCTTATAATAAATAATTCCCCTTTTTCAGATATTAACCCCTGTGAAGTAGAAGGAACATGTGACCAGATGTGTGACTTTGACGGTACAAACCACTACTGTTCTTGTGTTACTGGATATATTCTGACTGAGGGAAAACGGTGCAATGCTATCAATGGTGAGCTCTGTACCTAGGGTCTGATTGTAGTTGAGACTGAGTACAGCTCTGTACCTAGGGTCTGATTGTAGTTGTGACTAAGTACAGCTCTGTATCTAGGGTCTGATTGTAGTTGAGACTGAGTACAGCTCTGTACCTAGGGTCTGATTGTAGTTGAGACTGAGTACAGCTCTGTATCTAGGGCCTGATTGCAGTTGTGACTAAGTCCAGCTCTGTACCTAGGTTCTGATTGTAGTTGTGACTGAGTACAGCTCTGTACCTAGGTTCTGATTGTAGTTGTGACTGAGTACAGCTCTGTACCTAGGTTCTGATTGTAGTTGTGACTGAGTACAGCTCTGTACCTAGGTTCTGATTGTAGTTGTGACTGAGTACAGCTCTGTACCTAGGTTCTGATTGTAGTTGTGACTGAGTACAGCTCTGTATCTAGGGTCTGATTGTTGTTGTGGATGATTATTAAATACTAAAGTTCGTTTAACCTGTTTGTTTCATTAAAATAGGTATCCACGATACATGGAATTTTTAATTTTTTTAAAATATAAGTTGCGGGGAGACAGCAGGAAAGTACTAATAATTGTTATTTAACTTTTATTTTAATTGGTGGGTATCGTGGATACCAATTAAAATACGATAAATATTATGCCTTGTAGGTATGATCGTCCAATTAAAATAGAAGTTAAATTATAGTTACTTATCGACATTCTTGTTCTTTCTGGAGTGTACCAGAGGTGCCAACTTATGAGATGCCAACATGTGAAAATTTCCCTAGTCAAAATAATTCAATTTTATTCTGCTATTGATGTTAATAAGCTTATTAACATTTAAGTATAACACTATAAAGAGACTTACTGATTTTTACCTCCTTTTCCCCAGTGCCTGCCGAGTCTCCAGCTTACCTCCTGTACGGCAACACTGCTACTTTAGAGGAACTCTACCTCAATGGTACGGGAGTCTACGGAGACACCGTCACACACGCTATACCTGCCACTACCATTGAAATAAACCACAGAAACAACACTGGTGAGAAAATTGTTGTTAGATTTAAAGAAAAAAAATTATATACTTATGAATTTTCTCATAATTTCTTATGAATTTTCTCATAATTTCTTATGAATTTTTTATAATTTTTTATGATTTTTTTTTTTTGAATTCGGTATGAGAATGGTTGTTATGAATCGTTATCTTGCAAGTGGTTGAAATTTAAATTTTCATATTTAAATTTTATATTTTTTGTCTAAATATCTACAATTAGTGCAGATATTATTCTAACTAAATCTTATCTTTTTTTTCATCTTGTACATATATAATATTAGCTATCATTCATGTTCGGTAAAAAAATGTTATCATCACAAGTGAATTTCAAATTTACCAATTAGGTACTATTCGACTCGATTTCAATTTGAAAAATAGCTATAGGAATTTAATTCACAATTTGAATTTTTTTATTGAATTTCTAAATGTACAATTTTTTTCATTTCATTTCATACTAAACAATTCAACACATTCTTATTTCTTTATTTCTGACTTCAATCATACGACCTAATTTTATTTGAAAATAATTTTATAATGTTTTTTTATTCAATTTTTTTTCAAAATTTGATCAAAAATTATTCAAGTCAGTCATATGACTCAATAACTTTTTTAGAAAATTATTCATTTTGAATTTTTTATAAATTGGATTAAAAAATTATTTTAATTTTCCCCACCCTTTAGCCTGCTGGATCAAAACCATCCCGGGCCATTCTGTGGTACAGTGTGCCTCCCTCAAGGAGCTATCCCAGCAATGGACCCTTGGGGCACCCCGCGAACAAAAACTACAATGTGAGTCACCTTAAATTTCTGCCTGGACTGCTTCTAAAACTTCTAAAAAAAAGTCACCTTAAATTTTTTTCCGAGCTGATTCTGCAAACTCGGGTTTGCAGAAGTATTAGATAGCACTGTGAAATATATAAAATAAATTTATATATTGTTTTTTCTTATATGACCGAAGATGTAGTATTGACCAATAATTCGTAACTTACCCTGCTACTTTTTTTCTAGTCCAATGAAAAAATTCTGAAGTGTGTCTTACATTAAATAATTAAATATTGAAATTTCAAGATGAAACATTCATGAAGTAGCTTTTCTGCATCCATGAGCATTGTCACACACTGGTGGTAGGTGACTGTGCTCATGGAGCCACTTTCCTTTCTGACTGCTTCTTCTAGTCTCTTGTACTTAATTTCCTTTTATTTAAGCGATATAACCTTTTATTCTGAAGCAGACGTTAAACCGCCACTAAATTTTCAAGATGGCGACAAATCAAGGATTAATTTCTTTTCAGTCGTGAAGCAAATCGTTCTGGAGTGGATCAGTAGCAACTGGTACATGTTGGACATCAGAGGTTTCGTGTATCTGTGTACCTCTTCAATGTCCTCGTGTACAACAATCATAGACGATTTCAGGAGCAAACCAGAATGTCTGGCTATAGATCCGTCAGTTGGGTAAGCAAAAGTAGCATATACAGTAGTAGAGTCCTGAGTAAGGAAGTAGCCTCTATAGTGGACAAATTTTCTTTAGTCTTCTTTGAAATGCCATCAGTTTTTGAAACTGATGTCCATTCATGGCACACTAAAGAAAATTTGTTCACTTTAGACGTTAATTCTCTTACTCAGGATAGAGGAGTCTACTGCAGCTACTGGCTCTTGATAAGTACTATGTACTGCCACTGAATAACGAACTGGAGAAGCAGTAGCTATGTACTGGCTTCGGTTTACGGACACTTGGCTGAATGACATTTGGCCGATACATTTACGCCGATACATTTTTGGCCGATACATTTACATTTGGCCGATTTATGTCTCAAGCAGTACTGGAATCTGATTGGTTGCAATATAGTTACGTACTGGACTAGAAAAATCCTTATTGAATGACACAAATATTGAGTTATTTATATAGTGAAAAAATAAATTAATTTATACAACGAAACATAAGTTTAGTTATAAACTGAATCATAAATCCAATTATATAATGAAACCTTACAACCGTTATTTTATGAAACAATTACAATGAAACATCTTCTATGTAATGAAGTGTAAACTCTGTTAGCTATAGCTACATAAAGTGAGTTTCAACATTTTTGAGATGTTTCTGTGGCTTTTATTCATAGTTATACTGACGAAAAAAAAAAATAATAATATACCAAAATGTTCAGGAAGAGTGGATTTTTAATGATTAATAATAAGAAATACATATTATAGAAGGTGCTGGAAGTGTCCTCCATTTTGCTGTACACAGAGATTCGCCCGCTTCAAAACATTAAATGCTACACTCTGAAGGACATTCTCGCGATGTTCTTCTGCAAATCTCTTTACAACATATATAAGTTCGTCCACTGTAGTTGGTTTTGCAGAATACACTTCTTTTTGAGCTAAGGCCCAATAATAAAAATCCAAAGGATTCAAATCTGGAGAATGCGTTGTGCAAGCAATCTGTGTCCCACGGCTGATGACGATGATTCTGTCTTCTAGTTTGGAGGCAGAGTCATCAGCCATCTCTGTGTGCAGCAAAATGGAGGCCACTTCCAGCACCTTCTATAATATGTATTTCTTGTTATTAATCATTGAAAATCCACTCTCCCTGAACATTTTGATGTATTATTATTATTATTTTTTATGTCAGTAAAACTATGAATAAAAGCCACTGAAAAGAATCAACAATACTGAAACACACTGTATGCTGAATACAGAAAGCTTGTTTTATTCACAATATCATATAGCTATAAATTATTGCAAATAGATCCCTTCAATATATGGTTACCATTTACTGTTCTTCAGATACCTCTTCGTCAGTAGTTACGGTTCTTCACAGCCTCTAATAGAGAGGTTTCGGTTGGATGGGTCTAACAGGACGACAATAGTAGCAGACCAGTTGTCCTTCCCCGCCTCCATCACCTTAGACCTCGCCAACAGACAGCTATACTGGGTAGATAACTACCTGGGTCTACTGGCTAGGGTTGACTATGATGGTAACAACAGGAAGATGATCACTAACTTTAAAAAGGTGAGTGTGGTTTTTATAGCCCAGTGCAACTTTAAAATGGTACTTGTGATTTAAAGTCCAGTGTAACTTTAGTGGTTTACAGCCCAGAGGTAACTTTTTAATAAGTTACTACCTGCCATTTACTTTCTAGCACGAGAAGCCTCACTGGCTAACTCTTTTCGAGAGAGCTGTGTATGTAATGACAGAGAGCACCACTGGTTTGAAGAGAGTCAGTCTTGACCCACCGTACACCCTCTCCACAGTCTCCACTGGCCTCCACGTCATCAGCAAGGTGATGACTGTGGTGCACAGGCAGCGTCAACCACATGGTGAGCAAGAAATTTTTAAAAATAGGCACCGAGTTATCGAAGGGATGTTATCTATCATAAAAGTCAAACATTCTGATTTTTCTCATTATTTTCGTATCCATGATACTTGCAGGTTCAAATAAGTGAAAATGATTCAAATTTATCTCGTTATTTTAATTCGTATCCCTGATACCTGCAGGTACCTATCTTGTATACGAAATTATGTATTTTTCTTTATACGATCGGAAATGTGGAACTGTTCGATAACTCAGAACTTCCCCTAATAATTTGTAGTGAATGCAATCAAATCGTATTGAAGTTTTTTGTTGGTTATTCTTTTATTCTACAGCTATTGCTCTGGAAACAATGTTATCTATTTTTAATCTACTTGCTACATTTATAGCTAATATATCTTATTTTCTCTATACAATTTTTTCTTCCATTAATGTGTTAACAAGTTAGTATTAGCTATTATAAGGATATCTACCTTAACTGTAAAATATTCCTAATTTTTAATCTAATTGCTTGAATTTATAGAAGTGTTTTATTGGGTAGCTGCATAAAATCTATCCCCTTTTTCAGTGTCACACCCATGCGCAAATTTTAACGATGGTTGTGAACAGTTCTGCATAGCCAAATACACTGCCTCAAACAAACCGGTTGCCGAGTGTCTCTGTGAACATGGATACAAACTATCCGACAAGTCTTGTCATGTGGACATACCTGGTGAATTCCTGATGTACTTCTCGGAAAAGCCTGGGCAGGTTAAAGGCGTGCCACTCAACTTGTCTGACGGAGGTAACGTCATACAGCCGATAATAGGCGGCCGACCATCTGCCATAGCCTACCACCGTGAAAGCGGGTATATAATTTACGCCGATGTGCAGAAGCAGATGATAGCGCGGCGTAAGGTCGACGCATCTTTACACATGCCGGTCATTCTCGATGGTATCATCAACGTTGCCGACCTCGCGGTCGACTGGATGACCGATAACCTTTACTGGACAGATGAGGGAAGGTCTGCCATCTTTGTTTGCAGTTTAGAAGATGGAACTAAAAGGAGAATGTTGGTACATGAGGAAGTAGGCACTCCTAGGGCCATAGCTCTTGACCCTGCTAATGGAATGATGTACTGGTCTACCATATCCTACAGCAGTATGGGCAAACACACGCAAGTGAGTTCTGCTGTGTGTTAATTGATGGGGAAATAGGATAAAGGATTTATCTTAAGGCCGTACACACGTAGGTTTTTTAAGTCTTTCCACCAGACTTTTTGCTAAGCTCCTCCTACTTTATGCACAATATTTTTGAATCATTTTAGAAAAAACAATATAAATATTTATATCAGTTGGTATCCATGATACCTTGAGGTATTTTGGATACCAACTAAAATTAATACATAATAATTAGCTATATTGTTTTTTCTTAAATGATTCAAGAATATTGTTTAAAAAGTAGGAGGAGCTTAGCAAAAAGTCTGATGGAAAGACTTAAAAAAACCTACGTGTGTACAGCCCTTTACCTTTTGAGAATTGTTCTTATCGGGTAAGAGATCTCATCTATCTACCACTTAGAGTTAGACCCTTTGCAACTGTTTTTCAATCTAGGATATAGTTAGTCATGTATTTTTAATATTTTGTATTTAATTTCCTATTAGTTCCTAACTTTACTAAAAAAAATCCTATCACCATCATTTATCATACATTGTTTCCAGGGCTCTAAGATAGAAAGGGCATGGATGAATGGAGAACACAGAGAAGTGTTTGTCTCCACTAACCTCTCATGGCCAATTGCCCTCACTTTGGACTTGAAGAGACAACAACTGTACTGGAGTGACACCTACACCATGAAGATAGAGAGAATAGACCTACAGGGCACTGACAGGAAGGTAAGAACTAGAGGGCACTGACAGGAAGGTAAGAACTAGAGGGCACTGACAGGAAGGTAAGAACTAGAGGGCACTGACAGGAAGGTAAGAACTAGAGGGCACTGACAGGAAGGTAAGAACTAGAGGGCACTGACAGGAAGGTAAGAACTAGAGGGCACTGACAGGAAGGTAAGAACTACAGGGCACTGACAGGAAGGTAAGAACTACAGGGCACTGACAGGAAGGTAAGAACTAGAGGGCACTGACAGGAAGGTAAGAACCACAGGGCACTGACAGGAAGGTAAATAGACCTACAGGACATTGACAAGGTCTTTTAAATAGTATCTAGTAAATATTAAGATAATATCCTTGCTGTATGCTCTTATCATGTGATCAATTAATAAGTTATTATTACATTATTCCCCAGGTTATTATCTCGAAGCCCCGTAGCATTTTCTACGGCCTTAGTTACCACAGTGACTTCATTTACTGGTCTGATCTACACGAGGGAGCCATACACCGCATGGCTACGGATGACATCACTGTCAGTCATGTCGCAGTCATTATGGAGTGGACCCGGTAAAATACCAAATAGTGAACCAAATGCAATTAGTATATAGCAATAT
Organism: Caprella mutica; assembly: GCA_947561585.1. NCBI lineage: Eukaryota > Metazoa > Arthropoda > Malacostraca > Amphipoda > Caprellidae > Caprella > Caprella mutica. The sequence goes on along the minus strand of CANNZV010000063.1, from coordinate 523,082 downwards.
ATTTAGCTTATAATATTCATTTAGAATATAGCTAGTATGTATATATATGTAATTTCTATAAGTTAATAGTATGTGCTATAGTGTATTTTCTTTATGGAAACATAGATGTCCCTGATATCATTTCACTATTGGGCCAACGTCGGTATTGGGGCTGTGCTGGCCCAATACATTGAGACCGGCATGACAAGGTTGGCCCGGAGCTTCGTTCTGTATTGGGCCAACGTTGGCCAAACACTGTTATGTTTACTGCAATTTTTTATGTAGACGTAAGATATTCTACAGGTTCTAACATGTCTAAACAGGTTCTTACATGTCTAAACATGCTCTGAAATGTCTTAACAGGTTGTGACATGTATAAACAAGTTTTAACATGTCTAAACATGCTCTGACATTTCTAAACAGGTTGTGACATGTATAAACAAGTTTTAACATGTCTAAACATGCTCTGATATGTCTAAACAGGTCCTGACATGTCTAAACAGGTCCTGACATGTCTAAACAGGTTCTTACTTGTCTAAACAGGTTCTGACATGTCTAAACAGGTTCCTACATGTTTAAACAGGATCTGACATGTCTGAACAAGCCCTGACATGTCCTAACAGGTTCTGACATGTCTGAACAAGTTCTTTCATGTCTAAACAGGGTTCGAGATGTCTAAACATGTTTTGACATGTCTAATCATGTTTTGGCATGTCTAAACATGTCTTGGCATGTCTAAACAAGCTTTGACATGTCTCAAGTTCTCACAACATGTTCTTACATGTCTAAACAAGTTCGTTTATGTCTAAACAAGTTCGTTTATGTCTAAACAAGTTCGTTTATGTCTAAACAAGTTCGTTTATGTCTAAACAAGTTCGTTTATGTCTAAACAAGTTCGTTTATGTCTAAACAAGTTCGTTTATGTCTAAACAAGCTCTGTATTGTCTAAACATGTTCTGACATGTCTAAACAAGTTCGTTTATGTCTAAACAAGCTCTGTCATGTCTAAACATGTTCTGACATGTCTAAACAAGTTCGTTTATGTCTAAACAAGCTCTGTCATGTCTAAACATGTTCTGACATGTCTAAACAAGTTCAGCTTTACAATGACATGTTGAAATCTCTAACAATTACAAACATATTTAATGCATTAAATGACATCATTTCTCATTCTACCTTTCAAAAAAAAAATCAGTACCTACCTATAAAGTAAAGTCTTCCACCCATTAATTCTATATTGTGTTTTTTTCAGTACGGCTAAGATCAAAGAGTCGCAGTATTTACAGTACATCCAAACTCTGCAGTCTAAGACTAACATGTTGTACGGGGTGAAGGTGTACAGTGACAGTGAGCAACAGGGTGAGTAACTAAGTGTGTTGTTGTGATGCTTGTTATGTGTGTTAGAATGATGCATGTGTTCTTCTGACACACTTTACATGAGGTAAAATGATACATGTGTTGAAGTGATACATTTAAGCTAGCTGTGTCGATATGACACAATTTACGTTAGAAAATTGACACATGTTGTTAAGTTAGTTGTTATGACACACTTTGTTACATTTGTTAAAATGACACATGTACCAGACTTTATGCTAAGCTCCTCCTACTTTTTCCACAAGAATATAAGAAAAAAAAACGATATAAATCGTATAATTAATATTTATTTCAGTTGGTATTCATGATACCTGCAGGTATTATGAATACCAACTGAAATAAATAGTAATTACCTATATTGGTTTTTCTTATATTCTCGTTTAAAAAGTAGGAGGAGCTTAGCAAAAAGTGTGGTGGAAAGACTTAAAAAACCCTACGTGTGTACGGCCCTTAAGGGATCAGTTTGAAATAACTATATAATTGCCACCCCATTTCAGGTCGTCACAACTGCTCCTCTTTGAACTGTTTCTACTTGTGTCTGTCCACCCCTGAGGGCCCCAAGTGTGCCTGTAACACTGGCTATGAGAGCCACAAGACTTTCACCTCCATGTGTGTCGAGATACAGAACTTTACCATGGTGAGTGAACTAAGTTGTGGTTCTAGGAAAATTCCGTCCCTGGTAAAGTTGTAGCCAGTTCTAGGTAAAAATCCATCCCTGGTAAAGTTGTAGCTTGTTCTAGGAAAATTCCATCCCTGGTAAAGTTGTAGCTAGTTCTATGTAGGTAAAAATCCATCCCTGGTAAAGTTGTAGCTAGTTCTATGTAGGTAAAAATCCATCCCTGGTAAAGTTGTAGCTAGTTCTATGTAAAATCCATCCCTGGTAAAGTTGTAGCCAGTTCTAGGTAAAAATCCATCTAGCAACACATTCCAGAAAAAAAACTTTCATTAACATTCTTTGTAGAGCTAATTTCTTTATTGTTATAAAGTTTTTTTTATAATATATATTTTCTAATTCTGTTGCTGTTATTTTTTTTCAGCCGTCACACTGCAGTGCAGATCAGTTCCAGTGCGTCAGAGACCTGAGGTGCATATCTCGGCACTATCTCTGTGATGGCGAGAACGACTGTCTCGATGCTACTGACGAAGACCCGAGTCCTGGGGGACCATGTGGTAAGGAATAGCTTGGATAATTCATTGTAGATTGTTTCGCAGATTGTGGAAGGTTATATTTTAGTCGGTATTTATTTATTTATCATCTTGTCATTCGCATAACTGAAAAAATATTCATTATCCAGAAACCATCTGATTAGATTTTGGGAGTGATCCGGTCAAAGGTCAAGGTCATTTATAACTCAAGAATTATTGGATGGTCAAGGTCATTTATAAGCGGCGGCGATTGTCTGTGCTCTACGAGTGCCTGTCATCTAGTTTTAGCTTATTGATTCTAGCTACTCATCTCTCTTTTATATTCTAATTCCACTGATATTTTAAGTGAATAAGAGTAGAAGACTACAACAGTTCTTCTCTTTGAATAAATAGAATATCACAACAGTTGTTTCTTTTTCAGAGGTGGTAGAGTGCAGTGCATCACAGTTTGAGTGCAGCAACAACAAGTGCATCAAGACGCAGTGGGTGTGTGACGGAGATGATGACTGTGGAGATGGCAGTGATGAAGTACCTGACCAGTGCACTTGTAATGAACATGAGTTCCGGTGAGAGACGAGTCTGCTAACTCACTAGCTATATTTTGAACACAAAAAGAGTAGGGTCAAGCAGGTAAATTGCGGCACACTAACAAACTTCGGCCTCTAACAACAGAAACATCATAGCTTCAAAACACACGTTAAAAACATAAATTAATAAGTTATAGCATTCACTGTTTTTATTTTGATAGCTACGCAACATTTTAATGTAATTTCGGTTCAGAATGTTTTAGAAAGTCTCTTGAGAGGGTCGCAATTAGAAATTGAAGGGCTGCAATTTACATGCGTGACCCTAATTAGCTACCACAACTGTTGATAGATACTGTATATATAGTCTTCATATAAATCCTGCTATTGATGCTGTTTTTTTATTCTGACTAAATATTGTTATATGGTACAGATGTACCGACGGACACTGCATTCCCTCACATTGGCGGTGTGATGGTTACGCAGACTGCTCTCACTCCAACAGAAACAACACTTCTGATGAAGATGGATGTGGTGAGTTGGGAAATCATTAATAATAAGTTTATTAAAGAAAACTTACTAAAGAATCAGCTACATAAATATTAGAAATGACAACTAGCTAATAACTTATTTTTAGTGAAGATGAACATTTTATAATATTGAGTAACTAATTATTTGACATAGATTATTGTGACTCATTCTACAAATTACGTATCTTGATGAAACAGCTGATAAATTAGGGTTAAATGGATAAATAGTCAGTTGTACCGCTAGATGGCGTTGCTACAGATTTGGTGACAAATATTATGAGCACAAACGTGACAAACGCACGCACGGAGATTGACGTTTTCACCGCTAGATGGCTTGATTAATAAGGCTTTAAAAAATCGAATGATTCAATTTTATTCTATATTGATGTTCACGAATAGGTTTATTCCCTAAAAAGTTTTTAAGTTTAAATGAGCCTATAAAAACACATTATTTTACATTAAAAAATATGATAAATATATTATATATATATCTATATTTGCTATTTTTTCACAGACTCTATTCAGTGTTCCGAGGATCAGTTCCGCTGCAACTACGGTGTCTGTGTTCCGATGTCTGATCGATGTGACGGCAAGAGCGATTGTCTGGACGGCTCCGATGAACTCAATTGCAGCGTAGATTGCTTTAGCTTCGATGTGATTAGCAGTGGAATGTTGCCTCTAGACTGCAACTGCTCTATGACAGCCAATGAGGTGAGAGTATGCTCTAGCCAACCACACGCAGAGTTTTTTAAGTCTTTCCACCAGACTTGCTAAGCTCCTCCTACTTTTCCCAACGAGACTTTTGGATTCCAATTAAAATGATATCGTTTTTCTTATATGATTCAAAAGTCTCGTGGGAAAAAGTAGGAGGAGCTTAGCAAAAATTCTGGTGGAAACCTTAAAAAACCCTACTTGTGTATTGTGTACGTGTTGTGTTCTTAGCCAATGCGGTGAGAGTATGTCTCAGCCAATGGGGTGAGAGTATGTCTCAGCCAATGAGGTGAGAGTATGTCTCAGACAATGGGGTGAGGGTATATCTCAGCCAATGAGGTGAGAGTATATCTCAGCCAATGAGGTGAGAGTATGTCTCAGCCAATGGGGTGAGAGCATGTCTCAGCCAATGGGGTGAGAGTATGTCTCAGCCAATGGAGTGAGGGTATATCTCAGCCAATGAGGTGAGAGTATGCCTCAGCCAATGGGGTGAGAGCATGTCTCAGCCAATGGGGTGAGAGTATGTCTCAGCCAATGGGGTGAGAGTATGTCTCAGCCAATATGGTGAGAGTATGTCTCAGCCAATGAGGTGAGAGTATGTCTCAGCCAGTGAGGTGAGAGTGTGTCTCAGCCAATGGGGTGAGGGTATATCTCAGCCAATGAGGTGAGAGTATATCTCAGCCAATGGGGTGAGAGTATGTCTCAGCCGATGAGGTGAGAGTATGTCTCAGCCAATGAGGTGAGAGTATGTCTCAGCCAATGGGGTGAGAGTATGTCTCAGCCAATGAGGTGAGAGTATGTCTCAGCCAATGAGGTGAGAGTATGTCTCAGCCAATGGGGTGAGAGTATGTCTCAGCCAATGGGGTGAGGGTATATCTCAGCCAATGAGGTGAGAGTATATCTCAGCCAATGGGGTGAGGGTATATCTCAGCCAATGGGGTGAGGGTATGTCTCAGCCAATGGGGTGAGAGTATGTCTCAGCCAATGGGGTGAGGGTATATCTCAGCCAATGAGGTGAGAGTATGTTTCAGCCAATGGGGTGAGAGTATGTCTCAGCCAATGGGGTGAGAGTATGTCTCAGCCAATGAGGTGAGAGTATGTCTCAGCCAATGAGGTGAGAGTATGTCTCAGCCAGTGAGGTGAGAGTATGTCTCAGCCGCCAATGAGGTGAGAGTATGTCTCAGCCAATGAGGTGAGAGTATGTCTCAGCCAATGAGGTGAGAGTATGTCTCAGCCAATGAGGTGAGAGTATGTCTCAGCCAATGAGGTGAGAGTATGCCTCAGCCAATGAGGTGAGAGTATGTTCTAGCCAATCACACGCAGTGTTTTTTAAGTCTTTCCGCCAGACTTGCTAAGCTCCTCCTACTTTTTCCACGAGACTTTTATATCATATAGGAAAAACAATATAATTTTTACTTTATTTTAGTTGGTATCCATGATAACTGCAGGTATCATGGATACCAATTAAAATTAAATTTTTCTATTATAATGATTATAGTTCACCAATATGAACTATTGCACATAAAATGACCTAGTTTCTCATTGCAGACAATATGTGGGGCATGGACCAACTGCATTTGGTGTGGTGGTTCAAAGTGCATCCCATGGGACAAGATGTGTGACGGTGAGAAAGACTGTCCTGATGGCTTTGACGAAGAGAAATGTAGTAACACGGTTAGTCATTTGCTCTTAATTAAATAAATAAAAGAACTAAACTCTATTACATGTCAGTAAAATAATACACTCTTGTTTCAATTGCTGGTATCTAAGTTATATTTTAGATTGTATCATCTTTCTGAACCACTCATTTCTATGATACAAAAACTCTTTGCAAGTTAGAAACCTAATTTATATTCGGTTAGAACTTGATTTATTAATTGTTGAAAACTTTAACTCGTCTAAAACTTTATTTCTTAAGTTTAAAAGCATTTAATTTTATAAACTTTATTTATTTAGGTTAAAAACTTTAATTTTTGAAACTTTATTTCTTTATTTATTCAAAACTTCATTTAGATATTTTCAATTGTTCAAAACGTGATTTATTTAAAATTTAAAAATTTAATTGTAGAAAACTTGATTTCTTAAGGCTAAAAACTTTTAAATGACTAAAAAACTATTTATAAAACTTCATGTAGATTAAACTTTTTTTTAAACTTTTAATAGTTAAAAACTTAAATTACTTAGGTTAAAAACTTAATTTATTTAAATTAAAAACTTAATTTATTTTAATTAAAAACTTAATTTATTTTAATTAAAAACTTAATTTATTTTAATTAAAAACTTAATTTATTTTAATTAAAAACTTAATTTATTTTAATTAAAAACTTAATTTATTTAAATTAAAAACTTAATTTATTTGAGTTAAGAACTTGATTTATTAAAGTCGTAACTTTTAAAATTTTAAAAACTTGATTTAAATTTTTCTTTAGATTAAAAAAAAATTAAATTAGTTTGTTTTTCTGTGTGTGTTTTCAGACAGTGATGACTTCATCCTGTCGTTCCAATGAGATGAGGTGTGTGTCAGATGGGGAGTGCATTCCCGCAGACTTTGTGTGTGACGGCACTGTGGACTGTATGGATGCTACTGATGAACTAGAATGTGGTAGGTAACGTTATTTATATACTTCAAAGATTTGTCAGATTTATTATTTAAAAATATATTTTTCATTTATTTATTTTAAAAAAAAGTTTTTCAATATCAGTTTCTTAGGTATTTTTTAATTTGTATAGTTAGTATATTTAAAAATATAAATATTTAAAATATTGCTTAATTTTAAATTCAAGTATATTTATTTTATAAAATTGACACTTATTTTTACTAATTTATATCTATTTCTTGTCGGTTTGATAAAGTGTCACAGTGACGAATTGAAATATCACTTGGGTAGCGAGTAAACTCTAACGACTTACTATTGTCACGGCAAAGATGATCGTAACGACTTATTATATTTCATTTCTCGCTAATTTCTATCTTTTGTGTTCAGGTTTGATAAACTGTCGCAGTGACGAGTGGAAATGTCACTCTGGTTCCGAGTGCATCCTAACGACTTACTACTGTGACGGCAAAGACGACTGTAATGACCGCTCTGACGAGATGAACTGCCAGGTACTCGTCAACCTCTCGCTACTGGAGGGAGGTGAGTTGTCAACCATGTCGTGCAGATTAATTAAAACATTAGGATTTTTGGTTGAAATTCATAAATTTTGTTGTCTTTGTTGAAATTAAATTAATTATTCAATATTTTGGTTGAAATATTGATAAATTTGGTTGAAATTAAGTTAATTATTCAAAATTTTGGTTGAAATTCATAAATTTGGTTGAACTGAAATCAACCGTTCGATATCTTGGTTGAAATTCACTTAATCATTTGAATTTTTGTTAAAATTTATATTGAAATACACTCAATCATTCATAGATTTTGTTGAAATTGATTTAATTATTCTGAAATTTCGCCTCACCTTCTTCAGGTAACTATTCATCTTCTTCAGGTAACTATTTACCTTCTTCAGGTAACTATTTACCTTCTTCAGGTAACTATTTATCTTCTTCAGGTAACTATTTACCTTCTTCAGGTCACTATTTACCTTCTTCAGGTAACTAATTCCCTTCTTCAGGTAACTACTCCAGTAGCTGCTTGCCCCCCGCAGTCATGAGTTGCGACAACGACACACTCTGCGTCACGACACACCAACTCTGTAACAACGTCACTGACTGTAACGACGGAGCTGATGAGAGTGGAATGTGTGGTAAGAAATTATCTAGCTTCTTTTGAAATTTCATTGAAAATTATGTTTCATTAGCTAAATAAGAAATAAATTGAATTTCACTAAAAATATAAATTTAATAAAAAAAATGTAATTAAAAAAATAAATTTCATTCAAAAATAAAAATTTCATTTAAATAATTAAATTTCATTAAAAAATTAAATTTCATTGAAAAATTGAATTTCATTAAATTTAATTTCATTAAATAATTGAATTTCATTTAAATAATTAAATTTCATTAAAAAATTAAATTTCATTGAAAAATTGAATTTCATTAAATTTAATTTCATTAAATAATTGAATTTCATTTAAATAATTAAATTTCATTTAAATAATTAAATTTCATTTAAATAATTAAATTTCATTTAAATAATTAAATTTCATTTAAATAATTAAATTTCATTTAAATAATTAAATTTCATTTAAATAATTAAATTTCATTTAAATAATTAAATTTCATTTAAATAATTAAATTTCATTTAAATAATTAAATTTCATTTAAATAATTAAATTTCATTTAAATAATTAAATTTCATTTAAATAATTAAATTTCATTAAAATAATTAAATTTCATTTAAATAATTAAATTTCATTTAAATAATTAAATTTCATTTAAAAAATTGAATTTCATTTAAATAATTAAATTTCATTAAAAAATTGAATTTCATTAAAAAATTGAATTTCATCAAAAAATTGAATTTCATCAAAAACTTAAATTTCATTTAAAACTTAAATTTCATTTAAAACTTAAATTTCATTTAAAACTTAAATTTCATTTAAAACTTAAATTTCATTTAAAACTTAAATTTCATTTAAAACTTAAATTTCATTTAAAACTTAAATTTCATTTAAAACTTAAATTTCATTTAAAACTTAAATTTCATTTAAAACTTAAATTTCATTTAAAACTTAAATTTCATTTAAAACTTAAATTTCATTTAAAACTTAAATTTCATTTAAAACTTAAATTTCATTTAAAACTTAAATTTCATTTAAAACTTAAATTTCATTTAAAACTTAAATTTCATTTAAAAAGTTAAATTTAATTAAAAGATATTCTTTTAAAATTTCAAGATTCATAAAATAAATTATATTTAAAAATTAAATTTCATTAAAAAAAATTATTTTCATCATAAAATTGAATTTCATCAAAATATTAAATTTCATCAAAAAAATTAAATTACATCAGAGAATTTAAATGTCATCAAAAAATTAAATTTCATAAAAAAATTAAATTTCATCAAAGTATAAAATTATTGTAGCTAATTGGTATCAATGATACCAGCAGGTATCATGGATGCGAATTAAATAATTCTTAAACAAACTAAAACCGTTCGTTTACTCGCCACTCATTTCACTGTAATATTACCGTCAAAATTAAGAGTAGATGAAACAATATTTTTAAGACAAGAAAATGTATTTTTTTCAGATTCCTCTCTGTGCCCCATGATGTTCTGTGAGGTGGGGTGCGTGGAGACCCCCAAAGGACCCCTGTGTGTGTGTGGTCAGCACACCTCCCTTTTGGAGGATGGCAGGAGCTGTTCTCCACCCCCACACCCCTGTGACTTGTACGGGACCTGCCAGCAGGTTAGGAAAAAACTTATTTTTTCATTGAAGAAAAAATTTGAAATTATTTATCATTATAAATTTAGTTTGTCGTTTCATTGAAGCATTAAACTTATATTTAATGCTTTTAAATATTTAAATGTTTGGCTTATTTTTCCTTTAAAATGTCCCTTAAACTTATAATTTTTGAACGTTAGCTTCTTCTGGCGGGGCCTTTATAAAAAAAAAATAATAATTGAAAATATTTTGTTCGTTAAATATTAGTTATAACTTATCCGTTTTTTTATATAAATGTGTTGGTCTAATTGAAAAGTTTGACATAATTATATTTTGCCATTCATTGTATACTTTCTTTATGTAAGCTATTTTTTAAATTTTCATTGTGTTTTTTTTTAAATTTTTTTATATTTTTTCTATAAAATTTTCATCTTAGTTTTCATTTAAAATATTCACTTGTTTTTCAGGATACATTTTTCTTAAAATCCAAGTAGGTAAATTACAAATTATCGGTCAGTTTCACCTCTTTGGTCATACAAGAAAAAACGATATTATAATTATTATTTAATTTTATTTTAGTTGGTATCCATGATGGCTACCTGCAGGTATCATGGAACTTTTAACAAATAAAAATAAAATAGTAATTTTTATATTATTTTTTCTTATATGACCGAAGATGTGAAACTGGCCGATAATTCGTAATCTACCCTATATAATCATGTATTCGATCATTTTAAATTTTCACCATTACATCTGTTTGGCTCAGGTTTGTGAGCGTGTAGACGGTGGTCACAAGTGCGGCTGTACGGAAGGTTACCTGCTGGATGAAGATCGTTTTAGCTGTGTGTGGGAGGAGAGAGCTTCAGAAGCGTACCTCCTCTACACCTCTGGCCTCTACACCTACAGATACAAACTGAGTGGGAAGACAGCCGCTGATTCAGTGAGTAAAACTCATATGAGTTATGAAGCACTCGAGTAATCTGAATTATGAAGTGCACTTGAGTTATGAAGCACTCGAGTAACCTGAGTAATGAAGTACCTGAGTTATGAAATAGTTTTCTATGTTTAAATTATAGAAAATGATTTACGTCAACAATTGTGTCACATTTATCCCTCAATGACCATAGTTTTTATGATTTAATCATAGAAAGAAAACTATCTAGTGCACCTGAGATATAAAGTGACTCTATAAAGGAACCTGTACATTGTAACTCATGAATTTCACTGTAATTTGTTATTTAAAAGTTGTAATCACTTTGTATATTCCTCTTTATTTGATCTTTTACTGCTCAGTATGTATAGTAGGTACAATCATTTATTTTCCACAGGTACGTCACGATGCCAAGAGCGTCGTAGCGTTCGACTACTGGTACGGTGTGTCGGATGTCATCTACACTTACATGGCGTACGAAAGAAGTCACGAAATACAGTGGCACGCAATGGGCTCATATTGTGAGGAACACAAACGCTAATTTATTATGTTAATGGTATCCATGATACCTGCAGGTAGCATGGATACCATTATAATTAGCTTTAAATAATATTTGTTATATAATTTTTTATGAACCAATCTGACCTAGCTATAGAAAGTTATGTTTGACCTACCATGACCTGGGTTAACACCCACTATCTGAGAACTGTGGATGTCTTGAGTTCTGAAACGATTTTCCACACCATATTAGAAATTATTATCAAAAAACGTATAAGTAGCTAGCTATGAAATTATACAATGATATTTTTTATTCTACTGTTTATTCAATTTTCTTGTTAACAATTTCACATATGCGTCAGGTTATATTTTGATCGGCATTTATTTATTTATCATCTTGTTATTCGCATAACTCAAAAAGTATTCACTCAAATTGCCTGAAATTTGGTGGGACAATTGGTCATTATACAGGAACCATTTGGTAAAATTTTATTTGATATGTAGTTAAAGGTCAAGGTCATTTTTTTCTGTTTTCAGTCTCGGTAGCGGTGGAAGATTTCGTATCCGGGGGAGTGGACCAGGTGGAGAGTCTGGCCATGGACTGGGTGGGGCAGAACCTGTACTTCGTGGTGGCGGGATTTTACAGCGCTATTAGGGTGGTGCACGTCAACGAGAGTAAGGTGAGAAAATAAAGTTATAGACTTACCTATGCAAACTGCAGCATTAAGGGCCGTACACACGCAGGGTTTTTTTAAGTCTTTCCACAAGAATTTTTGCTAAGCTCCTCCTACTTTTTCAACAATAATATAAGAAAAATGATATAATTAATATTTTATTTTAGTTGGTATCCATGATACCTGTAGGTATCATGGATACTAACTAGAGAAACTTGAATTATTCTCTTACTGACTTTTACTAATCTAGATGTTCGGAATAATTTCTAGTAAAAAATATATACCCTCGCCTTCCACTAGGGGTAAATTTCGAATTATCGAACAGTACTAGATTTTCGATATAGGAATAATATAGCTAGCTACTATTCTTAAATAATAAGTTATAACGTCAAATTAATAATTTTCATATGATCGAAAATGTGGCACTGTCCTCTAATTTGTAACTTACCCTGTACCCCAGTGGTTCAACTTGTTTAATTATTATCACCTGCAGGCCTTGAACCTCAAAACCCTGGTGTCCAAGGATATCCACAGCCCCAGGGCCCTGGCCGTGGACCCTCTAGAAGGGCTCATGTTCTGGACCGACTGGGAGGACCATAGAGCAAGAATAGAGAGGTCCACGATGGCAGGGTCCAACCGAACTGTGGTGTATGACATTGGGGGCAGTGGATGGCCCAATGGGATCACCTTGGACCATATACTAAGGTGAGGACCATGTTCTTAAATGTGGACCATGCCCTAAAGTGTGGACCACGCCCTAAAGTGTGGACCACGCCCTAAAGGGTGGACCACGACCTAAAGGGTGGACCACGCCCTAAAGTGTGGACCACGCCCTAAAGTGTGGACCACGCCCTAAAGTGTGGACCATGCCCTATAGTGGGGACCATGCCATAAAGTGTAGACCATGCCCTAGTGTGTGGACCATGCCCTAGCCTAGAGTGTGGACCATGAAATAAAATGTGGACCATGCCCTAAAATATGGACCACAAAGTTTTGAGTAATAATTACCAAAATGTTTTTTTTTACAGGAGAATCTACTGGATTGATGCCAAAAGTGACTCTATCCACACCGCGCTGTACGATGGAACTGACCACCACACGGTGAGCTGTGATTGATCCTTTACCCTATATAGTAGAACTCTTCAAAAAGAAAGTCCTGTTTAGTGAATGTGGTGTCTTGAGTAAGGAAGTAGCCTCTATAGTAAACAAATTTTCTTTAGTCTGCCATAAATGGCCTTCAGGTTTCTTCGGTCACATAAGAAGAAGCAATAAGGGAATAATTATAATTGTATTTTTATTATTTGCTATTTATCGTTTTTATTTTATTTAAAACTGATGGCAATTTTATGACACACTAAAGAAAATTTATTCAGAAATCTACTTTCAATATTCAAAAACACTTCAAATATGGGATAGTTTAACCTATATTTTTCTTCCTATTTATTTATAGTTTACTTCCTATCTATCCTAATAATTTCCCTAGTGTGTTTATTTATTTATTTTGTGTCCGCTTTTACACTACGGGTATTAAACATGAAGAATGTAACTATGACACGCACGGGAATATATTGACTTGATATTTAAATTCCCCTGTTTTTATTCAATTTTTAAATGTATTTTATCTACAAAATAAATTAGACTATGCAGAAAATTTAATTTTTATTCAATTCATTAAAAGTAACCTAATAACGGGTGATAAATTGGTATTGATGATGACCCATTATTCTTAACGGGAAAGTACACTAGTTTATTTATAGTTTTCTCCCCTTCTTCAGATCCTTCACTCCCATGACCTAGTGTCCCACCCCTTCTCCATCACCCTCTATGGTACTGAGATGTTCTGGACTGACAGGAGAACCTCCTCCGTCATGAGTGCTAACAGGTTCAATGGCACCAAGGTCAAGGTCATTGCCAAACCTATGAAGTACCCCTATGACATCAAGGCCATTCACCCTTCCAGAAAACCACAATACAGTAGGTGGAGTAGCTTTTCTGCAGCCATGAGCATTGTCACAAACTGGTAGTTAGAGTAGCAACCTTTTTCGCCTTTTTTCTTGATTTATAGGGTAAGTTCCAAGTTATTGGACGGTTCCACATTTCCGATCATATAAGAAAAGTAGGCCTATTCATGTTACTTTTTTAACTTCATTTTAATTGGTATCCATGATTCCTATTGGTATCGTGGCTGTATATCTGTAGGTATCATGGATACCAATTAAAATGAAAGTTCAATGATAGCTATTTATTAAATTATTATATACTTTATTATGCATGATCGTAAATGTGGTACCTTCCAATAACTCATAACTTAGGGGAGGATGGTCATCAATGGGACAATGGGAACAATGGGATATGATGAATAACTTTTTTATTTGAGGATAATTTTTAACGAAATCTTAGTGGTAAATTAGCCATACTTCAGTGCATTCACTCGCATTGCATTCAGCGGTTGGGATGCAGTCAGCTCTGTGTAAAAGCAAAAACGTGTTTTAGAGGTGGGAAAACTAAATTTTTCGTACTTTGTTTCAATTGTTATAAATCTGTAAATTTAACATTTAATGCTTACGGCATTTTTACATGATATTAAGTAATATGTATAAAATGATCATATGAAAGGATTGCCTTTATACTTTTGTAGTTGAGCCGCTATACCCATATGTTTTCAAAATGGCGTCATGGTGATCATTGGGACAGAAAATTTGGTTAACAATGGGACAGTGCCCTATTGTCAACCAAACTGTCTAGTTACTCCATATGAATCAATAAATCTATTTTTTTGATACAATAACGTGAACTGTAGCTTCAGGGCTTCTTGTAGAAACAGAGCTTCCAGCTGAAGCGGGACTTTCTATCCTGTTCAAGGGCTTTAGCAATCTGAGGTCATCACAAAGCACTGCATAGAGATCAAATTTCACTAATAAAAGAAAAAGACGCAGCATGATTGCAACGGACAAACCAGAGAAAGAAGAGCTTTTTGCTGGTGCCACTGAGGATAAGGCATTCGAAATCACTTCATAAAGTATCTGACGTAGATGGCCTGTGAACTATTGTTCTTGGTCTGGTATATAACTCTTAATCTAACTGATCCATTCGTCTGAAGAACTCAAATCTCCACCGAAAATGTTGAAAATGAAGATTTATGCACTTGTAGAATTTGAGGCGACTTCTAAAACGTATTCTGTTTGCCAAAAGCATGAAAAAGATAAATACGAAATATTGATGTTAGGCGAAGATTCAAGTGCAATGAGCTTAATTTTCCAAATGTTCCTGACATGGCTTCGGTGAAGTTAGAGGACATTAAACTGATATTATATGAACTAACTAAGTGTGGGACAACATAAAGAGATAATTCGAACTTGAAATTTACCATAACCTCAACAATATACAAGTTTGATAAACTGTACCATCGTTCACCAGGGCATGTCCCATTGTTCACCAGTGCTGTTATACAATGGGACAATTTTTTTTGTTTTTTATTTGATTTTTTTCTAGTCAACAGAATATGTGATAGCATTCGAGTTAGTTTCATTTTATAAAGGAATATCTATATAACACATGGGTTTTTTATTTTTTATACTTTGCCCATAGTAAGTGAAATATTTATCTTTCTGTGTTTTTTGTCCCATTGATGACCACCCTCCCCTACCCCATCCTAAGGCATCTTTTACATGGCGTTTTTTTCATGCTGTGTTTTTTTAATGCTGCATTATTGTTGCATTATGCATTTGTAGACGCATGGACACCAACTGAAATAAATAATAATTCTATCGTTTTTTCTTATATTCTCGTGGAAAAAGTAGGAGGAGCTTAGCAGAAAGTCTGGTGGAAAGACGTAAAAAACCCTACGTGTGTACGGCCCTTAATAGTTTTCAACTTTCCACACCCACAGATTCTTCTTCAGGTATTTTCAGCTGCTCTCAGACCTGTTCTCATTTGTGTCTGGTGACTCCTGGTGGTGGGTCTGAGTGTCACTGTCCTGATATGCTGACACTCATGCCTGACGGTGTCAATTGTATGAGTGAGTAGAAAAAAAACCTAACTTTTATATATTTAAAAAAAAATTCATAAAAACCTAACTTCTACATCACTTATTCATAAAAAAATAAATTAAAAAAATTACATTAGCTAGCTATCTGAGAAAATTTTTTGGCTTTACTCAAAAAATAAAAAAATTATAAAAAAAATAGCTAGGTAGCTATAAGAAAATTTTCTCTAGCTACAACCTTAATTTTTTCAAACTCAAATATTCAATTTATTTAGGAAATATGAAATTAGTAGCTATTATAATTATTGTCATACAATAATTTTCAACATAGTAATTAAAATAATAATTATTAGCTATAGCTATATAAAGTTTTTCTCGTGTGACCGAAGATGCGAAATAGACCGATAATTCGTAACTTGTATACTTTTCGCAGGGAAAGAAGCATTCCTCTTTGTGAGTTTCTCCAACAAGGTGGTGGGGTTGGACTTCACGGACCCCACAGAGCTCCTCTTCCACCACCACATGGACCACACTTCCCCCAAGAGGGGCCAGATGTCCTTTGACCCCACTAACCACTACCTCTACTGGACACAACCTGAGGGGGTCAAGAGGGTCAAGATTGAGGGCACGCCCCAGGTTCAGGACGTCCATTTCAGTGCTATAGAGGTGACTATATTGTCATATAGCTATCGGGTTGTGACAATATGCGTTTAAAATCATAGATCTTTTGGATAGCATAAATGAAACGAAATGAAATGGTATCGAATACTATATACCGCTGGTGTAGAACCATTCAATACTCTTTAATTCTCTCCGTCTATATAATATTTTTAAGATATACTATTTTAAACGCATATTGTCACAACCCTAGTCATCTATATAGGGTAAGTATAAATTATCGGACAGTAACGCATTATCGATCAAATAAGAAAAATATTTAGTTTTAATAAATTATTAAGAAAAATTTGGTATACATGATACCTTCTAGTATCATGGATACCAATTGAAATAATGAGTCAAATTAATTTTCCTCTTATTATCGATAACGTGAAACTGTCCAATAATGCGTAACTTACCATATAGGTACAAAATTCTATAACCAACTCATTCATATTGTGTCTCTTTGTATCACATTCCTTGGTAAATGACTGCATTCACGGAGTAGCTTTTCTGCATTCATGAACATTGTCACTGACTGGTGGTAGGTGACAATGGAGCCACTTTCCTCTGTGACTGTTTGTCTAAAGTGCCTTGAATTTAATCTTTTTAGCATCAGCGACATGATGTTTGGGTCCGACACAGACGTTAAGCTTCAACTAAATCAAATTAATTATTTATTACAATAGCTAATGAATTTTAGCTGTACAAGTAACACACTAGTTAGTTTTTTTAATGGTTTGATATCATTATTTTTCTTCCATGAAAAACTATAATGAGAAATTTATTCCAAGAACCAAGTTGAACCACGTTTCATCAATTTTTATGTTTGTTAGGAAGACAATATTTTTCCACTGGAAATTTGGATAGCTACCACAATATCGAATTAATCAATCAAATATTCCAGTAACCTAGATGAAAATTAATCAGTCAAATATTCCAGTAACCTAGATGAAAATTAATCTATCAAATATTCCAGTAACCTAGATGAAAATTAATCAATCAAATATTCCAGTAACCTAGATGAAAATTAATCAATCAAATATTCCAGTAACCTAGATGAAAATTAATCAATCAAATATTCCAGTAACCTATATGAAAATTAACAATATAATATTTCAGGAACCTATATGAAAATTAACAATATAATATTTCAGGAACCTATATGAAAATTAATCAATATAATATTTCAGGAACCTATATGAAAATTAATCAATATAATATTTCAGGAACCAAGAGCAATCGCCATAGACTCTTTCTCTGGCAACCTGTTCATTGCTGGCAAGATGAGATACGGTAAAGTTCCCGAAGACCACAAGGCGGCCATCTTTGTTTCCAAACTAGATGGCCGGTTCCTCAATCTTTTCACTGAAGAAAGTGACCAGGATGAGATTACCAGTCTTGCTTGGGACGGTCACAGTTTCACTATATTCTTCATAGCTTTGAGAGGAAAGAACAATTACTTAATAGGAGGTCACAAAATGTCAAATGCAGCTTTTGAAAGACTCACCGTGGCACAGTCGGGTTCGGTTAGCATGGTTGACAAACCTGCAGATTTGACGTATGACAGAAACTCGAGGAATCTCTTTTGGCTGAATGCAGGCAGTGGGGTTGTGAAGTATTACAATCCTGCATCAGAAACAATACGGCAGATAATGCCGACTGATTCCCAAAGACCCCTTGCACTTTACTCTGGTTTGGAAGTTTATGATAACTACGTCTACTTTGCCGTGAATGGCACTGTCTTCAGACGGCACTTGAACTCCAACGAACCAGAGGAAATTGTTACATTGGACGACAACAAGGTGCAGGACATTCTAATCTACAACAACTATGTTGATTTACCTAACGGGTGCCGTAAAAGCAAGTGCGATCACATTTGCATCCCGCACAGTATTGAAGAAGCCAAGTGCCTATGTGGAGACGGGTTCCGCCATGACAAGTATGATGAAAGTGTTTGCAAACCTGCCTCGGAATACATAGTCTACTCCACCAATGAGAGCATCTCCAGCTTCCCCCTATCATCCCAATTCCACGGGGGCGGCAGTTCCATAACCTTCGGATTATTTTTGGACGCCAAGAAAGTTTCTGTGGACACACGAAGGCAGCATATTGTCTTCATCGTAAGAAAGTCTGAATACTTCGCTCCGCACACTGACCTGATCAAATCAATCAATATGGATGGGACGCATCTGAAGCATCTAGTTAGCGATAATGAAATCAACGACATTGCTGTAGACGTATCGGCCAGAAATCTGTTTTGGACCACCCCAAACAGCATCAAGGTGTGCAAGATGGACGACTGCTATGAAATGATGATTTTCCATGACATAGGACAGCCCCAACTGATAGAAGTTGCCCCCTCTGACGGTATCATGTTCTGGACTGATAATTCGGGCAACGGCAGGTTAGACTTAGATCTAATTTCGGCTCGGGTAGTTTTGAGTTATCGGTCGGTTCCATATTTTCGATCAATTTAAGAAATCCTAAATTGAAACTTTTATTCATTTAATTTAGTATCCATGATACTACTGAAGAGATACAGTGGATACCAATTTATATAACCCGTGTTAAAATGTTAAATTATACATATAAATTTAACTATAACACTTATGAACATACAGGGTGGCGGAAAAGTAACTTTACACTTTTAAATGTTTAGTGCAAGAAAACAAATTCTTTTATAGATATAAAGTAAATATGAATTTATTGACAACATCTCGAAGTTTTTTTCTTACAATATGTATGATGCAGATAGAAAAAACTCCCGCCAGAGAAACCAACCATGGCAATATTAAGAAAAGCATTTCCAAGTCCCTCAATTCCACATTGCAGTGAGATCTCATGTCGATCTCCTGATTTTTCTTGACTTCTTCCTTTGGGGGATTCTTCAAAATCAAAAGCTTACAAAATTAGGCCTTCCTATTCCAAAGAGTTGAAACAACATAATTGATGAAATTAACTAATTAACGAGGGTCACACTAGAAAATGTTTTGCAAAATACTGTGCGAAGTGCGCTCTTGTTTGAACAATGACAAAGAACATCTGCAGGACATTAAAAATTAAATTTAATGACTATATAGATATACATACTGCAAAAAAATATTCGAGATTTTGTCTATAAATCCATATATATTCGATATCGGTAATTGAGTCGGTTTTCGATCAAAAAACATTTGAAAGTGAAAAGTTACTTTTCCGCCACCCTGTATTTATTTGTTGCTCTTAATAATTGATTCTTACAAATACCAAAAATTTTGCAGTTTTATAAATTCTCTGAATTATCGATTGCTCATTTCAGTTTGTACAGAGGATCATTTGACGGTGTGCACCACAAGAAAATCCTGCGCAACACAGGCAAGGTTGTAACCCTGGTGGTTGACTTGATTCAGAAGTACCTATATCTGACAGAGTCAACTCTAGGCAGGGTTCTCTGTACAGACTTTGAAGGGGGTCACATCTCCGTCATTCTCAACGACCCATCACTGCTACCCAGAGCGATGGGTGTTCACAACTCAGTACTCTACTTCATAACAAGGTAAATTGATTTATTGCAAAACTTATTTTAAATAGGGCTGTACTGATCCTATCTATCCATTTTATATCTGCCATTTTTTAGGTATCTGTGTATCGGGTGATTTTTGGTATCGGTGATTTTGAGGTACCTTTTTGTTTTTGGTTTCATATTTAGGTTTCGGTGATTTATCGGTATCGGCGATATTTAGTTATTGGTAATTAACTAATTATTATGGTATTGGAACAGCCTTTATTAATAAGAGCACTATTGTTTCTCGCTTTCATTTGCTCCATAAAATCATCCTCAAGAATCCTAAATATATATAATGTTTCATATCATTTAAAGCAACAAGTGAAGAGAAAACATTTCCTCACTTGATGGGAAAATTGAGCAAAGATCATATTCAAGCTTCTTCCTTAGTTATATAGGGTATAGGATTCTATCTACCAATTAGACAAGAAGTGGGCAGATTCCTCTTCCATTAGGACCACATGATATTCTTCATTTGCTATAGTTAACTAATAATAAATTCAAAATTACAGACAAAAGCTAAGTCTTTTCAGTTAGCCGCTTGAAAACCAATAGAAAACACTCCCATTTAAAATGAAAGTCAAATGCATTGTGTTAGACCCTTTACTGAAGCTCTTTTTTCTTAAAGGGTCTATTGGACGATAGACCCTTGACTCAAGCTTCATTGTCACATATGTTTGATAGACTCTTAGTCCTATATTGCTTTATATTTTAGTGTTTTAAACTATTTTTTGTTTTTGTGTTGCTTTGCCCTGTAAATAGAAGTGTGACAGAGTGTGTTTTTTTCAGCGCACTGGGAGATAGAGAGTCAAAGGTTATGTCAGTACCAGCCAGAGTGAGGGGAACTGCTTACGCCATAACTACTCCTACTCTACTCAGCAATGTGAGTAACTAACTAGTCGAAAGGGCCGTACACACGTAGGGTTTTTTAAGTCTTTCCATCAGACTTTTTGCTAAGCTCCTCCTACTTTTCCACGAGATTTTTGACTCATGAAAGAAAAAAACGATATAATTATTATTTATTTTAGTTGGTATCCATGATTACAACTGAAATAAATAATAATTTTATCGTTTTTCTTATATTCTCGTGGGAAAAGTAGGAGGAGCTTAGTAAAAAGTCTGGTGGAATGACTTAAAAAACCCTACGTGTGTACGGCCCTTAACTACTCATCAATTTGAGTAGACTCACCCATCCTTCATTTCAAGTTACAATCTCCCGTTCTTTTTTCTCCAGATTCCCTCAGCAGTTAGCACCGACATGGTTGTAGTGTCGGAGAACGCTCCGACCTCTGATCTCAACGAATGTCAGTACGACAATGGAGGCTGTGAGGACCTGTGCCTCTTTGGAGGTTCACAGGTGGAGTGCAGGTGTCATCACACACCTGTGTCTTTAGATGGGAAGACATGTATAGGTAGGTACCGAAAGAAACTAACTTTCTACTCCCTCAGTTGCCTTTAAGTAATCGTCGTTCCTTTGCCACCATTTTGTCTTTTATTCCGATTTGTAGACAACATACTAGCTAATCATTATTTTTTACAGAATCGCAAGACTACATCATTTATTCCGATATGCTTGACTTGAAAGTGCAGTACCTGTTCAACGGCTCTCAACTATCCCCTCACTTGGAGTCGTTCAAAAAGAACGGCGTGGTGAGCAAGATGTCGTACAACCATTCCTCTAGCAGACTCTTCTACTTAACCACGTACAACAGCGCTATCAACTCAGTGTCACACTTCAACTTCTCTCAGGTCACTAACGTCTACAACCTAACGGGTGAGTCTGGGTATACAGATATCGTTATTTTAAAACTATGCCAGGCAAGTCATACGCAGTTATTTGAATTACTGAGCAATCATAATGTGAACATTTTTGAGATATACCTTTTTTTAAATCACTGTATTACTTCTATAAGCTTTGTCATATGGTAGTTATTGTAGCTAACACTTTAATTCCAAACTGTTTTGTTCAGGTTTGCCTGGTCTTATTAATAGCATAGCTCTGAGTGGAGACAGACTTTACTGGCATGAAGTGTTTGAGAACACCATCAACAGCATCACTCTAACTTGGCACAATGGCACGCTGGTGACTGGGGAGAAGAAGGTGCTGGTGCAGCTGAACAAAGAAGAAGTACTCATCTACAGTATAGCCATCGACCACTGCCGAGAGTGAGCATCTAGTTAGCACTAGACTAGTTAGCACTAGACTAGTTAGGACTAGACTAGTTAGCACTAGACTAGTTAGCACTAGACTAGTTAGCACTAGACTAGTTAGCACTAGACTAGTTAGAACTAGACTAGTTAGCACTAGACTACTTAGCACTAGAGTAATGGTTAAGACTTGACTAGTAGGGACTGGTTATCCCTTGACTAGTAGGGACTAGTTATCCCTTGACTAGTAGAAACTGGTTATCCCTTGACTAGTAGAAACTGGTTGTCCCTTGACTAGTAGAAACTGGTTATCCCTTGACTAGTAGAAACTGGTTATCCCTTGACTAGTAGAAACTGGTTATCCCTTGACTAGTAGAAACTGGTTATCCCTTGACTAGTAGAAACTGGTTATCCCTTGACTAGTTGAAACTGGTTATCCCTTGACTAGTAGAAACTGGTTATCCCTTGACTAGTAGAAACTGGTTATCCCTTGACTAGTAGAAACTGGTTATCCCTTGACTAGTAGAAACTGGTTATCCCTTGACTAGTAGAAACTGGTTATCCCTTGACTAGTAGAAACTGGTTATCCCTTGACTAATAGAAACTGGTTATCCCTTGACTATTAGAAACTGGTTATCCATTGACGAGTAGAAACTGGTTATCCCTTGACTAGTAGAAACTGGTTATACCTTCACTAGTAGAAACTGGTTATCCCTTGACTAGTAGGAACTGGTTATACCTTCACTAGTAGAAACTGGTTATCCCTTGACTAATAGGAACTGGTTATCCCTTGACTAGTAGGAACTGGTTATCCCTTCACTAGTAGGAACTGGTTGACTTAAATAAACACCCATTTTTTGAGTACCGTGACGCTCTCATAGCTAATCATTGTTTATTTACTTAATTCATTTTTAAATTTGAAGATCCATCTTGTTAGAGATTGCTTCAGAGAACTTATTTTGCTTCAGAGAGTAATATTCAAAACAACCGTTTATCATTTATTTAATGCTATTTTAATTTCTTTTCCTCAGCACTCTGTACTGGGTGGCTAAGAATCTTGACCGCTCTAACACCGCTACAATCCAGTACGCCTCCTCCCTAACTCCTACTGAAGAAGTGAAGACCCTCCTTGATGACGACTCCTCCCACCCAGAACACATTGCCGTGGACTCCGCCGAAGGAGTCATCTACTGGGTTGATGAGATCAGGAGAACACTCAACAAACTGTGGATACACTCAAGAAAAACTCGTATGGTGAATATACTATTCGTAGCAACAGAAGAAAAACAGTACATGAAGTCATACACTTGTAGTTTGTTGTATCCGCTAGTTTGTTATACTGCACACTTCATGATTGTTTAATGTCCTGTAAGGTGGTTTGATACATTTAACTCATAAGTTCTTATTTATACCTGAGACCGAATGTTCCGCTCAATTCTCATGTTAGATAAACATTTCCTAGAACCTTATTAGCTAGCTACACGTTTCTGTACCTAACTTTTATTTTTTTTCAGTTTCACTCGGTGTTCCTATCCAGGCAAATGATGGCCCCCAAGTTGCTAGGGGACTACATTTTCATCTACGATACAATGCACATCTTCCGCATTAACAAATATGACGGCGGGAGAACTAGTGTCCGGACTTATGAACCAGGGGACTCTTTGTCTGATTTCACAGCTGTGTCCTCTGTCCCTCTCTCCTGTGAGCATTTTACATCATAGATATTATTTTTACATCCTAAATTTTTTGTTTACATCATAAAATTAAATTTTATATTTTTGCATCCTTTTTTCTTTCTCTTTATCCTAAATTTTTTACTAATTTTTATATCATAATTTTTTTTCTTATACAATTAATAGTTATATATCCACACTTTATTTAGCTATTTAAATCTTAAAATTTAACTTATTTAGCTTTACCAATTTTTTTTTTGTTTGCTAAAAAAAACTTTATGAATTCTTTTGCCATTCTGCTATTTAAAAAGAATCATTTCACTGACCCTATGCTTCTTCACCAGGTTCAACCAGGTGTCCAGACGACAACCCCTGCTCCGATATCTGCCTAAGTCATTCGTCCAACGATACACAGTGCGCCTGTCTGCCCCACCGTGCACTTTCTGAAGACAAACACACTTGTGTACTAGAGTGCACCGAACAGGAGATACAGTGCGAGCACTACTGCATCCCTAAGGTGCTTGCGTGTGATGGTATCTACCACTGTGATGACCATAGTGATGAGAGTCCTGAACTGTGCTCGCACGTTGACTGCGCTGGCAATGATTCCTTCCACTGTGGTGACGGGTTCTGTATTCACCAGCGACAGAAGTGCGATGGAACATTCGACTGTCTGGTATGATTGTCACTCGTGTTTAATTTATTAGAATATGTGTATATGCTTTCATTAGATGAGCACTATTGTCATTTTTGCAAATGTGAAAAAAAAATTGCTTATAAGAATATCACTATTTTTTTCGTTTTTATGTTCAAATTCATTCAGGCATGACTTATTTTTTACTTATTGACCCTTCTATTCGTTGTTCAGGATCAAACTGACGAGCATAACTGTCCATGCGACACTACGAACGGTAACTTCATGTGTCCCGATATCAACATATGCCTTCCAGCATCTTTGCGTTGTAACCTACATCCTGATTGTCCTGACGCCGCCGATGAAATTGGTTGCCGTAAGTAGCTAAAATTTGAGCTTTTACAGAATAAAATTACTTATACGAAAAAGAAAAAATTACGCCCGCTAATGTTTGAATCCTGGTACCATGATACCTATGTTTGTAAATAACTAAATATTATGTATAGTGCTGTCGGCTATACAGTACTACTCCTCTATAATAAAATCCTGTATAAGGAACCATCCTGATTAGTTGAGTCCTGAGTAATGAAATACTCTGTATAACGAAAATGTTTTGCTTAGTCTGCCAAAAAATGACGATCAGGTTTTTATGCTTCTCCTGACTCCTCTATAATGAAGTAACTCTATATAGTGACCTAGTTTTAGTTCATTATAGAGGAATTTTACCAGTACAACTCCTCTATAATGAAGTAAGTTCTATATTGTGACCTAGTTCTAGTTCATTATAGTGGAATTTTACCAGTACAACTCCTCTATAATGAAGTAAGTTCTATATAGTGACCTAGTTCTAGTTCATTATAGAGGAATTTTACCAGTACAACTCCTCTATAATGAAGTAAGTTCTATATAGTGACCTAGTTCTAGTTCATTATAGAGGAATTTTACCATTAAAACTCCTCTATAATGAAGTAAGTTCTATATAGTGACTTAGTAGTAGTTCACTATAGAGGAGTTCTACTGTAGTTCACTATAGATGAGTTCTACTGTAGTTGACTATAGAGGAGTTCTACTGTAGTTCACTATAGAGGAGTTCTACTGTAGTTCACTAAAGAGGAGTTCTACTGTAGTTCACTATAGAGGAGTTCTACTGTAGTTCACTATAGAGGAGTTCTACTGTAGTTCACTATAGAGGAGTTCTACTGTAGTTCACTATAGAGGAGTTCTACTGTAGTTCACTATAGAGGAGTTCTACTGTAGTTCACTATAGAAGAGTTCTACTGTAGTTCACTATAGAGAATTTCTACTGCAGTTCACTATAGAAGAGTTCTACTGTAGTTCACTATAGAGGAGTTCTACTGTAGTTCACTATAGAGAAGTTCTACTGTAGTTCACTATAGAGAAGTTCTACTGTAGTTCACTATAGAGGAGTTCTACTGTAGTTCACTATAGAGGAGTTCTACTTTAGTTCACAATAGAGGAGTTCTACTGTAGTTCACTATAGAGAAGTTCTACCATTACATCATCTGATATCCCAGTAAGTCGTAGCATTGACGTTCCTCCCTTTTCAGCTCCTGTGAACTGCTCCATGTACCACTACCACAAAACATTCCTGCCGAACATTTTCTCTCTAGTGAACTGCAACCACACCACGAGGTGCATCATGCCTAAATGGATTTGTGACGGACAGAATGACTGTTGGGACGATTCGGATGAGCAGAACTGTGATCCGTCCATAACACGTCAGTATTGTGTATAGCTATCTATACTAATAATTTCCCTCGTGTCTTTGTTCATTTATTTTGTGTCCGCTTTTACACTACGGGTATTAAACATGAAGAATGTAACTATGATACGCACGGGAATTTATTGACTTGATATTTAAATTCATATGAATTTTGTCTATTAAATAATTAATACAGTATCAGATTATGCAGGTAAATAGATTTTAATTGTTTTCAATTCATTAGAAGCAACGGGTAATAAATTGCTATTGAAGACCCGTTATTTTTAACGGCCAAGTACACTAGTAAAATATACACTTTATTCGCAGTACATTCATAGTTTATTTTATTACCTAATAGACATAGATTATTGTGACACATTCTACAAATTACGCATCTTAAAGAAACAGCTGATAAATTAGGGTTAAATGGATAAATAGTCAGTTGTACCGCTAGATGGCGTTGCTACAGATTTGGTGACAAATATTATGAACACAAACGTGACAAACGCACGCACGGAGATTGACGTTAATATATTGTGTAGGTATATCGTGTTGAAAAAAAAATTATTAATATTTTTACAATTTTTTGTTTCAAATTCCTAACTTTAGTCTGTTTCCCCAGCCATTGCACCCAATGACTGTCCCCCTGCTCATCACAGATGTCGCACAGGCACCTGTTTGCCTTCCTCCTTCGTGTGTGACAAAGAAGAGGACTGTTACGATGGTGATCCTTCGTCTGATGAGACTGACTGCAACTATACGTGCAGTGAAGGTACATGTTGTTGATATTAAAAACGATGCGTTTGAATGAACGTTATTTTATTTTTTTTGAAAGGCTGTATAAATATATATAATTGTTTTTTATTTTGTATGTCCGCTAAAGTTGGAAGTTTTTCTCATGCCGCAATTTTGTTTTGCTGTGGCATGAGAAAAACGCCCGTCTGAAAGGGGGCTAACCGGCTAAGTTAGGATTATGAAAATTGTAGCTTCATGGCTTGTCTAAAGTATTTGGGCATGTTTTATTTTAAATTTATGCCATACCACTTTCACTCGAGCGTTTTTTTCATACCGCAGCAAAAAAAAATGCAGCAGCAAAAAAAATGCCGCATGAAAAAACGCTACGACTGAAAAACTTATGAGTTTTGTATGCACACTTAAATTGGGCGTTTTTTTCATGCCGCAGCATAGAAAATGCTGCATGTAAAAAACGCTATGACCTACTAAACGTATGTGTTTTGTATGTACACTCAGATTGAGCGTTTTTTATGCTTCATTTTTTTTGCAAAAAATCACTTAGTGTGAAATAGATCTAAAGCCTTATTCTTTTTTCCCAGACGAGTTCCAGTGCGGAGATGGTAGTTGTATCCTTCGGTTTTGGCAATGTGATGGAAAGGAAGAATGCGTGGATGGATCTGATGAACTGGACTGTCAGGAAATTAAAGGTACACTTCATTAATAATTTCCCTCGTGTGTTTATATATTTTTTGTCCGCTTTTACACTACGGGTATTAAACATGAAGAATGTAACTATGATACGCACGGGAATATATTGACTTGGTATTTAAATTTCCCTGTTTATATTCAATTTTTAAATGTATTTTATCTATAAAATAAATTAGACTATGCAGAAAATTTAATTTTAATTAAAAGTAACCTAATAACGGGTAATAAATTGGTATTGAAGATGACCCGTTATATTTAATGGGAAAGTACACTAGTAGAATATAAATCGGTACACCACTTACCGAGTACGGTAACTGTTCACTATTTTTTCAGACTGTCCATCTAACTTTACTTCTCTCTTTTCAATCTCCTGAATAAGATATACTCTTTTCTCTCCAGACTGTCGCGCTAACTGGATAAGGTGTAACGTGACCATGAGCTGCATTCCCCCCGAGTGGGTGTGTGATGGGGACAATGACTGTGGTGGACCTGAGCCTTCTGAGGATGAGCCTCTGGACTGCTCACCCCTCACTGTACCTGCTGAGAGACACCAGCCTGGTGAAACTAACAATGAGGCCGGTGAGGAAACACTTGGAAAAAAGAAACATGTTAAATTTTTTTTTTTTTTTTTCAATTTGAAAAAATAATATTTAGCTATAAAAAATTATTAAGAAATCCATCATGGCTAATTGTGATTAGGGTTAGTACTGAGTTTTCGAACGGTTTCACATATACGATCATATAATAAGAAGTAGCTACATTGTAATTATTATTTAACAGGGTTGTGACAATATGCTTTATAAATCTTAGAAAATATTACACACGGAGAGAATTAAAGAGTATTGAATAGTTCTACACCAGCGGTATATAGTATTCGATACCATTTCATTTCGTCTGTGATATTCTTAAGATCTATGATTTATAAAGCCTATTGTCACCAGTTCACAACCCTAGATATTATCAGTTAGGGGCGGATTGTTATAGGGTTAATTCTGAGTTTTCGGACGCTTTCACATTTTCGATCAAGCAAGAAAAATTACATTGTAGCTAATTATATTTCAATTGGTATCCATGATACCAATTGAAATATTGAATTGCTAGTTAAATTAGGTAGTTTTTCCATAAGATCGGAAATGTGAACCGTACGATAGCATGGAACTTAGCTACCTTAATTTCCACCTTAAAAGAATAGTTGCTAATAGACAATAATTCCCCTCCATTGATATGTTATTTCTATTGAAATAAAATGTAAATTAGAAAATTGTAATTCAAAGAAATTTATTCACATTTTTTTTATTAATTTTTTTTTATTACATTTTATTTTTTATTACATTTTTTTTTATTCAAAAAAAAAAATTAAATTAAATAGCTGTTCGTTTTTTGCAGCTTGGAATGAAGATGCAGCAGATGACTCACTAGTGGTGCCAGATATACAATGTGGTGAAGGAATGTTTGCCTGTCCTGTGTTCTCACCTACACAACTCCTCTGCCTTGATAATGTGAGAATAAACCCTACTCGTAGAGCACATACTTAAGCCGCCGCTGCATTTTTTTGTTCATTTTGACCAATTTGTGATCTTAACCTTTGACCCAATCGCTCCCGAAATCTAAAATGTGAGGAAAAACTACCAAATTTCAGGCAATTTGGTTCAAACTTTTAGAGATGAAATGACCTTGACCTTTGACCCGGTCTCTTTCAAAATGTAGTAGTTTCAAGTTTAAACATGTTCTAACTAGATGATGGGTACTCATAGAGTGCGTACATTCGCCGCCATTTATAAATGACCTTGACCTTTAACCCGATCTCTTCCAAAATCTAATTAAATGGTTCCTGGACATACACCAATCGTCCCACCAAATTTCAGACAATTTTGTTGAGTACTTTTTGAATTATGCGAATAACAAGATTACAAATAAATAAATGCTGCCTAAAATACAACCTTAAGCAATTTTGCGCAGGTTAAAAAAGGGGGTGATTAATATTGGTGTAACTTAACCTATGTAAAAATTACAAAGAAGAATATCTATTTAAAATAATATCAAAATATATCAAAACAAGATAGAGTAAAAATTTAAAAACTAATCAAAATATATAAAAAATAAAATGAACATAAATATCTAGTTGATAATTTTTTTTTTTTTTTTTTTTTTTTTTTTTTTAAGACCCTCTCGCATTTTTTTTTTTTTTTCGCAGAGGTATTTCTGTGACGGCAATGCAGACTGCATAGACAGGAGGGATGAACCTCCCCACTGCACCTCGACATCTTGCCCCAATGCAGGGGACTTCCGGTGCCGCAACAACCACTGTGTGCCCACTGAGAAACTGTGTGATGGGCATGACGATTGTGGTGACTACAGTGATGAGGAAACATGCAGTGAGTCATCAAAAAAAAAAAATTCAATTTTTTTAAATCAAATAAAAAAAAAAAAAAAAAAATTTGAAAAATAAAATTGAAATTTTTTTGAAAAAAAAAAATTGTAAAAAATGTCGATTGAATTTACATTAATTTTTTGTAAAGAAAAATGTTATGTTTAAAATTATGGGTAATAGGGTAAGTTCCGAGTTATCGGACGGTTCCACATCGTCGATCAAGTAAGAAAAAATTATATGTTTGTTATACATTTTTCTTCTACGATCGGGAATGTTGAACTGTTCGATATCTAGGAACTTACCCTATTCTGTAGATAGAGAGAAAGTTATGGTGGGGCCATAGAAGATTGAGAGAGAAAGATATGGTGAAGCCATAGAAGATTGAGAGAGAAAGATATGGTGGGGCCATAGAAGATTGAGAGAGAAAGTTATGGTGGGGCCATAGAAGATTAAGAGAGAAAGTTACTATTTCATTTAAAATGGATTTAACTAAATTGACCTTTAAGTTCAAGGTATTTAAAGGTCAATTTGTACAGTTCCCTTTAAGGTCATAACAACATATCATCTCAAATAATAGCTATGGACTGTTTAATGACTATTGTACTATTAAAAAAGATCTTTGATTTTATGTGAGATTTATTTTTATCCAAATTTTTCATCTGAAATTTATTGATATTTTTATTTATCATCAAAAAATTTATTTTTATATCTGCTAAAAAGTTGTAAGTCTTCTAAAGCTCATTATATGTGTTATCACATATAGTGTGTTAATACATAGCTACACTGTGTGCTAACACATAGCTACACTGTGTGCTAACACATAGCTACACTGTGTGTTAATACATAGCTACACTGTGTGCTAACACATAGCTACACTGTGTGCTAACACATAGCTACACTGTGTGCTAACACATAGCTACACTGTGTGTTAACACATAGCTACACTGTGTGCTAACACATAGCTACACTGTGTGCTAACACATAGCTACACTGTGCTAACACATAGCTACACTGTGTTAACACATAGCTACACTGTGTGCTAACACATAGCTACACTGTGTGCTAACACATAGCTACACTGTGCTAACACATAGCTACACTGTGTTAACACATAGCTACACTGTGTGTTAACACATAGCTACACTGTGTGCTAACACATCTGCATTAACTAAATTATGTTTGTTTTATTTTTTATCTCACAGTGTTGGTGATATCAATTACTTTGTAAGCAAACTAGTGTTTACTCTGTAGTTGGTATTCTTTGTACTTTGTTAAATATACTGTATGGATTAGCCTCTGTACTTCAAACAATCTAATTTAAAATAATAATAAAATCGCATTTAATTTAAATATGGAAAGTTAGTCTTCATACAAGTAAAACTTGAAGCCTTTATTTATAGCCATTTCACTTTCACACGAAAACTGTTTCCCACATTCTTTCCCCTTCATATTCTCCTTCGTACCCCTTCACATTTTCCCCTTCCCCTTCACATTTTCCCCTTCCCCATCACATTTTCCCCTTCCCCATCACATTTTCCCCTTCCCCATCACATTTTCCCCTTCCCCATCACATTTTCCCCTTCCCCATCACATTTTCCCCTTCCCCATCACATTTCCCCCTTCCCCCTCTTTTTCCCCCTTCCCCTTCTTTTTCCCCTCCCCCTTCTTTTTCCCCTCCCCCTTCTTTTTCCCCTTCCCCTTCTTTTTCCCCTTCCCCTTCCCCTTCTTTCGCGATGGTATTTGGCAGTGTTTCAGACTACGTATCTTTTCAGTGTGTTGTGACGGTGTGGTGCGGGAGGGTGAGTGGTGTCACTCTCTCTCTTTCTCGGCACTCAATAATCTAACTGATGAACCTTCACTCTACCACGTGTGTCTCACCTATGCTAACTATTTAACACAATTAAAGTGAAACAGGTTATGTGTACTTATATGTTAGATACATGCTGCACAAGTGTTCATTTTAAACACTCCATTTAAATTAGTTGAAACAACTTCATCACATAACTAATAAATAGTTATAACTTATTTAAACTGTGCTGTCTATTTCTGGTGTTGCCGTACTTGTTTACTCAAAGAAAATGTGTGTGTGCAATTTAACAGTCTGTATACTACACAAACATTCCCTCTGTGTATTTGTGTATTATATTACACATATGTACTATATTATTGGGGCAAGTCATTAATTATCGGTCTTATAAGACAAACGATATAGTAATTCTATTCTATTTGTATCCTTGATTCCGGCATTAATTTTTATTATAATTGGTATCCTTGATACCTACCTGCCGGTACCAATTGGATACCAATAAATGCCGGTATCATGGATACAAGTAATAAAAATACGATTCATTATATCGTTTTTTCTTATATGACCGAAGATGTGAAAGATACCGCTAATTCATATCCCACCCTGGCAATACAAAGCCATGTCCTTTGTTATTGCTGGCAGTGTATCTACCTTAGTGTCCTTTATTCCCTTTATTCTTCCTTTATTCCCTTAATTCTTCCTTTATTCCCTTTATTTTTCCTTTATTCCCTTTATTCTTACTTTATTCCCTTTATTCTTCCTTTATACTCTTTATTCTTCCTTTATTCCCTTTATTTTTCCTTTATTCCTACTTTATTCCCTTTATTCTTCCTTTATACCCTTAATTCTTCCTTTATTCCCTTTATTTTTCCTTTATTCCCTTTATTCTTACTTTATTCCCTTTATTCTTCCTTTATACTCTTTATTCTTCCTTTATTCCCTTTATTTTTCCTTTATTCCCTTTATTCCTACTTTATTCCCTTTATTCTTCCTTTATACCCTTAATTCTTCCTTTATTCCCTTTATTTTTCCTTTATTCCCTTTATTCTTCCTTTATACCCTTTATTCTTCCTTTATTCTTCCTTTATTCCCTTTATTCTTCCTTTATACCCTTTATTCTTCCTTTATTCCCTTTATTCTTCCTTTATTCCCTTTATTCTTCCTTTATACCCTTTATTCTTCCTTTATTCCCTTTATTCTTACTTTATTCCCTTTATTCTTCCTTTATACTCTTTATTCTTCCTTTATTCCCTTTATTCCCTTTATTTTTCCTTTATTCCCTTTATTCTTACTTTATTCCCTTTATTCTTACTTTATTCCCTTTATTCTTCCTTTATACCCTTTATTCTTCCTTTATTCCCTTTATTCTTCCTTTATTCCCTTTATTCTTCCTTTATTCCCTTAATTCTTCCTTTATTCCCTTTATTTTTCCTTTATTCCCTTTATTCTTACTTTATTCCCTTTATTCTTCCTTTATACTCTTTATTCTTCCTTTATTCCCTTTATTCTTCCTTTATTCCCTTTATTTTTCCTTTATTCCCTTTATTCTTCCTTTATACCCTTTATCCTTCCTTTATACCCTTAATTCTTCCTTTATTCCCTTTATTTTTCCTTTATTCCCTTTATTCTTCCTTTATACCCTTTATTCTTCCTTTATTCTCTTTATTCTTCCTTTATTCCCTTTATTCTTCCTTTATTCCCTTTATTCTTCCTTTATTCCCTTTATTCTTCCTTTATACCCTTTATTCTTCCTTTATTCCCTTTATTTTTCCTTTATTCCCTTTATTTTCCTCTATTCCCTTTATTTTTCCTTTATTCCCTTTATTCTTACTTTATTCCCTTTATTCTTCCTTTATACCCTTTATTCTTCCTTTATTCCCTTTATTCTTCCTTTATACCCTTTATTCTTCCTTTATTCCCTTTATTCTTCCTTTATTCCCTTTATTCCTACTTTAATTCCCTTTATTCTTCCTTTATACTCTTTATTCTTCCTTTATTCCCTTTATTCCTACTTTATTCCCTTTATTCTTCCTTTATACTCTTTATTCTTCCTTTATTCCCTTTATTCTTCCTTTATACCCTTTATTCTTCCTTTATTCCCTTTATTCTTCC
The DNA here is from genome assembly GCA_947561585.1 of Caprella mutica. Classification (NCBI taxonomy): domain Eukaryota; kingdom Metazoa; phylum Arthropoda; class Malacostraca; order Amphipoda; family Caprellidae; genus Caprella; species Caprella mutica. The sequence continues at coordinate 489,287 of CANNZV010000063.1, read as the reverse complement.
TTTATTCCCTTTATTCTTCCTTTATTCCCTTTATTCTTACTTTATTCCCTTTATTCTTCCTTTATACTCTTTATTCTTCCTTTATTCCCTTTATTTTTCCTTTATTCCCTTTATTCTTCCTTTATTCCCTTTATTCTTCCTTTATACCCTTTATTCTTCCTTTATACCCTTTATTCTTCCTTTATTCCCTTTATTCTTCCTTTATTCCCTTTATTCTTCCTTTATTCCCTTTATTCTTCCTTTATTCCCTTTATTCTTCTTTTATTACATCTGTTAGTGCGTGAGTATGTGTATCTTAGTTGTTCTTTGTCACGTCCTATCGGTTGCCTTAATGGCCCTGGTACTGCATTGTAATATCACCTGCCTGTTAGAGTATAGCTTCCGCCACTGCTATGTCAGTCCCTAATGCCAGTGCTATACCAGTCTCTAATGCCAGTGATATGCCAGTGCTATGCCAGTCTCTAATGCCAGTGCTATACCAGTCTCTAATGCCAGTGCTATACCAGTCTCTAATGCCAGTGCTATACCAGTCTCTAATGCCAGTGCTATACCAGTCCCTAATGTCAGTGCTATACCAGTCCCTAATGTCAGTGCTATACCAGTCCCTAATGTCAGTGCTATACCAGTCCCTAATGCCAGTGCTATACCAGTCCCTAATGTCAGTGCTATACCAGTCCCTAATGCCAGTGCTATACCAGTCCCTAATGTCAGTGCTATACCAGTCCCTAATGTCAGTGTTATACCAGTCCCTAATGCCAGTGCTATACCAGTCCCTAATGTCAGTGCTATACCAGTCCCTAATGTCAGTGCTATACCAGTCCCTAATGTCAGTGTTATACCAGTCCCTAATGCCAGTGCTATACCAGTCCCTAATGCCAGTGCTATACCAGTCCCTAATGTCAGTGCTATACCAGTCCCTAATGTCAGTGTTATACCAGTCCCTAATGTCAGTGCTATACCAGTCCCTAATGTCAGTGCTATACCAGTCCTTAATGTCAGTGCTATACCAGTCCCTAATGTCAGTGCTATACCAGTCCCTAATGTCAGTGTTATACCAGTCCCTAATGTCAGTGTTATACCAGTCCTTAATGCCAGTGCTATACCAGTCCTTAATGCCAGTGCTATACCAGTCACTAATGCCAGTGCTATACCAGTGATATGCCAGTGCTATACCAGTGATATGCCAGTGCTATACCAGTCCTTAATGCCAGTGCTATACCAGTCCCTAATGCCAGTGCTATACCAGTCCCTAATGCCAGTGCTATACCAGTCCTTAATGCCAGTGCTATACCAGTCCTTAATGCCAGTGCTATACCAGTCACTAATGCCAGTGCTATACCAGTCACTAATGCCAGTGCTATACCAGTCTCTAATGTCAGTGTTATACCAGTCCCTAATGCCAGTGCTATACCAGTCCCTAATGTCAGTGCTATACCAGTCCCTAATGTCAGTGCTATACCAGTCCCTAATGTCAGTGCTATACCAGTCCCTAATGCCAGTGCTATACCAGTCCCTAATGTCAGTGCTATACCAGTCCCTAATGCCAGTGCTATACCAGTCCCTAATGTCAGTGCTATACCAGTCCCTAATGTCAGTGTTATACCAGTCCCTAATGCCAGTGCTATACCAGTCCCTAATGTCAGTGCTATACCAGTCCCGAATGTCAGTGCTATACCAGTCCCTAATGTCAGTGTTATACCAGTCCCTAATGCCAGTGCTATACCAGTCCTTAATGCCAGTGCTATACCAGTCCTTAATGCCAGTGCTATACCAGTCCTTAATGCCAGTGCTATACCAGTCACTAATGCCAGTGCTATACCAGTGATATGCCAGTGCTATACCAGTGATATGCCAGTGCTATACCAGTCCTTAATGCCAGTGCTATACCAGTCCCTAATGCCAGTGCTATACCAGTCCCTAATGCCAGTGCTATACCAGTCCTTAATGCCAGTGCTATACCAGTCCTTAATGCCAGTGCTATACCAGTCCTTAATGCCAGTGCTATACCAGTCCCTAATGCCAGTGCTATACCAGTCCCTAATGCCAGTGCTATACCAGTCCTTAATGCCAGTGCTATACCAGTCCTTAATGCCAGTGCTATACCAGTCACTAATGCCAGTGCTATACCAGTCACTAATGCCAGTGCTATGCCAGTCTCTAATGCCAGTGCTATACCAGTCACTAATGCCAGTGCTATACCAGTCACTAATGCCAGTGCTATACCAGTGATATGCCAGTGCTATACCAGTCCCTAATGCCAGTGTTGTGACGTCATCACTTTTTTATACCACGTGACTTGAAGTGTGCGCCTTATTCTTATCTAAAATAGTACAATGTTACCTAGAAAATAACGATTGAAATTATCGGCCTAAAAAGAACGTGAGAAAAAGACTGATAAGAGACTATTAGTATATTAGTAACTACACTGTCTGGTGTCACATGGTACACTGTGTCTAGTGTCACATGGTACACTGTGTCTAGTGTCACATGGTACACTGTGTCTAGTGTCACATGGTACACTGTGTCTAGTGACACATGGTACACTGTGTCTAGTGACACATGGTACACTGTGTCTAGTGTCACATGGTACACTGTGTCTAGTGTCACATGGTACACTGTGTCTGGTGACACATGGTACACTGTGTCTGGTGACACATGGTACACTGTCTAGGTGTTTCTTATCAGTACGCACTATCTAATTATTTAATTGATAAGAAATGCATCAAATAGTTAATATTTTCATAACTTTTGGATCTTTTCTGTTTAGTGCATAAACCTCAAATTTAATTTAAATGTTATATTCTTTTTTATTTTCATCCAAAGTATTCGAAAAAGGATAACCGTTTTTTTTTGTAGAGACTTATAGGTACTTTTTTTGAGCTATATGGGGTCGATGTTTGTACCGTATCTATCACTGATAAAACACAAAGTTTGAACAATTTTCTCATTTCGAAACTCTCATCGTAGCTGGATGTAATGTAGTTGTTGTATCCGCTGGTTTGTTGTACTGTACACTTTAGGAAATTGTTTAGAGTTTAATGACAGGAAGGGGGCTGTGGGGAAACATGACCCCCTATACACATCGTTTATCAGATCTCCCCAGTCTTGATGATATTTTCTATTTATTATGTGTTTCATCAGGTAGGTTAATTCTTTACTAGCATATAAAACGCTGCGTTTTCACCACCCACTTTACGCCTCTTCAATTAATCACGGTTAAATGAACGTAAGGCGGTAGAAACGCTAGTATAGACTGTAAATTTGCTTCCCGTTCATTTAACCGTGATTAATTGAAGAGGCGTAAACTGGGCGGTAAAACCGCGGCGTTTTGACTGGTTGTTTAGAACGGGCTTTAATAAATTCAAGCCCTCATAGCTCTGAAGTATTACTTTATTTGATTTCGGATTTTTTGGGTAAAAATACACAATAAAATAACAATTAAATAACCTTTTATTTATTCTATCTTTTCTACTTTCTTTCACTCTCGTAATAGTGAATTGTCACGCTACATTCATACTAAGGGTCACTCTATCGATCTACCACTCTAACTAATTTAGTGAGTAACATGCTGCATGCTTCCTACTTCATGGGGTACGGTACGGGTTATTGCACGCTACCACATTTACGACCATGTACATTTTTTTATAAATTAACAATTTTGAATCGTTTTCAATTATTATTAAAAAGATGAAAAAAAAATTTAATTGGTATCCATGATACCAATCTTGGATAGCAAAATAATTTTTTTATATCTATGATATGTATCGTATCATGGATACCAATTAAAAGTAAGTTATTTTTTTATATCTATGATATGTATCATGGATACCAATTAAAAGTAAGTTATTTTTTTATATCTATGATATGTATCATGGATACCAATTAAAAATAAGTTATTTTTTTATATCTATGATATGTATCATGGATACCAATTAAAAATAAGTTATTTTTTTATATCTATGATATGTATCATGGATACCAATTAAAAATAAGTTATTTTTTTATATCTATGATATGTATCATGGATACCAATTAAAAATAAGTTATTTTTTTGATATCTATGATATGTATCATGGATACCAATAAAATAAAAGTTAATTAAAAAAAATAATTGATACGTGTTCCATTTAATATTATAGATATTAATATGTGTTAGGTTTGGTATTTATAGACTATTAAAATATCTTATCAAGTCTCAATAAATAGAAAGAGTACTGTACTGTCTGTACTTACCATGTGAACCATGTACTTCATCTGTACTTTCACTGTCCTACTGCTACTGCACCAAACTGTCGGTAAGTTACGGTACTTACGATGTACCATCACAAAAAAAAATTACGGCTACTATTGCTGTAGTAGCCGAAATTTCTACCTACCTTCACCCATGTTAACCCCCACTGTCAGAGAACTGTGCGTGTCTGAGTAATGGACCGATCACATACTGCAAATTTATTAAGATGTTGTATTTGAAGGTAATGAAGAATTTAAATATCAAGTCAATATATTCCCGTGCGTATCATAGTTACATTCTTCATGTTTAATGCCCCTTCACACTTGCGTTTCTCAACGCCGCCTTTAAAAAAATCCTCTTGTCAAAAAGTTCAGCTGCAATTGATTTTAACGGAGCTCTTCACACTTGCGTTAGAAAAAACGCTGGTGAAAAAAACGCAAGTGTGAAGGACTCCGTTAAAATCAATTGTAGCTAAACTTTCTCCATGAGCATTTTTTTAAAGGCGGCGTTGAGAAACGCAAGTGTGAAGGGGGCCTAATACCCGTAGTGTAAAAGCGGACACCAAATAAATAAATAAACACACGAGGGAAATTATTAGTATAGATAATTATTAACATGTTTATAATTAACATATCCAACATGTTAATTAATTATATGTAAATTATTAACATTTAAATAATTATTAATTTTCATCCTCAGCTTCCTCCTCACCACTTGTTTGTTTATTGTTTGTGACCAGACGGTGTGTTAGTGGATTAAGTACACACCTCTGGTGTATGTATAGTGTATACCACATGTGCATTATAGTGGCTATAGAACATTTTAACACTATAAGGAGTGTTAGGGCAAGTTACGAATTATCGGACGGTTTCACATCTTCGGACATATAAGAAAAAACGATAATATAATAATTATTTCAACTGACCGATAATTCAGAACTTACCCTGAACTGTTTAAATTATCATGTTACTTTTAATTCACCTTTGGTTATTGCCACTTTACCCTACGGTATGTACAATGATGCTGAGGACATTAAACCTTTCTAGCGTATGTAGCAAGACGTGTGAACGATGCATGGCTATAATGACCCCTTAATTGGTTTTTCTTATTACTTTGTTTTTTCCAATTGATTTAAATTGAAATATTAGATGGTTGTTGAGGGTATAAAGAATAAGATTTAATCAATTGGATAACTTCTACTTTTTTGATGTATACTGGGTAATCTTCTATGGCCCCACCCCACCCCACTTAATACCTATTTTAGAGACCATATACCTACTCACTCCTACCAAACCAGATCAACTCATTTTAATGTCCCTAATTTTAGAACTGAAGTAGAAAGAAATTTTATTGTTTATAGGGCTATTGATCTTTTTAATAATATTCCTGAAAATATTAAACATCCAATGTCTGATTTTAAATTCAAAAAGATTTTTAAAGAATACTGTATTAGTAAATATATTGAATGATTTTAGACTATGCCACTGCATCGTCATTTTAATTTTTCGTTTAGTTTAGTATTTTGTATCATGTTTTAGTTTAGGATTTTGTATATATTTTAAATTTCCATAAGTTTGTGAAACTTTTTCGGATGTAATAAAAAAAAAAAAAAAAAAAAAAACTTTCTCTCTCAATCTTCTATGGCCCCACCATAACTTCCACTATCATTATTTACACTTTTACCCTTAATTAATATTTAAAAAAAAAATTTAATTAATTTTTTTTTTCAGGTTCGACAGATCGCAATGCCGGGTCCCTGTGCTTCCTCTGCTCCTCATCCCACTATGACCCCACAACCCAGTCCCTGACCCTGTACCCCAAGCCCCCCTCTCCCTGGGTCCGGGTTCAGGAGGACTACACGGGTCCACAGTGTGTGCCGGAGAACAGTGTCTGTGACGGCAAAGATGATTGCGATGGGGGAGTCGATGAGAAAGGATGTGGTCAGTTGACTCTTTGAAATAGAGAAAATAGTTTAAAAAAAGTTATTAAAATTCAAATTTGTTAAAAAAAATTATTGACAGAAATTTAATTCATAAATATAATTAAATTCCTAAAAAAAATTATTGACAAATTTAATTCATAAAAATAATTAAATTCATAAAAAAAATCAAAATTCATAAAAATAATCAAATTCATAAATAAATTTAAATTCATAAAAATTATTGAATTCATAAAAATTGTTCAATTCATAAAAATTGTTCAATTCAAAAAAATTATTAAATTCATATGAATTATTAAATTCAAAAAAATTATCAAATTCAAAAAAAATATTAAATTCTTAAAAAAATTAAATTCATAAAAATTAATTAAATTCATTAAAAAAATTCATATAAAAATTAAATTCATATGAAAAAGTTAAATAATAAAAAAATTCTATTCATAAAAATAAAAACCTAAAAAAAATCATAAAATATTGGCTCTTTCTCATTTAACGACCCCATAGAATCCGAAAATCAAAACCGTTTTTTGTAGGAACTAATAGTTTTTGAGATATGAGGGTTTAAAGTTATTTATTTCCTATGTATTACTGAAGGATTGAGAACTTTGAAAAAACTCGTGTTTTCATTGCAATTACTCAAACAATATATATTTTTGGCATGAAACCTTAATGTAGTTTGTTGTATCCACCAGTTTGTTGTACTACACACTTATGGGTGTGTGCCCATACCCCCCTGCCAGGTCATTAAACAATCATGAAGTGTGTAGTACAACAAACTGGTGGATACAACAAACTACATTACCGTTTCATGCCAAAAATATATATTGTTTGAGTAATTGCAATGAAAACACGAGTTTTTTCAAAGTTCTCAATCCTTCAGTAATACATAGGAAATAAATAACTTTAAATCCTCATATCTCAAAATCTATTAGTTTCTACAAAAAACGGTTTTGATTTTCGGGTTCTATGGACTAAAATACATATACAAAAATTAAAATAAATTAAATCTGGTGGGGGTCGTCAAATGGGAAAGACCCAAAATATTTAATCTCATAAAAGAAAATCAAATTCATAAAATTTTCAATTTCATAAAAAAATCAAATTCATTAAATATTTAATTTCATAAAATAATCAAATTCATAAAATATTTAATTTCATAAAATAATCAAATTCATAAAATATTTAATTTCATAAAATAATCAAATTCATAAAATATTTAATTTCATAAAAAATCAAAATCAATAAATATTTAATTTCATAAAATTAAAATAAGTTATCAGAAAATCTAAGCAAAGAAAAATCATATTAACAAAAAATAAATGAAATTACTACAAAAAAATCTAAAATTGTTCATTTTCATTTAATAAAATATGTAGTTTTCTTTCTCAAACAATTAATCTTTATAGCAACCAAAAAAACAGTTTTTCCATTTAATACGTCCTGTGGTTGTACTAAACGAAAGGCAGTGTCATAATCTCATCCATCCATTTATTACGACCTTTAATTCTTCTTACTTAAAACATCATTATTTTCAGACGTCAACGAATGCACCAAAATATCCGGTCTGTGCGCCCACAACTGCAAACAAATGAAGATCAGCTACGAGTGCCACTGCAACCAGGGTTACAGGGTCAACCCCCAGGCCCCCAACCTGTGCATGGACATTGACGAGTGTGTGGAGTCACACCCCTGTTCACAGCAGTGCCACAACACCCAGGACTCCTTCAAGTGCTCCTGCGTCAGTGGCTACATTGGCGAGATGGACAGTAGAATATGCAGAGCTGATTCTGGTCAGTGACTTTTTTTTTACTTCTTTTCCGATTTTTTTTTTTTTTTACAATTTAAAAAAAAAATTTTTAGTATAATTTAAAAAAGTTCAATTCTATTTTTTTCCGTTTTTTTAATTTTTTTCTTCAGAAGTTCGAAAAAAATTGTCTAAAAATAATAGGATGAGTTTCAAGTTATCAGACAGCTCTACATTATCGATAATATAAAAAATAGGGTATATAATTTAACTCGTTATTTTAATTGGTATCCAAGATACTTGCAGGTATTCGTAATTGGTATCCATGATACCTGCAGGTTTCAAATTTTCTGCATAGTCTAATTTATTTTATAGATAAAATACATTTAAAAACTGAATAAAAACAGGGGAATTTAAATATCATGTCAATATATTCCCGTGCGTATCATAGTTACATTCTTCATGTTTAATACCCGTAGAGTAAAAGCGGACACAAAATATATAAATAAACACACGAGGGAAATTATTGGTAGCTATAGATAATAAAATATATAATTTTATATAAGGCACAAAACACACTAAGGTTCACAAACAAGTAACTAGTTAAGAACTTAATTAAGTTGAGTGTATAATCTATATAGCTACTTAACTTAATGTATAATGGATGGCAATGATGCATTAATTATAATCCATATTTAGGACTATAGTCCCGAGAATATTTATTTTAACATGAATAATTGAATTTCATTATTAATGTAAATACTTTATTCTAATATAGCTAGCTTCAATTTTATTATATTTTAAAATTTTCTTTGAATTGTTATTTATTATGAAATTTTATTTTATTATGAAATTTTATTTTATTATGAAATTTTATTTTATTATGAAATTTTATTTTATTATGAAATTTTATTTTATTATGAAATTTTATTTTATTTTAAAATTTTATTTTATTATAAAATTTCATTTTAAATGAAATTATTTATCAATTATAAAATAATTTATTAGCTATAGAAAAAATTTCTCTTAAAAATTTCAGACATCAAGCCACGTCTGCTGATCACGAACCAGTACGACATCAAGGAGATCAGTGTTCACGGGTCCTATAACCGCACTGTGGTTAGTAACCACACCAACGCTGTGGGTCTGGACTTCCACTGGGAGGAGGACTGTATTTACTGGAGTGATGTCGCTAACATCTCTTCCTATATCAAGAGGAAGTGCAAGGAGGGGGATGTGGAGGTAATGGAAATAAATTTGCTTTTTCCAAAAAAAAATTCTGATTTTTTTTTCATTTTTTTTCTCAAAAATTATATTTTAAAAGAAAGTTCATTCAAAAACAGAAAGTTAATTCTTCTAGGAAAGTCTGTTTTGTACATTTTAAAAATAAGATACGAGTCTAATTAAAGGAAAAATAACCTAGTTTACAATTTTAGCCCCTTTTTTAATTGTTAATTCATTAGCTACAAAAAATTGCTAGCTATTTTTTTTTCTTTTGTGAATAAAATATTTTGTGAATATCCCCCAGATCATCCACTCCTCGGTGCAGTCCCCCGATGGCATTGCCCTGGACTGGGTGGGGGGCAACCTGTACTGGTGTGACAAGGGCTACAAGCGGATAGAGGTCTCGAGGCTGGATGGGAAGTTCCGCAAAGCCCTCATCACCAAGGACCTCAGTGTACCCAGGGCCATAGTGTTGGACCCGTACCGAGGGTGAGTCACGATACCTAGGGTGACTTTGCGAGTCTTGGGACGGTTCCGCATTTTTGATCATATAAGAAAAAAAAAAGCCAATAAGGTGAATACTGGCCATCCTCTACACCAACTTATTTATGAAGGCCTCCCTCCCAAGAGCTGCCTAGAGAGGTGTAAGAGACTTATAGAGGAATACAATGTGAATGTTGAGAACTTGATAATGGAAGAAACAACCAGCATCCCTCCATGGACAAGAGAACGAATATCAGCCTGCTCGGATATGTATCAATACAAAAAGCAAAGAAACACTGCCCTTGAAATGAAGAACCACTTTGATGAACATTTAATAGAACATGCTGAACATAACAATATTTACACTGATGGAACCAAGATAGAAAACGGAGTTGGATACTCCTACTCAGTAGAAAATAATCTAACAGCTAAGAGAATTTCATCAAATGCATCCAACTACACTGCAGAACTATATGCAATACTTGATGCAATAACTAATGATAACAGCCCTCCTACAGTAACTACTAATATTATTACCGATTCCAAATCAGCAATACAAGCAATAGAAAAATACTACAACAAAGACCCACTCATTCTAAAAATACATACAGCAATTGACAACTGCAACGGAAACATCAACTTATGCTGGGTACCCAGCCACTGTGGTATCCCTGGTAACGAAGCTGTAGACGACGCTGCAAGAACTGCCGCTAGTGACCAGTTTGTAGAAGATATCCTAATACCAAGATCCGACATAAAAGCACTGATTAAAGCAGAATCTCTCCGGAGATGGAGAACGCAATGGCAGGCTATCCCTGAAGACAACAATAAACTTAGAAAAATCCAAACCGACATATCACCCCTTCGAAACAGTCACTTTGAAGACAGACTATGGGAGAGGGTTGTGTGCCGCATTAGAATAGGTCACACAGCCCGAAGCCGTGCCTTTTTGATGTCAAATGACCCTCCCACAGAGTGTCAAACCTGTCACGTTCAACTTACTGTCTACCACATCCTAATGGATGTGGTAGCCCGACAAGCCCTCCAAAATTGCCCATTCAAAGAATTACTATGCCTCTATACATCAAAATTTGACAGATTATACCAATTCATTATGCAATCTGAATTAATGTACCATATTTGACATTCATGTATTAAACTGTTATTTAATTTGCTAGTGATTAACGACTGAATCGCCTCTGTAGCGGCCGTTGTTGTAAAACACCAATAGATAATAATAATAATAATCATGATTTTAATTGGTATCCACTATAGCTACCTGCATGTATCATGGATACCAATTAATGTGTATAGAAATCAATGAAAATGATCAATTTTTTGGACATTTTTAGCTATTTAATTTTTTTTTAATTTTAGCAATGGAAATCATTATTTTTTTGTAGGTATCTTTACTGGAGCGACTGGGGCAGTAACGCCCACATTGGCAAGGCAGGCATGGACGGCACTAACGCTACCATCATCTTCAACAAGACCCTGGGCTGGCCCAATGCCCTTACCATCGACTACACCTCGGATACCCTCTTCTGGGCAGACGCTAAGAAGGACTACATAGCTATGGCTGATTTGGACGGCAACAACGTCAAGATTATACTCAGCAAAGGTGAGAACACCAACCCTTATGCGACTTATGAGTTCCCTTTGAAATGTTGTATTAAGGGCCGTACACACGTAGGGTTTTTTGAGTCTTTCCATCAGACATTTTGCTAAGCTCCTCCTACTTTTTCCACGAGAGTATAAGAAAAAACTTATATTATTTATTTTAGTTGGTATCCATGATACCTGCACACTAAAATAAAAATGATTATATAGTTTTCCTTATATTCTCGAGGAAAAGTAGGAGGAGCTTAGCAAAAAGTCTGGTGGAAAGACTCAAAAAACCCTACGTGTGTACGGCCCTTTAAGGGGCATTTTTCCGGTGTGTTCATTCATAATAATTACAATATAAGTAGGATGATAATTATCATACACATTGTTCTTATATGATGGAAATGTATACAATAACTATATGTTCTTCTTTGACAGCAAAAAATAAATTATGTAATTGTTATAAAATAAATTTATATGAAATAAATTGTTTAAAATGTACTGTTTTTTTGTTACAGCTAACAATCCCTCGTTCACCAAACATATCTTCGCTGTGACTGTTTTTGAAGACTACCTTTACTGGACTGACTGGGACGCTAGGTAAGCTATGTAGCTTGGCGTAAGATATCTAACATAAATAGAAGGATATTCAGCCTAGAGTAAATAATCTTAATTTTAGGGAAAAATTTAAGCAAAATTCTTCTTTGTTTATAGGTTATAAATTTTTGATTTTAGAGAAGAATTTAATGTATTTTTTTTTAATTTAGGGTATATATATTTAAATTTAAGTATGCTACCTAACTAAGGATAAGCGATCTAACTGACGGTGGTAGGTGACTTTGTTCATGGAACCACTTTCTTTTTTATCTGCTTCTTCCAGTCCCTTGTACTTAATTCATCCTATATAAATCACAATAATACCATGTTCATCAAAGTAGGTAGCCAACTGTATAGCTTTCACAAATAAAAAGCCTAGAAAAATACAAGGAAATACTATAACTAAAATGTAACGAAATTCTGAATTATCGAATTGTTCTGCATTAAATTTTTTTTATGATCAATAATGTGGAATCGTTCAGTAACTCGTGGTAACATCCCTCTCATATTACTGTTATGTTGTTCCCCAGGTCTGTGATGAAGGCACACAAATTCACCGGGTCAAATGTGACCAAAGTTTACAATGCGGTCAGTAGACCAATGGACATCCACGTACACCATCCGTACAGACAGAGACCTGGTGAGTGGAGTGGTGAATTAATAGTAATAAAAAAAGAATTAATAGTAATAAAAAAAAAAGTTAGGAACAATGTACCTACCTAACTATTTAAAATATCTAGCCCACATTAAAACATTTAACTATTTTAGGGCAGTCAGAGTAAGGTTGAGACAATTTGGTGAGTAGGGAGGTGATTTGGTGAGTAGGGAGGTGATTTGGTGAGTAGGGAGGTGATTTGATGAGTGAGGAGGTGATTTGATGAGTGAGGAGGTGATTTGATGAGTGAGGAGGTGATTTGATGAGTGAGGAGGTGATTTGGTGAGTGGAGAGGTGATTTGGTAAGTGGAGAGGTGATTTGGTGAGTGGGGAGGTGATTTTGTGAGTGGAGAGGTGATTTGGTGAGTGGAGAGGTGATTTGGTGAGTGGGGAGGTGATTTGGTGAGTGGGGAGGTGATTTGGTGAGTGGGGAGGTGATTTGGTGAGTGGAGAGGTGATTTGGTGAGTGGAGAGGTGATTTGGTGAGTGAAGAGGTGATTTGGTGAGTGGAGAGGTGATTTGGTGAGTGGAGAGGTGATTTGGTAAGTGGAGAGGTGATTTGGTAAGTGGAGAGATGATTTGGTGAGGTGATTTGGTAAGTGGAGAGATGATTTGGTGAGTGGGGAGGTGATTTGGTGAGTATTGATATATTTAAAGATAATATCTCATTAAAATTTGAGTTTTTAGATATTCAATATTAGTGAATATCTAAATTTTGAACCTAGTTCATTTTTTTTAATAACTACTACCCCCTTCCCAGTCCCAACCGGCAACCCATGCTCATCCCTGAACTGCTCCACTCTGTGCCTGCTTACCCCTAATGGTGGTGCCTCATGCCAGTGCCCCACTGACTTCGTTCTGGCTGAAGATGGTAGAACGTGTGAAGCTGACTGTCCTGCTCGCTTTGTTTGTAACTCCACCTATACCTGCATACCCCACTGGTGGAAATGCGACTCACAGGTTGGTGGGGGGTGGATATTAATTAGGGGGGTGGGGGGGAAATGTAGTCCAGGAGTAAAATTAATATACTGAAATAAGTTAGTAATGAAGTTGAACTCCTCTATAGTGAACTCCTCTATAGTAAACTCTTCTATAGTAAACTCCTCTATAGTGAACTCTTCTATAGTGAACTCCTCTATAGTGAATGAGTTAGGATTTAGCCTCTATAGTGAACAAATTTTCTTTAGTCTGCGATGAATAGCTATTCATTGAGACTAAAGAAAAAATTTGTTCACTGTAGAGGCTAAATCCTAACTCATTCACTATAGAGGAGTTCTACTTTATTACTTTTTAATTCAATAACATGGAGAATGTAATCTTACAGAAGGTAAAATTTCTAGTGTGTTTTATATAATGTTGTTAAAAAGAGATTGTGACGTTTAATCACTCGTTATCTACCTTATCATCTTTTTCTAACATTGTTTATAATCAGTGTACCAACCCTGTCATATCTTCTGTCACTTAATGTATCCTAATATATTTCATAGTTAACCCCCAGGGGCTCTATCCTGTCTAATGGAAGAGAAGGGGGGTGGTGTCCCTTGGGCACCGAACTGTTGTAATTTGGATTTTTATATTTTATTTCATTTTTACCATGTTTATCATATTTTTAACGCTACTTGCAGTTTTAGAGGATAGCGCTAGGGTTATGCTCTTCAACTACGAGGTCTTAGATTTTGTGTTAGGTAGACTCGTAGGCTTCATTTACTATCACCTCTTCATTTTCCTCTTCTATCCGTGAGTACAGCCACCGGAGCATGTGTCCCTTTTCGTCACATTCCTTGGTACCTAAGTGGCTACATTCACGGAGTAGCTTTTCTGAATTCATGAACGAATCACAAACAAATTAGTGGCAGGTGACTTTGTTCATGATTCCACTTTTCTTTCTGACTGCTTCTTCCAGTCCTTTGTATTTAAACATCAACTATCCGTGTGGTGGATCTACACGGAAAAGTTGCTCATAAAGTTTATATAAACTTCAAAAGGGCTTCAACGATACTGAAATGCCTGAATTTTTTTTATCACCACCCTTTTTTTCGTCAGGATGATTGTGGTGACGGAAGTGATGAACCAGAGTCTTGCCCCAAGTTCTACTGCAAGTTGGGGGAACTGCAATGTGATGGGAACCAGTGCAAACACCACGAGTTCATCTGTGATGGTGTCAAGCAGTGTAAAGACGGTACCGATGAGAAAGATTGCTATGAGGTACGTTAAAGACCCTATTGTGGTTTGCAGAGAACTAAATAATTTATACTACTTAATTATTTAGGTCCGGAAAAGGTGATACGACTTCAATACCTAAGAGGATGGCTCTATAATTCACCAGCCAATTATTTTTAAACTTCAGTTCGCCATTTTGGCGAAGACTTTTCCTCTTTGAAGTTTTTGCTTACCGCAAATGGTACTAGCTACATTACTTTTGCTAAATTATAACACAATACATAACTATAAATCTATTCCCCATCACCATTTTTATTTCTCTTTCAGTACATGTGTCTGTCGACACAATTCAAATGTGTGGACCACCAGAACCAGTCTAGCTACTGCATCGATAAGAGAAAAGTGTGTGACGGCGAGAACCACTGTGCGGATGGCTCTGATGAGATGGACTGTCATGTGAAACCTTGCCAGGACCCTAACCTCTTTGCCTGCAACAACATGAGGTGCGATCCACAGAACTAGTCATGAAAAAAAAAAAATGAAATAGGCCTTTTAAGTTAGGTTAGAAATCAAGTTGATCCCTATATTGCTAAACATTATCTATCTAACCATTCTCGTTTTTTTCTCCAGTTGCATCCCCTCTGCGTACGTTTGTGATGGAACTAAAGACTGCATGGATGGCTCGGACGAACCTGCTAACTGTGCCAACAGAACATGTCCTGATAACCACTTCAAGTGCGACGGCGGCAAGTGCATACCCAAGCACTGGGAATGTGACGGAGATAATGACTGTGGGAACGAGGAGGATGAGCATGAAGAGTGTATGTCACACTGCAGTGAGGACCAGTTCGATTGTGGTAAACACATCTGCATTGCCGATGCGTGGCGCTGTGATGGTACAAGTGACTGCGCTGATAGTTCCGATGAGAGAAAAGAAAACTGCGTGAGAGGTGAACTGAAATGTTCACCTGAGAGATTCAAATGCCATGATGAATCGAGATGTGTTCCCGCTATCGCCGTCTGTGACGGTCTCGATGATTGCTCCGATTCCAGTGATGAGCTCCACTGTCGCAACCAGACTAAGGAGTGTGCCCCTGGCTTCGTGAAGTGTCCTGCCGACACCACCTGCATCCTCCAGACCTGGATGTGTGATGGAGACATAGATTGCCCTGGTGGTTCCGATGAAAGAAACTGCACTTGTCCCCCTAACCAGGAAAGGTGTAACGTAGAGTCCTGCATCCCCAGCGACTGGTTCTGCGATGGACATGAGGATTGCATCGACGGGGAAGACGAGAACAATGCAACTTGCGCCTCGCGAGAATGCAGTCCTGGTAAATTCAGGTGTCCCGAAAACATTTGCATCGCCGAGTCTCTAAAGTGCGACGGAATACCTCACTGTGTCGGATCAGCTGATGAAGAACCTGAACTGTGTGGCGGTGAGTGTGAACATGCTTACCTTGTCTGTCAACATGTCTAATCACGTCTCTAACATGTGGTGATCGGAAAATTCTGTCTTGGAATGATAAATAGCCTCTCAATATTACTGCCCCTTTTTGTGTAGTTTGTTAACTTTGTTTTATCCGCTAGTTTGTTGTACTGAACACTTTATGATTCTTTAATGACCTGGAAGGGGGTTCTTGGGGGCAGCACGCCCCCCGATACATCTAATTGATAATTTTCATTCATACCTCAGACCGAAAGCTCCAAGACCAAATTTTCCTAGAACCCTTGCATGTCTAATCACGTCCCTAACACAGGTTACTCCTCGTGGTGCGGTGTTGATAAGTTCCGGTGCAATAACAGTCACTGCATCGACATGTCACTGGTGTGTGACGGTGCTGTGGACTGTATGGACGGGGATGATGAGAAACAGGACTGTCAGTTGGTTGCCTGCAAGTGAGTTATTCTTTTTCATGCTTCTGTTATATAATAAAAAAAAGATACTTCTCAACTTTGAAATAAAAGTCCCGTTCTAAAAAAAATTGAAATTAAAAGTCAATTTTTTTTATACAATAATAATTTCAATTATTGATTATATAAGACAAAACTATACAATACAATCCGTCACATAGCTACACAAATGATGAAAATGTTTTTCTAATAAAATATTTGTCTCTACCCGCAGGTTTGACACTTGTTCTCAAATATGTTACCCCGGCAAGACCAACACAAGTTACAAGTGTGAGTGTGCTCCCAATTACACCAAGTACCATTCCGGAGTGAAAAACAGTTCTTGTGTAGCGGATGGGGAACCAGCTTTCTTGCTTGTGGCTCAGCACAACCTTGTTAAACCCCTAGCACTGCGTGATATTCAAAACCCCATATCGGTGAGTAAAAATATTTTAAACCCATATTGGTGATAAATTAAACATCTCGGTGAATATAAAATCACTAAAAACTCCATCTCGGTGATTAAATATTTTTAAATATTTTAAAAATGCCATGTATGTGAATGAAAAAATTTAGAAACCCATCTCTGTGAGTTTATTATCGTTTCCCCAATAACACATAGCTAATAATCCTAAAATTTTAAATTGACACTTGTTCTTTCTTTTTTCAGGACACACTTACAATGAAGGTATCTTCACGTGTTAACAGTTTAGAGGTGTACCGAGTACCCTCTTCCCCTGACACAGTCATCTACTACACTGACTACCACGAAAAAACTGTCAATGCCGTCACAGTCACTTCTAAACCAGACTATCGGGGTGAGAGACTTCTTTGAGGTTTTAATTGAAAAAATCATACTCAGCGGTATATCCATATTATCAGAGGTTCTTTAAACTCAGCGTTGAAGGTTTTTATGTTGAAGAAATATGTCTTCAACGCTGAGTTTAAATAATCTCTGATAATTGTGTGAAGTTGTTTGATCTTGTTAGAACAGGTTTGTACTGGTTAGAACGTTTTTAAACTTGTTAAGATGTGTTCAAACTTGTTAGGGTATGTCTTAACTTGTTGAGACGTGTCTGAACTTGTTTAGACGTTTCTGAACTTGTTGAGACGTGTTTGAACTTGTTGAGACGTGTCTGAACTTGTTGAGACGTGTCTGAACTTGTTTAGACGTTTCTGAACTTGTTGAGACGTGTTTGAACTTGTTGAGACGTGTCTGAACTTGTTTAGACGTTTCTGAACTTGTTGAGACGTGTTTGAACTTGTTGAGACGTGTCTGAACTTGTTTAAACGTGTCTGAACTTGTTTAGACGTGTCTGAACTTGTTGAGATGTGTCTGTCTGAACTTGTTGAGATGTGTCTGAACTTGTTGAGACGTGTCTGAACTTGTTGAGACGTGTCTGAACTTGTTGAGACGTGTTTGAACTTGTTGAGACGTGTCTGAACTTGTTTAGACGTGTCTGAACTTGTTTAGACGTGTCTGAACTTGTTGAGACGTGTCTGAACTTGTTGAGACGTGTCTGAACTTGTTGAGACGTGTCTGAACTTGTTGAGACGTGTCTGAACTTGTTGAGACGTGTCTGAACTTGTTGTGACGTGTCTGAACTTGTTGAGACGTGTCTGAACTTGTTGAGACGTGTTTGAACTTGTTGAGACGTGTCTGAACTTGTTGAGACGTGTCTGAACTTGTTGAGACGTGTCTGAACTTGTTGAGACGTGTCTGAACTTGTTGAGACGTGTCTGAACTTGTTGAGACGTGTTTGAACTTGTTGAGACGTGTTTGAACTTGTTGAGACGTGTTTGAACTTGTTAAGACATCTTTAACCGTGTGGAACTTGATAGAACGTGCATCAGAATTTAAATATTTAAGATAAGTTAGTTCACAATTGAGTTTTGTCAGAGTAAAGAATATTATTCATGGATATTATAATTATATCAATTAAAATGATATTTATATTTCCTTATATCTAATTAGCTATATTAAATTTTAAAAAAATCTCATGATAGAAAAATGTTGAAACCCTTTAATTATGTTTTGTCTCTCACACTTATTTTTTTCTTTTACTGAGTGAGTAAATAAATAATTAAAATTATTTTTTTTTTATTTTTTTTTTTTTTTCGACGCACAAATTATTTTCAAACTGTTTTCAGCCAAGAAGAAGTTGGATGTACCTGAGAAAAAGAAAACCTACCTGAAATCAACAGAGTACGCTACAGCTAACAACGAGGCTACTGGTGAGTAATGAAATCTTCGGGGTTTGCTATGCTAATATTAATTTTTAATTTAAAAGTTATTTTTTCATTTTACATTTTTTTTAATTGTTTTATTCAATTTCATTAAAAAATTAGTTCATAGCTAATTTTCTTTAAATTGTTTTAATTTTTGAAAATTTATAAAAAATTAGTTTTAATTTCAAAAAAATTAGCTAAATGTTTGTTAACAAATTGTTCTTTTCTCTTACTAACATAACTGAGTAATGTTAGTGAGGTCCTAGATTTCTGTTTGAAGTCGGTAGTTTGAATTAATGTGCATAGATTGTCAGTAAACGATATTACAGTTAATAATTATTAATTAGCTAACAGTTAAGATTATTCATTTATTCTTAATTGAATATAGGCTAAGGTACGAATTATCGGTCAGTACTGCATCTTTGGACACAGAAGAAAAAACAATATAAAGATTGTTATTATTACACAGTGCTATCTAATGCTTTAGTATTAGATAGCACTGTGTAATAATAACAATTTTTATATTGTTTTTTCTTATATGACCGATAATATATATCTTACCCTAGATAATCATAATTAATTATAAATTATGATTAATTACAAAATGAACCACTCTCTTTTTTACTCCATGCAGTTGACGTTTCCATCTCTCCACTTCCTCAAGTAGCTATGTTTTCATTTATTTATTTATCCCCACATTTCAGGCAGTGCCCCCAAACCTTCCAAGACATCAGACCCCTCCTCAGTCAAAGGAGGACATGTTAGAGTCAAAAGAAGCCTGCAAGATGGAACCTTGGTGAGAACTAATTTCAGTAACGGCATATTTCGAAAATGTTCATATCGCTCATTAATTTCAGTAATGGCATATTTCATAAATGTTCATATCGCTCATTAATTTCAATAATGGCATATCTCAAATGTTCATATCGCTCATTAATTTCAATAACGGAATATCTCATAAATGTTCATATCGCTCATTAATTTCAGTAATGACATATTTCATAAATGTTCATATCGCTCATTAATTTCAATAGTAGCATATCTCAAAAATGTTCATATCGCTCATTAATATCAGTAACGGCATATCTCAAAAAAATGTTCATATCGCTCATTAATTTCAATAACGGCATATCTCATAAATGTTCATAACGCTCATTAATTTCAGTAATGGCATATTTCATAAATGTTCATGTCGCTCATTAATTTCAATAATAGCATATCTCAAAAATGTTCATATCTCTAATTATCATAAATAGCAATTAAAATAATGAGGTAAAATTATTAAATTATATACTTTTTGTCATACGTTCACCATCCTATAGCTCGAAACTCACTTCAGTCTGTAAAAATCTGTCACCACCCGTATTTAACATTCTCAACCATCTTCTAACCCGCAGGTTGAAGGTCTACTCCAACCCAGTGCCCTGGCCATAGACTGGGTTGGTAAGTGGTTGTACATAGGTTGTGCTGACAGAATTCATCTGGTAGATCTGGAGGACAAGAACCACCAGGTGGTAATCATTAAGGACAATGGGCTTCATGTGAGAGACCTGGTGGTGGATCCCCAATCAGGTGAATATATTTAGTTAATTCAGTTGGGACTTGGCTTCGGAACCAAAGGCCATATCACTGACGTCAAAAAGAAATTAAGTACAAGGGACTGGAAGAAGCAGTAAGAAAAAAAGGTAGCTCCATCAACAAAGTCATTTACCAATAGTCAGTGACTGCTCTTTGATGTAGCTATTTAATAAAAAATTATGTAAATTTAAAACAAAATAGATATGATTATATATGGATATTTTTTAATAAACTTATTTATTATTCTTTTTTTCATATAATTTTTTTAAACTTTATTTTTCGTAGATTTTTTATTTACTTTATTTTAAATTAAGTCATTTTACCTACTTCAGGACAACTGTTCTGGACGACACAAACCAGACAGGGTGGACTATTTGTTGCCTTCATGAACGGCAAGAGCAGAAGACATCTCGTCCAACCTGCACCTTCTAGCATACCTTCAGGTAAGTGGAGATGTATTGTATACTAGTGTACTTTCCTGTTAAAAATAACGGGTCATCCAAATGGTGAGTCAGTGGCCAAAATAATATCGCGTCTTGCGGGACGCAAAAATCCTTATTTTTGGGTCACGTGACTGGCAATCTAGCATCAGTTTAATGGAGAAATGATATAACTGAAACAAAATTTAATGGAGAAATGATATAACTGAAACAAAATAAGGTTTTACACCGTCTTCCTTAGCGTCCTGCAATCGCTGCAACACTTCCTCTCTCTAGAATAGTTTATCATAACTCTAATGGTTCATCACCAATACCAATTTATTACCCGTTATTAGGTTACTCTTAATGAATTGAATTAAAATTAAATTTTCTGCATAGTCTAATTTATTTTATAGATAAAATACATTAAAAAATTGAATAAAAACAGGGGAATTTAAATATCAAGTCAATATATTCCCGTGCGTATCATAGTTACATTCTTCATGTTTAATACCCGTAGTGTAAAAGCGAACACAAAATAAATAAACACACGAGGGAAATTATTAGTATGGATATATACAATTACAATCGACAAACACTCGTCAATTTCAATACCTAATGCTTTCAAATGTTCACATTGCTCATTAATTTCAGTAACTACATATCTCAAAAATGTCCATATCTCTCATTAACTTCAGTTATGGCATATCTCAAAAATGTTCATATCGCTCATTAATTTCAGTAACGACATATCTCATAAATGTTCTTATCGCTCATTAATTTCATTAAAGGTAGCTATATCTCAAAAATGTTCATATCATTCATATGCGATATTTTGAGATATGTCGTTATTGAAATCAATGAGCGATATGAACATTTTAGAGATATTTAATGGATAATTTCTGTATAACTTTTATTGAAAGACTGATGTGTAACTTTTACCCCTTCATTTTCCTCTTCAGGCCTCTCTATCGACTTCCCGGCCAGACGTATCTACTGGAGTGAACTCCACTCGCACTCAGTCTTTTCGAGCAACTTACACGGTTCAGATGTTCACAAGTTGGCAACCATACCCCTGGGGACCATGTCCACGTTCAACATACCCATGACGATGTTCGAGGACAGCCTTTTCGTTAACTGGGGCGACACGTTGTACAAGGGTAACAAGCATGGTAGAGGCGGCTTCAAGGTGATTGCTAAGCCTCGTACATCCCCCATACATGCCTTGGTTATCGTCCAGGAGAATAGGTACCAAATTAATCTCTATTTGAAAAAAAAAAATAATATTGTTAAAATTATTCGAATAATAATTTTAGTCTCATTCTTATATCTAGTATTTTATTTATTTCAACAGAATTTTTATTTAGATAGGTACAAACTATAATTTTTTATTAATAGTTTCTGCATCTAAATGCAATTTGACCTTTAAAAAAAATATAAAATTTGGATATAGATAGTTTGCTAATACCGTGCCTCTAAAAATTTGTAAATTATTCTTGAATATTGCTAAAAAATGTTAAATTTAAAAAAAATTGATCAAACAGTCTT
Source organism: Caprella mutica (assembly GCA_947561585.1). NCBI lineage: Eukaryota > Metazoa > Arthropoda > Malacostraca > Amphipoda > Caprellidae > Caprella > Caprella mutica. Next base: position 466,985 of record CANNZV010000063.1, on the reverse strand, counting down.
AATTAAATTTTGTAGCTAATATTGAAAAAAATAGTAAAAAATGCAACAATTTTTTAAATATTTTTTTGGCATTTTTTTTTTTTTAAGTTCATCAAAACAATCATTCTTTTTGGTTCAGGTTCGACATGCAGATCAACAACATGTGTGACAGCAAGCCCTGTGCCGCAGGTCAAGCCTGCCTGTTAGCTGGTAATGGAAAGGTGAGCTGTCACTGTCCCCTCAACTCCACCTCTCCTCTGTGCAGCCACAACAATTGTGAGGGTGGGTGTGGCACTGGAAAATGCGCTGCTGTACAACAGGGGTGAGCAACACGCAACGAGAATACTTTTCTAGTTTTACATTATTCTTATATTAGCTACTTATTGTTTTTGTTTTTTCATATTATCTATTATATAATTTATGGTGGGGCCATAGAAGATTGAGATAAGAGTTATGGTGGGGCCATAGAAGATTGAGATAAGAGTTATGGTGGGGCCATAGAAGATTATGACGGGTCCCTACTTTGTATTTGTAGTTAATTACTTTTAATTCCAGTAATACCCTCAATTTACACCTGTGTTTGTTCAGGTTCGAGTGCGAGTGTGATGAAGGAAGCTCTGGCACCAACTGTGAAATAACATCTCAATGTGAAGCACCCTGTGTTCATGGTACCTGTGTCACTGCTCAAAATGGTAAGGGGAACATGCTACAAAGAATACAGGTGAAAAAATGTAAAATCAAAAAAATTCCTTCAGGGGTCAATATTTTTTAAATTTCATTAGGGTAAGTTACTAATTGTCAGTCAGTTTCACATCTTCGGTCATACAGCTAAGAAAGAATGATATAGTAAATTACTTTTATTTTAATTTGGTATCAATGATACCTGCAGACTACAGAAAATATGTTCACTATACATGGTACTTCATTACTCAGGACTGTACTGATCTAAATGGTTCTCTCTTTTCTCACAAGGTACCTCACTGTGTCAGTGTGACGGTGGCTATAGCGGCACACAGTGTGACCTGGACGAGTGTGACGGTGACGCATGTTCGGACAATAACTGTGACATGGAGTGTCATAACGGTCACTGTGTCATTGCCTCTGGTGAGTAGCTTTCCTGTGTTCATGAGCATGAATAGAGTGTTAGTGGGATCCGTTATGTCATTTTTATAGTTAGCTATTAGGTAAAATATTCTTTTATTGGTTAATATAATTTAAAATAAAGCTATTTGATGAAATATGACCTTTTGCACTTTTTCTAGATGTAAAATCATCCATCATCCATATGGATTTTTTTCACCAATTTCATCATTCAGATCTCTGTAACCATTAAACTTGAATTTACTATCAAGATAATATCAAAATGATTTTTAGCCCTATTAACTGTATTCATACTAATCCATATTACATTTATTCTTATCCGTATCTGTAGAACAAGTATTCCCGTACCTTTTGTGAATTGGTATCGGAAATTGATTTGTTTATTCTGCAATTCTAGCCCACATAGTGCGGGAATTGAGGACAAGGTTTTGATACTTAGGACATTTCTTTCTTTACAATTGTATCGTTAGAGTGTCCAGGAGACCCCACCTTCACGTGGCGATACTGTTAAGTACCACATTTATTCATTTTCTTTTTCAAATACAACTGTCTTTGTCATTTTTTCAATAGGTTGTCATCAGTGGTATAACTAACGGGGCTCCCCCCTAACTAGGGGCTCATTTGTTTATCTTTATTATTTTCTGTATATAATATAAATTGTTCATTTGTAAAATTGTATTTTGAGTAGGATGGATGACCCTGGAGGAGGAGGTACGAGTGCCTCCTCCTCTGCTGGGGCTAGTGCTGCCCCAGCAGAGGTTGGAGGTGCTCGGCGCCAAAGCACTACTCCATTGTCTCCTAAAGCAGGTACCTCTTTTGGGGGACAATCAGCAAATAATAATAGGAAAAATAACTTTGCTACTAACAAACAACTTGAAACTTATTATCAGATGTTCTCTTCGAACCAACATTTTGATAAGTTCTTCACTATTTCATCAGCTGATCCTGAGAAAAACCTGACAGAGATTAACACTATCTTGGCTAACAAACAACTGATAAGAAAGCTCGGGGGAAACCCTGAGAATATAAAAGAACTAAGATCAGGGGGAATCCTGGTAGAAACCAGAACCCCTGAACAAAGTAAGAGAATAATGGAACTCACCCAATTAGGAGGGTGTGACATCACTGTGAAATCAAACGATCGACTTAACCAATGCAAAGGAACCATCTACTATAAAAACGGCCCAAACTTTACTGAAGCTGAAATTCTGGAAGCGATTAACGAAACTTGTGATGTTAAGGTTGCCGAGGTCTATAGAATGAAGAAAAAAGTTGAGGACAGACTGGTTCAGATGCCTATATACTTGATTACATTTCAGAGCACAGATTTACCTTCACATGTCAAAATTGGATGGACACGATGCTCCACACGCCAGTATGTACCAAGACCGAGAAGATGTTTTAATTGTCAGGAATTTGGTCATAGCATCAAAACCTGCAGAAACAATAAAACTTGCGTACAATGCGGTGATAAGAACATCGATCAAACTGAACACTCGAACCCTTGTGAAGCTATGGCTAAATGTGGTAACTGTGGAGGATCCCACCCTGCATCATCCAGAGATTGCCCCCGATATGAAACCGAAACAAACATTTTAAAGATACAAACTGAAGGAAAATTGTCATACTCAGCCGCTAGAAGAAGAATTCTTGGTGACTCTAGGAAGCCACAACCTGGACATTCTAGCAGAAGAACACCAAATCCACAATCCTACTCTACCATTGTAGCTAATAGTACTGCCACTAATTCCTCAAGTTATTCTGAAAATATCACCCCTTCACCGGTGATAAATACCAAACAGGTAACCAAACCCTTTCATAGCACAACCTTTAACAACCTCTCTCATAAAGAAGATATAGCGAACATATCAGATTCCTATATCACCTTACAAAGAAAGCGACATCTTAGCAATCCAACATCACCTGTTAGAAAACATACCAACAAAGAAAAGTATAACTCAAATCAGCCCAACAGCAAATCATCTGAAAACCAAACTAAAATGAAAACCTCATACGAATATGATAAAAATAAATCACGTAAGAATTCTAAATAACTAATCTTAAATGACCCAAATAATTCAATGGAATTGTAGAGGATATAGTTCTAATTATGAAGACTGTATCTCCCTGATTAAAAACTATAATCCTAAAATAATACTTCTCCAAGAAACTATGCTTGGAAATTTAAAACCGAAATCACCTGGTGGATACAGTTTACATGCATCTACTATTGCAGGGAGACCTATCCCTGGTGACGGTCTTGCCTTTCTCATAAGGAACGGCATACCGTACAAAGCATGCCCTTTACAAACAAATCTCCAAGCCTTAGCTTTCCAAGTAAAGCTAGGTGGATTATATACCATATGTAATATCTATTTATCTCACCACGAAGATGTAACCATACAACAACTCCTAAACTTATATCAACAACTTCCTCCCCCCGTCATCATAGCAGGCGATTTCAATGCAAAGCACCTGTTATGGGGAAACACTTTATCTGACAGAAGAGGACACACTATTGAAGCATTTCTAAATCAATCCCCACTAATCCTCATGAATACTGGCAATCCCACTCATTTTCATGTGCAGACAGGAATCAGCACAGCTATTGATCTGACTCTTTGCTCACCTGAACTGGTCACTGAACTAAATTGGAATGTTGAGGAGGACTTGCATGGCAGCGATCACTGGCCAATAATTCTTACAGAGGTAGAAGCGGTCACAACTCTCCGGGAGCCACGATTTAAATTCAAAAGAGCAAATTGGGAATTATTTGAAGAGCTTACTTTTACCGCCAACTTGGATGATGTGGTTGAAAACGGAAGTGTAAACGAGCTTGTGGAAGCATTCAACTCAACTATCATATCTGCAGCCAACGCATCTATTCCTAAATCCTCAGATACAGTAGCCCTAAGGAGAGTTCCATGGTGGAATTTAGAGTGCAGCACTGCTAATTTTGAAAGGAAAAGCGCTCTTCGTAGATACCAACGCTCCAAGACAGTTGCCGATAAGATCTCTTATAACAGAGCAAGAGCTATAGCAGCCCGCGTTAAGAAGATTGCACGTAGAGAATCTTGGAAAGACTACGTAAGTAGTTTAACAGTGGATACACCAATGTCAAAGATATGGTCTAGGATGCGAAAAATGAGAGGCAAATACTCACCAATATCAAGCCCCATTCTGCAGGATGGCGACAGACAGATCAGCGATGAGGCTGAAGTGGCTGAAATGCTTGCAAACCACTATGAGAGAGTGAGTAGTAGTGATAGCTACTCACGACAATTTCAAGCATCCAGATTGAGATCAGAGCGCTCGCGCATCGATTTTAGTACAAATGATCATTTATCGTACAACAAAGAATTCTCGATGTGTGAGCTGAAGAGAGCCTTGTCTACCTGTCGTAATACCTCACCTGGCATGGACAATATATCTTATAAAATGATTAACCACAGTCATCCAACATGCAAACTATTCCTTCTGATGGTATTTAATAAGATTTGGAACACCGGTAGCTTCCCTGACGGATGGAGAACAGGAATTGTATTATCTTTTCTAAAATCAGGAAAAGATCCTTCGGATGTAAAAAGTTACAGACCAATTTCTCTTACCAGTTGTGTTGGTAAACTCCTCGAGAAAATGGTGAATACTCGACTGGTACTAGTCCTAGAAAGTAAGGGATTACTTCCTCATCAGCAAAATGGTTTTAGAAAAATGAGAAGTACCCAGAACTCACTTGAGAAAGTTACTACAGATATCTTGTCTGCTCTTAATCAAAAGAAAATTGTTTTGTGCGTATCTTTTGATATTGAAAAAGCATATGACACGACCTGGAGATACCATATTCTAAAAACATTGAAGGATTTCGACTTTAAAGGTAACCTGCCAATATTTATTCAGAGATTTCTCTTCATGAGATACTTCAGAACGAAGATTGGAATGACACTCTCTCCAAACCACATTCAAGAACAAGGAGTACCCCAGGGAAGTGTTATCAGCTGTACACTCTTTTCCTTGGCTCTAAATGGCGTATTGTCTGTTGTTCCAAATAATATAGTGAGTTCACTTTATGTGGATGATTTGCTGCTATATACCACAGGAAACTACCAGACCTCACTAGAAAGGCGTATGCAGCTTGCTGTTAATTATGTGAATAACTGGGCTACCTCTCATGGATTCAGATTCTCCACTGGCAAGACAGTGTCAATACTCTTCCACCGAAAAAGAAAAATTCAACCTCCTCCTCAAATATTTCTAAACAACCAACCAATACCATCCAAATCATCAATAAAATACCTTGGTATGATTTTAGATGAAAAATTCACCTGGAAAGAAAACATTAAAGAACTTAAAATAGATTGCACCAAGCGCCTTGATCTCCTTAAAACTCTATCACATACCACTTGGGGTTCAGACAGAACCACCATGCTAAGACTATATCGATCAATAATCAGATCTAAAATAGATTATGGCAGTTTCATTTATGCCACTGCTAAACAAAATATTATTAAATTATTGGACTCAGTACATCATTCAGCCATCAGACTATGCACTGGAGCATTCAGATCTTCACCCGTGGAGAGTCTGTACTCTGATTCAGGGGAACAGTCACTTCACAAACGCAGAATACAGCTATTACTCCAGTTTTATGTACGCTCCCAACAACTCCCCAACACTGCAGTAATACCCATCCAGCAAAACATAATACAACCGAACATTCAAACTCCGTTAATTGTCAATCTTATTCATGAAACACTGACATCTTTTAACATGGACAATATGCCTGTGATACCCTTCTCCTACTCTGATAATGATAAATGGCTACTTCCAGACGTAATTTGCACTGGATTTGATTGCCCACCCAAAAAGAACATAAGCGAAAATAACCTTAAACAACTATTCATTGAGCATTGTACAACAACTCATAATAACGAAATTAAAATATTCACGGATGGATCGAAAAGAGAAGAGTTAGTAGGAAGTGCCGCCGTCTCAGAGGACCTAATTCTGAAGAAGAGATTACCACCAATTGCATCGATCTTTACAGCTGAGCTAGAAGGCATTAGGAGCGCACTTCAAATTGTTAATGATAAAAACGGCACCCATTTCATCATATTCTCAGATTCAAAAAGTGTTCTACAGACAATGAATCACTTTGAAGACACCCATCCTATTATCAGTAATATCATATCTAAATTAGTTGAAATAACACGAAATGGTAAACATGTAAAGTTCTGTTGGTGCCCCAGCCATGTTGGTGTTACCGGCAATGAAGAGGCAGACAGAGAAGCCTGGTCTGCTGCATCAGACTTAACTCTACCAATAGAAAATCAAGCTGTACCTTTCAGAGACTTCTATCCAATCATCAAATATAACATCAAAATTCAATGGTATACCGAATGGCAAAATACCAGAAACAACAAACTCAGAAATATCAAAGATACAATAGCACCATGGATCTCATCAAATCACAAAAACCGCGCTTCATCAATAAGGATTACCAGACTCCGAATAGGACACACTCTCTTCAGTCACCAGCACCTGATGGAGGGTGGAGTTGCTCCGAATTGCCAGTTCTGTGCTGGTGTGACACTAACTGTCAAACACGTCATTGCAGTGTGTCCACAGTTTGCTGCTTCTCGTTCGAGATTTTTCCCTCTGACGAGAACCACAAACGATGCTGATGTCATCATGAGAGAAATTTTATCAGAGAAACAAGATACAAATTACGATATGTTATCCCTTATAGACTTCCTAAAAGATATTAATATATATCATAAAATATAATTGTTGATTGTCCCTGGAAACGGGTGCCTGTTTTGGGCAAAATATCTATATTTTTGTCAAATTTTGTCCATTTAATTTTTGTAGGTAAAATAGCTACCTAAATGTTGTTGAAACTTTCCCCATTTAATTTCCTATGTAAAACTTATATCTTTTTGTTAATCTAATTTCCACAGGTATAAATAGTTACCTAATTGTAAAATGAAGACCTTTGTTTAGTTCATAACTTGCCTTCGGTGCGAAATAGGTAGGTTAACCTGAAGCACTAGTAAGCCTCTCCTGATTGTTAATGTTATCCGTATCTGTATAATGATTACAGGACGACAAAAAATGTGTAAAAAGGTCAAAAAAAAACCCAAGCCAGATACCCCGGTCGATATAAATAGCCTAATTCATTTTTATTAATATATTTAACATTATTCAATGCGAATCAATAATTATTTCATTTTCACCGAAAGTATGACAAGTCTTTAGCAAAATAAGGTATACCTTTTTTACAGTAAAAAATTAAAAGTATGCATTTTGTCACTCAAACTTGGCCGGGGAGGGACCGCTGACCTGATCTTAGGTGCGCTATATCTCTTTATATCCATAACATATAGTAATTTTATTAATAAAAAATCAATTAAAATTAATATAAATTAATTAGACTATTTATGTAGACCGGGGTGTTTGTCCAGGGGGTTTATTGCACTTTTTTTTATCCGACGGGTATTTGGCTCTGGGATTTTTTGACCGGTGTTTTTTTTTTTTTTTTTTTTTTTCACGGGGGGTTTATGTCCTGTCATCCTGTACAATGTATTATATTGAATTTGATTCTTCTCCGTATAACCGTTGTTAATTTTTTCTCTCTTCAGGAAGTGGTCACTCTTTCTGCCGCTGCTCACCAGGCTACCATGGCTCTCAGTGCCAGTTCAGTATCTGCAGTCCCTACTCAGGCCCCAACTACTGCAATGACAGGGGCCTGTGCTCCATCACCAATGGGGGAGTAGCCAATTGCTCCTGTGAACCTGGCTACTCGGGTGAGAAAATTGGAAAAACATTAGATTTTAAAAAATGTGTCATTTTTTTTAATCATGTCAAATGGATTTTTTTATTTCGTCAAAATAGTATGTTAAATAATTTTTTGGTTCTGGTGAGAAGATTGGAAAAACCATATGTTTTTTTTTTTAATTATTTCGAAAAGGCAGTTATATACCGGTGAGAACAACCTAAATGGCCGTACACACGTAGGGCTTTTTAAATCTTTCCACCTGACTTTTTGCTAAGCTCCTCCTACTTTTTACACGAGAATATAAGAAAAAAATGATATTATTTACTTTAGTTCGTATCCATGATACCTTCATGCATCATGGATACCAACTAAAATAAATAATAATTATATAGTTTTTTCTTATTCTCGTGGAAAAAGTAGGAGGAGCTTAGCAAAAAGTCTGGTGGAAAGATTTAAAAAACCCTATGTGTGTATGGCCCTTTAGGCCTATCTTATCACACACTTTTTTGAAAATTATTTCAAAAAATATAGGGGAGAACCGGGAGCATTCAGACACTTTTGGGGAAAAATGAATAATTCGTAAACTTATTCGAATTTAACTATATAAATATTTCTGTATGTAGATAAATCATTTTACTTCAATTTTATTAAGACTGTTTTACAGTTTAAAGCTTAATTCGAAAGTTATTAGATAAAATGTAAGAGAGATTCAAGTGTCCGAATGCTCCTTCCTAGAGGGAGACTTCGGACAGGCTGTGAGGATGATTCGCACACCATAAAAATTGTTAAAACATTGGAAATTTGGGTAATTAAACGATAGGATTGAATTCGGATCTACTAATTTAATTGAGATAAACCATAATGACTTGTTATTCACAGTAATAATTCATCTATTTGAAATTTCATCATAATAATATTATTGTAATGATTGAACATTTTCTCCAACAAAATATAGATAGCCCATGAGTAATCACTGTGAAATTGTCCTTATATTTAATAGCTATATATCAAAAGCAAATTGAATAACTATTTCCTTTTACTTTGGGTATAACTATTTCCTTTTACTTTGGGTATAACTATTTCCTTTTTCTTAGAATTCACCTCCAATTTCAGCAGCTTTTCTGACAGATAAACCTTTTTGGAATTCATCAAATGTTTTTTGAATACCTTCTTTATTACGACCTCTATCAGTTTTTCTTTTTATAATAAAAAGCATGAATACGATCGCCAAACTGTCAAATAAAGACACTAATATTAAAAATTGCAGCTAATCTTATAAACGAATGCTATGTCAATTAAAATAATTAACTTCAAGTTCAGAATGTTTTTTTCATAAGAATTACTTCAATAAATTGTAATGGTGGACAGAATAAAATACAGAGGGAAAGTTCGGACACCGTCCGAACCAACCTCAACAGAAGTGTCCGATTCATCCCAAATGACACTTCAAAATTAAAAACATCACCATTTTTCTAATTTCATTTGTATTCTTTTTTTAACACAACAAACATAACATAAAATATTGATATAATTCCTACCTTTGAGATTGAGAATCAGTTTCGTATTCATATAGTCCACACACGATCAAGTTGAATCACAAAAAATTACATCAATATTGAAGAAAACAGTGAATTACACCTCGGGGGCGAAATACTACATCTCTGCACTGGATCTTTCAAATAGCTGACGGATAACACCTCGCACACATTCAGTTGCAATAAGCGGAAGTTCCAACAATTATAAACATGTTTAAACGAGTTGTCCGGACCATCCCTCTGTCCGAATGCTCCCGGTTCTCCCCAAGTCATTAAAAATACCCGCTGAAAATTGACTAAATTTTTGTTTATAGGTTTTAGGTAAATTAAAAGTCCATTAGCTATAACTTTTATATACTAAAGAACATCAATAATAGAGTATTACTGAACTAGTTAAATTTTAAAATCCGTATTTAATGATATAATTACGCCATCTAGCGGTGAAAACGTCAATCTCCGTGCGTGCGTTTGTCACGTTTGTGTTCATAATATTTGTCACCAAATCTGTAGCAACGCCATCTAGCGGTACAACTGACTGTTTATCCATTTAGCCCTAATTTATCAGCTGTTTCTTTAAGATGCCTAATTTGTAGAATGTGTCACAATAATCTATGTCTATTAGTTAATTAAATAAAGTAGTGAAAAATAATTATTGTATAAATATCGTATCCTTGTCTTTTTTTTTTCTAGGTTCCCGTTGCCAGAACTCTGCGTGTGATGGCTTCTGTATACACGGATCCTGTGCACTTAATGGTGATATAGCATGTAGTGCTTCTAAATTCACTCTAATTCTTTTAAATATATAGCTTTTTTTTCAAATTTATTAAAAAAAAATGAATTGTAAATTTTTTTTTTATCATTTTTTCTTTCCATCAAAAAACAATTATGGAACCAAAGGTTTCAGAAAATGGTTTGGAATATTTTATTATTTGATCCTATTTTTAAAAGATATTTTTACTACTATCAGTTAAAATAGTAACTGCATGATATTAATTTCTCAAATCGCAGTTTTTTTTTAAATTTTTCTATCCATTTCGATTCTTATTCATTTACCTAGGCACTATTGTAATATCATTTATACTGGAAATGCAATCATAATGTGGATTTGAAAATTGTTCCCAATAAATGTAAAATGTACCACCTGTGGTACGTGTGGCGGATAACGGGTTGAACATTAATATATAATGAATATTGGTGATGTTTTTCCTCAGGTGTTGTGCCAGTGTGTACTTGCTGGCTAACGTACGAGGGGGAGAGATGTGAACACACCCCATCGGAAAAATGTGATGGCATACAGTGCTACAATGGTGGCACTTGTCACTTGGACATGGGTGAGTGTAGGGTAGAGGGACAATTACGACTAGTCACTTGTACATGGGTGAGTGTAGGGTAGAGGGACAATTACGACTAGTCACTTGGACATGGGTGAGTGTAGGGTAGAGGGACAATTACGACTAGTCACTTGGACATGGGTAGGTTTCAAATTATACGATCGATTTCACATTTTCTGTCATATAAGAAAAAAAAACGATATAGCTAATATTAATTATTTTTATTTTTATTGTTATGTATCCATTATAAAAGTAGGTACCGTGGATACCATCAAAAATAAATCATCTTTATTATATCGTTTTTTTATAAGTGACAGAAGATGAGGAACTGACCGATAATTTCTTTGTTAAAATCCTGTTTTTTTGGTAGAATTTCTACATTTTTTTTATTTCTCAGGTATAATTTTATTCTCCATATACATTTGATACAATACTAGTTATGACACAGTACATGCTAACCATATGTTTTCAGTTTTAGGTACAGAGTGTGAGTGTACAAAGGAGTTCACAGGACCTACCTGCCTCATCAGAAGAACTGACACAACACAGGACAAGTGTCAGGACACTGTCTGTACACACGGTGGCTACTGTCATAGGGACACTGGTGAGATAATTGAACTATCTATCGACATTTGGATTTACAATTTTTTTTTTTATTGTAGGCAAGTAATATAGTGAATGTAGTGTCCTGAGTAAGGAAGTAGCCTCTATAGTGAACAATTTTTCTTTAGTCTGCCATAGAAAAGCCATCGTTTTTTGAAAACTGATGCCCATTTTATGGCAGACTGAAGAAAATGTGTTCACTATAGAGGCTACTTCCTTACTCAGGACTCAGCGTTCACTATAGAGGACTTCCTTATGGAGGAGCTGTACTCTAGAAAAATGGTGTTTATATTGGTCATAACCCATTCTAACAGCCACTTTCCGAGTACTATGAGTGTCTGAGTACTCTAACCCTATCCTAATAAATTCTCTGTTTTCAGGAAGGTGTCTGTGCCCCAAAGGGTGGGGCGGAAGGACCTGCTCAGAGCCAAGGTCCTGCACAAGCTACTGCTTCAACGGTGCAACCTGCTCCCTAAACCCCGACCCATCGCTCTTACCAGTCTGCGGCTGTCCCTCCGGTTTCTACGGTTTGCGGTGTGAGGAAACATACGATAGTCTCCGTGTTAAAGAGGAAATTGCCGGGGGGAGTAGCTATGCGGCCATCATCAGCAGCGTGGTCATCACCCTGGTTGTCGTTGTGTTCGTTGTCGTGTTGGGTGTGTGGTGGAAGGTTAGACGTACGCAGGGTACAATAGAACACGTTAGACTGGAGGACACGCATCACCCTAGCAGTGTGGAGCTCACTAACCCCATCTTCATGAGCAATGGCGATGAACCTGTATTCACACTAAGGGATACTGTGAGTAGTAATTAAATATATTATAAAATAGTACCATTAGCTACTAGAAAACATTAATGAAAAGTAAATATTATATACTACTACAATCACACTCAGTGTATAGAGCCTATATCCAAATAATATGTAGTCATTATTTGAGAGCTAAAGATAGTGTCACTTTTTTATACAACATGTTATAGCTAACGTGTTCACAACATGTTCACAACATACTATAACGTGTTCACAACATACTATAACGTGTTCACAACATACTATAACGTGTTCACAACATACTATAACGTGTTCACAACATGTTATAACGTGTTCACAACTTGTTATAACGTGTTCACAACATACTATAACGTGTTCACAACTTGTTATAACGTGTTCACAACATACTATAACGTGTTCACAACATACTATAACGTGTTCACAACATGTTATAACATGTTCACAACATACTATAACGTGTTCACAACATACTATAACGTGTTCACAACATGTTTTACACATGTTTTACCCCTTCCACAGGACGAAGGCAGAAGCACCAATGGCACTAACTTCAAGAACCCCATCTACGACTGTCTGTACGAGGGCAGTGGCGTGAGGGGGGTGGATGAGAGGGAGGTGCTACTCAACGCAATAGATCCCCTGGGTGTGGGGGATGAGAGGGGTGTTGATCTGCAGGATTGAAAATTAACTAAATATAGGTAATATAGGTTTATTTTATTATATTTATATAAGTATTGATTATATTTATATAGGAATATATATTTAAAAGACTTAACTAGGTTTGTTGTCTGTATAATTGTATAGTATCTTTTGCTATAAATTAGAAAATCAAGATCTTCCATATTCAATCATTTTTTAGAAAAAAAATTAATGTTTAAATTTTGTCTAGATTTAATAAATTATTTTATTTAACGCTACTTGCAGTTTTAGAGGATAGCGCTAGGGTTATGCTCTTCAACTACGAGGTCTTACATTTTAACCATATTTAATTACTCTAATGTTTAGTTATTTATATCAACTCATCATTTTCAGGAATGTGGAATTGCAAGAATGAAGAAACCAGAAAGCGAAGGTACAAACGTTCATACAGTGATAAAAATAAACGTTGTGACAGATTAAACGTTTATAAAGCGAATGGACAAACGTTGATACAGTGACAGGGCAAACCTTTCACAGTCATGGAACAAACGTTTTAATAATGATGGAACTAACGTCACCTCTGCAGCATCTCGAACGTTTGTACAATTTTATAAACGTTGTTGAAGTGACGAAGCAAACGTTGGTGTGATGACGAAACAAATGTTTAATACTGATAGGGCAAATGATTTAACAATGAAAGAACAAACGTTTTACAGTAGAATAACAAACGTCTCTAGTGACGAGACAAACGTTTTTCCAGTGAAAGGACAAACGTTTTAACAGTGACAAGGTGACGTTTTTCAGTGACAGGACAAACGTTTTAACAGTGACAAGGTAACGTTTTAACAGTGACAATGTGACGTTTTTCAGTGACAGGACAAACGTTTTAACAGTGACAAGGTAACGTTTTTCAGTGACAGGACAAACGTTTTAACAGTGACAAGGTGACGTTTTTCAGTGACAAGACAAACGTTTTAACAGTGACAAGGTAACGTTTTTCAATGACAGGACAAACGTTTTAACAGTGACAAGGTGACGTTTTTCAGTGACAGGACAAACGTTTTAACAGTGACAAGGTGACGTTTTTCAGTGACAGGACAAACGTTTTAACAGTGACAAGGTGACGTTTTTCAGTATAGAATAAACAGGACAAACGTTTTAACAGTGACAAGGTGACGTTTTTCAGTGACAGGACAAACGTTTTAACAGTGACAAGGTAACGTTTTTCAATGACAGGACAAACGTTTTAACAGTGACAAGGTGACGTTTTTCCAGTGACAGGACAAACGTTTTAACAGTGACAAGGTAACGTTTTTCCTGTGACAGGACAAACGTTTTTACAGTGACAAGGTAACGTTTTTCCTGTGACAGGACAAACGTTTTTACAGTGACAAGGTTACGTTTTTCAATGACAGGACAAACGTTTTAACAGTGACAAGGTAACGTTTTTCCATTGACAGGACAAACGTATTAACTGTGACAAGGTGACGTTTTATCGGTAACAAGGCAACGTTTTTTCAGTGACTGGACAAACGTTTTAGCAGTGGCTTAACGAACGTTTTCTCGCTGCTCAAGCTCACTGCATTATTTTTACTTATCTAGTCTTGGTGGATCTTAGACCTCTTTCACACGGGCGTTTTTTTCATGCCTTAGCAAAGAAAATGGAGCATGAAAAAAACACTACGACTGAATTAACGTATGCGTTTTGTATGTACACTATGATTGGGCGTTTTTTTCATGCTTAACTCTTGCTGCAAAAAAAACGCCCTTTGTGAAATAGAACAATTAGAACAATTTTGACTCAATGCATCATTTTGATGAGCTCAAAAAATAAATAAAAATCAATCCTCAAAAAAACTTACAATGTTATGAACATAAATATTAATTACCAGGTAAAATAGATTCATCTAAATTGTTAATAGTTACAATAATGGACATTAAAAACTAACATAGGGTAAACTGAAAGTTACAAAAGGTGAATTATATACCGTATGGAAATTACAATTGGTTATTTTAAAAAAAGAAGTATCAATATGGAGAAAACAATTAAAATTATTTAACTCTTCTTTAACTCTCTTGCCAAAAGATACTGCAGATATCTGCATATCGATTAAGTATCATGGATACCTAGAAAAATGAATGGTTTGATTCTTTATTTTTCATTGTTAGTTACAAATTGTTATATTTTATTGCATTTTTTATTTTTTTTTAATAATAACCTTACGAAATTCTCTCCTGGTGATTGTGACTTTAGCCTACAATTTCTATCACTTTTTCTTCCCATTTAAATCTGAGTAAATAATAAGCCGCACAAATGTGACCCTAATGGCACTGTACCATAAGGGTCATTTCTCACTAAGTACTAAGGACAGTCTTCCATGCACAGTATAACCAAAGATGTTATACTACTGTAAGACACACCACTCTCGGAAATTTCTGTTTAAAAAAGCGCCATCTGGATGTGAAAGCGGGAACTAAAGCAACAACAACAATGACGTTGATCAAAACATTGACAGTTTTATATACGATTATACTGGATCAACGGAGAAGTTATTCTGAAATCTACTCATTTTTTTGATATTGAAAGCTAGTTTTTGTTTCTTCAGTTCCCGCTTTCAAATCCAGATGGCGCCACAAAGCACTTTCGAAACACAAATTTTGTGAGAGTGTTGTATCTTACTGCAGTTTAATATCTTTGGTATAACCTTCTTAGGACCATCTTGTGACTTCATCACAAGTGCACTATTAGATAATTCATATTACTCATTATATAGATGTAATATACTTTAATTTATTGCAATTGTAACTCAAGCTATTCAATTTAGCTGGAAAATAATACAATCATATTTTTATTGATTCTATGTTGGGTAAGTTACATTATTCTGACCGTTATGCAATTCCGTACATTAGTTACTTATAGATAACTGTATGGGAACACGTAACTGTACAGGAATACGTAACTGTACGGGAATATGTAACTGTACGGGAATATGTAACTGTTCGGCAATACGTAACTGTACGGCAATACGTAACTGTACGGCAATACGTAACTGTACGGCAATACGTAACTGTACGGCAATACGTAACTGTACGGGAATACGTACCTGTACGGTAATACGTAACTGTACGGCAATACGTAACTTGCCCTACTGTAGAAAGATGAAGTAAATAATTGTTTAGTATTTTCAGATCTAGCAAATGATAAAATATTTAGCAATGTTATTTAATTAATTTAGATGTCATTAGCAGAATAAAAGTTATTACTTTTTCTATCTTTTCTCCCATTTTATTTCTTTGATACGCTATTAACAGTTAATGAATAAAACTTGTGATAACTGCTTATATCCTCTATTATTTCTTGCTCATTTATTTCACTTAGTCTAGGGTAAGTTGCGAGTTATCGGACGCTTCTAAGTTTTCGATCACGTAAGAAAAAAAAAGGATAGTTATTTAACCTTTATTTTGATCGAAATGTGGAACCGTCCGATAACTAGCAACTTACCCTATATATAATATTTATACTGAATGTATGATATAGCCATATAGGATTGTATGTCAAATGTAGAATATTTAGTATTGTTTGCTATTTGTTAGTAGTACCATCCTTATAATGATGTGGCTAGAGTTATGATGATGTAGGGTAAGTACTGAGTTATTGCACGCTTTCACATTTCCGATCACTTAAAAAAAAATTTAATTCTTCATGTAGGTTTTCTGTAAGATCAACAATGTGAAACCGTCCAATAATAAGGAACGAACCCTACATGGCATTATAGATACATGGCATCATTATTTTCTTACAAGATACCGCCTGTGTTTCAGCTATTTTATTTTTGTATATAGTAGAAGAAAGCTTTTTTGGTGCTTTATTTTGAACCTATTAGGTATCTTTATAACTACTCATTAATTAGTTAAAGTTTAATTGTCACAATTAGCCATTATGATAATTTACAGAGGTAATGATGTATATTGTGGAACTGTATATATATAGATTGTATTAGAACTATCACAATTCATAAAAAGAAAACTCAATCCATATCTAAAACCGAATTTCTGGGAGCCGTACACACGTATGGTTTTTTAAGTTTTTCCACCAGACTTTCTGCTAAGCTCCTCCCACTTTTTCCACGAGAATATAAGAAAAAACTAAATAGATATATTTATTATTTATTTTAGTTGGTATCCATGATACCTGCAGGTATCATGGATACCAACTAAAATAAATAATAATTATATCGTTTCTTCTTATATGATTCAAAAATCTCGTGGAAAAAGTGGGAGGAGCTTAGCAAAAAGTCTGATGAAAAGACTTAAAAAACCCTACGTGTGTACGGCCCCTTAAGTAATTCTCCCCACAAATGTTTCTATAATAGGGTAGCTATAGAAAAAAAAGTCAATATATTTGTACTAGAATTATCTTTGTATTAAAGATCTATTACAGTTGCATAATAAATTGATTGTTTTAAAATGTCATCTTAATTTCCTTGTTTGAAAAAGAGTCACTGTGATGATGTACTATCAGAGAAAAGAGTCACTCTGATGATGTACTATCAGAGAAAAGAGTCACAGTGATGATGTACTATCAGAGAAAAGAGTCACTGTGATGATGTACTATCAGAGAAAAGAGTCACTATGATGATGTACTATCAGAGAAAAGAGTCACTCTGATGATGTACAATCAGAGAAAAGAGTCACTGTGATGATGTACTATCAGAGAAAAGAGTCACTGTGATGATGTACTATCAGAGAAAAGAGTCACTGTGATGACGTAATATCAGAGAAAAGAGTCACTGTGATGATGTACAATCAGAGAAAAGAGTCACAGTGATGATGTACTATCAGAGAAAAGAGTCACTGTGATGATGTACTATCAGAGAAAAGAGTCACTATGATGATGTACTATCAGAGAAAAGAGTCACTCTGATGATGTACTATCAGAGAAAAGAGTCACAGTGATGATGTACTATCAGAGAAAAGAGTCACTGTGATGATGTACTATCAGAGAAAAGAGTCACTGTGATGATGTACTATCAGAGAAAAGAGTCACTATGATGATGTACTATCAGAGAAAAGAGTCACAGTGATGATGTACTATCAGAGAAAAGAGTCACTGTGATGATGTACTATCAGAGAAAAGAGTCACTGTGATGATGTACTACCAGAGAAAAAAGTCACTGTGATGATGTACTATCAGAAAAAAGAGTCACTGTGATGATGTACTATCAGAGAAAAGAGTCACTGTGATGATGTACTATCAGAGAAAAGAGTCACTGTGATGATGTACTATCAGAGAAAAGAGTCACTATGATGATGTACTATCAGAGAAAAGAGTCACAGTGATGATGTACTATCAGAGAAAAGAGTCACTGTGATGATGTACTATCAGAGAAAAGAGTCACTGTGATGATGTACTACCAGAGAAAAGAGTCACTGTGATGATGTACTATCAGAGAAAAGAGT
This sequence comes from Caprella mutica, assembly GCA_947561585.1. Taxonomy (NCBI): domain Eukaryota; kingdom Metazoa; phylum Arthropoda; class Malacostraca; order Amphipoda; family Caprellidae; genus Caprella; species Caprella mutica. The sequence continues at coordinate 448,772 of CANNZV010000063.1, read as the reverse complement.
CACTGTGATGATGTACTATCAGAGAAAAGAGTCACTGTGATGATGTACTATCAGAGAAAAGAGTCACTGTGATGATGTACTATCAGAGAAAAGAGTCACTATGATGATGTACTATCAGAGAAAAGAGTCACTGTGATGATGTACTCTCAGAGAAAAGAGTCACTGTGATGATGTACTATCAGAGAAAAGAGTCACTGTGATGATGTACTAACAGAGAAAAGAGTCACTGTGATGATGTACTATCAGAGAAAAGAGTCACTGTGATGATGTACTATCAGAGAAAAGAGTCACTGTGATGATGTACTATCAGAGAAAAGAGTCACTGTGATGATGTACTATCAGAGAAAAGAGTCACTATGATGATGTACTATCAGAGAAAAGAGTCACAGTGATGATGTACTATCAGAGAAAAGAGTCACTGTGATGATGTACTATCAGAGAAAAGAGTCACTGTGATGATGTACTACCAGAGAAAAGAGTCACTGTGATGATGTACTATCAGAGAAAAGAGTCACTGTGATGATGTACTATCAGAGAAAAGAGTCACTGTGATGATGTACTATCAGAGAAAAGAGTCACTGTGATGATGTACTATCAGAGAAAAGAGTCACTATGATGATGTACTATCAGAGAAAAGAGTCACTGTGATGATGTACTCTCAGAGAAAAGAGTCACTGTGATGATGTACTATCAGAGAAAAGAGTCACTGTGATGATGTACTAACAGAGAAAAGAGTCACTGTGATGATGTACTATCAGAGAAAAGAGTCACTGTGATGATGTACTATCAGAGAAAAGAGTCACTGTGATGAGTTACTATCAGGGAAAAAAATCTCTGCATTATGCTAGTTTCACAAATAACTTTTTTCTAACTTTCAATCATTTTCAGATTTTACAATTTTGTCGTTATGTACCCAGACCAATTTAAAAATATCTACAAGCATTACAATTAGTGAAGTTTCTTTTTCGTAAAGAAATCATCCCGGATACACTCTCATATGACTGTACTTTCTACGTTCTATAATGGAGATGATTTGAATATCAGTTTGTAGAGTCACTGTAAAACACCTGACGCAGTGAGTCATACCTTCTTTGTGATGAGTTTCTTTTGTGAGTCACTGAGAGTAAACAGGTGAAACGTTTTACCGTTCATTCATTGATAGTTTATATCTAATAATGACACTTTAAGTCACAGTTAGCAAAACGTAGTTCAGTGAATTTTAAATTATCAGTATCCTGATTAGGTGAATAGAATAATATATTTAGAGCGTTTTTAAATATAACGCGCCTATGTATGTGTTTTATAATAAACTGCTAATAAATATAAGTGATCTAAATTAATTACTGATAAATTAGTATAATCTCTCAATTTTAATTTCACCAATTTTTTTTTTTTTTTCACGATATAATGGAATTATATATTGATTTCTCTATCTAATAATAAATTTGCGAATTGTGAGAATGAGCGCCTCTAGTGAGTAAATTTTGTGCGCAAATGTCAATTCCCTATATTTACGGATCTCTTGTTTTGTTTCTGCTGTGACGTCATGCTTGAAGTTGTGTGTTGCAGAAATATTTTAATTTCGCCCTAGGCTAGGAATAGAAAGTGTTTTGAATAGGATTTTCAGTGATTGATGTGCAAAAATTTACTATCTACCTACCTACTTCTATCAACGAATCCTTTCTGTAAGTATAAACACCTACATATCCGTTACCCTTGAGTTAATTTAGAGATAAATCATAAGTAGATACCTACGTGCCTAAATTAGTAAAATTTAGTTAGGTACTACCTAACTAGTTTCAGTAGTTTGTTTCCTGAATTAATGGTTTATTTAGCAGTCCGAACTTAAAGACAGACTACATAAACTTGTTCTTATTTTCCTTTTAAATTATTCATCCTTAAATTTTGAATTTTCATCTTATTCTTATCCAGGATCCTCTTGCCTCTTGGTATTTCAGTTTGCAAACAAAGCATGCACAATCAGTCTCCAGATATTTAATTCTTCGTGCAATTTCTCTCCAAAGATTTCTAAATTTCTCTCCAAAATGTTGAAAATGGCCATAAATCTCAAAAATAACTCAAATAGTTACATGTAAACCAGTCTGTATTTGGTGCACAAAATTCCACTGACTTTTTTAAAAAGATAAAAAAATCCACCATAAATTTCCAGTAATTTGGCGGATCCACCAACATTTTACCCATTTTTTCACCGAAAATTAATGGTAACATACTATAGGAGTAAATAGCTGAAAATCCACTGACTTTGCCAGAATATTATTTACAATGTAGAAAAATTTCACCGACATGTCAGTGGAATTTACCACGAAACACAGACTGGCATGTAATGTAAACATAGGAATTAATTAGAAAATTGTCACCGCCGGCGCCCACCGGATAATTCAGCCAAGTAAAATAGTACGTCTCATAAACTCACCATTTGTCTCTCCAGCTCTCTCCAAAATTCAACCAATTCTCTCCAAAATGATCAAATTTTCATAAATTCTCTCCAAAATAACATTGTAGCATAGGAGAAAAATAGATAAAACTCGCAATTTGTATCTGAAGGGCTCAAAATAACTGTCACAAACTCGCCATTAAAATGGCGAGTTTGGACATGCTTTATTACTTGGTAATTCAGGAGACTAATTTCAATTTTCAAGGCCTAAATAGTTACCAGATAAACTTCACAACTTCATGCATCTTTTGCAAACTGGTCAATGGTCTTTGGTAAATTGGTGCACTGAACTCTTGTTACTCTTCTGACTTTTTGTCTTTTTCAAAATTCTGGAAAAGGTGAGGTGAGCCAACATTTTTCTTCAATTTGGATTAGTTCAATGGTCCTCAAAGAGTCAAACTGTCAAAGTTGAAGAGTATGGCTCATCCATATTTCAAAGTAGTAATATGGACAAAGTCGCCAGTATATTGGCGACTTTTGAGTGGTGAAATAAGTTGAAAAACATGTAAATAACAAGTAAATCACTCATAAAATAGTCTCAAGAGATGCACATTCATCCAACTAAAATAGTATGTCTCCTAAACTCTCCATTTGTCTCTCCAGCTCTCTCCAAAATTCACTAAATTTCTCTCCAAAATGATCAAATTATCATAAATTCTCTCCAAAATAACATTGTAGCATCGGAGAAAATTAGATATTTCTCGCCATTTGCAATTGAAAGGCTCAAAATAACTGTCACAAACTCGCCATTAAAATGGCAAGTTTGGACATGCTTCATTACCTGGACATTCATCAGACATGCCAGGTAATAAAGCATGTCCAAACTTGCCATTTTAATAGCGAGTTTGTGAGAGTTATTTAGAGCCCTTCAATTACAAATGGTGAGAAATATTTAATTTTTTCCTATGCTATAATGCTACCATATGATTTTGGAGAAATTTTTTGGTAATTTGATCATTTTGGAGAGAAATCTGGTTATTTTTAGAGAGCCAGATGGAGAGTTTATGAGACATACTATTTTACTTGGCAGACATGAAGCATGAGGATATTTTCAAGTGTAAAATCTTCTCTAGGAAGTCAAATTTCTTCTTTATAGTATATATCTTAAATGGCGACCTGGATCAATTTTCTCAATAAACTGGCGACTTTCCTGCCACACTTTGAAACATGGTGGCTCATATACTCCAAGTAAAAGAGTATGGCTCATAAACTCTCCATTTGACATTTGTTTCCAAAAGAAAGCAAAATTTCTCTCCAAAATGATAATAGGCTAATTATTATAATTCTCCCCTTAGTAATAAAGCATGTCCAAACTTGCCATTTTAATGATGAGTTTGTAACAGTGTTTTTTTTTTGAGCTCTTTAATTGCAAATGGTGTGAAATGTCTTATTTTTCCCTATGCTACAATGTTATTTTTGAGAGAATTCATGTTTTCTCATCATTTTGGAGAGAAATTTGGTTTATTTTGGAGAGACCAATGGAGAGTTTATGAGCCATACTATTTTACTTGGATTCTCTTCAAAATACTCCAAAATAGCATTGTTACATAGGAGAAAATTAGATATTTCTTGCCTCTGGGCATTGGCAATTAAAGGGCTCAAAATAACTCTCATAAGCTCGTCATTAAAATGGCAAGAAAGGACATGCTTTATTACCTGGCCTATCTTTTCATTGTCTCTGCAATCTCCATCTCTCTCTCCAAATCTGGAAAATCATCCAAATAACCAAATGGAGCCAAATTTCTGATTCTTTCTGGACTCCAGTATGATGAAATTTTCTTAAATTCTCTCAAAAATAACATTGTAACAGCAGCACCACTCTGTATAATGTGTCTCCTGACTTGCCAAGATTTTAATTTGAGGGAGACTTGCTCTCTTAGCAGCAGCCAAGTAAAATAGTATGGCTCTTAAACTCTCCATTTGTCTTGCCAGCTCTCTCCTAAAATAACCAAATTTCTCTCCAAAATGATCAAATTATCATAAGTTCTCTCCAAAATGACATTGTAGCATAGGAGAAAAATAGATATTTCTCACCATTTGCAAATGAAGGGCTCAATATAATTGTCACAAACTCTCCATTAAAATTGCGAGTTTGGGCTTGCTTTATCACCTGGAGTAGCAGATTCAGAATCTCCCGCAGTTAAATTAATGGTAGCATAGAAATTTCAAGATCTCCTGGAGAGATCTCTCCTATTTCTAAAAAATTGGGCTCAGATTTTTTTTGCAGAGAGTCTTTGATAAATGTTCCATATTCTGCAGTCTGGGTAACATAAGAATTAACCAGTCTGAAGATTGTAGCAGAATTTGAGTATTAATCCAGTGCCCAAGTCCTATTTAATTTCTATGTTCCCATGTTATTTGCTGTGAGCCTGCGCCCAAATCCCATTTTCTGTAAAAAAAATCCTGGGTCTGTAGAGACCTTCTCAGTTCTTTTCAAACTGGATAATTAATTCAAAATCTCCCTCAGTCCTCAAATTTAAAATTGGGTGCAGACTGTTTCATCAGATATGAAACATAATGATGTTTTCAACAGTAAATTCTTCACTAAGAAGCCAAATAACTAAATGTTGGAGTCTTTTTCCAAATTAACCCCTGTCCTATGTCATGGTAAATTCCATTGTCATGTTGGTGGAATTTTTCCCCCTTTTGAAAATGATATTCCTACAAATTTGTTGTTTTTCAGCTATTTATTCCTACGTTAATATAATACCATTAATTTTCAATTTCCAAATAGTGATAATGTTTCTGAATCAGCCAATTTATTGGAAATATGTTAATTGAAAATTTTTCAGGTTTTTGAAAAAGTCAGTGGGTTCTTGTAGCTACAACAAAAATACTGATATTTTTATGTGTAATTATTGAAGACATTTGTGATGATTTTTATCATTTTTGAGAGATTATATAATATTTTGGATATAGGGTCACACGGGTTAATTTCGGAACTTACAAGATTTTTGCGGCCCTCTCAAGTGTCTCTAAAACAATCTTAAATTAAAATGTTGCTAACCAAAAGAAGTGTATTGCATGTTTTCATTTATTTGTTAGAATCAAAAGAAGTGCAGTGCTTGTTTAAGTTAATTTTTAAGTTAATGTGTGTTTTGAAGCCATTATTCAGTGGTTAGAGGCTGCAGCTAGCTACCATGTCACAATTTAGTGAATTTACCTTATTGTCTTGAAAATAAAATCTTGAGACACAGTTGGGCATACTTTGCAGACTGGACAGTATAGGGTAGACATCCCTTTTTTTTGTTCACAGTAAAATCAATTTAAATATGAAGATATGGGAGTAAAAATAGTGTCAGTATAGGAGTTGATTCAAATTGTTAGTAAAGAATATCCCGAATTATTAAAATCTCCTTATTCTGCAAGCTGGGATAAATTGAGGGTTTATGTACCGTACTATTTTTATTAGGGATTCGGACAAAGTAATTTGGCCTATAGTGTTAATTGGACTTAGCTATTAAGTGAATGAAAACTAATAAATATTGATATTATATTTTAGTCTGTCACTTAATGTTAACTGAAACTATAGAATATGAGATTTCTTAGGGATTTTCTGTGCAAACAATCCTTTATTACGCAGAATGCGGAAGATTATATCTTGGACGGCATTTATTTATTTATCATCTTGTTATTCGCATAACTGAAAAGTATTAAACCGAATTGCCTGAAATTTGGTGGGAAGATTGGTCAATGTCCAGGAACCATCTGGTAGAATCTTGGGAGCGATCCGGTCAAAAATCAAGGTCATTTATAACTCACTAGCTAATTCTAAAAGTGTTCAACTGTATTGCATGAAACTTGGTGGGACGATTGGTCATCATTAGTTTATTAGATTTTGGAAGCGAACAGCTCAAAGGTTAAGGTCAAGGCCGTTTATAACTAGAGTATTATTGGATGGTCAAGGTCATTTGTAAGCGGCGGCAAAGGTACACACTTCAGTTTTCTCTTATATTTACATGTATTTTCCTATATTTGAAGGTAAAACAGAATTAATTCTTGGAGAATACTTTACCAGTTTCCGCTGTACATACCTACCCTAATTAATTGGCATGAAATCTAAATTCAGTAAATCCATTTATGTGTAAACTGTATAGTAGGGTGGACAATGATAGAAATTGGTAAAAAACACGATATGAAAAATTTCAGCCCAATTGGGTAACATCTCCTGCCCCTGGGGAAGGGGGGAATTATTGAAAATAAGCTGATAACCCCCATTATCTAATGTGATATTAAACTGGGTTCCTGACCAACTTCTATAACAGCATACATTATGATGAAGACCTGATAATTTCATTTTAGCAATATCATAGGCTATAGCTCTACATGAACATCTTCTACCTCCGCGGGGTCGGGTGAAAATGCCATATTTTAGACATAATTGCAAATTTTTTAAATTCATCGCGACATTACAATAGGATTTTGACTTTACTAAGAACTGCTACAGCTTCGAACATAATGTTAAAGGTCCATACATTTGATATAAACAAAGAAAAAACTCCACAAAATTATCTTCTGCCCCGGGGAGACAGGGTAAAATGTAAGATTTTAAATAAAATTGTGATTATTGATGTCACATGTTGTTTTATATTCCTCAGATTCGATTGTAATATGATCTGATTGGTTTAATGAGCTCTCCATGTTCTTTCAATTTAATTAATTTGATCGCATAGTAATATTTTACTCCCCCAACCCCTGTGGGGGGTGGCAAAATAAAATATTGTAACACGTATTTATGAGTTTTCTTATTATAATTGGAAGTTAATCCAAGACTGCATTAAATAGCAATATAAGAACTGCATTATGATGTTCAAAAATTTAATGTACAGCTCCCAGATTGCCAATGTAGTAATACTAGGCAACTCAGAACTCTCCATGTGGCAGTGGCTGAATGATTTTCACAATCCAGCTCCCTCTAACTACCATAGTTGAGCGATTTAATCACTACTTTTGTAGTCATCCATTGATTCAAATCTTTTTATCTTGGTTCTTGAATGGATTTGAGAACTGACAAATCAGTCAGTCTCTCTCACAATCATTTTTATTAATCGTAATAGGTAATAAATGATATTATTTTTTTTAATACTAGCTGTATCAGCAAAGTATCGGCACTTTTTTGCCGATGCCGAGTCCCGTTGCCGGAAAAATTGCTAATACCGCTACTTCGTCCCATGTCTAAAATAGAATAGGGTGCAATAGGTTTGCGAATGCAGTATAACCTGGAGGCACATAGGGAGCAATAAACAACAAACTAATGTAAATCTGTTGATCGGTTATTGCCCACATGTGTAGGTACCAATATGCAATGCTTGAAATTTTTATTGTTAGCATGTTGACTGTGTATGCTCAAAACGAAGTCTAGCCTAACTGACGTTTCTAAAGTTGTAAATTTACATTAGTGCTTCTGTATCACGTGTCCCACGATAGCGAGAGGAGCTGAGTATCTCTCTGTGTACCTATTGATATTGTCTATGATAAAAACAGTGGTATAATTGTAGTTCACATTATTACGATTTAATTCTTGCTTTAAATATGGACAGTGGTATATATTTGTACCACTTCGTCTATCAGTAATATAGATAGTGGCGCAAATGTGTACCAATACATAGTTGACGTGTTAATATCAATATAATGAGACAATTAAAGTTTAAGTAACCCACAATGACAATTTAAACTGCACTAATGTTAGAAAAGTAAGAACCAGTGAATTGATAGTTTTGGTGTTCAATACAGTCATATGGTCATTGATGGTTCTCAAATATTGTTTACATTGTCTTGCTGCTCATAGACTTTACTAAATGTGGATTATTTTTCACCAAGTACTAAAGTATATCTATACTTTACCATCATGAGAACAAAATAATGAGTACGACGATTTTAGCGACAGATGAGGATTTATGTGAGTGTACCATGTTATGTTAAGATAAAGATATATTAGTAATGGGTATATATTTTTCGCCATTTTCCTCGGAAAGTATCTATTGTTGCCATACCATACGAGTTAAATTCATTGCCGTTCAGAACACTGTTTTGATACTTTGTTTTCTTTCCTGGGATATTCCTTCAATATCCCAGGAACAAATACTTGTTTACTGCTTAGAATGATATCTATAGGGTTACTCTACAAGCATATGGATATTATTTTTGTTTCATAATGTTTATATAATGTCTGTTCTCTCTTCATTTGCCAGTGTTTTTTCTCATTCTTATAAATTAATTTAAATTCTTCTAAAAATCTTAACTTTTTTAATAATTTATCCACAGGGGCTCTATCCTGAAGCTGTCTGTGGTGAATGGAAGAGAAGGGGTGGTGTCATATGGGCCCCAAACTGTTGTAATTTGGATTATGGATTGTCTTTTTCATTTTAACCATGGTTATCATTTTTTAACGCTACATACTGTTTTAGAGGATAGCGCTAGGGTTATGCTCTTCAACTACAAGGTCTTAGATTTTGTGTTGGGTAGACTCGTAGACTTCATTTACTATCACCTCTTCATTTTCCTCTTAGATTTTGTGTTAGGTAGACTCGTAGACTTCATTTACTATCACCTCTTCATTTTCCTCTTAGATTTTGTGTTAGGTAGACTCGTAGACTTCATTTACTATCACCTCTTCTTTTTCCTCTTAGATTTTGTGTTAGGTAGACTCGTAGTCTTCATTTACTATCACCTCTTCATTTTCATCTTAGATTTTGTGTTAGGTAGACTCGTAGGCTTCATTTACTATCACCTCTTCATTTTCCTCTTAGATTTTGTGTTAGGTAGACTCGTAGGCTTCATTTACTATCACCTCTTCATTTCCCTCTTAGATTTTGTGTTAGGTAGACTCGTAGGCTTCATTTACTATCACCTCTTCATTTTCCTCTTAGATTTTATGTTAGGTAGACTCGTAGGCTTCATTTACTAACCTTGGTTAGTGACTGCATTCACAGAGTAGCTTTTCCGCATACATGAGCATTGTCAGCATTGGTGGTAGGTGACTTTGTTCATGGAACCACTTTCCTTTCTGACTGCTTCTTTTTTTCTTTTGTACTTAATTTCCTTTATGGTCTTTGGTTCCGAACCAGACGTTAATCCCCCACTAAACTATTTAATGATGTTAAAAGTTAATTCTCTCCCCTGGTACCACTCATCCTAATTTATGTTTGCTATCAATTACTTAGCATTGGAAATTGTAATGTGGTGAGAAGTGAATGAATATAATTTATTTACATGGTATACAATAATAAATAATATGGCTTATAACTATTTCTAAATTTTATGATCTATTGATCACCACTCTCCATTTGGTGATTTACTCTCCATTTCCCTCTCTCCATTTGGTGATTTACTCTCCATTTCCCTCTCTCCATTTGGTGATTTACTCTCCATTTTCCTCTCTCCATTTGGTGATTTACTCTCCATTTCCCTCTCTCCAGTTATTGATTTACTCTCCAGTTGGTGATTTACTCTCCATTTCCCTCTCTCCAGTTGGTGATTCACTCTCCATTTCCCTCTCTCCAGTTGGTGATTTACTCTCCATTTCCCTCTCTCCAGTTGGTGATTTACTCTCCATTTCCCTCTCTCCAGTTGGTGATTTACTCTCCATTTCCCTCTCTCCAGTTGGTGATTTACTCTCCATTTCCCTCTCTCCAGTTGGTGATTTACTCTCCATTTCCCTCTCTCCAGTTGGTGATTTACTCTCCATTTCCCTCTCTCCAGTTGGTGATTTACTCTCCATTTCCCTCTCTCCAGTTGGTGATTTACTCTCCATTTCCCTCTCTCCAGTTGGTGATTTACTCTCCATTTCCCTCTCTCCAGTTGGTGATTTACTCTCCATTTCCCTATTTCATTTTCTAGTCTACTTCATGAATAACACTTCATAGCAACTTTATAACTAATTATTCAATTAACCAACATCAATCTTAATTAGTATGAGCAGTAGGGTTAAATAAAGACCATCCCATGTATTTGGTAAGTGATTTTGTTCATGGAGTAGCTTTTCTGCATCCATGAGCTTTGTCACCATTTGTAGTAGGTGACTATGTTCATGGAGCCACTTTCCTTTCTGACTGCTTCTTCCAGTGCCTTGTATTTAATTTCCTTTTAACGTAAGCTATATGGCCCTTGGTTCCCCTACTTAACTAATTAATTTACTCACTTTCAGTTCAATTATTAATTGTCTCTTAATTTACTTCATATACCCAATATAATGCAATTCAAAACATTTATTTATTCGACAGTATAATATGAGAACTGTCTGTCCGTCTGACGATTTTATAAGTTAATAACTGCTAATTTGTGGCCATGGCTCAGTACGGCTATATGTATTTAACTACAAACATATTATATTGATTGCATTACCAATGGATGAACAACAGGTACCGTACATAGTGTTTATATGCGTAAATAATACAATATATACAAGCATATAATATAATAAATAAATAGTAAGACTGTATAAAATTTATCATTCTTCACACACCGTTATCTTGCGGTAAATTTATCACAGGCCTTTATTCAATTTACTTCTGACGTCAGACTGGTATAGAGTTGAAATAGATCCCTTTTCGTAAATTATATATACGGAAGTTATAATCCTAATACAGACGTAAAAAGCTACCCTTTTAAAATGTTTATTTATGCATATCTTTATTTAAATGAGCGTATATAATTCTGTTATAATTTAATTAAGAAATGCATATTTATCTGTAATTACCAACTGTTATTTTAATCCTCAGTGTATTTATTTGCTCCGTTATTTGATAATAGTAATAGGGGAAGTCACGAATCATTGACAGTTCTACATTTCCGATCATATGCCGAAGAGAGAAAATTATTTGACATTTTAACTCTGTATTTTAATTGGTATCATTGATACCTGTATGCATCATGGATACCAATTAAAATAAGTCGAAATATTATTTTCTGATAGAAGATGTGAACCAGTTCACCAATTGGTAAATCTGTTATCAGTTGAGCTATCAGTAGCAGGCAGCTCTGCTCGTGCAGCTTTCTCACATGTTTCTCAAATGGTGCAGGCAGATTGTTGTTTTTCGACAGTGTCGACCCCTACCGCCGGTCGGTCGGTATCGTTGGGTGGGCGGAGAGTGCGTGTGTATGTGTGTAAGGGGCGCCGCGCACCCCGATCGATAGCTAGTATAGAGATGCGTGAAGCAGCCTTCCTTCCACCCGCAAAACTCAAACAAAATTCATAAGACAGCCAACTCATTCTGAATTCATTAGAAATGTTAGCTAGTCAGTTTGAACCACTTGGAACCAATGAGGTGGTCAGTTTGACTTGACCTTTACTGTTAATGACCCTCAATTCATCACATCTGCAACATGTGTGGATACATCTCGTGTGGATGTGTAACACCATTCGAATGGATAGGGCAAGTTGCGAGTTGTCGAAACGTTCCACATTGTCGATCCTATAGGGAAAAAGATAGCTCGTTATTTCAATTTGTATCCATGATACCTGTCAGTATCATATATACCAATTGCACTATAGTGAGTTTTAGGTGTTCGACAATGTGTGTGTGTTCGATAAGTGGTGCGTTTGCCTGCCTCTCAGTGTGTCCATGGACTCTGTGCAGTGCTGAACTCTGTGCCACTGTACCACTCTGTAGCTATGCCACCACCAACAGTCCAGACTGAGCACCATGGTGCAGAAGCTGCTGTGTAGGGGGGTGAGTGAAAGAGAGCCCACGGGGTGAAATGACACCAATGGGTAACCTAACCAGCTATATGATCTAAGGGGAGGGTGACAGTGCACTCACTCTCTTCTCTTGAACTCCTTTCTGCACTCACTCACTCTCTTCAATTTCTTCTCTCACTCTCTGTTTTTGTTTTGGTCTTATTTGCTGCACTATCTGTTACTAATTTTCTCGGGTGTATTGCTCTTCAATTAGGTCCTTCCCTTGAATTAACAGGAGTAAACCTATCAGTCCTTTCTTACGTTCACTCTCTGGTAGCTACTACAGCAGAGTAGTTAGTCTCTGGTAGCTACTACAGCAGAGTAGTTAGTCTCTGGTAGCTACTACAGCAGAGTAGTTAGTCTCTGGTAGCTACTACAGCAGAGTAGTTAGTCTCTGGTAGCTACTACAGCAGAGTAGTTAGTCTCTGGTAGCTACTAGTAGTTAGTCTCTGGTAGCTACTACAGCAGAGTAGTTAGTCTCTGGTAGCTACTACAGCAGAGTAGTTAGTCTCTGGTAGCTACTACAGCAGAGTAGTTAGTCTCTGGTAGCTACTACAGCAGAGTAGTTAGTCTCTGGTAGCTACTACAGCAGAGTAGTTAGTCTCTGGTAGCTACTACAGCAGAGTAGTTAGTCTCTGGTAGCTACTAGTAGTTAGTCTCTGGTAGCTACTAGTAGTTAGTCTCTGGTAGCTACTAGTAGTTAGTCTCTGGTAGCTACTAGTAGTTAGTCTCTGGTAGCTACTAGTAGTTAGTCTCTGGTAGCTACTAGTAGTTAGTCTCTGGTAGCTACTAGTAGTTAGTCTCTGGTAGCTACTAGTAGTTAGTCTCTGGTAGCTACTAGTAGTTACTCTCACCTCAGAGTGATAATAACGATAAAAAGCAAGGACTGACTTACTGTGAAGATGAGCAACTGAATCATAACATTGGGAAAAGAGTCAGGGACTGAAACTTTCAACATTAAGTAATGTTATAATTGAATGAAGTCGATTGGTTGTTTGCAAGTCTTTGATAATCATTTTAATCATTTCAAGGTTTTGATAATCATTTTAATCATTTCAAGGTTTTGATAATCATTTTAATCATTTCAAGGTTTTGATAATCATTTTAATCATTTCAAGGTTTTGTTAATCATTTTAATCATTTCAAGGTTTTGATAATCATTTTAATCATTTCAAGGTTTTGTTAATCATTTTAATCATTTCAAGGTTTTGATAATCATTTTAATCATTTCAAGGTTTTGTTAATCATTTTAATCATTTCAAGGTTTTGTTAATCATTTTAATCATTTCAAGGTTTTGATAATCATTTTAATCATTTCAAGGTTTTGTTAATCATTTTAATCATTTCAAGGTTTTGATAATCATTTTAATCATTTCAAGGTTTTGTTAATCATTTTAATCATTTCAAGGTTTTGATAATCATTTTAATCATTTCAAGGTTTTGATAATCATTTTAATCATTTCAAGGTTTTGATAATCATTTTAATCATTTCAAGGATTTGTTAATCATTTTAATCATTTCAAGTCTTTGATAATCATTTTAATCATTTCAAGTCTTTGATAATCATTTTAATCATTTCAAGTCTTTGATAATCATTTTAATCATTTCAAGTCTTTGATAATCATTTTAATCATTTCAAGTCTTTGATAATCATTTTAATCATTTCAAGTCTTTGATAATCATTTTAATCATTTCAAGGATTTGTTAATCATTTTAATCATTTCAAGGTTTTGATAATCATTTTAATCATTTCAAGGATTTGTTAATCATTTTAATCATTTCAAGTCTTTGATAATCATTTTAATCATTTCAAGGTTTTGTTAATCATTTCAAGGTTTTGTTAATCATTTTAATCATTTCAAGGTTTTGTTAATCATTTTAATCATTTCAAGGTTTTGATAATCATTTTAATCATTTCAAGGTTTTGTTAATCATTTTAATCATTTCAAGGTTTTGATAATCATTTTAATCATTTTCAAGGATTTGATAATCATATTTAATCATTTATCATTTTCTCCACACACTACTACCTATTTCAATTCAAAGTAACTAATTACTTTTTTCCCCATGTTGTTACCCTGTGTCTCTCCTTCCATTACCAGTACATTAATTAATAAACAATGAGGGGGAATACTCTCCATACTGTACTAAACAACTAACGAATAAATTATTCTATTTATATAATATATTTATTTTATTTATATTATATATTTATTTAGTGGTATTTATTTCTATTATAAACAATATGCCCACTTCTTATCATGTTCAATTGTTTGCATCTTCATTAAGTTGTCCTAGCTCTTTCCCAGGCAAAATGGAGTTATTCCTGGGATAATAAGGGAATATTGCAGGAAAGAATGAGTTATTCCTGGGATACTGAGGGAATATCCCAGGAATAATCCTTCTTGCCTAGGATATTTCCTTAATATCCCAGGTGTGTTTATATCATTAGTATGTGATAGTTACTATCACAGTAATAGGATAGTAACTATCACAGTTATGGGATAGTAACTATCACAGTTATAGGATAGTAACTATCACAGTAATAGGATAGTAACTATCACAGTAATAGGATAGTAACTATCACAGTAATAGGATAGTAACTATCACAGTTATGGGATAGTAACTATCACAGTTATGGGATAGTAACTATCACAGTTATAGGATAGTAACTATCACAGTAATAGGATAGTAACTATCACAGTAATAGGATAGTAACTATCACAGTAATAGGATAGTAACTATCACAGTAATAGGATAGTAACTATCACAGTAATAGGATAGTAACTATCACAGTAATAGGATAGTAACTATCACAGTAATAGGATAGTAACTATCACAGTAATAGGATAGTAACTATCACAGTAATAGGATAGTAACTATCACAGCAATAGGATAGTAACTATCACTGGTATGTTACAAGCAGTTTTAATGCTAAGGAATTTCCGTTCTACACTCAGGAATTTTGCATCCACATTCACCGATGTGACACTTGTTATATGTGTGTTATAACACTTGTTATATGTGTGTTATAGCACTTGTTATATGTGTGTTATAACACTTGTTATATGTGTGTTATAACACTTGTTATATGTGTGTTATAACACTTGTTATATGTGTGTTATAACACTTGTTATATGTGTGTTATAACACTTGTTATATGTGTGTTATAGCACTTGTTATATGTGTGTTATAACACTAGTTATATGTGTGTTATAACACTTGTTATATGTGTGTTATAACACTTGTTATATGTGTGTGTTACAATACGTTATAACACACTTATTATATGTGTGTTACATTACGTTATAACACACTTATTCTATGTGTGTTACATTACATTATTTACAAAGAATGTCTCTTCATTTCTTCAAGTTAGTATCAGCATAATAATTAGTTCTTTAAATTCATAAAATGATTGTGATGCAGCATCTGTTTCCTTTGTTAATTCCATCACACGGCTAATTAATACCTTCTTTATCTTTATTTGATCTAATTCTCCTAACCTTTATATCTTTTATTAACACTAGTACAGTACCTGTTATTGAGTTTAAATTATATTCGAATGCAAGAATGTATTATGGATAAACATATTCTCATTGAACTAAAAAATTGTCTCTCAAAAGCTAAAATATAATTTTTTAAATAATTAGTGTCAATATTATTGTAGCCCGAAGTCATGATACTGCCACAAATGATTTGTTTCTCCTTTTAATATGTATTTCTTAATAAAAGTGCGACACACAGACAGACAGACGGAGGCTGCTCTTATCATAGTATAGATTATAGAATATAGATGTAAGTCGTCTATACTAATAATTTCCCTCGTGTGTTTGTTTATTTGTTTTGTGTCCGATTTTACACTACGAGTATTAAACATGAAGAATGTAACTATGATACGCACGGGAATATATTGACTTGATATTTAAATTCCCCTGTTTTTATTCAATTTTTAAATGTATTTTATCTATAAAATAAATTAGACTATGCAGAAAATTTAATTTTAATTCAATTCATTAAAAGTAACCTAATAACGGGTAATAAATTACTATTGAAGACCCGTTATTTTTAACGGGCAATACACTAGTAAAATATAATAAGTCATCTTTCTTATTTCGTAATGACAAAAATCATAATTTGCAGACCATTTATTGTTAGTATAGATAAGAGATTGTATCTAGAGATAAGGCATGCTGTTAAATTATTTTACTGATATGTAGGGAAAAAGGGCAAACGGAAGCTTGTAGCTTAACTGATAGTTTGTAGCTTTGTATCGTATAGCTTGTGGCTTAGCTGATAGTTTGTAGCTTTGTATCGTATAGCTTGTAGCTTAGCTGATAGTTTGTAGCTTTGTATCGTATAGCTTGTGGCTTAGCTGATAGTTTGTAGCTTTGTATCGTATAGCTTGTAGCTTAGCTGATAGTTTGTAGCTTTGTATCGTATAGCTTGTAGCTTAACTGATAGTTTGTAGCTTTGTATCGTATAGCTTGTAGCTTAACTGATAGTTTGTAGCTTTGTATCGTATAGCTTGTAGCTTAACTGATAGTTTGTAGCTTTGTATCGTATAGCTTGTAGCTTAACTGATAGTGTATAGAGTAGCTATATAAATTTAATGGCAGAATTTGTAAAGAGTTCATTATATACCAACACCGTAGATTTTAAATAATTTCTAATTTATTAATCGAAATCATTCATTGAATCGTATAATAATTGGTGAACCTGAATATTACTTAGAGCGTGACGGACCACGCCAGGCAAATAAAGATAAGGAAACTATTTATGGGGGTGCTAAACGTCATTATATTTATACTAGTGTACTTTTCTGCTTAGTCTAATTTATTATATAGATAAAATACATTTAAAAATTGAATAAAAACAGGGGAATTTAAATATCAAGTCAATATATTCCCGTGCGTATCTTATTTATATTCTTCATGTTTTAATATCCGTAGTGTAAAAGCAGACAACGAATAAATAAACACACTGGAGAAGTTATTAGTATAGATATAATGCAACTTATACTTCAATCTTTTTTATTAACTCTGGAACGACTAGAGGGCCTGAGAGGCTTGTTCCGGTCAAATGTTAACCCTAAGGAGTTTGACTATCAGTATTAACGGGAAGGTTTGACTATGTGTCAAAAAAAAACACATGTCTTATTTATAAACCTACCAAACTGTATTTTTTACAAGTTGTTAGTATATATACTAAACTAATGTGTACCAAATTTAATTGAACATAAAATGAGAAATAAATATTTATAAGACATTGGCAATTGAGAGAGCAGAGCTGTGATTGGGTGGTGTGTGACCCAATCACAGCTTGAGCATGTGTCTGTTCTCCATGGAAACGTGGAGGAAAGTGTGTTGAGTGGTTAGCTAGCTGTTTTTTCTAAGTTGCCACACGTCACCACAGTACAATTAATTTACATGATTCACGCCGATACGTAAATATTTTTTAACTTTTAATTATAAAATATATTTATTTATGTAGGAACAAAGTCAAGAAAGCCTGTAAATTTATAGGAATGAAATGAAAGATATAAAGTAATTTAAAAGGACGTGTCCACACACGTCAAACTCATTAGTGTTAAGAGCTTCAGAAAATGATATAGTCTAAGACATACTTATAAGAAATCAATGGAAATAATGCAACAAATGTTGTTTTTATTTAGTTTTATAACAGTATATTACCATGCGGAAATTTGAAGCTAGGGTGAAATGCCTACACTGTTGTGTCACATTTTTTTAACGCTACTTGCAGTTTTAGAGGATAGCGCTAGGGTTATGCTCTTCAACTACGAGGTCTTAGATTTTGTGTTAGGTAGACTCGTATGCTTCATTTACTATCACCTCTTCCTTTTCCTCTTAGATTTTGTGTTAGGTAGACTCGTATGCTTCATTTACTATCACCTCTTCATTTTCCTCTTTCATGAGAAAGAGTTCGTTTTGGAAGAGTTTTAGATATAACAATTCATATAGTTTGGCTATATCAATTCATATAGATTGGCTATAACAATTCATATAGTTTGGCTATAACAATTCATATAGATTGGCTATAACAATTCATATAGTTTGGCTATAACAATTCATATAGTTTGGCTATAACAATTCATATAGTTTGGCTATATCAATTCATATAGATTGGCTATAACAATTCATATAGTTTGGCTATAACAATTCATATAGTTTGGCTATAACAATTCATATAGTTTGGCTATAACAATTCATATAGTTTGGCTATAACAATTCATATAGTTTGGCTATATCAATTCATATAGATTGGCTATAACAATTCATATAGTTTGGCTATATCAATTCATATAGATTGGCTATAACAATTCATATAGATTGGCTATATCAATTCATATAGATTGGCTATAACAATTCATATAGATTGGCTATAACAATTCATATAGTTTGGCTATAACAATTCATATAGATTGGCTATAACAATTCATATAGTTTGGCTATAACAATTCATATAGATTGGCTATAACAATTCATATAGATTGGCTATAACAATTCATATAGTTTGGCTATATCAATTCATATAGTTTGGCTATATCAATTCATATAGATTGGCTATAACAATTCATATAGATTGGCTATATCAATTCATATAGATTGGCTATAACAATTCATATAGATTGGCTATAACAATTCATATAGATTGGCTATAACAATTCATATAGATTGGCTATAACAATTCATATAGATTGGCTATAACAATTCATATAGATTGGCTATAACAATTCATATAGATTGGCTATAACAATTCATATAGTTTGGCTATAACAATTCATATAGTTTGGCTATAACAATTCATATAGTTTGGCTATAACAATTCATATAGTTTGGCTATAACAATTCATATAGTTTGGCTATAACAATTTATATAGTTTGGCCATAACAATATACACACAGTATAACAATATACACACACAGTATAACAATATACACACTCAGTATAACAATATATACACATATATCTTGTAGGCAGATTTCTCTAGCGTTATTTCAGTTGCAAACTTGGATCGTTTCCATCACCTTGGATCTCCTCAACTCCTCAGCCTTGAGTCTCAACATCTAACTAATAGTCTCTTACAAAACAACACTCTTATTATTCTCTGCAAAGGAATTGTACGAAATCATAGTTAAATGGGTTATTTTGAACATCTTTGTCAGAGGTTCTTTAAGTATTTTTCTCGCACACCCCTTTCTCTTCTCAGGTACCCCCCGAGCATTGTATTGCATTGAAATAGATTGAAAGATTTAGTAATTATTATGTGATAAAATGGCACATATATTTTATGTATATTCTCCATGATATTAACAGCAAGGAATGAACTTATAAGTAACATATAAAACAGTCATTCCAGGTACCCCATATAAACAATGCAGCCCCCAAAGGGGTGCCGGACACCCCATTTTAATAACCACTGGTCTCTAAAGGGCCGTACACACGTAGGGTTTTTTAAGTCTTTCCACCAGACTTTTTGCTAAGCTCCTCCTACTTTTTCAACAAGAATATAAGAAATATACCTACAGGTATCATGGATACCAACTAAAATAAATAATAATTATATCGTTTTTATTATATTCTCGTGGAAAAAGTAGGAGGAGCTTAACAAAATGTCTGGTGGAATGACTTAAAAAACCGTACGTGTGTACGGCCCTTAAAAATACCATGAGTATACTATTTTCCATCTCATTTTACATCTGAGGACCTCAATAAAATTTACAATTTTCCACTACATTTCATATTAATTAGGTGCCGACAAAAGCTATTTCCCGTGATTTATATTATTGTTGCTATGTTTTTATTATCATAAAACACAATAAATTAGACACTACTTTCTAAAAATAGTCTCTAGGTCTAACCATTTCTGAGTAGCTAATATCGCTGCAAGTAACACACCCAGATGTCATATTGTATAATAGATGAAGTAGAAACGAATTATTATTTTTCCATATATACCAATAGTATTCAATGAAATATTTCTTCAAGAACAAATATTTTTTATACAATTTTATCTCAATAACTTTTAGGAAAAGCTACCTTGTTATGGCAGTCTAGCTCTCTCACTGGGTCATGAGTATGTTCCTAACTCTTCTAAGGCATCTCGATACCAGTGCAAATATTGAGTATTGGTTGCTTCTTGCAGTATTTAATAGACATCTTCAGGGGCTAGAACAGTACCGATATGCCTTTTTAGTAATAGGGACTCGAATGTTGTAGTTATACATTTATTAATTTTTACAAAGTTACTTCTTGTTTTAGTGTGACACACCTGCCCCGTACAGGCGGGGCGTTTTCTAACGCGCGTTTCAAGTTATTAGAGGTTCAATAGATGTGTACACACTTAAATTCGCGTTTAGTCTCAAGCGCCCAGTGAACGCGCGTTTCATAATTTTTGATAAAACGTGCATTTGCCGGGTATTACCATATATTATATATGGTATATATAACTAGCGTTAGAAAATGCGCCGTTTGTACTAGGCCGATCAAAAGCGCCACGTTTCTACTAGAGGATAGCGCTAGGGTTATGCTCTTCAACTACGAGGTCTTAGATTTTGTGTCAGGTAGACTCGTAGGCTAAAGATTTAACATTACTATCAATAATTTGTCCATTACTCAATCACTTTAATCATCACAATTCACCAATTACTAGATACTGTGGAAGTTAATTAACAGTTTACATTTCTCTTGTTTCGTACCCAAATAATAGGGAAAGCCTGTAATCCTAATAATGGGCAATACGCATCAGGTTGCATTTGTTTACAGTCAGTTGATTGGGTTAACGTATTGGAATGAGTGTATCTTCATCTGCCTGATGACCTTTAATTAGCCAAATTAAGTAATTGCTCTACTTGGATATTTAAATGTGTTTGGGGATTGTAAGAGTGTTTATTTAAATACTATTCATTCTATGCCATTTTATACCTAAAGATCGACACATTTTGTAACGAATCAGTTCATAAATAATGGGGAGTCTATTGGAATAAATACTTTGATTAGTATATATGGATGACTTCTAAGTTAAGTGATTCATGTATTAATAGTTTGTCACCTGGTGATAGTCTATAGTCACCTGGTGATAGTCTATAGTCACCTGGTGATAGTCTATAGTCACCTGGTGATAGTCTATAGTCACCTGGTGATAGTCTATATAGTCACCTGGTGATAGTCTATATTGTCACCTGGTGATAGACTATATTGTCACCTGGTGATAGTCTATATAGTCACCTGGTGATAGTCTATATTGTCACCTGGTGATAGTCTATATTGTCACCTGGTGATAGACTATATTGTCACCTGGTGATAGTCTATATAGTCACCTGGTGATAGTCTATATTGTCACCTGGTGATAGTCTATATTGTCACCTGGTGATAGTCTATATAGTCACCTGGTGATAGTCTATATTGTCACCTGGTGATAGTCTATATTGTCACCTGGTGATAGTCTATATAGTCACCTGGTGATAGTCTATATTGTCACCCCTGGTGATAGTCTATATTGTCACCTGGTGATAGTCTATATAGTCACCTGGTGATAGTCTATATTGTCACCTGGTGATAGTCTATATTGTCACCTGGTGATAGTCTATATTGTCACCTGGTGATAGTCTATATTGTCACCTGGTGATAGTCTATATTGTCACCTGGTGATAGTGTCTATCACATGTTGTCTGTTTGTATCACCTCTTCATTTTCCTCTTCCATCCGTTTGTATAGTCACTGGTGCTTGTGTCCCTTTTCGTCACATTCCTTGGTAAGTGACTGCATTCACGGAGTAGCTTTTCTGCATCCATGAGCTTGTCACCGACGGTGGTATGTGACTTTGTTCATGGAGCCACTTTTCTTTCTGACTGTTTCTCCCAGTCCCTTGCACTTCATTTCCTTTTGACATCAGTGATAGGGCTTTTGGTTCCGAAGCAGACGTTAAACCCCACTAAATTATTATATATTGTCTATTTATAATACTATCTATGTGTTCAGTTTAATAGTGTTCAGCGCACACTAATACATATCAGTTCACTCACATATAAACATCATATTTCATGACATGCTGTATTGATGGTGTCAGTTATGTCCCTCACTCCCAAGTACTTGGCAGCTTTTGCCCAATTTATGGCTGTAGTTTTAATATTTATGGTCAAAGTGCCTGACCGCTTTAACAGTTTTAATTAATTGAGTTATGGAATATATGCAGGGAACTGTTGAGTTTTCTGATTGAAATACTTCACTGAAAAATACACACTGGATAAAATATGCAAATTCATTATTAGTTAATGCAGAAATTTGTTCTCACCATCGAACTGAAATCAGTTCTGTGTTCTGAAGGGCCGTACACACGTAAGGTTTTTGAAGTCTTTCCACTAGACTTTTTGCTAAGCTCCTCCTACATTTTCCACGAGAATATAAGAAAAAACGATATAATTATTATTTATTTCAGTTGGTATCCATGATACCTGCAGGTATTATGGATACCAGCTAAAATATATAATAATTATATCGTTTTTTTCTAATAGGATTCAAAAATCTCGTGGGAAAAGTAGGACGAGCTTAGCTAAAAGTCTGGTGGAAAGACTTTTAAAAAAACCCTACGTGTGAACGGCCCTTTAGTCAAATCGGGTAAAGGGTCTTCCTACAACTTAGACCCTCTGTAAACATATCAGCAGCATTGGTTGCAAATTTTAAATTCTACTCTGTTCTAATCTTTCTTTTCTTCTCTCCCGCAGGTTGTAAAGATGATGTCCGGTGATAGCGTGTCCCACTTCTCTTTGTGCTGAGCTGACTTAGCTATTAGCTCTTCACTCTGTACATACATGCTCCCATGTGATAAGTCTGTAAATACTAGATAAAACATTACCAAAGAGTGAGATTTGGTCTAGTGTGTGTTCATCGTTGTTCAGCCTCCGCTATCATTCCGCCCAACTAACTCCGTAAGCCGTGGATGTTTCGTGTCGAACTGTTCTTTTCTATGCAAAACAATCAACTCTCTCTGTGTATTTCTACGAAGCTTGTGTAGATAAATTCTGTGATACTTTCCTTCGTTAACTACTCCCATTCCATTGCTAGTGTCGTAAGGCCCTAGTTTACTAAGCAGAACCCAGTGTCTTCTAGTTCAAGTCTCTTGTACTTCAAAATTCCATGGTGTTGTCGATAGCACAGTGACACGAGCCAGCTTCTTCTCGTCCTGAATTACTCGATTTAGTTCTCCGCCTTCTGATGCCGCTAAGTTCTGCAGCTAATGGTGAGCCAATTCACCGCCACAGGACAAAGAAGGTAAACAGCATGTCCGCCTCTGCCTCCGCCGCAGCTCCTCCCCCACCCGCTCACAACAACCTCCAGTTCTACACGGTGGAAATAGGCGATGCCCGCTTCACCATTCTACGGCGGTACAGTAACCTCAAGGCCATAGGATCGGGAGCGCAGGGAATTGTCTGGTGAGTTCTTTTTATTTACAAGTTCATTTAACGACTCAGGAAGTCAATCGGTGACGTATTACAGATTAATTTGAAGCCTTCTGATTGAGATGTCTTTACCAGCCCTATTCTGTATACTGTGTCTTTACCAGCCCTATAAGATGTTGTTACTTTCCTATTCTGTGCCTTTACCAGCCCAGTGAGATGTTGTTACTTCCCTATTCTGTATACTGTGCCTTTACCAGCCCTATAAGATGTTGTTACTTCCCTATTCTGTATACTGTGCCTTTACCAGACCTATAAGATGTTCTTACTTCCCTATTCTGTATACTGTGCCTTTACCAGCCCTATAAGATGTTGTTACTTCCCTATTCTATATACTGTGCCTTTACCAGCCCTATAAGATGTTGTTACTTCCCTATTCTATATACTGTGCCTTTACCAGCCCTATAAGATGTTGTTACTTCCCTATTCTGTATACTGTGCCTTTACCAGACCTATAAGATGTTCTTACTTCCCTATTCTGTATACTGTGCCTTTACCAGCCCTATAAGATGTTGTTACTTCCCTATTCTATATACTGTGCCTTTACCAGCCCTATAAGATGTTGTTACTTCCCTATTCTATATACTGTGTCTTTACCAGCCCAGTAAGATGTTGTTACTTCCCTATTCTATATACTGTGTCTTTACCAGCCCAGTAAGATGTTGTTACTTCCCTATTCTGTATACTGTGCCTTTACCAGCCCTATAAGATGTTGTTACTTCCCTATTCTGTATACTGTGCCTTTACCAGCCCTATAAGATGTTGTTACTTCCCTATTCTGTATACTGTGCCTTTACCAGCCCTATAAGATGTTGTTACTTCCCTATTCTGTATACTGTGCCTTTACCAGCCCTATAAGATGTTGTTACTTCCCTATTCTGTATACTGTGTCTTTACCAGCCCAGTAAGATGTTGTTACTTCCCTATTCTGTATACTGTGCCTTTACCAGCCCTATAAGATGTTGTTACTTCCCTATTCTGTATACTGTGTCTTTACCAGCCCAGTAAGATGTTGTTACTTCCCTATTCTGTATACTGTGCCTTTACCAGCCCTATAAGATGTTGTTACTTCCCTATTCTGTATACTGTGCCTTTACCAGCCCTATAAGATGTTGTTACTTCCCTATTCTGTATACTGTGTCTTTACCAGCCCAGTAAGATGTAGTTACTTCCCTATTCTGTATACTGTGTCTTTACCAGCCCTATAAGATGTAGTTACTTCCCTATTCTATATACTGTGCCTTTACCAGCCCTATAAGATGTTGTAACTATTGTAAAAACATCATTCACAGTGACTTTTTTCTCTGATAGTACATCATCACAGTTACTCTTTTCTCTGATAGTACATCATCACAGTGACTCTTTTCTCTGATAGTACATCATCACAGTGACTCCTTTCTCTGATAGTACATCATCACAGTGACTCTTTTCTCTGATAGTATATCATCACAGTGACTCTTTTCTCTGATAGTATATCATCACAGTGACTCTTTTCTCTGATAGTATATCATCACAGTGACTCTTTTCTCTGATAGTACATCATCATAGTGACTCGTTTCTCTAATAGTACATTATCACAGTGACTTTTCTCTGATAGTACATCATCACAGTGACTCTTTTCTCTGATAGTATATCATCACAGTGACTCTTTTCTCTGATAGTATATCATCACAGTGACTCTTTTCTCTGATAGTACATCATCATAGTGACTCGTTTCTCTAATAGTACATTATCACAGTGACTCTTTTCTCTGATAGTACATCATCACAGTGACTCTTTTCTCTGATAGTACATTATCACAGTGACTCTTTTCTCTGATAGTACATCATCACAGTGACTCTTTTCTCTGATAGTACATCATCACAGTGACTCTTTTCTCTGATAGTACATCATCACAGTGACTCTTTTCTCTGATAGTACATCATCACAGTGACTCTTTTCTCTGATAGTACATCATCACAGTGACTCTTTTCTCTGATATTACATCATCACAGTGACTCTTTTCTCTGATAGTACATCATCACAGTGACTCTTTTCTCTGATAGTACATCATCACAGTGACTCTTTTCTCTGATAGTACATCATCACAGTGACTCTTTTCTCTGGTAGTACATCATCACAGTGACTCTTTTCTCTGGAGTACATCATCACAGTGACTCTTTTCTCTGATAGTACATCATCACAGTGACTCTTTTCTCTGACAGTACATCATAACAGTGACTCTTTTCTCTGATAGTACATCATCACAGTGACTCTTTTCTCCGATAGTACATCATCACAGTGACTCTTTTCTCCGATAGTACATCATCACAGTGACTCTTTTCTCTGATAGTACATCATCACAGTGACTCTTTTCTCTGATAGTACATCATCACAGTGACTCTTTTCTCTGACAGTACATCATCACAGCATCACAGTGACTCTTTTCTCTGACAGTACATCATCACAGTGACTCTTTTCTCTGGTAGTACATCATCACTGTGACTCTTTTCTCTGGTAGTACATCATCACAGTGACTCTTTTCTCTGATAGTACATCATCACAGTGACTCTTTTCTCTGATAGTACATCATCACAGTGACTCTTTTCTCTCATAGTACATCATCACAGTGACTCTTTTCTCTGATAGTACATCATCACAGTGACTCTTTTCTCTGATAGTACATCATCACAGTGACTCTTTTCTCTCATAGTACATCATCACAGTGACTCTTTTCTCTCATAGTACATCATCACAGTGACTCTTTTCTCTGGTAGTACATCATCACAGTGACTCTTTTCTCTGGTAGTACATCATCACAGTGACTCTTTTCTCTGATAGTACATCATCACAGTGACTCTTTTCTCTGATAGTACATCATCACAGTGACTCTTTTCTCTGATAGTACATCATCACAGTGACTCTTCTGTTATACATGTTTTTTTATCATAACGTATACTACCTATTTCGATTGTTTAACTAAAATTTAATTATATTTCTACTCCATTCAAATTACTATTCATTATCTTCTCCATTTATTGTAATAGGTACTTGTTATTTATATTTTTATTATTCTTCAATTATTTTCAAGTTGTAGATGTAATTAAGAAAATCGACTAAATATTATTTCATCCATCACTGATTATTAATGAAATGAAAATTTATCATGTGTTGCAGTATTAAGAGGTAGAAAAGGAGTTCATACAAGTCAAATAGTTATTCACCAACACATAAACCTATCACCTTAGCACTAGATGTAGAAATACAGCTTCTAAAGTAAGTAAATGACTATGGCTTTTAAAACCTATTCAATTACATGAGATCTAGTCACAGCATTTTTGACTACCATGCTACGTGATGTGTTTGGAGCGTTTAAAACGCTCCAAAAACGCTCTTGTGACATGACCCTACAAGTTGCTTCATAATTCATAACATCATTTCCTTGCTATCTTATTCTTCACCCCCACACTAAATTATAAACAGGGTCAGTTTTCTAACTAATATTTCTCGTTTGGTTTCAGTGCGGCTTTCGACTCTGTGACTCAGCAGAATGTAGCCATCAAGAAGCTCTCTCGTCCGTTTCAGAATGTCACTCACGCCAAGAGAGCGTACAGGGAGTTCAAACTCATGAAACTAGTAAACCACAAAAATGTGAGTAGCTACGGCAAACTCCTCTATAGTGAATGAGTTAGGATGTAGCCTCTATAGTGAACACATTTTCTTTAGTCTGCCTTAAAATAGTAATTTGAAGACTAAAATGTCCAGTATTATTCCTGTATTTTTCCAATGGCGCCCTTCAAACATACCAAACTCCAAGTTTCCCCCCACTTCACCTGATATCTCCCCCCAACTCCCCCCCATCTCCCCCCAATTCACCCCACATCTCCCCCCAATTCACCCCACATCTCCCCCCAATTCACCCCACATCTCCTCCCAATTCACCCCCACATCTCCCCCCAGATCATCGGGTTGCTGAATGCCTTCACCCCCCAAAGGAGTCTGGAGGAGTTCCAGGACGTGTACCTGGTGATGGAGCTCATGGACGCCAACCTGTGCCAGGTGATACAGATGGACCTGGACCACGACAGGATGAGTTACCTGCTCTACCAGATGCTGTGTGGTATCAAACATCTACACTCTGCTGGCATCATCCACAGGGTGAGGGATGAGTTGCCGTGCACTGTCATATTACCGTGCAAACAAAATACTTTTTCGTTGAAAATAGTCTCCAATGACAACATTCTACAATTTGAATTCACATTCCAAATTGTATCCATAATATATTGGACGTGTAGTAAAAGACCTGAGTTATGAAATGCACTCGAGTTATGATGTAGTTTTCTATATTTAAATTATAGAAAACTATAAGCGTCAAGAATTTCGTAATAGTTATCCCTCAATGACCATAGTTTTCTATGATTTTAATCATAGAAAACTATCTAGTGCACCTGAGATATGAAGTGTCTTTGAGTTATAAAGGAACCAATACTCATAACTCAGGAGTTTCCCTGTACCGTGAAGCCATAGACAATATTATAATATTTTTTAACTTATATTCAATTTTATATTATTTATTATACCCTTAGCTAACTGTATTTACTTTTTTCTCCCCAGGACTTGAAGCCCAGTAACATTGTAGTCAAGTCCGACTGCACTCTCAAGATTCTAGACTTTGGTCTGGCTCGTACAGCTGGCACCACTTTCATGATGACACCTTACGTAGTAACTAGGTACTACCGCGCACCTGAGGTGAGCAAAGCACTAGGGGTCTATGTGTTGTATCCGTGATACCTATCATGGATACCAATACAAAAAAAACAGAATGTAAAAAAGCAGTAGTGGTGTATGTGAAAAAAGCAGTAGTGGTCTATGTGAGAGAAAAGCAGTAGTGGTCTATGTGAGAGAAAAGCAGTAATGGTCTATGTGAGAGAAAAGCAGTAGCGGTCTATGTGAGAAAAACAGTAATGGTCTATGTGAGAAAAGCAGTAATGGTCTATGTGAGAGAAAAGCAGTAGCGGTAAGAAATCGTTTGTAATTTGAGTTATTTGACATTTCAATTCGTTATTTAATTGGGTAATTGGTATCCATGATACCTGATGGGTATTCTAATTAATTTCTACCTGCAGGTATCATGGATACTAATTAAAATATCCAGTTGGATACTCTTTTTCCTACATGATAAGGAAATTTGAAACTGTCCAATAATTCGTGCGTTACCCATTATAACTAACTATGACTATATTAAATTTTAAATAGACTAACTAAAGCTTTGTGGTGTTTTTTGCAGGTTATTCTCGGCATGGGCTACACAGAGAATGTTGACATCTGGTCAGTGGGGTGCATTATGGGGGAGATGATAAGGGGGGGTGTGCTATTCCCCGGAACTGACCACATTGACCAGTGGAACAAGATTATAGGTCAGTGTGACAAGCTGCTGTGATTTTTATAGGGAGTTTAGTTCATTTTCACTAGGTAACCAAAATATGTTCTGTTAGTCTATATAGGAGAAAAGAAGATTCTTCACAGTATTTTTAACTTGTATTCAATCTTGGAATTCATCAGCAACCAGCTGTCCAATCCCTTTGTGGTAAAACTCAACAATCATGAAGTGTGCAGTACAACAAACTAGCAGATGCAACAAACTAGATAACGACCACTTTGTTCAGTTTATAGTTGAACAGCAATACACGGCTGCCACTCGTTAAGCATCCAAAATACCCAAATTTTACCGCCAAAAGACTTGAACAGCTGGAGACTCGTCAGCAGATGGTGCTGGATGCCGATTATTTTGAAGACTAAATATGTTACACATAATTACTGTGAAGTCTTTTCTTTTTAAAACGACAGAACTTTTTTGGTTTTAACCCGAACATAAAGGGTGGCCTTATATTGGGACAGCAATCTGTAGATGTGGCACATCAGCAAAGTTAAAGTTGAGCAACCTTGTACGGGTCAAAGAAAGCATTTTAGTTTTAAAACTTTTGATACCTCTCAATTTATGTTTCATATGGCCTAGGTAATAACCCCTAAATTGAATGAAACTAGTAGATGATGTTTAAAATGTTTTCCCAGAGCAACTTGGTACTCCGTCACATGAGTTCATGCAGCGTCTCCAGCCCACTGTACGTAACTACGTGGAGAACAGACCTCGGTGTGCGGGGTACTCCTTCGACAGACTCTTCCCTGACGTGCTGTTCCCCTCGGAGCCTACGGACCAGAACAGACTGAAAGGTGGTGATACACAGCACTGTAGTGTCAAAGGTACCTGCAGGCTCCACTGTAACCTTCATATCCAACCAACAGACTCGGCTAAGTGCCAAATTATCGGTCAGTACTACATCTTCGGACATATCAGAATAAAACAATATAAAAATTGTTATTATTACACAGTGCTATCTAATAATTTTTTATATTGTTTTTTCTTATATGACCGAAGATGTAGTACTGACCGATAATTCGGAACTTACCCTAGTTAAAACTAGAGATTGGTTTTTAGTTTGAGTGGAGAAAACTGCAGTTAGCTTCCTAAACCTGTGATATTTTTAACTTCATTTTTTTTACTTTGATGGCTTTCAGTAAAAATTTTCATATGCAATAAGATTAAACTAAATAGAGTTTGGTTGACAAATAAGAAATTGAATTATTCCTTTGTCTTTTCTCATTTTTTATGTCTCAAATTTATTAATTTCATTTGAAATGATTTCATTATCATATTTTTTTCGAAATATTTAGTTAAAACAACCTCCCATCATTGCAAGTACACAGTTCGGGTCATATCAACCACCAACAGTGTATAGTTTTGTGTCACAACATGTCTAACTTTCTCTCTTCCATTCACAGCGAGTCAAGCGCGAGACCTGCTGTCCCGTATGTTGGTGATAGACCCCGAGAGACGCACTAGTGTAGACGATGCACTCATGCACCCCTACATCAACATCTGGTATGAGGAGAACGAAGTCAATGCGGTGAGTAGTGTAGATAGGGTGCATAATCTTAGTAATAAGAGTAGTGTAGATAGGGTGCATAATCTTAGTAATGAGTAGTGTAGATAGGGTGCATAATCTTAGTAATGAGTAGTGTAGATAGGGTGCATAATCTTAGTAATAAGAGTAGTGTAGATAGGGTGCATAATCTTAGTAATTTAGAGTAGTGTAGATAGGGTGCATAATCTTAGTAATAAGAGTAGTGTAGATAGGGTGCATAATCTTAGTAATAAGTAGTGTAGATAGGGTGCATAATCTTAGTAATGAGTAGTGTAGATAGGGTGCATAATCTTAGTAATAAGTAGTGTAGATAGGGTGCATAATCTTAGTAATGAGTAGTGTAGATAGGGTGCATAATCTTAGTAATGAGTAGTTTAGATAGGGTGCAATGAGTGCACCTAATGTAATTCTTAACATAAGTCAGTTAATCAGACTCGCACTACCCAAGTAGCGGTTGTTATGCTGCGATTGAATTTAAATACACTTAGGTTAGGCGATTTTTCATGCTGAAATTTTAGAAAAAATGCCCTGTCTGAAATAACCTAAAGACTTCATGCTAGGTTTTTAAATGTTATAAAGTTAGAGTTTGTCTTTGGAAACCTCGATTTTAAATTGGAATGTAAACAAGAGTAACTAATAATAGAACTGTCTTTTCTTGTCAATGTGTCTAATGGTGCGTGTTTTTCCCCAGCCTGCCCCTGGTCCGTATGACCACAGTGTGGATGAGAGAGAGCACACAGTGGACCAGTGGAAGGACCTCATCTACGCAGAGGTCATCGACAACGAACTCATCCACAACAACCATGGTGAGGAAAACAACAGTTGGGGCAAGTTACTAATTATTGGATGGTCTCACATTTTTAATCATATGAAAAATAAATGTGATTCAATATTTTAACTGGTCATTTTAATTTGTATCCATGATATATGCAGGTATCATGGATACAAACTAAATTGTATTTATTTCTTATATGATTGAAAATGTGAGACCGTCCAATAATTAGTAACTTGCCCCATTATGACCTTTACCAACTTTGTGTAAAAATAACTTCTCTAAACAACTGAAACATTTTTATCGATTCTCTGAAATAAATTTTTATTTTATATTTCAACCAAGGGGTTTAAAATTTCTAGAGCATAGCTGTGTCTTTATATTGTCTGGGCAGATTAGAGAAACTTGAATTATTCTCTTACTGATCTAGATGTTGTTACTTGGAATAATTACAATTAGAATACACCATCATCTTCCCCTGGGGGTGTGTACCCCGGGGAGAATTCCTTGGTAAAGGCTGCTTCACACATCACCGATATCCGTCCGGAACGTCACCGGTCAGTGATTTTTTATGACTGAGGAGAGCCGGTACTGTGTGAATGTGTCCGTTGAAATTAATGTAACGATATATTTTTTCACTGACACCGAATCACTGAGAGGAGAGTGACGGAGACGGACCGGTGACGTGCCGGACGGATATCAGTGATGTGTGAACCAGCCTTTAACTGCACTTTCATTGACGCTTTTCTTCCCCTTCTGTTATTTTATTTAATATTGGCAATTGAATAAGAAATGTGTGTATCATAGTTACCTATTACTGTGTCATAAGTTAGCAGTGTTATCGCCTTTTCCTATCGAGGTTTCTGGTCATTTTTACTTTTATTTCATTCGTAAAAATGAAAAAAAAATTAATTTAATTTAAAATTAGAAAAATTAAATAACTAATGTTATATTTTAATGATAAATAAAAAGTATATTAATAATTGTAAGTATTTCAATTATCCATGATATAACAAAAACATTCACAATATTTTTTTTTTTTTTCAGGTATAGCTCCCCCCAACAGTGGTGGTCCGTGTACTCCCCACCACAACCACCGGTCAGGTGCTGGCAACCCCCAAACTAACGTGGCAGCCGGCAACAACAGTGCTGTGAGCGGCTCCCCGCAGCCAAATGTTGCCTGCCAGGACACTTTAGTCACCTCCACTCTAGAGGGCAGCCATCGGCCTAACCACAGATAGGAGTATCACAACCACAAAAATTCCAATCAACACCAAGTGGAAGTAACCGTTACTGAGTGAGGAGTGTGTAGCTACCGGCTGATTATTTCAACGTGATGTAAAGAAATATAGTCATTATAGGGAGAACACTGAAAATATATTATTTGGTATCTATGATACTTGAAAGTTATTTTAATGGTATCTATGATACCTCAAGGTTATTTTAATTTATTCCCATGATACCTGTAGGTTATTTTATTTGTTTTCTATGCTACCTGCAGGTTATTTTAATTAGTACCCATGATACCTCCTGAAGGTATCATGGATACGACTGGTAATCTTATTGTTCTCTCTACAATAGATATATTTTAATGCTGTTTTTTAAGTGATAAAATGTTGAAATTTTCATCCGTTGTATGTAATTCTCATTTGGTGATAGTTACTCTATCCTATGGTTGGTTGCAACCCTGTAATGTGCGATTGGGGAAAAGATTCAAAATTTAACACCTGAATTTACTAAATTTATTATTTTTGCATTAAGATCTTGATAGGAGAAATTATAGTGTGATGCCCACCATGTATGGGTGGGTTTACCCACCATATAAATTTTGGTCAATAGAAACAATTACAGTCACGAATTTTTGGTGTTGGGAGTTAATTTGATTTTTATAAAAAAACATCACGAAATAAATGAAGATAAAAATTTTAATTTCGGCAAAATCCACTGAAAGTTAGCCATCAATTTTCTATATTCTGTAGGCATGTATTATATTGTATTCTTTTGTTACATAATTTACAGTAAGAACCTCCTCCTTTCAAAATTTAGTCCCTCTTCTCTTCTTTAGGGATAACTGCTGCAATATTTTTATTTTATTGTTGACTCTTTTAAGATGTTTTTTTATACTTCAGTGCAATGTAGAAATTTCTAGAGGTTAAAAGAATGAGTTTCTCGCTCTTACGATTCGCACTCATTCATGAGTCCTCAGTAGGGGCAAACACACCCAGCAAATTACTGTAGTTCTCATTCATCTTCATGAAAGTCATTCAGCAGAACTTTTCTCAATTAGCGAAGTGTGTTGACAAGCCCTAACTATTTTTTTTGGCTGAAATTGCGCCAAATTTCGACGTGACACACCAGTGAGTCGAGTCACGTCGCGAAAAAAATGTTCCTGAAAGGGCCTTCACTCCAATTGCCGGCACCTTATTTTTTAATTATGGTAATGAATAACACGTTTGTTCGGCGTAACGCAAGGTGCCGGTAATTGAGTGTTTCCCCTCTTTTTAAGGGCACATCAACACTCTAATCTGAGCCTTACTCTGCCTCTCTCTCTCTCTGCTGATGACTGACACTCATTCCTCTTATACCCGGTGAAGGGGCCACTCTTACTTGGCGGTAGCACGGATACCAACCATCAAATAGAAGTCTGTATCACAGATACGAAAGCAGGTTAAAAGTATCACACCTGTGAGACTCCAGTATACAGGGTTAATTTTATCCACCATACATGGTTGAGTTTCCCACCATATATAGTTGATGTGCCCCCCAAGTAAGAGTATCTCTCCACCCTATATACTTACTGTGTATATATAATACAGTGCTAAGGTCTCCCCTAGAGTAAGTTTCCTAAACATTTAGGGCGGTAAAAAGCTGTATATTAATGATTCCTTCACACTTTTGTTGTTTCAATTCATAGTGAACTGTCTGAGCCGCCACTAAGTAGGACATCGCTCCGCAATTCAAACACTATTGTTTGTATATAATTGATTATCCACCAATAAATTTGAAATTAGAATTCTATGTTTATTTGACCCTATGAAAGAAACGAGAGTTAATTAGATGTTTATATAAAATATATCATTACCCATACATTAAATAACAATGTGACTGTAACGGTAATATAGTTGTATTTAGATTTCTAAAGTTGCCGTAAGTGATAGAAGAGTATATTCTAGGTATAAAAAGAATGGCAAGAAACATTTACAAAAATACTATTAATTAAAAACAACTTATTCGTATACTAAAAAAATAATTAGGTAAAACTGACCAAATATCGAACGTAACATATGCCCAGTGTAACTTTTTTTGTTTTTTTTCAACTATATTTTTTTATTTAATAGACATAGATTATTGTGACACATTCTACAAATTACGCATCTTAAAGAAACAGCTGATAAATTAGGGTTAAATGGATAAATAGTCAGTTGTACCACTAGATGGCGTTGCTACAGATTTGGTGACAAATACTATGAACACAAACGTGACAAACGCACGCACAGAGATTGACGTTTTCACCGCTAGATGTCGTAATTATACAAGTTTATTCACATTAGAGGGTGTAAAAGTTACACTGGGTTTTTTAATTGTTTGTTCGATAACTTGGCATTTACCCCCTTAGTTTTCACTAGCTACAAACTGGAAGACGGACTTTAACATTTCAAATGGAAGCAGAAAATTACAGTGCAGATGTATACTATTAGATAATTCCCATTAGGGTACGTTTTTAATTATCGGTCAGTACTACATCTTCGGACACGTAAGTAAAAACGATATAATAAAAATTATTACATTTTTATTATTATATCGTTTTTACTTACGTGTCCGAAGATGTAGTACTGACCGATAATTAAGAACTTACCCTACTACTAAAAAAAAATCTAATTAAAAATTAAAATGAACAAAATGCGAAATAAAAAGTAAGCTATTAATGATTTACTCAAAATTAAAATTCCTTTAAATGTAACTAATATTTTCGTCAAGATTTTATAAAAATAACAAAAGCCCGCTTCACGCTGGTGTTTTTTTTTACACCGCGTTAAAAAAACCTTACTTAAAATGTGTTCACACTTGCGTTTTCATTATCGCTAGAGGAAAATCACATTAAATTTTTCCTTCAGTGATGAATAAAACCGCAGGACACATTTTAAGAACAGCGTTTTTTTTCCCGCGGCGTTAAAAAAACGCGGCAGGTTAAAAAATGCCCTTTCAATTGTAAATGCCTAATTTGTCATAGTATCAGCAAGCCACAGCAGCCATGACATAAATACCTAGTACGAGACAACCAATTTGCGCTAGGGAGGGTAGGACGCGGCGTTCTTTCAACAGCTGCGGTAAAATGGACACCAGAGAGATGTTCAGAAACGCCCCTGCGGTGAAACCCAGGATGTAGAGGTTGATGTCATCTGGAAGAGAAAAGGGACTTCAGCGGTGTTACCAGACTGGAACTGAAGCTTTGGAACCAAAGGCCATATCGCTGATAGAAGGAAATTAAATACAAGAGACTGGAAGAAGCAGTCAGAAAGGAAAGTGGCTCCATGAACAAAGTCACCTACCACCAGTCAGTGACAATGCTCATGGATGCAGAAAAGCTACTCCATGAACAAAGTCACCAACCACCAGTCAGTGACAATGCTCATGGCTGCAGAAAAGCTACTCTGTGAATGCAGTCACTTCCTTCAACGTAACTTACCCACAACAGAGCTGGAGCCAAGGGTGAGGGTGAAGAGGGCCCCGAGGAGACCAATGAAAGCGGTGTATAACTGGGCCTTTGCTGCCTCCCACCGGGTGAAACCTGGGAGAAAGGGACTGTTAGGGGGGTGTACCCAGGGGAAATAAAGGTGGGGACATAGATAATTAGGACAAGTTAATTTTCTGTGACACTCTGTGGGTAAGTAACGAATTATCGGTCGGTTCCACATCTTCGGTCAACGATAAAATAAAAATTAAATTTTTAGTATATCGTTTTTTGTTATATCTACCCATGACCGAAGATGTGGAACCGACCGATAATTCGCGACTTACTCTACCTAATTTCATAAATAGAGAAAAAACGACGAATATTAAATACAAACAATAATCATAAGAAAGAACAAGCTACAGTAAACTCCTCTATAGTGAATGACGTAGGATGTAGCCTGTACAGTGAACAAATTTTCTTTAGTCTACCATAAATTGCCATCAGTTATAGAAAACTAAAGACCATTCATGGCAGACTAAGTAAAATCTGCTCACTATAGAGGCTTCATCATAACTCATTCATTATAAAGGAGTTCACTATGAAGGACTCGAGGAGTTCTACTGTAGTTCACTATAGAGGAGTTCTACTGTAGTTCACTATAGAGGAGTTCTACTGTAGTTCACTATAGACGAGTTCTACTGTAGTTCACTATAGAGGAGTTCTACTGTAGTTCACTATAGAGGAGTTCTACAGTAGTTCACTATAGAGGAGTTCTACAGTAGTTCACTATAGAGGAGTTCTACTGTAGTTCACTATAGAGGAGTTCTACTGTTGTTCACTATAGACGAGTTCTACTGTTGTTCACTATAGAGGAGTTCTACTGTTGTTCACTATAGAGGAGTTCTACTGTTGTTCACTATAGAGGAGTTCTACTGTAGTTCACTATAGAGGAGTCTACTGTAGTTCACTATAGAGGAGTTCTACTGTAGTTCACTATAGAGGAGTTCTACTGTAGTTCACTGTAGAGGAGTTCTACTGTAGTTCACTATAGAGGAGTTCTACTGTAGTTCACTATAGAGGAGTTCTACTGTAGTTCACTATAGACGAGTTCTACTGTAGTTCACTATAGAGGAGTTCTACTGTAGTTCACTATAGAGGAGTTCTACAGTAGTTCACTATAGAGGAGTTCTACAGTAGTTCACTATAGAGGAGTTCTACTGTAGTTCACTATAGAGGAGTTCTACTGTTGTTCACTATAGACGAGTTCTACTGTTGTTCACTATAGAGGAGTTCTACTGTTGTTCACTATAGAGGAGTTCTACTGTAGTTCACTATAGAGGAGTCTACTGTAGTTCACTATAGAGGAGTTCTACTGTAGTTCACTATAGAGGAGTTCTACTGTAGTTCACTGTAGAGGAGTTCTACTGTAGTTCACTATAGAGGAGTTCTACTGTAGTTCACTATAGAGGAGTTCTACTGTAGTTCACTATAGAAGAGTTCTACTGTAGTTCACTATAGAGGAGTTCTACTGTAGTTCACTATAGAAGAGTTCTACTGTAGTTCACTATAGAGGAGTTCTACTGTAGTTCACTAAAGAGGAGTTCTACTGTAGTTCACTATAGAGGAGTTCTACTGTAGTTCACTATGGAGGAGTTCTACTGTAGTTCACTATAGAGGAGTTCTACTGTAGTTCACTATAGAGGAGTTCTACTGTAGTTCACTATAGAGGAGTTCTACTGTAGTTCACTATAGAGGAGTTCTACAGTAGTTCACTATAGAGGAGTTCTACTGTAGTTCACTATAGAGGAGTTCTACTGTAGTTCACTATAGAGGAGTTCTACTCTACATTCACTATAGAGAAGTTCACTATACAGGCCACATCTTAACTCATTCATTACAGGCGAGTTCTTCTGTAGTTCACTATAGAGGCTAGATCCTAACTTATTCACTATAGAAGAATTCACTAGTCTATAGTAGAGTTCACTATAGAGGATTTCTAGTTCACATTCACTATAGGGGATTTCTACATCACTATAGAGGACTCTTCACCAGAGCTGAGTAGTATAGCGAAGTCGCCAATCTCATGCGGCACCTCGTGTATGAGTATAGCACAGGTGGTGAGAACTCCAGTCTTCTGGGACAGCATGAAGGAGCCGGCCACTGCCAACCCGTGCGTGAAATTGTCGATGCCATTCGCTAGCAAGTTCAGGTAACCAACTATCTGGAAAAATAATGTGTTACTGTCTTACTGAAATGAAAGAAAATGGAAAGAATCTTATAATTCAACATTTTAGTGAGGATTATTATTTTAATTTGTTAATGAAGATGATAGAGAAATAATTTAGAACAAATATATTCAAAATAGTTAGTTTTATTTATTCCTATACGAACTTTTTTGAACAAAAAAAAAATATTTTCCTATAGCTAGCTACATTTTTTTTTGGAAAAACATATTTTCCTATTAAAGTTTTTTTTTTAAAAAAGGTATTTTCCTATTCAATTTTTTTTTTAAACGTATTTTCCTATTCAATTTTTTTTTGAAAAAACGTATTTTCCTATTCAATTTTTTTTTGAAAAAACGTATTTTCCTATTCAATTTTTTTTTGAAAAAACGTATTTTCCTATTCAATTTTTTTTTGAAAAAACGTATTTTCCTATTCAATTTTTTTTTGAAAAAACGTATTTTCCTATTCAATTTTTTTTTTAAACTTATTATCCTATTAAAGTTTTTTTTAGGGGGGATTAAAAATATCCAAACCAAAAAAATTCTGAAAATTTCCTATTGTTAATAATTTTTTCCGTATCCACTTTTTTAAAGCTATTTACTTTTATTTTTCTCTTCTCCTCCGTTTTCTTCTTCTCCATGATATTATTATTGGTGCTCCGCTCCTCCACCTGATCCTCATCCTCATCTCCCCCTTCCCCCGCTGTGGCCAACATTTCCACCACAATGAACACCAGTATACCGCACAGAACACACTGACCCACCAGGGTGAAGCCCTCCTCTGGGGTGGGGGAACCTGTGGGGGAAATAACAAATAAAAACAGGGGAAAAAGTTGGGGAACATCCAAATTACAACAGTTTGGGGACGGATTCTGGATTAGGATTCTGGGACCTGATTCTGACTTCCATTTCTTAGTTTATTCAAGTAGAAGGTTTGGCAATTAATTTATTTATTAATTGAACAATAATAATTCATTCATTCATCATACAACAGGAATTCCTTCAGAAAAAGTGATATTTCAAAAAAATATAAACTTAAAAGTAAATAAATTTCGGATATAATATTTTAGAGAAAATGGTAGTAAAAGTAACAAATGACTTTTAGTTTTTGTAAGTTCGTTACCTTCAACAGCAGCTTGCCACGCCTCCGGTAGAAGGTGGAGGAACACATCCCCCAGTAGACCCCCCACTGCGAAACTGAGTAGCAACTGGAGACTGCATGAAGACTCTGGGGGGGAGAAATTTGGGGGTTAGTGGGGTTGATACAAATTGGAGGTGGAGTCAGTTTCACATCTTCGGTCATACGAGAAAAAATGATATAATAATCATTTTAATTGGTATCCATGATACCCACAAGTATCATGGATTTTGTGTTAAATTGTTCAACTAATGGGAAGATGGGTGGAACAGCAGGAAAAAATATTTGTAAATTATGTTAGCCGGAAAAAACCGCAGAAAATGATCGTAGCTTCTGAAAAAAAAATGTATCAACAAAATTGAAAATTTATCAATAAAATTAAAATATATATTACCACAACTGAAATTAATCAACAAAATAAAAAAATTAACAAATTAAAATAAATTATCAACAAATTTAAAAAAATTGAACAAATTTATCAAAAATTGAACAAATTTATCAAAAATTGAACAAATTCATAAACAAATTAAAAAATTAATCAACAAATTAAAAAATTAATCAACAAATTAAAAAATTAATCAACAAATTAAAAAATTAATCAACAAATTAAAAAATTAATCAACAAAATTAAAAAAAATTAATCAACAAAATAAAAAAAATTAATCAACAAAATTAAATATCAACAAAATAAAAAAAATCATCAACAAAATAAAAAAATATCAACAAAATAAAAAAAATTATCAACAAAATAAAAAAATATCAACAAAATAAAAAAAATTATCAACAAAATAAAAAAATTATCAACAAAAAAAAAATTATCAACAAAATAAGAAAACCATCCAAAAAAATTATCAACAAAATAAAAAATTTACCCACAGCACACCATATCAACCATACATTCACACCCGTACAGACATTAAAAAGAGCGATATCAACATGTTCGACTGTGTGTAAATAATTAAAACTTTAATAGATTTAATGAGCGTCTATAAACTCTAAGACTTGGCACCTAAATTAAACTATCGAGATATAAAATAAAATAAAGCCTCTCATTTATTTACCACGCAACTGTTTACGCCATCTTTTAGAGGTAACTCTGATGGCGCCCAAACAGTAACCAGTGGTAACAGTGTAGAGGTAACAGTGTAGAGGTAACAGTGAAGGGATAACAGTGAAGAGGTAACAGTGTAGAGGTAACAGTGTAGAGGTAACAGTGTAGAGGTAACAGTGAAGGGATAACAGTGAAGAGATAACAGTGAAGGGGTAACAGTGAAGGGGTAACAGTGAAGAGATAACAGTGAAGAGATAACAGTGAAGAGGTAACAGTGAAGGGATAACAGAGAAGGGATAACAGTGAAGAGGTAACAGTGAAGAGGTAACAGTGAAGAGGTAACAGTGAAGAGGTAACAGTGAAGGGATAACAGCGAAGAGATAACAGTGAAGAGGTAACAGTGAAGAGGTAACAGTGAAGAGGTAACAGTGAAGAGGTAACAGTGAAGAGGTAAAAGTGAAGAGGTAACAGTGAAGAGATAACAGCGAAGGGGTAACAGTGAAGAGATAACAGCGAAGGGGTAACAGCGAAGGGGTAACAGTGAAGGGGTAACAGTGAAGGGGTAACAGTGAAGAGGTAACAGTGAAGAGGTAACAGTGAAGAGGTAACAGTGAAGAGGTAACAGTGAAGAGATAACAGCGAAGGGGTAACAGTGAAGAGATAACAGTGAAGAGATAACAGTGAAGAGGTAACAGTGAAGAGGTAACAGTGAAGGGATAACAGTGAAGAGGTAACAGTGAAGAGGTAACAGTGAAGAGGTAACAGTGAAGGGATAACAGTGAAGAGGTAACAGTGAAGAGATAACAGTGAAGAGGTAACAGTGAAGAGGTAACAGTGAAGAGGTAACAGTGAAGAGGTAACAGCGAAGAGATAACAGTGAAGAGTATCTAATTATTCCAGTTATACATCACATCGTATTAAAGTAAGTTACTAAAAATATACCTACAATGAAATAACTATTAAAATATTCATTTATAGTTTAAGCATGTAAACACTCTATTCAACAGAAAACCCTTGTGTTTATTAGTGTGAAAGTAAACCCCTCGAACTGCAAACTTCAAACACGTGTCGTAAGTTGAACTCCTACAGGCAAGAATTCAACCATTGGAATTATAATTGTAGACTGATGTTAACTCTTTAATGACGAGATAAAACGTTAGGTCTCCGATTTTGATGAAACTTCTTTTGAGTTATCTATAAGAGGTTAAAAGCATAAAAAAATAGTTCGTATGTTCACTCACAGCTTAGTTGGTGAATAAACAGTTGTGTTTCAAAAATTTCAATGATGTTAATATTCATTCATTTACTACATTCTTTAATTCGTATTGAATAATACACGTAAATTTCAGGTCGATGAATTAATAACTACCTGTTTAAATGGTCTTACCTTCTTACCGAAAAAGTTTTGCAAGAATGCCAAAAAATTTTTTAGGTCATCAAATTAATGCTGCCAAATCCTATAACCTGAAGAAAAATAGTGGGGGTTATACTTAACATATAGTGGGGGTTATACATAACATATAGTGGGGGTTATACTTAACATATAGTGGGGGTTATACTTAACATATAGTGGGGGTTATACTTAACATATAGTGGGGGTTATACTTGACATATAGTGGGGGTTATACTTGACATATAGTGGGGGTTATACTTAACATATAGTGGGGGTTATACTTAACATATAGTGGGGGTTATACTTAACATATAGTGGGGGTTATACTTGACATATAGTGGGGGTTATACATAACATATAGTGGGGGTTATACTCAACATGTCCATCACAAGTTTGGTACAGAAATATTGTTCTATTAAAAATGACAAGAGTTTTATAATATGAATAATTTAGCGTGACCATATGATCACTGATGACATTTATATATTTATTTATTTATTTATTGAGGTTTTCTCTGTCACATTACGTATTGTGGAACACAACTAATATAAGTTATATGTGTGTGTTTACACCTTGATGTTTAGGTGCGATATTTAATTTGATGTTAGTTAATGAGGATGAATTATTTACAAGTCATGTAGATTAAAACAAATTCACTTTGGTCTGCCCACGTTTACAAAATTAATCAATAAAAAAATTAAAATTAAAATATTTTTCAATTTAAATAATTTATGAATAATTAGAAACAGGCGATACATTGATTCATTAACGTACTACCAAGCAGGTGAGAAGAACTTTTTCGTTATAAATTATTGGTAATATACGTACCTATCGTAAAAAAACAAATAAAACACAGAAAAAGCAACATACAACATTCTTATTTAACTTTTATTTTCATTTATTTTAATATACTTTATCTCACATGATCGCAAAGATGTCACTGTCCGATAATTCGTAACTTACCCCCACTCAATATATACACAAACTTATTAATGTGTGACGTCATAAAAAAATGTAGAGATATTTATAATTTAGTGA
Organism: Caprella mutica; assembly: GCA_947561585.1. NCBI lineage: Eukaryota > Metazoa > Arthropoda > Malacostraca > Amphipoda > Caprellidae > Caprella > Caprella mutica. Next base: position 405,908 of record CANNZV010000063.1, on the reverse strand, counting down.
AGAATTAGAAACACGTGAAAATAAAATAAAAACATATCTAATTATGTTTTATAAAGTTATTAATGAACAATATAAAAGTATATATTGTAATTTTGATTATTAAACTACTAGTGTACTTCCCCGTTAAAAATAACGGGTCATCATCAATACCAATTTATTACCCGTTATTAGGTTACTTTTAATGAATAGAATTAAAATTAAATTTTCTGCATAGTCTAATTTATTTTATAGATAAAATACATTTAAAAACTGAATAAAAACAGGGGAATTTAAATACCAAGTCAATATATTCCCGTGCGTATCATAGTTACATTCTTCATGTTTAATACCCGTAGTGTAAAAGCGGACACAAAATATAAAAATAAACACACGACGGGTTTTATTAGGATAGAAATACCTCTCCAAGGTAACAGTAATTCCCGGGCCAATGTTGTCCCAAGTGGTGAGTCAGTGGCCAAGATAATATCGCGTCTTGCGGGACGGTAAAATCCTTATTTTTGGGTCACGTGACTGACAATCTAGCGTCAGTTCAATGGAGAAATGATATAACTGAAACAAAATAAGGTTTTACACAGTCTTCCTTAGCGTCCTGCAATCGCTGCAACACTTCCTCTCTCTGGAGTAGTTTATCATAACTCTATGATTGTCCCACTATTGCCAATGTTGTCCCACTATTGCCAATGTTGTCCCACTATTGCCAATGTTGTCCCACTATTGCCAATGTTGTCCCACTATTGCCAATGTTGTCCCACTATTGCCAATGTTGTCCCACTATTGCCAATGTTGTCCCACTATTGCCAATGTTGTCCCACTATTGCCAATGTTGTCCCACTATTGCCAATGTTGTCCCACTATTGCCAATGTTGTCCCACTATTGCCAATGTTGTCCCACTATTGCCAATGTTGTCCCACTATTGCCAATGTTGTCCCACTATTTCCAATGTTGTCCCACTATTGCCAATGTTGTCCCACTATTGCCAATGTTGTCCCACTATTTCCAATGTTGTCCCACTATTGCCAATGTTGTCCCACTATTGCCAATGTTGTCCCACTATTGCCAATGTTGTCCCACTATTGCCAATGTTGTCCCACTATTGCCAATGTTGTCCCACTATTGCCAATGTTGTCCCACTATTGCCAATGTTGTCCCACTATTGCCAATGTTGTCCCACTATTGCCAATGTTGTCCCACTATTGCCAATGTTGTCCCACTATTGCCAGTGTTGTCCCACTATTGCCAATGTTGTCCCACTATTGCCAATGTTGTCCCAATATTGGCAATGTTGTCCCAAGAAATATTGCTACCTGGGTTACAGTATAGAAATAGAAATTTAGCAGGACCAAATAGTTTGATGTCACAGCATATGTTTCTCATGACTCACTCACAGTGATAATTTATCTGACTCTTGGCAGAACATTCAATGAACATATCGAGGAAAAGAGGATATAAATGTTAGGGGGAAAACATTATAAAATGTTAGGGAAAAAACTTTAAAAATGTGAGTGAAAAAACATTAAAAAAAATTTTGGGATAAATAAAAAAAATGAGCCAATTTAAAATGTTAAAGTACATTTTTTTTAATGTTGAGGGAAACATTATGAAAATGGTACAAAATGTGAAAAATTTAGATCAGTTAAAAATTTAAAATAAAATCGGTAATATAACTTCTTTTAAGTTTATTTCTTTTACACACAAAAAATACAAATTAAAAAAATCAGACAATCGTTTTTTAAGCAAAATTATAGATAGAAAAACATCAAAATAAATTTACCAATTTAGAAACTTCTAATAAAATATAGAGACTAAATGAAATATCAATAGCAAATGCCGTGGATTTATTTCAAACAGCATACCCATTTTAATAGAAATTAATCAACTTGTATCACTAAGAAATTGAATGGAATCAATATATAATAAATTACTTATAGATAAATATTTAGTTAGCGGATATAATTATTTGGATTATGATAGCATAAATATTATCGTTACCTTCCGAATAATGTTTATTTTAGACTCTCTGAGTTAGAAAGAAATTAAAAAGAAGAGACAACATATAGATCAGTAAAACTCAGTAAGAGAATAATTCAAGTTTCTCTAATTTGCCCAGACAATATAAAGACATAGCTATGCTCTTACATTTAAACTAAAATAAAGTACTGATGAAGTTACAGGTGAAATGATACACAACAACAATCATACCCTGGGTACAGAGCTGATGAAGTTACAGGTGAAATGATACACAACAACAATCATACCCTGGGTACAGAGCTGATGAAGTTACAGGTGAAATGATACACAACAACAATCATACCCTGGGTACAGAGCTGATGAAGTTACAGGTGAAATGACACACAACAACAATCATACCCTGGGTACAGAGCTGATGAAGTTACAGGTGAAATGATACACAACAACAATCATACCCTGGGTACAGAGCTGATGAAGTTACAGGTGAAATGATACGCAACAACAATCATACCCAGGGTATAGAGCTGATGAAGTTACAGGTGAAATGATACACAACAACAATCATACCCTGGGTACAGAGCTGATGAAGTTACAGGTGAAATGATACACAACAACAATCATACCCTGGGTATAGAGCTGATGAAGTTATAGGTGAAATGATACACAACAACAATCATACCCTGGGTACAGAGCTGATGAAGTTACAGGTGAAATGATACACAACAACAATCATACCCTGGGTACAGAGCTGATGAAGTTACAGGTGAAATACACAACAACAATCATACCCTGGGTATAGAGCTGTATGTGGTGGAAGTGTAGTTGAAAGAAGTGAAGGCGGGGGAAGTATAGGTGGAGGAAGTGAAGGGGGAATTAAAGGGGGAATTAAAGGTGGGAGATTGGGGGAGGAACTGTGGAGCTAAAATATACCTTAGTTTAGAAAAAAATGTTGTATAGTGATAAATACGTTAAACAGACACTCTATCAATAGTACTTCATAATGTTGGTGTACATCAAATGAATGTCTCCAATAGAACATTTATAAGGGATAATCTATATATACTATTATAAAATAAGCTGTGACAGTCGTAATGCGTACGTAATGTGACTAAGATAATTAAATACAAAGGAAATTGTTTCCAGAAGCATGTTACTAAACACATTTGCTGCTTTTTATATGTTTTCTGTCGAAATAAGATTTTTTTTATATCATCAGTTTTATCAAAACATTTTTGTTGATTCTCATCCCGTGGAATTTCCACAGGTCTTGCTAGTTAAAGTATTAATTAGTTAAAGGTAGTAACTAACTTATTCATTTCTGTTTCAGTTCATCCTTAAATGGCAGGCGGAAAAAGAACGTACAGGGGACACGGGGTGAGTGAACATTAAGATATATATACCTATAAAATCACATAGAAAATAAATAGGGTTCATTTCGAGTTATCGGATAGTTTCACATTTTCGATCTGAAGAAAATATTATAATTGTAAATTCGTTGATGGTATCCATGATACCAATTACAATAACGAATTAGAAAAGTCAATTATATACTATATCTCATAAAATCGTAAATGTGGCACTGTCCGATTACTCGTATCTACCCCTACTACAGTTGTTACTGGTGGTTCAGACACCAGCTTTGCTATTTATGAGAGGTATAACTGTGCGCTTTATTTTTAACTGACACTTGAAAGTACAGGAATAGACCAATAGAAATATAATAAACAGCTAGAAATAAACATCTAGAAGAATAAACAACTAGAAGAATAAACAACTAGAAAAATAAACAACTAGAAAAATAAACAACTAGAAAAATAAACAACTAGAAAAATAAACAACTAGAAAAATAAACAACTAGAAAAATAAACAACTAGAAAAATAAACAACTAGAAAAATAAATGATGGTAATTTCAATAGGCTAAAGCGTTCTACCCTCTATTCCCTGAGAGAACATACGTCTCTTTTCATATGTATTTTGCGTATTCTAGATATACAGGGTGTCCGCAAATCCACTGCCATCGTATATATCTTATAAGTACTATTTATAATTCATTAATATTATTCTACGTATCTATGGTACCACTATATTATTATGCATATTATCGTGAAATGATGAATAATGCAGATTCAAGGCAGTGAATACAGCTTTAGCGGACACACTGTATGAACCGATGTATGCTTCCTTTTATTCGTTAATATATATGCTTTTCATTATCCATTTGTACGCTTTTACTAGTTATGCACTATTATAATTTATTTGTTTTCCTACTTTTTATTGTTTACTGTTTTCTGTGCCTATATATAACAAGAATAGCATTAAAAAAAAAACACGAAAGTCTATTTCACACAAAACGTTTTTTTGAACAAAAATACAGCATGAAAAAACGCCCAATCTAAGTACACATACAAAATACATACGTTTATTCAGTCGTAGCGTTTTTTCATGTACCATTTTCTTTGCTGCGGCATGAGAAAAAACGCCCGTGTGTAAGGGACCTCACTGCTAGGAAACTCTTTACTTTCAAGAGGACACTTGAACCACTTATAAGAATGAAAGAGGGAAATGAAGAGCTACAAGCAGTGATGGATGTGATGTGGACGGGGTAACTGATGGGTGTGTGACGTGAATAGGAATATATACAAGGTAATTCTCGAGTTTTACGTACTTCCACTTTTAGGCCCATTTCACACGGGCGTTTTTCTCATGCCGCAGTAAAAAATGGGCGTGAATAAAACGTCACTACTGAACAAACGCATGTTTTTTGAATGTTCGATAAAATTGGGCTTTTTTTCCTGCGGCATTTTTGTTGCTGCGGCATGAAAAAAACGCCCCGTGTGAAAAAGGCCTACGGGTATCGTTTTTGCGGCGGCTCTATCTAGAAATTTGCGAAATTGCCTCAGCTTATATGATAACTCATTTCTATAATTTTCATATGCCGTCACGACTAAGTTTCAAATTTCAGACGTAATTATTGCCAAGCTAGCACCTATTATTAATTTAAAATAGTATTACTGTTTCTAGGCATATATTAACTTGTATTCTAAATAGATTAAAGGTCCCCTCCACTCTACTTTCTTATCACTCTATTCATTAGAACTAAGGTTACTCATTACAAATATGGACCGTAAAACTCGAGTTACCTGTAGTATGAACCGTGGTCAGTGAATTCCCCGTGGGAAAATTCCATCAGGAATATATTACATGAAAGGTTCCACAAGGAATTTTCCACCATTTAAAAAAACACGGTGAAAGATTCCAGCAACGTAATTTACCTGGTGGAATTTTCCGTGGTGGAATATTCCAGCGTTGGAACTTTCCGTGGTGGAACTTCCCTAGAACCATATGGACGTGTTTTTCCTAGTTTTTTCCCTAGTTACTATGTCTAGTGCTGACATAGCTACCCTAGTGCGTACTATGAGTTCTAGGGGCACCTTCTACGACACAGACAGACTGTTGGGACTAGAGAAAACATTCAACACTGTGAGTAGACCAGGGGGAAGTAAGGAGTTTACAGACTGTTACACATTTCCGTGTATAAAAAAAAATTTACTTTATTTACATTTTAAAGTATCATTTATATTTTTGAATTGTAATATTTTTATTTCATTATTAAATTGTAATATTTTTATTTTATTATTAAATTGTATTATTTTCATTTTATAATTAAATTGTATTATTTTCATTTTATAATTAAATTGTATTATTTTCATTTTATATTTAAATTGTATTATTTTCATTTTTATATTAAATTGTATTATTTTTAATTCATTACTAAATTATATTATTTTTATTTTATTATTTTCATTTTATTATTTTCATTTTATTATTTTTATAAACATTTCTCAGCAGGTAACAAAATATAAGAACGAGTTAAAAGGGTAAAAAAAATTCTTTTATGATCGAAGATGTGGGACCGATAATTCAGATTCACCCTAGGAGTTAGTTGTGGCTTCAACAAGTTTTCTGTTAGTGAACATATATTTTATTCATTAGTTGTTGTTTTTTTTTTTGATAAACTTTCTTTAAGTATATATTTATTAATATTTTCACCTTTTTAATGGTAAATAATAGGATATTTAATTTTACTTCCATTTATTTGCTTAATCTTAATTTAATTTTATCCATTTATCATGTTTTGTGCTTTTTTATTACATTCGAACTTTATTTTAAAATAAATATATTTATATTATTAACATATATTTATACACTTTTATTTGTTTGAATGATTTAAAACAGAAAATGATGCAGTCTATCCTTGAAAATAGAAAATTTTCTTTCATAAATTTTCATAGAAAACGGAATTTAGGAGTGACTGTAATAAACTGAACATTAGTTACAAACCAAATATCAAACTAATATCAACAACCTCAATGAATACAAACTATTATATTTCGACTATATGTAAGTAAAATAAAGGGGGGTTATGGGGGTACGGGGTCCAAGTAGGGATCCGGGAGAAGGGGGAGAGGGGACGTACGTACAGACTCTGAGACTCACTGTGTGTTTCTCGCGATAAAATGAAACTTAATACGACGTGAGAGAGAAAAAATTGAATGGCTTGGATGAACGCATCCTTTTACAATGTAATAAATAATGAATATATAAATAACACATGGGAACAGTGGGGGAAATATTCACATACAGAATATAATCATTATATTTTAACATATAAAGTTGAATATTTATGTTTTTAATTTTTTATATGAACAATATCATTATGTATCAACTTGTTTAAATTTATTATTTTCTATTACAATCAATAAAGTAACATCTGTTATTGATTGCAGTTATACTGTCAATATTTACTGCCCCAAACTGCTCTGTACTGCCCCAAACTGAACTGTACTGCCCCAAACTGCACTGTACTGCCCCAAACTGCACTGTACTGCCCCAAACTGAACTGTATTGCCCCAAACTGCACTGTACTGCCCCAAACTACTGAATAGTGACTACTGCCCCCAAACTGCTCATTTCTGCCCCAAACTACAGACTACTGACCTAAAATGATAAGTACTGACCCAAACTGCTCACTACTACCACAAACTGCTCACGACTGCCACAAACTGCTCACTACTGCCCCAAACTGCTGACTACTGCCCCAAACTGCTCATTACTGCCCCAAACTGCTCACTACTGCCCCAAACTGCTGACTACTGCCCCAAACTGCTCACTACTGCCCCAAACTGCTGACAACTGTCCTCACCTTTGGAGGTGAAGTCCCTAGTGCTGTCTTTTGGTATGATGAGCAGAGGGGCAATGCCCGCCATGCCAATGACTATAGAGGCTGCTATTGACCACACCCAGGCCTGGGGGAGGGATGGGGGCGCCTCTTCCCACCACTGGGGGGTGCTGAACACACTCAGCCATGAGGAGGGACTAGAATTGGACATCCTGTGGGGTGGAGGGGAAAAAAATTAATATTCGTATTTTTTAATAAAATTTTTAAAAACATAAAAAACAAATATTTAAAAATGTAAAAAAATAACTAAAAAATTAAAAACTTGCTATAAAAATGTAAAGAAAAATAATTGATAAAAGTGAAATAAAAAAAATTCTGTGCAAGTTACTATTTCGCTGAGTTGTGCGTGTCTGTGATACACTTACAAAATATAGCATTGGAATAAGGAAAATATTGCAGAAAATATTTATTTTTATAATTCTATTTATGAAGATTTTCCTGCATCATCGCAAATTTCGGTAAATTCCTAGTTTCCTAATTCCTAGTTTCCTAATTCCTAGTTTCCTAATTCCTAGTTTCCTAATTCCTAGTTTCCTAATTCCTAGTTTCCTAATTCCTAGTTTCCTAATTCCTAGTTTCCTAATTCCTAGTTTCCTAATTCCTAGTTTCCTAATTCCTAGTTTCCTAATTCCTAGTTTCCTAATTCCTAGTTTCCTAATTCCTAGTTTCCTAATTCCTAGTTTCCTAATTCCTAGTTTCCTAATTCCTAGTTTCCTAATTCCTAGTTTCCTAATTCCTAGTTTCCTAATTCCTAGTTTCCTAATTCCTAGTTTCCTAATTCCTAGTTTCCTAATTCCTAGTTTCCTAATTCCTAGTTTCCTAATTCCTAGTTTCCTAATTCCTAGTTTCCTAATTCCTAGTTTCCTAATTCCTAGTTTCCTAGTTTCCTAATTCCTAGTTTCCTAATTCCTAGTTTCCTAATTCCTAGTTTCCTAATTCCTAGTTTCCTAATTCCTAGTTTCCTAATTCCTAGTTCCCTAATTCCTAGTTCCCTAATTCCTAGTTCCCTAATTCCTAGTTCCCTAATTCCTAGTTCCCTAATTCCTAGTTCCCTAATTCCTAGTTCCCTAATTCCTAGTTCCCTAATTCCTAGTTCCCTAATTCCTAGTTTCCTAATTCCTAGTTTCCTAATTCCTAGTTTCCTAATTCCTAGTTTCCTAATTCCTAGTTTCCTAATTCCTAGTTTCCTAATTCCTAGTTTCCTAATTCCTAGTTTCCTAATTCCTAGTTTCCTAATTCCTAGTTTCCTAATTCCTAGTTTCCTAATTCCTAGTTCACGTCCCTAATTGATTTAGGGACGTGAACTAGGAAGACTGGAAGAGGGTATCTTTAAATTAATTTTTCTTAAATTTAATTTGATATAATAAAAATATATTGCACTAAAAAATAATAATTGACTGAAAATCCAGTATCTTAACTACAATTGGTACCAAAAAGAAATATTTTAAATTCAGCAAATTAAAGAATATTGTTTTAGAAAATAAAACTATACTCTTGTTTTTGTTTTTAAATGATTGTCGTTATAAGAAAATTATTAATTTAAAAATACCCCCCTCCTAGTTCACATCCCTAAGCACCCTGTCACACGAGCGTTTTTGCAGCGTTTTCAACGCTCCAAAAGCGTCTCGTATCATGGATACATATGAAATGGCTTTAAAAATAATTTCCTCAGAGTGAAAAACGCTGTTCAAAATGAACTAGGAACGCGAACTAGGAATTTATCAACATTATCTATTTTGGTATCCGATGTATATTAAGAAGAATATAAATAGCTCACAATAATCATATTAGGCAAAATAAAAATGTAGTTAAAACTTAGGTCCTCTCCAGGCTCCGGGAAAAAAATGAGTCTATAACATAATATTATAGAACTAAGGTCTACGATTATTATTCCGCAAACCGCATACAATTCGGTTCAGTGTATATTTTATTAATTGTTTTTAAATTTTTTTAATACTCTGTGAGCAACAATTGAGCGAATCACTAATCTGATGCTCAAGAAGAAGATTGTACACTCTTTGTTTTGATTACAAATTTGAATTTTATAAACAAACCATGCGTTTTCGGCCTTTATTTTAGATATTAATTGTTTCCTAAAGTATATAAAAGTTTCTATAATAAGTTTATCCAATTTTATACCTTTACACGAATATTAAATGGATTTATTAAACCTAATACCTAGTTGACAATCAAAACAAATGGTGTACATTCTTTTTCTTCAGAATGAAAATTTCTTTAATTAGTAAGTCGGATGTAAAGTAGGTTTTGTAGTTTTGAAAATAAAAATCTTTAAAAGCATATAAAATAAAAAATATGCTACCAAATTCGATGCGGTTTGCAGCAAAATGATAAGAAACATTAGCCTCGTTGTTAAGGCAATAAAAATATTTGCTTGGAGGGGACCTTTAAGGAGAACATGACAGAAAATCACTTTATTAGTCAATTATGAAGAATGAAAAAAATCGTGTAAAAAAATTAAACTTTCTTTTTTCTAATGAATTAAAAAACGACCAAAAATATATTTCATTTACAAAGTTAAAATGTATTGTGAAAAGAGAGGTTTAAATGTTAAGAATAATTGTAGAAAGTGAGAGAAAGTTAACGATATCGTTTAGTTCTTGATGGTAAACTTGCAAGTCATGGTATTGCTTTCATTTTAAAGCGAACAGAAAATAGTTACTGGTATTAACTAGTAAATAGTTACTGGTGTATTAACTAGTAAATAGTTACTGGTGTATTAATTAGTAAATAGTTACTGGTGTATTAACTAGTAAAAAGTATATTAAATAGTGTATCAAATAATGTAATTGAAGTTTTTTTAAATAGGAATTTTTTATTTAACTAGTGTACTTTCCGTTAAAATTAACGTGTCATCATCAATACCAATTTATTACCCGTTATTAGGTTACTTTTAATGAATTCAATTAAAATTAAATTTTCTGCATAGTCTAATTTATTTTATAGATAAAATACATTTAAAAATTGAATAAAAACAGGGGAATTTAAATATCAAGTCAATATATTCCCGTGCGTATCATAGTTACATTCTTCATGTTTAATACCCGTAGTGTAAAAGCGGACACAAAATAAATAAACACACGACGGAAATTATTAGGATAGACTATTACTAAACTGATGGGCTTAATTTATTAGTTTTTCAATAATTTTCACGCAGAGCGCTTCATTTCCCTCCCTCTGTCCCAATAAGGTAACGGTACCTGTGTCGTCACGCTAGAAGTAACAACACGCTTAGGTGCGTTAAAATAACACACTAAGGAGATTCACACGCATTAGACATAACAGTAAAAAACGGTGCGAAGATGGGAAAAATTATAGGGGAAAATCCCAGTTATCGGACGGTTTCACATTTTCGATAATATAAAAAATATACATTACTTAATTTAATATGTATCCGTGATACCTTGTATCCAAGACACTTTATATCCATGATACCAAGACACTTTGTATTCACGATACTGCAGGTATTGTGGATACCAACTAAAATAAAAGATAAATATTCCCCATAAAAACGTTAGTTTAGTTGGTTCAGTTTACAGACCACTCTGCTCTCACTGCGACCACTCTGCTCTCACTGCGACCACTCTGCTCTCACTGCAACCACTCTGCTCTCACTGCGACCACTCTGCTCTCACTGCGACCACTCTGCCCTCACTGCAACCACTCTGCTCTCACTGCAACCACTCTGCTCTCACTGCAACCACTCTGCTCTCACTGCAACCACTCTGCCCTCACTGCAACCACTCTGCCCTCACTGCAACCACTCTGCTCTCACTGCAACCACTCTGCTCTCACTGCAACCACTCTGCTCTCACTGCGACCACTCTGCTCTCACTGCGACCACTCTGCCCTCACTGCGACCACTCTGCTTTCACAGCGACCACTACCAATGCAACTGCTTTATATCTCAGTTTTATGCGACCAGCCGTTTACTGCGACCACATAGATATATTAACCGACAGACAGACAGTAGTGTCTGTTAAAAAGGTCAAGTGACAGGTAATGACCTCTAAAATCTCTTGGTCAGAGACCTCCTTCAGATCAACTTGCTACATCTTACGATAAGATAAATATTATCTTACAAGTAGATTAGCAATTCAATATCTTATTTGAGAAAAATAGTCAATGTGGTATATATACCAATTAACAAATATTTTAACAAATATAGTTTTAGTTTTCCGTTTCTATTACTGTTTTTCTGATTTTTCTTATATTTACACCAACTTTATGAGGCGCTGTTGATAGAATGACTGTTTAACCCATTTTGTGACACACGGACAGACAGTACTAGTGTATTTGCCCGTTAAAAATAACTGGTCTTCAATAGAAATTTATTACCCGTTCTTAGTTTTTTTTAATGAATTCAAATAAATTTAATTTTTCTGCATAAACTGATCATTTTTTCATAGATTAAAACATTTAAAAATTGAATAAAAACGGAGGAATTTAAATATCAAGTCAATATATAAATAAATAAACACACGAGGGAAATTATTAGTATAGATAGAATAGATTTAAACTATGATGGTTTTTTGTCTGTATGATCGCATACGTAAGAGTATACCTAATTTAAGATAAATTTGCTCTTGTTCTTTTGGTAAGATATTTTATCAGATATTAATTGATGAAGTGAAGAATTTGATTATTTATTCGTCAAATAACGTAAACAGTGAATTAAACGAATTGATCACCTGTTCTACGACAGATCATACACACGTGTCATCTCGTCACTGATTAATAACCACGCTAAAAGTGAATGAACGAATTGGATAGTTAAAATAACATCATAAATATAAACTTCAATTAATATTACATATTCGTAGAATCTGAATCATTTGTAGTATAAAGGGCCGTACACACGTAGGGTGTTTTAAGTTTTTCCACCAGACTTTTTGCTAAGCTCCTCCTACTTTTTCCACGAGAATATAAGACTGTATAGCTAATTATTATTTATTTTACTTGGCAGGTATCATGGATACCAACTAAATAAATAATAATTATATCGTTTTTTCTTATATTCTCGATGAAAAAGTAGGAGGAGCTTAGCAAAAAGTCTGGTGGAAAAACTTAAAAAAACCCACGTGTGTACGGCCCTTTAAATACATAGATGAATCACATCATCAGCAGACGGTTGCCTAAGATAGTTTTACAATTTGACATGACTTTCACTGATGTTTGTTGGAGATAAGGGATGAAATACAAGGAATGAATGACTACGTGACTAATTGGACAATAAACCTCTTGAGCTGAAGTGTTATGAGCCAGCAGAGTACTTTACAGATAATTATTAGGACAACTAGAGTACTGCATCGAGTAGTTATTAGGACACCTGCATTGTACTCTAACTTGAGATAATATGCTTTTAAATCCATAGATCCTGAAATATTAGATTTCATTATTAGTAGGGGTTTAACGTCAGTTTCGGAACCAAAGGCCATATCGCTGACGTCAAAAGGAGATTAAGTACAAGGGACTGGAAGAAGCAGTCAGAGAGGAAAGTGGCTCCATGAACAAAGTCACTTACCACCGTCGGTGACAATGCTGATGGATGCAGAAAAGCTATTCCGTGAATACAATCACTTACCAAGGAATGTGACGAAACGGGACACAAGCACCGGTGACTGCACTCACGGTTGGAAGAGGAAAATGAAGAGGTAATAGTAAATGAAGCCTACGAGTCTACCTAACACAAAATTCTAAGACCTCGTAGTTGAAGAGCATAACCCTAGCGCTATCCTCTACAACTGCAAGTAGCGTTAAAAAATGATAAACATGGTAAAAATGAAAGAAGACAATCCATAATCCAAATTACAATAGTTCGGGGCCCAAGGGACGCCACCCCCCTTCTCTTCCATTCACCACAGACAGCTTCAGGACAGAGCCCCTGGGGACAGAGAAAATGATAACCAGATAAAATGATAACCAACGAAAATGATAACCAACGAAAATGAGAACCAGAGAAAATGATAACAAGAGAAAATGATAACAAGAGAAAATGATAACCAAAGAAAATGATAACCAAATAGTAACAAGGAAAAGATGATTAGATGAGCCTTTTTTCTAACGCGGCGTTTCAAAAAGGCAAGTGTGAAGACATGCCAAAAGAACAATTTTTCTAACGCGGCGTTGAGAAACACAAGTGTAAAGGGGACCTAAACACTACCGTATCTTTAACGTGATGCAACACTACCGTGTCTTTTAATGTGATGCAAAACTACCGTATCTTTTAACGTGATGCAACACTACCGTATCTTTTAACGTGATGCAACACTACCGTGTCTTTTAACGTGATGCAACACTACCGTGTCTTTTAACGTGATGCAACACTACAGTGTCTTTTAACGTGATGCAACACTACCGTGTCTTTTAACGTGATGCAACACTACCGTGTCTTTTAACGTGATGCAACACTACCGTGTCTTTTAACATGATGCAACACTACCGTGTCTTTTAACGTGGTGCAACACTACCGTGTCTTTTAACGTGATGCAACACTACCGTGTCTTTTAACGTGATGCAACACTACCGTGTCTTTTAACGTGATGCAACACTACCGTGTCTTTTAACGTGATGCAACACTACCGTGTCTTTTAACGTGATGCAACACTACCGTGTCTTTTAACGTGATGCAACACTACAGTGTCTTTTAACGTGATGCAACACTACCGTGTCTTTTAACGTGATGCAACACTACGGTGTCTTTTAACGTGATGCAACACTACCGTGTCTTTTAACGTGATGCAACACTACCGTGTCTTTTAACGTGGTGCAACACTACCGTGTCTTTTAACGTGGTGCAACACTACCGTGTCTTTTAACGTGATGCAACACTATCGTGTCTTTTAACGTGATGCAACACTACCGTGTCTTTTAACGTGATGCAACACTACCGTGTCTTTTAACGTGATGCAACACTACCGTGTCTTTAACGTGATGCAACACTACCGTGTCCTTTAACGTGATGCAACACTACCGTGTCCTTTAACGTGATGCAACACTACCGTATTTTTTAACGTGGTGCAAGTTGCAACACTACCGTTTCACTAAAGCGTAGTTCACTATAGAGGAGTTATACTGTACCACATTTTTCACTGATAGTACCCTACATTTTCTCACTGACAGTACCCTATATTTTCACTGATAGTACTCTATTTTCTCACTGATAGTACCCTATGTGAAGTAGCTACGAGATAACTTCAGCATCTTGACCTCTACCGTACAGTCACTAGTAAGATCGTCTGACCAGAGACCTGATAGAGAGTGACTGTAGCTACATGTGACATTTCTCTGGTTATCAGTACATAACATTGATCTTCACGGTACCATAAGTGCTTTTTATCTACCTGTAAAGATATCAACATCCATTCATAGATATATAAAAACTATTTATAAAAAGAACATATACCTATTAGGCTATTACTCATTTTGAAATGAACTTGTACCCAAAATATCCTTTTAACTACAGATGAATGTTTTTATTGAAGGAAGATATAAATTAACTAGAACGGGCACTCGTAGACCGCATACATTTGCCAACGCCAGCCCCCAAAACTTAACAAAAAGGTTCCTGTGTAATGAACAATCGTCCCACCAAATTTCAGACAATTTAGTTGAATACATTTAGAGTTATGAGAATAACAAGATGATAAATAAATAAATATTGCCGACCTACGAACACCCCTGCCAGGTCATTGAACAATCATTAAGAGTGCAGTACAACAAACTATCGGATACTACAAACCACATAACGGCCATTGATGATGCTCTGGCCTTTGGTTTGCAATAACGTTAGCCCCGCGAGAAGTAAAAGTGAACCACAGCAATAGCAGACAAGTGATGGCATCCTTTTAAACTTCCTGCAGGCACATCCTACTCAGTGCATCCCATAGGGATGCAATGTTGTCACTTGGATACTGATGTCATGTGGTTAGTGGATACTGATGTCATGTGGTTAGTGGATACTGATGTCATGTGGTTAGTTGGATACTGATGTCATGTGGTTAGTTGGATACTGATGTCATGTGGTTAGTTGGATACTGATGTCATGTGGTTAGTTGGATACTGATGTCATGTGGTTAGTGGATACTGATGTCATGTGGTTAGTGGATACTGATGTCATGTGGTTAGTTGGATACTGATGTCATGTGGTTAGTTGGATACTGATGTCATGTGGTTAGTTGGATACTGATGTCATGTGGTTAGTGGATACTGATGTCATGTGGTTAGTGGATACTGATGTCATGTGGTTAGTTGGATACTGATGTCATGTGGTTAGTTGGATACTGATGTCATGTGGTTAGTTGGATACTGATGTCATGTGGTTAGTTGATACTGATGTCATGTGGTTACTTGGATACTGATGTCATGTGGTTAGTTGGATACTGATGTCATGTGGTTAGTTGGATACTGATGTCATGTGGTTAGTTGGATACTGATGTCATGTGGTTACTTGGATACTGATGTCATGTGGTTAGTTGGATACTGATGTCATGTGGTTACTTGGATACTGATGTCATGTGGTTAGTGGATACTGATGTCATGTGGTTAGTTGATACTGATGTCATGTGGTTAGTGGATACTGATGTCATGTGGATACTGTGTTAATGATGTCATGTGGATGCTGAAAGATACCTTGTAGATACAGTCAACAGCCACCGATTAGTGTGGTATAATTGGGTAATAGATAGTCACTACCAATCATTTGACCAATTCGCTAAAAACTGAACTATGTACTAGTATAGAGGTAAAGTTTAACGTCTGCTTCGGAACCAAAGGCCATATCGCTGACGTCAAAAGGAAATTAAGTACAAGGGACTCGAAGAAGCAGTCAGATATAAAAGTGGCTCCATGAGTCCCCTACCATCGGTATGTAATAGTGCTCACTGATGCAGAAAAGCTACTCCGTGAATGCAGTCACTTACCAGGGAAAGTAACGGGACGGTCACAAGCACCGGTAGCTGCACTCACGTATGTAAGAGGAAAATGAAGAGGTAGGGACACGCAGGTAATTTGCGGCCATTTAATTTTTAATTGCGGCCCTCTCATGAGAGTCTCTAAAACATTCTGAACTGAGATTACATTAAAATGTTGTATAGCTATCAAACGATTTGCAGTGCATGCTATAATTTATTAATTAAAGTTTTTAACGTGTGTTTTGAAGCTATGATGTTTCTGTTGTTAGAGGCCGCAGTTAGTTAGGGTGCCGCAATTTACCTGCTTGACCCTAGTTATTCACTATAATTATAACACTAACATTTAAATTTATTCACATAACCCTGAAATGAAGATTCTCTCGTGGGTGTTAGATATCGATACCTAATTGGTTGCATCCTGTTTCGTTAAAGAATTACCAAGCAGTGTGTATTTAATTTTTTAGCCTACGTTTAATTTTGTAACTTTTCTTGACCGGTAGCTTATCAATTCAAGACCACATAGTTGAAGATAAACATGGTGAAACTCAAAATATAATCCGAATTACAACAGTTCGGGCCCAGTGGACACCCCCCCCCCCCTTGTTTTGCCTGTTAAAAGTTCAAGTATATACAGAGCCTCTGTCCCCGGTGTGCTAACCGATGCAGGTTATATTTGCATGCATATATCATTATATGTATATATAAATAAATATAGATGTTACGTAATAGGTATAAATAATAATTGAAAGGAGACTCAGTAACGTGGGAATAATTTCTAGAGGATTATACATTAATAATTATACAAAATTCAATTCACACTAAAATATTAAATTAAAATTATTTACATAATCGTACAATAAAATTAACATGGGTTAAAAATATATGATATAAAAATATCATATAAGAAAAAAATATATAATATTAATTAATACTGTAACTATATAGTTTTTTGTATGACCGAAGATTTGGAGCTGACCGATAATTAATAACTTACCCTAGTTATTAGCTACATACAAAGGACTTTAAAGGAGAAGAAACACAATGTGTTGCACCGTGCTAGAGTCAATGTTCGGCACCTGACTGGTTGGTTAGGTCAGTACACTAGTGACGTGGACAAAAGTGAAACCTAGTAGAAAAACATATGCAGGGTGGAGGGGTTGCAACCTAACTTACGTTTAAAGGGGGAAATGAATAATGATACAGATAAAATGTGGTGATGTTTCTCTTTTGGGTAATAATAACAAAATGATAACCAATGCAGTTAGGTAATGTTTCTCTTTTGGGTAATAATAACAAAATGATAACCAAAGCAGTTAGGTAATTAGTTTCTCTTTTGGGTAATAATAACAAAATGATAACCAATGCAGTTAGGTAATGTTTCTCTTTTGGGTAATAATAACAAAATGATAACCAATGCAGTTAGGTAATGTTTCTCTTTTGGGTAATAATAACAAAATGATAACCAAAGCAGTTAGGTAATTAGTTTCTCTTTTGGGTAATAATAACAAAATGATAACCAATGCAGTTAGGTAATGTTTCTCTTTTGGGTAATAATAACAAAATGATAACCAAAGCAGTTAGGTAATTAGTTTCTCTTTTGGGTAATAATAACAAAATGATAACCAAAGCAGTTAGGTAATGTTTCTCTTTTGGGTAATAATAACAAAATGATAACCAATACAGTTAGGTAATTAGTTTCTCTTTTGGGTAATAATAACAAAATGATAACCAATGTAATTAATTTATGCTTTTATGAATCTAATTAACAATTACCAAAGCGGTTTAAAAAATGTCACATCTTGATCTAGGACGTACCAATAACTAGGATAATAAAACTATTTTAGTGTCACTACCGCATCCCTAGTTTTATATTTAGTAACTACCTAGATTGTTAGATATTCGCATATAAACATTAAAAGATACAACAAACTTTTACACATTAATTAGCTAGGAATCATATATCCTTGTAGTTAAAGATAATTTAAATGAGTAAGTTTTTGCATAGGAATAGACGTATAATGGTAAATTATACAAATATACTATTTATTAAATTTGCAACCCACCTAGGAAACTAGGTAGGTACCTTCTTATCCTAACTAGGAACATTCGACAATTTTGCCGGGCTTTTCTAATGAACATTGAAAATAGGTTTAAAGTATTTAAGGTCCCTAGTTAGAAATTACACTTCCAAATTAATAATACGAAGTTATTCTTTTATAAGAGTTAATTAATAGCTATTAAGGAATTTTAGGAGATACTTCTAGGACCGGGACCCTCGTTCTTTTGACTTAAATAAACAAATCAGTTGTTAGGAATTAACTTACCTATTAGTTTGTTTCTTTACTCTATCTATTAACCATTATTCATTGAATGTCTAAAGTATGCACAGAACACCGGGCAAATGGAGGTTCAATTGACAGGACTGAGTTGGGAGCGACGCACACCTTCACACTGTCACGATTTTCACCAAACTGATCTGTTTTAGAAATTAAAATAACTAACAGTAATAGTGTGACATAGTAGTGACAGTGTGTGCGTGACGTCATCAAAACCACACATTAAAATACACAGTTAGTGATTTAACAGCTTCAATAACTAAATAAATATATTATTCCCTTCATATATAGCAATACCTAATCAGATTATATAAATATATGAGCTTATTTATCTTATTTATGAGTGTAAGAAGGCTGTTCTAATGACGTCACGTGGAGAAAACATCTCCATTGTCACTACAGTGTGTAGATGCTGTCTGTCTGTAGGACTCAAGCAATCACTGTTCGTATGTACGTGTGAAGGATTCACAGGGAGGAGAGGGGAGGGGGAGCGTAGGATGAGTTAGGGTAAGTGACGAGTTATCGGTCAGTTCCACATTTCCGGTCATGCGAGGAAATTATCAAAACGAGTTGAACTTTAATAATCGAAAATGTGGCACCGTCCTATAGAACGCGGAACTTTCCGACCTCAAAAAGTAACTAGGTTTTTATTTTGTCTACACAGGACACTTGTCTTGCAGGTGTACAGAAATATAACAACAGATGTGTACAATAATTTAAATTGAATTTAAATGGCTGACTATATGTATACATAATGCATGTTAAAATAAAAAAATTTAAAGACAATATTTTTCCATTTAAATTACGTTAAATTATTATGTTAAATTTCTCATGTTAAATTATTATGTTAAATTATTATGTTAAATTATTATGTTAAATTAATATGTTAAATTACTATGTTAAATTTATCATGTTAAATTATTATGTTAAATTATTATATTAAATTTATCATGCTAAATTATTATGTTAAATTATTATGTTAAATTATTATATTAAATTTATCATGCTAAATTATTATGTTAAATTATTATGTTAAATTATTATATCAAATTTATCATGCTAAATTATTATTTTAAATTATTATTTTAAATTATTATGTTAAATTATTATGTTAAATTATCATATTAAATTTATCATGCTAAATTATTATGTTGAATTATTATGTTAAATTATTATGTTGAATTATTATATCAAATTTATCATGCTAAATTATTATGTTAAATTATTATGTTAAATTATTATGTTAAATTATTATATTAAATTTATCATGCTAAATTATTATGTTAAATATATTACATTATAATTGCAGGATGTGTTACTGTGACACACTTCGTATTGATTTATATATCCATCTTAGAGTGTCAAAATAACTCACTAACGTTTTTTATACTTTACTAGCCCACGTGACTCTAACAATGAAAGCTGCCATTGTTTTTATTTCATTGTCTCTATACAGTAGATGTTAGCCAAAGAATTTCACAACCATTAGTTAAAAGTTATTATTTTGCAATTAGAAACGTGCAATGAAATTTCCATTTACGGTTATAAAAAACGTTGTAATGAAAAAAACGTTTCAGATATAAAACGTTTTAATGAAAGAAAAAAAACCTTTTAATGAAAAAAAAACGTTTTAATGAAAAAACGTTTCAGGTAAAAAATAGTTTCAAATATAAAATGTTTTAAGAGACGTTTAAATAAGAAAAAAACGTTTTGAGATGAAAAAAAGTTTGCAATACAAATGTTTGAAAAAAACGTTCCAATAAGAAAAAAACGTTTGAGATAAAATTAATAATAAATTAGAAATGTTTGAAATATAAAAAACGATTGAAATAAAAATAGTTTGAAATAAATCGAAAACGTTTAATAAAAAAAGTTTCAAAATGAACATTTAATGGAAAACGTTTTAAGGAATAATGTTCGAAGAAAATGTATAATATAAATAAATTCACAAGCAATTTCATTATATAGGTTCTTTATTACTGATGGTAAAAGATGTATACTGAATTAGTGACTCTGAAGAATTAATCTAATAATTATGTTACATCTTTCTAATAAATGTACAGTTTAACAGAAAAAACATATAATTAGTGAAAATAATTAGGATACTAAGATATAAAAGGTTATTGTGGACCACCAACGCCATCTAGCGGTGAAAACGTCAATCCCCGTGCGTGCGTTTGTCACGTTTGTGTTCATAATATTTGTCAGCAAATCTGTACCAACGCCATCTAGCGGTACAACTGACTATTTATCCATTTAACCCTAATTTATCAGCTGTTTCATTAAGATGCCTAATTTGTAGAATGTGTCACAATAACTATGTCTATTAGTTAATTTAATAAATTATTTAATATTATTAATAGATAGATAACCTAGGGTAAGTTTCGAATTACCGGTCAGTACTACATCTTCGGACATATAAGAAAAAAACAATATAAAAATTGTTATTATCACACAGTGCTATCTAATAATAACAATTTTTTTTTATTGTTTTTTCTTATATGACCGAAGATGTAGTTCTGACCGGTAATTCGTAACTAACTCTTTAGAGGATAAATAGTAACTATCTTACCTAATTACCTTTAGGTGTTTAGATAATATGTTATAATTAGTTTTAAACAGAGAGATAAACCGTAAAGCAGATATCATTATATGCAGCATATTAATGTATGGGGGGAGTGATGAATTATAGGACAGTTATACGTTTTCGATATTACAGTTAATATAAAATTTAACAATAAAATAGTTAGGTAGAATGTTAAATTGTTAACAATTTTTAAGCGTTAACAATTTTTAAGTGTTAACAATTTTTAAGTTTTAACAATTTTTTAGTGTTAACAATTTATAAGTGTAAACAATTTTTAAGTGTTAACAATTTTAAGTGTTAACAATTTTTTAGTGTTAACAATTTTTAAGTTTTAACAAATTTTTAGTGTTAACAATTTATAAGTGTAAACAATTTTTAAGTGTTAACAATTTTAAGTGTTAACAATTTTCAAGTGTTAACAATTTTTAAGTGTTAACAATTTTTAAGTGTTAACAATTTTAAAGCGTTAACAATGTTACAGTGTTAAAACTCTTCACACTTTAAGTTTTTGAAATACTTACTTTGATAAATGTGACAGTTATGAGCAACTGTTAATTTAATAAAGTTACTCTATTTCCTATAGATGAAAATGAAATACTCTAGTGGAATATTATTTGTATTGACTGTAAATAGATATTGTATGAATGTTCTTCACCGTAAGAGTTCATCCCTAGTGGAATATTATTTGTATTGACTGTAAATAGATATTGTATGAATGTTCTTCACCGTAAGAGTTCATCCCTAGGGGAATATTATTTGTATTGACTGTAAATAGATATTGTATGAATGTTCTTCACCGTAAGAGTTCATCCCTAGTGGAATATTATTTGTATTGACTGTAAATAGATATTGTATGAATGTTCTTCACCGTAAGAGTTCATCCCTAGTGTAATATTATTTGTATTGACTGTAAATAGATATTGTATGAATGTTCTTCACCGTAAGAGTTCATCCCTAGTGGAATATTATTTGTATTGACTGTAAATAGATATTGTATGAATGTTCTACACCGTAAGAGTTCATCCCTAGTGGAATATTATTTGTATTGACTGTAAATAGATATTGTATGAATGTTCTTCACCGTAAGAGTTCATCCCTAGTGGAATATTATTTGTATTGACTGTAAATAGATATTGTATGAATGTTCTTCACCGTAAGAGTTCATCCCTAGTGGAATATTATTTGTATTGACTGTAAATAGATATTGTATGAATGTTCTTCACCGTAAGAGTTCATCCTTAGTGGAATATTATTTGTATTGACTGTTAATAGATATTGTATGAATGTTCTTCACCGTAAGAGTTCATCCCTAGTGGAATATTATTTGTATTGACTATAAATAGATATTGTATGAATGTTCTTCACCGTAAGAGTTCATCCCTAGTGGAATATTATTTGTATTGACTGTAAATAGATATTGTATGAATGTTCTTCACCGTAAGAGTTCATCCCTATTGGAATATTATTTGTATTTTTACTTACCGAAATTGTAAGATGTTCGGTAACGTTTACACTATTTCAAAATATTTTTTGTTTAACATCATTAATTAATTTCCATTTATAATTCTTTTCTAAGTATCAAGATTAGTTTTTTTAAAACGCATCATTTAAAATTCTTTTTCTATATATTTTCTTTTTAGAAGTAGCTACTATTTAGGTAGTCTGTGGTAGGTAAGTTGTAACAGAGCTGCTGATTGGTCGATATGGCATGTCAAACAACACCATCGATGATTGGCTGTTTGTTTGTATAAGAGTTAATAAAGGCCAAACATGTGAAGTGTCTTTCAAGTGGCTGGCTATATGAGGTTCCTTCTAACATTATTAACTCTTTCATCTAGATTCTAGAACTACTAAAACTACTATCAAAGAAAAGAGTCACTTCTTGGTGGCAACATCATAGTTTTCTGCTGATTTTCTTTCATTTTCAAATTTTGCAAAATTTGTCACCGTGTAGGTAGGTAGGTACCAGACAAATTTTAAAACTTCTATAACATTTACCAAACTTAAATTTTCATCCCAAATAGGTACACTTTTCTTTGTCAGTGGGTACTTTTGATGACATATATAAAATCGTAAGATTTATTACCATTTTTTCTTTTAACGCCTCTAGTTTAATGTGTTAAGGTAATGTTGATTGTATCAAAATAATGAGATGAAAATCAGAGTTTTTTATACAGTATCTTCATTCTTTCCGCGAATAAGCGTTAAATGGCATCAAAATTGAAGGTATTTTTCACCACTCACGTGCTCAATGTATAAGTCGTTTATTTTTATGATGTGTCATTTGGTTATTTTGTGATTAATGAAGTCTACTTGCAAGTAAGTGCACAGGGTACTGTAGAAGAAACCTAGAAGCAACTGCCGCTACTTTATTTGCCAGTGGGTACCCATGAGGCAAATGAAAACACGAGCTCTGATTGGGCGAGAGAAGTTACACATTACGCGCGAAACGCAATGCTGATTGCTCATTGGCTGACCATATTCCCGCATAGACATTTGTTGGAGAATGTACCTAGGCTACCTACCTACCTAGTTTTGCGGTACCTACTTTTGTGGTAGCTAGTTGAGTTTCATCTTCTGTAGTGTCTAGATGTGCGGTTAACTTTGCCAAAAATGATCGAGTGAAATTAATATTAATGTAACAGATTTTCTCAAAGTTATTTAGTCATAGTTAATATATTGAAAATGAGTTCACAATCCCAGTCAATTGGCAGTAGCGTATATTAACATTCGCAACCTATTTTAGTATAATTTTACAGTACATTCTTGATTCAAAGTGGCTTGTACATTAAAATAAGTAAAGATCTAAGTGGAGTTATCAATATGCAGATAAACGACTTCAGTGTTGGGGAAACATATATTTTCAATTTACTCATTTGAATTATTGTTTAAATTCATATATTTCGCAATAAAACAAGTATAAACTATGAAACTATTAAAGTTAGTTAGGTTTTCTTATTGTCACAATATTTAATTTTCTCAATTTAAGATATCAAGGGTTCAATGATCTAGAAATAGTTTATTTAAATGTTTCTGTGAGAAGGGTGATAGATAAACTAAATTAATGACTTCGGAGCTTATTTTAAACAAACAAGATAATAAACCATTTAACCATTGATAAGAATAACCTTATTTTAAAACGTCTGTCAGCAGAATGACAATTAGAGTGAAAGAAAAAATGATTTCTTTGGCAAGTCAATATGAAATATTGTCAATGGCACTATCATTGGTAAATAACGAATCTGTCTGTACCTAAAAATAATAAACTGTCCACTAAGATTTAACCTTGTCGTTCATTTGACACGTCGCCATTAGGATCAATTCTCAATAGGTTTTACTGTCTGACGATATATAGGTAGTATATAACTTGATAATAATTTAACGAAAGAAACACTAGGCTTTTGTATTAAGTTCACCAGTCTAAATATAAACAGCTGCAGTATGAGTTAGAATGCATATTACGAGGTTGTGTGACATCGTATGTTTTCTTCGACTGAACACATGCATTAAGCCAGAAAACACTTAAGTTACCCATCTATTCTTTTAAATTTAACGGTTCTTACCCATCTAACAATGTATGGATGCGAAACAAAGGGAATTTATGGACAAAATACCTAGATTATGAATTCTAATAATGATTTTCAATAAGGAATAATTTCAAAACGAAAACACTTTAGTTACCCATCTAATATAATACAATAGTTGCCCATCCATTGTTTCAAATTTAACGTTTCTTTCCTTCGTGACAATATATGAATGCAAAATGAAGTGAATTTATATACAAAATACCTAGATTGAGAAATCGAATAACGGTTTTCAACTAAAGAATCATTTTAAACTTCAATTCAACGTTCAATATATATTTCTGCAAGACCATTCTTCTTTCAAACCGTATTTCCGAACGAGATCCATCTGTTTTGTTAGAATTTGTTCAAGATGGAATAAAGAAAATTTCTTTACACAAATTATTAATAGTTAACTTTCTAATTTCCTTTGTAAAATGAGTAAACTGTGGAAAATCATCAACATTTCTTTGGTTTTTGATCAGTCTTATATAAAACGGCCTGGATTGATTTTTTGAAATGTACCTACCAAAATCAAAATACTGAAATCAAAATTTATTTAGTTTATTGTCTGATTTGAATTCACTGGTTGAATAATAGAAATAAACATGTTTAATATCTTGATCTTTAATATTTCTAATCATTTTTTTTTTTCACATGATTACATACCTATAAGACTCTCTTCTCACTGAAATGAAAAATGGTATACAAAATTATTTGTTCAGGCTTTTTAAAATGCTTTTAAGGGCTATGGCACGTGGTAATTGATTTGTGCTAATTTTCATCATTTGGTAAAACATAAATGGGCAGATTTAAAAAAAAAGTACATTTATCTATTCATTTTAACACATTCAATTCTACAGATTAGATGAGTTTCCCTCGAAAATCCCCATTTTTCCACTAGAGGCGTAATTGATTAATAGGGTTGTGACCATATGCACTTACAATCATAGATCTTAAGAATATCATAGACGAAACGAAATGAAATGGTATCGAATTCTTTATACCGCTAGTTTAGAACGGTTAATTCTCTTTAATTCAATCCGTCTATAACATTTTGTGGATCTATGATTTTAAACGCATATTGTCACAACCCTAATTATTAATAATACGTTATTTCAATTTTTTTCATATATTTTACCCCATATAAATTAACTTTAATGTTTCAAAATCTATTGTGTACCTAATATATATATATATTTTTTTTTTATCATTTTTGAGTTCCTCTGAGAATTCAGAATTAAAATTCTTCTAAAAATTGAAAACAAATGTAAATGTTAACGTAAAATTGAAAAACAATTAAGTTTCATGTGTCACATTTAAAAACAAGGTATTTTTCATCACCCTCTGTCTACAGTTATTATTTACACCTCCCCAGATAAATCTTATTAAGACAAATTAAACTATTATACTTCGGCACTCTTGGCAATTGTTTCTGCCATACCTAACTATATATCAAGTGAGTGAAATTATTGGTACCTACACGGACCCATTCAAGAATGATTCTTAAACCCAAATATGGATATAATATTCATATATCTTGTCTATTATTTTTTTATGATATATTATAAGAACAGTGATGTTTGAAGAAAGTTTTACTCGAAGTGAATTTCGAAAATTAAAAAACAGATCAGTTACTGCTTAAACAGATCGTTTTCTAGGAAAAAAGAAAATATGCTCGATGGGATACTATTACATTTCTGATCAGAGTTTTCTGGGGGTATTAGAATAAAAGTTTGACGAAGTGTTTGATAGTGTTTACGGGGCATTAGAGAAACAGTTTAACAAAGTGTTTGACTGTGTGTACGAGGCATTGGACAAACAGTTTGTTTAACGAAGTTTGATATTTGATAGACAAAAAGTTAGACGAAGTGTTTTACAGTGTGTACGGGGCATTAGACAAACAGTTTGACGAAGTTTTTGGTAGTGTGTACGGGACATTA
This sequence comes from Caprella mutica, assembly GCA_947561585.1. Taxonomy (NCBI): domain Eukaryota; kingdom Metazoa; phylum Arthropoda; class Malacostraca; order Amphipoda; family Caprellidae; genus Caprella; species Caprella mutica. The sequence goes on along the minus strand of CANNZV010000063.1, from coordinate 379,340 downwards.
GACAAACAGTTAGACGAAGTGTTTGATAGTGTGTACGGGGCATTAGACAAACAGTTTGACGAAGTGTTTGATAGTGTGTACAGGGCATTAGACAAACAGTTAGACGAAGTGTTTTCTGTGTGTACGGGGCAATGGACAAACAGTTTGATAGTGTGTACGGGGCATTAGAAAAACAGTTTGACGAAGTGTTTGATAGTGTGTACGGTACAATGGAGAAACAGTTTGGCGAAGTGTTTGACAGTGTGTACGAAGCATTAGACAAACAGTTTGACGAAGTGGCACTGTTTACAGAGCACTACTAATCAGTTTCTTCGTAGAATTGTTCTATTTTAACAATGAGTGGTGGTATATCCTGGGAGGCAATCACAGCCAAACTTAGGAGTGGACCCGTTACTATCAACTGGGACCTGCAACAGGACTCTGAGCCAGTTTTCGATCCAAACAGAGGGGTAAATAAATAAAAGATCTATAATGTTTATTGATATTTTTTTAATTATCTTATATCTTTTTTTAGTATGTTTTTGTTTTAAATTTTTTACAATTAAAAATCATTTTATTTTTATTTTGTAATTAAAAAAAAATTCAATTATGTTTACTAAATTCTTTAAAATTTTAATAAATTAAAATTTAATTTAAGCACATTGAATTACGGTTGGTTTTGAAAAGTTTTATTTTTTCCTTAAATATTGATAATATATTTATTAAAAATCAATTGACCAAACGCTCTATCGCTTCAAATCAATTGACCAAACGCTCTATCGCTTCAAATCAATTGACCAAACGCTCTATCGCTTCAAATCAATTGACCAAACGCTCTCTCGCCTCTAATAGTTACAAGCGGTTGGTCTGTGTAATGTTCTCATCTTTTTTTCTGGTAGAGTTGGCAGTGTTTCCTCTATTCTAAATAACCAGCCCAACAGTGTGCAATAACCCGTGTGAGTGGACGCCTGTTGCTACTGTTGCTGTCTGTCTGTTGGAAGTACTCTCTTTGGTACTTTTTATTGTACTGTTGGTACTCTTTTTGGTACACTGTTTGCTAATGTTGGTTGGCTGTTGGTGCTGTTCACTCCCTGTTAGTATTCTGTTTTCTACTTTTTGGTACTGTTGGTACTTTTTCTTATTATTTGGTTTTCTGTTTGGCAGTCTGGTTGATACTCTATTTGGTACTGTTTTATTCTGTGATTGCTATTGTCCGGTACTGTGTCCTCTACTGTCTGGTACTCTGTTTGGTACTGTGTTTGGTACTGGTTACCATGCAGGCGTGGAATCTCCTCAACACTGATGCCAGTCAATTGGCTGCATTTGCCAACAATAAGAAGTTCCACACGGTAATCTATAACAACCCCTCATTAACACACGGTAATCTATAACGACCCCCCATTACCACACGGTAATCTATAACGACCCCCCATTACCACACGGTAATCTATAACGACCCCCCATTACCACACGGATAACAACCCCCCATTACCACACGGATAACAACCCCCCATTACCACACGGATAACAACCCCCCATTACCACACGGATAACAACCCCCCATTACCACACGGATAACAACCCCCCATTACCACACGGTATAGTATAACAACCCCCCATAACCACACGGTAATCTATAACAACCCCCCATTACCACACGGTATTGTATAACGACCCCCCATTACCACACGGTATTGTATAACAACCCCCCATTACCACACGGTATTGTATAACAACCCCCATTACCACACGGTATTGTATAACGACCCCCCATTACCACACGGTATTGTATAACAACCCCCCATTACCAAACGGTATTGTATAACAACCCCCCATTACCAAACGGTAATGTATAACAACCCCCCATTACCAAACGGTAATGTATAACAACCCCCCATTTGGTGTGTCACCAGTAAAAAAATATGGTGGGGCCATAGAAGATTAAGTCTTCAGCTGCCCCACCATAAATATCTTACTAGTTATATTTCATATTAATTGACCGTTATATGTTATAACTATTTTCTTTAGTAAAAAATAGATATAGAACTAAATTATTTTACATTTGTATTACATGATATATTGATTTTCAAAATATTTGTCACCATTTTTCGTTAGTCTCAGGTACATTTGCAGTTTATTTCTTATTAATATGCTGGTATATGTACAAAGCCGTGCCAGGTCATTATACAAACATGAAGTACGACAAACTAGCGGATCCAACGAACTACATAACAACAAATCTAATGGACGGAACTGTTAGATAAGTTGAGGTTATGTTAAAGGAGGACAATTCTAGAGGACGTCTCCAAGGATGAGATCTCCAAATAACTAAAATTTCAGAACCAAAAACTCTATTTTATACCTATTTTATACCCAAAAAAGTGGTGACAGATAACCCAAAAGTATCGAAAATAATTTTAAATCAACATTTATTAAATTACTTTATATCTTGAAAATAAATACAATTTTGGCGACTATTGAAAAGAATAAACTTTTCTCCCATACCTAACCTCAGTAATTACTTACTTTAATGTTCTAATTCTTTTCAAATAAAGATTTATTTACACCGCCATCTTGAAAAACATTTCCCAGGTTTTTTTATACGCTTTCGTGCTTTCATTTGTTTAGAGATTTACGAGACGAAAATTTTTTTTTATTTATCATGAAAATTATTACCCACCTACTTCTAGTGTTTATATGAATTACGTACATGAATATTTATGGTATTAAATAAATGAATTTTATTACAGTATATTACATTCTATAACTTATTTATTTTCCTCTTTTACATTTTAAAATATCTATACTATAATAAGAGCCGCGTGCGTCCATCTGCGTATCACACTTTTTTATTTAGAAAATAAAAATAAAAAATTAATTAATTCCTGTCCGTCACAAAATGGGTTAAACAGTCATTCTATCAACAGCGCCTCATAAAGTTGGTGTAAAGGAAAGAAAAATCAAAGAAACTCAATTTAAAACGAATAACTAATAATTTACAGCAGTATCATTGATACGGGTCACATGTACTAGTATTAATATACTTTTTAAATATATACAATAATATATTGAATATTGTATGCATTTAATTATAACCCCAAACCCATAATAATAATTAAATTCTCAATGAATGAGCAACAGGTACCTACCGCAAAAGTAAATTTTTAAGATAACCCTAGAAAACAAAACATTTTAACTAAGTTTTTTTTTTTCCGGCAGAACATCGACAAGCTGCCCGAAAAGGTGCTGCTGAACATCTTCTCCTACATCCCACACCGGGAAATCTGCCGTAATGCTCGTGTTTGCAAGAAGTGGAGGACACTGTCCATGGACACAAGACTTTGGGACACTGTGTCCCTTCGTCCCGAGGTGTCCGGACTGCATGTCCACAGTGTTGAACTTCTCATGGCCCTTATCAAGTACGTTTGCTTTTTCGTCATTTTATGTATAAGATTCATTGTTAGAATAGTTAAATCTAAGGTCCGTTCTATATTGGCAAATAAAACGCAACGTTTTAACCGCTCAGTTTACGCCTCTTCAATTAATCACGGTTAAATGAATGGAAAGCAAATTTGCAGTCTACACTAGCGTTTCTACCGCCTTACATTCATTTAACCGTGATTAATTGAAGAGGCGTACACTGGGCGGTGAAAACGCGGCCTTTTATCTGCTAGTATAGGACGGGTTATAAAGTAACCATTCGTTGTAAGGTGAATTACAATAGGGTGGGCCAAAAAATAGGGGTTTCGGGCAAACTTCCGAATCTTCATATATAATAGTTATAATAAGTTGATACGTTATAAAAGAACATTGCATGCCAATTTCCAGGCCATTTCTGTATATTTTTGAGTTACTCCAGAACATTTGAAATTTTGTACAAAATGATATTTTACCATTAATTCTAAAATATTCGATTTTTTTTTTTGTGGAATAGGTAAAATTAGTTGGCACGTTATGAAAAAACACAACTTGCAAAATTGCATATTAATATTTGATAGTTTTGAGTTGCCCCGAGCACTTTTTTTGTAAAATATATTAGTATTACAATATTTCTCTTAAAATTTGGCTTCTATAGCAATCATGCTGTTATTGTGATAAGATAGAAGTAATTTAATTCTCAAAAAAACTTTGTGAATTATATTGATTTCATTTTATAAAAGCATTTATCAATATTTTCGTATTGCAAAAATTTCGAATTTACTCGGATTTCAGAAATTGGATAATAAACCATGCAATTCACTTTGTCAACTTTTTTGAGTCACCAAGTGTTCCAAGTATTGAAATGTTGGTTTATTAATCAATTATTAATGTTTTTGCTTAATTTCTTGTATATAAATTTCCTTATTATGTTCTTCATTGAGCACCAGACCTCCATAAGTGTGGAGCACTACACTGACTACAGTCTCCAGCGGTGCCTAAATTTGAACAATTTGGAGGGGTGGGGGCAACTGTAAACATTGTCGTACCTGTCTGATTTTCCGGAACAAACACCAAAATAAACTTTTCTCAAGCTATTTTCCTATTCTAAATGATAATAAATCAGATTTTATGAGTTTTTTGCCAAAATGTAGTAAAATCACCAAAAATGTTACTTTTCTGATATTTGAATCGCTTGGGGGCAACTGTTAATCATGTCAGAATTCATTCAAATTTCAGTACACGTACCTTTACTTGTCATATCAACTTTATATTACTATTACATATGTAATATCCAAAATGTTGTGTTTTGGCCCACCCTAATATACAATTAAGGGAATGTAAAATATAGAATTATTAGTTAATATTAATTAATTAATTAATATAGAACTAATAATTATTAATGCCTTCATATGAACGAGTGTATTTTTGGCATTTCGAACAGACTTCATTTTGATATTGGATTAAATGGGGATTGTTAAAAATCGAGTATATAGTCGATATTTTTAATTATATATGATTCAGGAAAACTATTTTTCCTGAATTTGCAGAAAGGTATATTTTACCCGGCATTTACTAATTTATTTATCATCTTGTTCTTCGCATAACTGAAAAAGTGTTCAACCAAATTGCCTGAAATTTAAAGAAACGATTGGTCAATGTCCAGGGACTCTCTGGCAGAATTTTAGGGAGCAATCCGGTCAAAGGTCAAGGTCATCTATAACTCAATAACTCAAAAAGTATTGAACCATATTGCATGAAACTTGGTGGGACGATTGACCATTATCTAGTTAGCAGTTTATTAGATTTTGGGAGAGAACGGGTCAAAGCGGCGACGAAGGTATGTGCTCTACAGAGTGCACGTAATCTAGTTGTAAATAAAGCGCACAGTGAAGGATTAAAATCATCCTTTTTTGTAAATAAAGCGCACAATGGAGGGTTCTCGAATAATACCTAGTTTTCATATTTTTTTTCAGTCACCGATTTGCCGCATCTCTGCGCTACATAGAGTTGCCTATGGAGCTACTCACGCATCCGGTACTGCATGAATTGGCGGCAAAATGTCCGAACCTAACAGTGATGCTTCTGGATTTCTCCACCGCCATGCAGCTCCATGATTTCAACGATATGCAGGTTAGAAGGAAAGATAGGATTCTTTAAGTCTTTTCACCAGAATTTTTGCTAAACTCCTCCTACTTTTTCCACGAGAACAGAAGAAAAAACTATATTATTATTATTTATTTTAGTTGATATCCATGATACCTGCAGGTATCATGGATACCAACTTATATTCTCGTGAAAAAAAGTAGGAGGAGCTTAGCAAAAAGTCTGGTGGAAAGACTTAAAAAAACCTACGTGTGTACGGCCCTTAAGAAGGAATGATAGGGTTAATTTCAACAACCGAATTCTGACGGCGGTGGCCCAAAGTTTCAAACTATGCCAAATTTTAGGATTGATTAAAAAAAATGGAAGCTAGCTAGAACTTTTAGTTTTAGAATGCAATCCTTTTAATTGGCTTCTTATGGCGCACTAAGAAACATCATTTCAGTACATTGCTGTTTAGAACTATAGACAAAAGCTTGTGGGAGTGAAATCCTTTCAAGACCCTTCTGCGCGAAAACCCGACCAAAAAATAGATATTTCACACCAATTAAGTAGCGCAATTGCTTAGCCTGTAAATTCATATCCCTCTCCGATAATTAGAAAAAAGCTTTTACTGATTTTGAACCTGTAAAATTATTGCTTTACCAGCGGACTATTTTGGCACTTGCGCTATTTTCAGCCTGTGTCATCGGATGAGTGGGGGTTTTTCGCTCGGAAGTGTCCTGAATATACAACACTTTTATGAAACAGAAATGAATCTTCAGTTTGCTAACTATATTTCTCACCAGGCATTTCCAACAAAACTCCGCACGATGGTGATTTGTCTGTCGGAAGTGATTTTCATGGAGGGTTTCATGAGGAAAATATACAATTTTATCAATGGTTTGGAAATCCTACACATAGTAGGTAAGTGAGAAACGATTAACAGTCTTATTTGGAAATATTTAAGTTATAATTACGTCAATTTATAGGTTGAAAAATTGGTTCACCACGTGCTAGAAGTGTTAAAAATGAAGTACAAAGTAGAATACAAATTCTGATGACTACATTTTTTCTTTTATCAAGATTTAGGTAATTAATATGTTACAATTTAATAGGAACATATGAAAAAGCTTCAGAGGAAGAAGAAGAGATTTACGAAGTCATCAACATTCACAAATTGAAGCAAGCCACTCCGAACCTGAAGGTTGTGAACCTCTACGGAATTAACTTTGTAGACGACACCCACATTGAAGCCTTCAGTTCAAATTGCATACAGGTATCAAATTATACTTCCTAGATTACAAGGAATTCATTATGAAATGACTAGCCGACTTGAAGGGATTAATTTTCACCAGTCAAAACAAAATCAAACTCACATGATGTATAATTTTTCAAAAATCGTATTGTTCTATTGATGTTGAAAATGTTCTTCTTGTTGATAATATTTTATAAACATTCCAAAAATTGTAAACTTTTCTTACCTAGTGATTAATAACTCTATCATCCAACAGTTGGAGTGTCTTGCTGTGAATTACTGTGCTAAAGTTACAGGATCATCTCTGAAGATACTGCTCAGTAGATGCAGGAAGCTTACTTGCCTTCTAATGAACCAGTGCAGTGAGTTGTAGTACATACTAGGAGATCAAGTTTATAATCCACTTTTATTAAAGTGACAGTTCTCTTATTATAATATTCCGATAGTCTATAGTAGTTATCAATCATTATGCAGTATTCGATACGTACTTAACCATAACCTAAAAGTTTGATAAAAGTTTAATACTTTCCTAGCTAATAACTGAAAATTTCAATAAATAAGCTTCTGAAAAATGAAATAACGCATCTTTTACCAGGTTTACAAGATAGCCTAGTAACAGATGTAGACTGGGAGAGTTCTTCCATACAAGAGTTAGACATCACTGCTAATGATCTTTCACAAGACTGCCTAATAGATCTTCTTTGTCGAATCCCTGCCCTCAAGTGGCTTGGTGCTGGACAAATAGATGGGTTGACTGACCATGTAAGATATTATATATAACTAACCCAAATAACTCATGGCATTATTCTCTTCATTTACTACCTTCAAGTTTGGACAATTTTCTTTATAACCATCAAAACCCTACTCCTTTCTAATTCTTACAATTGTTCTTTCTTTACAGGTTTTGAAAACGTGGGTGGATAGAGGTAACCTGAAAAGTCTAATTGCAGTAGATCTGGACATGTGCGACAACCTTACTGAAGATGGTCTCTACAAGTTCCTGGCAAGAGCTGGACCTAACCTCAGAGGTCTTGTGCTATCAGGCATTCCAGCAGTCACGGACACCCTACTGTCGAATATAATGCCTGCACTCAAAAACATTAAGTAAATTCTTAATTGAAGGTTGATTTGATCTTAATCTTAAATGGTTGTATTAAAATCTACTTACAATTCTTTCTTTCTCACTCAGAATTCTCAAGATGGGTATGCTGCTGGATTGCGCCCACAGGATGCAGTGCAAGATTAGCGTTGATCAGTTAACTGACGTGTTGGCCCGTTATGGCTGTCGTCTGGAGAGACTGGAGATGAGTTGGGGCCCTGATATTGTGAGGTTCTCAGACAAAAGTCAGAAGGCTATTGACTATCTTCGAGTGAGATGTCTGAACCTGAAGTGCTTAGTGCTGTGGTCAGTATATATTTTTAATAAAGTTCAATTGATCCTATCATAATAGGATATAAATATTTTTTCAGTGAATCTAATGAATTTGTGATTAATCCTTTTCTTACAGTGATGGAAAATATTACGAAGTGGTGAAAGCTAATTTCGAAAGAGCCGATAGAAATACTGTTGTGAGAACTTCTACCAACTGTACCATCTCCAATGTCTACCTACTTAGTCATTATAAAGACCTAGTGTTCAACTGATTCAATGAAAATCCTAGTACCTAGTTATCGTAACTTCCCTAGTCTTTATAAAGACCTAGTGTTCAACTGATTCAATGAAAATACTAGTACCTAGTTATCGTAACATCTCTAGTCACTATAAAAACCTAGTGTCCAACTGTTTCAATGAAAATCCTAGTACCTAGTTATCGTAACATCTCTAGTCATTATAAAGACCTAGTGTCCAACTATTTCAATGAAAATCCTAGTAACTAAGTACAGTAATACATATCTAGTTACTATAAAGACCTATTGTTCAACTGATACATTGAAAATCCTAGTACCTAAGTATAGTAACATCCCTAGTCATTATAAAAACCTAGTGTTCAACTGATTCAATGAAAATCCTAGTAACATCTCTAGTTAATTTGAAGACCTTGTGAATAGTTTTCAACTGAATCTATGAAAATTAGTGCCTAGGCATCGTAAAATCTATAGTCACTATAAAGACCTAGTGTTCAACTGGTACACTGAAAATCTTAGTATCTACTACCTAGGTATCGTAACATCTAAAGTCACAAAAAGAACCTTGTGTTCAACTGAACACTGAACATCCTAGTACTTAGCTAGGTATCTGTTCCTACTTTTCTACCTATTCATTACTTTTCCTCTTTATCGTATGGTACACATTGAGCTTAATAATTATTAGCTAACTGTATTTTGTCCTTTTTTATGGATTATTCCTTCCTCATCCTACTAGTTATTAATTTGACGTATGTTAGTTATTTTCCTAAGTATTTATAGCGAAATGATACCCCTGTTAGTTGATCTTTAGTTTTGTCTAAATGCTTGTTTTCAGTTAATATTATTGTTAAATGAGATTAATAATTATAAGATGAAACTTTAGTTCCATTTACACCCATTTTATTTCTCAAGAACAAAGAAGGTTTAGCATTTTTTTTCTCTAAATTTTTCATTAAAATCAGTAATTTCGGTAAATTCCTAGATAATGACAGCCCTGTGATAACCTAGGAAGATGGCAATCTTTCAGTTTCCTAGGTAACGACAGCTTTCTATAGAATATTGAAAGTTTTATATAAGGATAGGTTAACCTATAATAATACGGCTGTATTACATAAAAATAATGCTCTCAAAAAGTATTCTCTTTACAAAAACATAACTTTTTAATTTTTTTCTCACTTTTACAGAGTTCCTACAGTTTTTCAAAAAGCATAAATAGCACTGTTTGAATTCCTAAATTTTCTGATGAACATAACCTGTGACCCATTTTCTGCATATTATTTGTAAATGTCTTGAGTTACATTTGGAAGGATATAGTATCGTGTCGTAACTTGAATACGACAATGTAGAAGGCTGTCATTAGCAAAAAAGTTTAAATTATATATAGAAGGTTGTCATTAACTACAGAAAAAGTTGTAGAACAGTTTTAATAATGTGTCGTTAACTAGGAATCTAGTCGATTACACTGTCATTAACTAGGAAGCTGGTAGATTACCAGCTTCCTAGTTAATGACAGGACTGTCATTATCTAGGAATTTACCGTCATTTCTTTAAAATTTAAATTATATTTTTTTCAGTCAAGTTTATTTGTAAACATTAATCAAAATTAAACTCTTTACCTCTTAATAAAATAAAATGTTTATTTTGTGAATAGATTACCTATTATCCTTTCAAATGAGAAAAATAGCATAATATCTTATAGTTTTCTATTATCTGAAGTTCATTACTTTATATTTTAATTTTAAAGGTTCACTCCTGGATCCAGGAAAAAATTGGGAGTTCATTACAATATAACAATATGGTGGTTTCTTGCTAATGTGTGCATTCCCGCACATGTCCATATTAGTCAATTCAATCTTTCTTGCTTTCTCACTGTAAATCTTTTGGTGTGCCGGCACCCTCACACATACAACATCAATATCATTAACCACTCCAACACCATCTACTCCTTGTCTCATATTCTAATCTTACGCACACAACAAAATAATATAATTCATTTAATCATTTCCTTTTCTTGAATGTAAATAATCTAGTTAGTATAATTTTCTTTTGGTACAGTATTCATTTTCGAAAGTTTGGTTGCTTAATTAGGTTATGACAACAGGGATAAAAGACACAAGCACAATCTCTTGGTATGAATGTATTTGAAGGACTGATTATTGATTACGTGACGAAATTATTGAAAGATGTGACGTAGACTAAGAATTGTAAAGGTCGCTCAAGCAAGAATGAATAATACTATATTAATGAAGGGCTGTCTCAACAAACCCTATCTTCAATACATAACCACCAAGCCACGACATCCTGGTTGTGGGTCTTTGTGTCAAATTAGTATCCATTGAGTCATACAGAATATCTTCCAAACGACTGTTCAAGTTTAAAAAAATTAGTTCATATATCAGTAAATGATTAGCGACGGAAGATAGCAATTTGTCACAGAAATATGAAAACTCTTCATCGCTGACGTCTGCGTCTTCTCCCATATTAATTTTTAGGTATTTCAAATTTGGACAACTGGAAAAGATTTCAGTTTCCGATCCTCTCAACAATGAAAATGGAATATAAATATGAGATAGGATATCTGAGAAAAATATAGAAGCCATTTTTGAAGTTTGATCAGATAGTTGTGAACATCCTAGTTCCCATAAACGAATTATTTTGCTGCTAATTTTTGGTAAATCGATTTTATTGACGTTAGGTGGTAAAATTAATTCACCAATCAAAGTAATTTCTTCTAATCTCTTACATTCACCTAACTGTCTGAGCAAAGGTAAAGTTATTGGACATGTTAAAGAAGGTTGTTTTAAAAATCCTTTTGAGAATTCCAGAATCTTCTGCAATTTAGTTGTTTCTTTTCCATCAAATCTTATGGAAATAATGTCATCAGGAGAGCATCGAATTAGACGACCACTGTCGTCATCAGCAAATTTTGGAGATAAGAAGACCATATAGTGGGAAAAAGAATAGACAGGGTTGATCATGCAAGTCCCATCGAGGTTGCTCAATTCCTCCCTTTTACCCTTAATCATGTCAAATAGTTCCTTAAATACTAAGTGACAAAACTCTATTTCTAACATTTCCAACCGTTTGGAGGTAGTAATCTCCTTCATTAACTTTTCTACAAACTCGCAACGGTTGCCAATGGAGAACCCATCTGACGGACGCATCTGAGGAAAATAATAAGCTCCTTAATCAAATACGTCTTGCCATATTTTTAGTATTAGATTTTAGTTATAATTCTAAAATTGTCAAACTCAAGTAAGTCGTTTTTGATTAAATGATTATGTTCTTAAAAGCGAGATTTCTTTCGTTTCTCCTTTATGTGTATAAAAGTCAGTGAGATTGTTAATTTTGAACAGGTTAGGTAAAAGAGAACTGGAGTTTTTTTTTAACTAGATTGTATTCGTAACATATAACAGCATCAAACCACAGAAAACTGTGTTTCAGGTTAGATGACGCATTACAATTAACTGCAAATGAAGCTGTGCAAGATTTTCAAAATGTAATTAATTAACCAAATTACGAAATACTCACAGAGATGAAGATGCACCTTCTCCAGTATTTATCGTTTGTCAGTCTGTTGAACCTATGAGAAACTTGTGCCATATTGGATCTATCGGCCAGTCCATCCACATTGCTAAGAATCATCAAAATGATTTCATCAGGTAGATCATCCAAAGAGTTCTGGAAAAACGAAAACTTTAGACTTTTTTTGAGTTCATAATTTGAAAGAAGATTAATTTTTTCATCCATAAAGTCATGTGTGTGAATGTTACGTCGTAATCGCTTTCTACTGCAAACCTGAGACGTGTTGTAATGGGACGAACAGACGAAGGAATTGTGTTTGAGTAGCTATATTACATATTCGGCCACCCGGACAATTGTTACCCTAATGATTTAGGTTGACAATTGGCCCTCTCAGGCCTCTGAACCGGACCGTTATCCCAACATGCACTATACATTTTGTCCCAGGAAGCCACAGAATTTTTATGGGAGAACGTGTTTTTATTAGTTAAAATAGCTTTGAGTGATCATTCAACAGATGGCTTTCTTCACATTATTTTTCAGGTAGATGACTTTGAATTTTCATGGATGTTTACAAAATGTCTGTATGTACATCTTTTTATAGTGATACTTTCCCAAAAAGTGAAAATGGAGGTGAGCGTGAAATTATTGGCTAGGCCCCTCTTTTATTACACTCCATTTTTATAAAACTGTCATAATTGCGAGATATGACTCGACGTTATTATATTATTGTAATTTATAAAAAAAAAATTGAATTACAAAAAAAGGAAATGGTCATCTTAGCGTACTAATTTCCAGAACCAGCAGCTGAAATTATGGTACCAATTAAAAGATAAGTTATTGAACTATTTGTTCAATATAACACAAATATAAAAAAGTATGGAACTAATTACTAATGTATACTGAGTGAGAGTTAAGATATGGCTGAAATTTAATTCTTTTTAATTCATTCGCTACTTTGAACTTTCCTCAGCTGATTCTGGCAACCAAAAAATATACGCCAAGTCAAGCCAAACCCATTTGATTATATCGAACTCATAGAAACGAAATGTGTAAGGACTTACAATTATAAAATAACTTCAAAACATGTCTTGTTTTATTAATGAGGAAGCATGAGTGAACCCAGTTCTTAACTTATGGTAGGACCAAAGAAAATAAAGTGTGGGCTCCTATATCCTTGGCAAGTACCGCCATACTTTTCTTCTTGGGTAGTGACCGACTGTACCACAGAATATAGTGTGGTGTTAGAAAGTTTGGGAGAAGTTTCCGAATATATCTTAATAAAGAAACAGTTTCTTCCACAAATTCAGCTTTGAGTGTTAATATGGTAATACCTAACTCATACTATCTTCTAATCACAGATTTATAATCACTGACCGAAAGATGAAGATTGGTGATTATAGTTCATCAGATTAAGTTTAAGAACGAACAGATTAAGTTTTTTTTATGAAAGTCTAACAACTGCATTTGCAGCAAATGACTAAACTTGTGTCTAAGTTTGAAATGGGATAACTAATTATGCACATTCATTCTTTCAAGGTGGATCTATAACTTATCATTTTGAGGGACCAGTTTTTAGAAACTGGTAAAATGTTCTCTAAAAAGATCTATATTTTGGCTTTTGCTCATAGCAAAACACATATGAATGAAGAGGAACATTTACGAATTTCAAAGGAAAGAATTTAAAAATATCCCAAATTCTACAGACTGGTATATAGGGAGCGTCACCCCCGCTATAAATCACCTATCTTCATCTCTCTCTTTGTAAACTAGGTAGTGTAGTCTATAGAGAGATTAATAACACTCCGCATGTCCGGGTACGAACTCTACAATAACATTAAACTAAGGTATTATAAGAGTAGTTAAATATTCAATAATAGAAATTAGATATCAACTGATGAAGCTAATCAACTCACCTTGTTACTTTCAGCCATTGTGATGTTGTCTTGCTCTCAATTTATTCACACTAGAAAACACGTGGTTCTGTAATGCTGAGTATTTTCAGGTTGGAGAGGAACTTGTTACCGCGACAAACGATTAGAAAAATGATTGGAAAAGGTACGACAACCGGCCGAATGATTCGAAAACAATAGGATCGTTTAGGCCTAGTTTGTAGGCCTAAGTTGGTTTTACGACGCAGTACAACAGCAGGGCTAAATTATGATATTTGTAATATTGAATTATCCTAAATTATGATAGTAAATGAATATAATTGTAGTAATATGTAATAAATTCAATAACAATCCCAATCAATACGATTGCTAAAGAACTGAAAGCGACAGTAAACATTTGGACAAACTTTTTCTCTCTTGTTGATAAATAGAAAGAGAAACATTAAAAATAGAATGAATTGATGTTATTTTATTTTTAAATTTTGATTTGAAAAAATATTCAATTAATTCTACTACAGCGCTCTCTCATATTGATTAGTTATTATTATATATTGTTTCATATTTTCATACCGTGTGTCATGATTCTATATTGTCTGTCATATTCTTATTCCGTGTGTCACATTTTCATATTAATAAATTATTATCATGCATTATTTTGTTACTATATCCAACTAGTTATTAGGTCTCTGATCTATTTCCTGTTTAAGATATACCAAGGATAGAGGAGAACCGGGAGCATTCGGACAGAGGGACGGTTCGGACAATTCTTTGAACTACCGCTTATTGCAACTGAATGTGTGCAACATGCTAGCCGTCAGTTATTTGAAAGATTCAATGCGTAGAGGTAGCTTGTCACCCATGAGTTGTAAATGTAATTCACTGTTTTCTTCAATATTGATGTAATTTTTCGTGATTCAATTGGATAGTGTGTGGACTATATGAATACGAAACTGATTCTCAATCTCAAAGGTAGGAATTATATCAATATTTTATGTTAAGTTTTGTGTGTTAAAAAAAATAATACAAATGAAATTAGAAAAATGGTGATGTTTTAAATTTTGAAGTGTCATTTGGGATGGTTCGGACACTTCTGTTGAGGTAGGTTCGGAGAAAAAGGAAATAGTTACTCAATTTCCTTTTGATATATAGCTATTAAATATAAGGATAATTTCACTGTGATTACTTATGGGCTATCTATATTTTGTTGGAGAAAAAGGTCAATTATGATAAAATTTCAAATACGATGAATTATTACTGTTAGTAACAAGTCATTATGGTTTATTTCAATTAAATTAGTAGATCCGAATTCAATCCTATCGCTTAATTACCCAAATTTCCAAGGTTTTAACAATTTTTATGGTGTCCGAATCATCCTCACAGCCTGTCCGAAGTCTCCCTCTAGGAAGGAGCATTCGGACACTTGAATCTCACTTACATTTTACCTAATAACTTTCGAATGGATCTTTGAACTGTAAAACAGTCTTAATAAAATTGAAGTAACATGATTTATCTACATACAGAAATCTTTAAATAGTACAATTCGAATAAGTTTACGAATTGTTCAGTTTTTAACAAAAAAAATGTCCGAATTCTCCCGGTCCTCCCCTACAGTAAGATAAATATGACGTCACACATTTTCTTGTTTATGACCCAACGGATCATAATTCCTCGTATTTAAATGTTAATATCGAGAAGTTTAAAGTCGATTACAAGTGTTTCGTGTGATAAATAGTAAAAAAAAAATTGAACCTAAAATTTAAATGTATGGATATAATTCAGATTTACTTATATTGTTCTCTTCCTTTACTTATCAATAAGAAGTAGAGTCTTAAACATATGCTACCTAGGAGCCTAAACTAGTGCTAGTTAACTGCTAAATTGTAGTTCCTATGAATAACAGTTAAGGAATAAAATAATGGGAATACAATTTAATCAATGCCCAGTTAGTGATTAATAAGAAAAAAATTAATTTAGTTTTGTCTATAAGTTTGAGTAGGTAGTCCCATGTTTCAAAGTGTGGTCAGAGTCGCCAGTCCACTGGAGACTATCCAAGAATATATGTGAGTAAAATTATAAAATATCTAAATAATAGTAGTTTTATCTGTGGATATACTTGTATTGTTAATACAATAATAGGCAAAAAATTGAACTAGTTATTAGTAGGGTTGTGACAATATGTTCTTAAAATCATAGGTCCTGAAAATATTATAGACGGAAAGAATTAAAGAGTATTGAATGGTTAAATGGGAAATTGAGACTCCACTGGCGATTATATTTTGATAAACGATGTTTCGAGCAGGTTTCTTAGCTCGTTTTGAATCGTTCTAAACCAGCGTTATAAGAGTATTCGATACCATTTCATTTCGTCTGTGATATTCTTTGGATCTATGATTTTAAGAGCATATTGTCACAATCCTGGCTATTAACCACAAAGCATATTATTCACGTAGCAATCAATGCAATTCAAGATTTCCCAGTCACAACGCGATCACTTCATAGTTATTTCGATCAGCTGATTACCATTACCTTTATAATCATTTTATCCTAGATATACCTAACACATAACTTTGGTTGTGTCAATATGCTTTAAAAATCATAGATCCCGGAAATATTATAGACGGAGAGAATTAAATGGTTCTACATCAGCGGTATATAGTATTCGATACCATTTCATTTCGTCTGTGATATTCTTAAGATCTATGATTTACAACAGCTTAATTTTCCTCTTCTCCATTGTGAGTGACAATATTCACATTGTAGATTTTCAACTTTAAAGGTCCCCTCCAAGCAAATATTTTTTTGCCTTATTCAACTAGGCTGATGTTTCTTATCATTTTGCTGCAAACCGCATCGAATTTGGTAGCATATTTTTAATTTTATATGCTTTTAAAGATTTTTATAATCAAAACTCTACAAAACCTATTCTACTTCCGACTTACTAATTTAAGAAATATTCAGCCTGAAGAAAAAGAAGAATGTACACCATTTGTTTTGATTTTCAACTAGGTATTAGGTTTAATAAATCCATTTGATATTCGTGTAAAGGTATAAAATTGAATGAAATTATAATAGAAACGTTTATATACTTTAGGAAACAATTAATATCTAAAATAAAGGCCGAAAACGAATGGTTCATTTATAAAATTCAAATTTGTAATCAAAACAAAGAGTGTACAATCTTCTTCTTGAGCATCAGATTAGTGATTCGCTCTATTGTTGCTCACAGAGTATTAAAAAACTTTAAAAACAAATTATAAAATATATACTGAACCGAATTGTATGCGGTTTGCAGAATAATGATCGTAGACCTTAGTTCTATAATATTATGTTATAAACTCATTTTTTTCCCGGAGCCTGGAGAGGACCTTTAATAGTGTTGCAGAATTTGGGTGATTGATCTCTTTTGCATTCTTTATTTTAGAACAAATCAAATCGTGTCAGCAATATGATTATTTGCCATAAAGTAACGTGGAACCCTCTACTAAATTAGTACTATTCTTTGTATATTAGATAAAATCTGTTATGTGCAATATTAATTAGAAAGAGACTTAATCAGGTACCTATCATCAGATTTAAATAATGAATATAATAGTCCAAATGATTGCATCCTAATTATTATTTTTTTAAACATCCTCTCTTCCTGGGACCTCAGGTAAAACATCCTCTCTTTCTGGGACCTCAGGTAAAAACATCCTCTCTTTCTGGGACCTCAGGTAAAAACATCCTCTCTTTCTGGGACCTCAGGTAAAAACATCCTCTCTTTCTGGGAACTCGGGTAAAAACATCCTCTCTTTCTGGGACCTCAGGTAAAAACATCCTCTCTTTCTGGGACCTCAGGTAAAAACATCCTCTCTTTCTAGGACCTCAGGTAAAAACATCGTCTCTTTCTGGGAACTCGGGTAAAAACATCCTCTCTTTCTGGGACCTCAGGTAAAAACATCCTCTCTTTCTGGGAACTCGGGTAAAAACATCCTCTCTTTCTAGGACCTCAGGTAAAAACATCCTCTCTTTCTGGGAACTCGGGTAAAAACATCCTCTCTTTCTAGGACCTCAGGTAAAAACATCCTCTCTTTCTGGGAACTCGGGTAAAAACATCCTCTCTTTCTAGGACCTCAGGTAAAAACATCCTCTCTTTCTGGGAACTCGGGTAAAAACATCCTCTCTTTCTAGGACCTCAGGTAAAAACATCCTCTCTTTCTGGGAACTCGGGTAAAAACATCCTCTCTTTCTAGGACCTCAGGTAAAAACATCCTCTCTTTCTGGGAACTCGGGTAAAAACATCCTCTCTTTCTAGGACCTCAGGTAAAAACATCCTCTCTTTCTGGGACCTAAGGTAAAAACATCCTCTCTTTCTGGGACCTAAGGTAAAAACATCCTCTCTTACTGGGACCTCAGGTAAAAACATCCTCTCTTTCTGGGACCTCAGGTAAAAACATCCTCTCTTTCTGGGACCTCAGGTAAAAACATCCTCTCTTTCTGGGACCTAAGGTAAAAACATCCTCTCTTTCTGGGACCTAAGGTAAAAACATCCTCTCTTACTGGGACCTCAGGTAAAAACATCCTCTCTTTCTGGGACCTCAGGTAAAAACATCCTCTCTTCCTGGGACCTCAGGTAAAAACATCCTCTCTTCCTGGGACCTCAGGTAAAAACATCCTCTCTTCCTGGGACCTCAGGTAAAAACATCCTCTCTTCCTGGGACCTCAGGTAAAAACATCCTCTCTTCCTGGGACCTCAGGTAAAAACATCCTCTCTTACTGGGACCTCAGGTTAAAACATCCTCTCTTACTGGGACCTCAGGTAAAAACATCCTCTCTTTCTAGGACCTCAGGTAAAAACATCCTCTCTTTCTGGGACCTCAGGTAAAAACATCCTCTCTTTCTGGGACCTCAGGTAAAAACATCCTCTCTTTCTGGGACCTCAGGTAAAAACATCCTCTCTTTCTGGGACCTCAGGTAAAAACATCCTCTCTTACTGGGACCTCAGGTAAAAACATCCTCTCTTTCTGGGACCTCAGGTAAAAACATCCTCTCTTTCTGGGACCTCAGGTAAAAACATCCTCTCTTTCTGGGACCTCAGGTAAAAACATCCTCTCTTTCTGGGACCTCAGGTAAAAACATCCTCTCTTTCTGGGACCTCAGGTAAAAACATCCTCTCTTTCTGGGACCTAAGGTAAAAACATCCTCTCTTACTGGGACCTCAGGTAAAAACATCCTCTCTTTCTGGGACCTAAGGTAAAAACATCCTCTCTTTCTGGGACCTAAGGTAAAAACATCCTCTCTTTCTGGGACCTAAGGTAAAAACATCCTCTCTTACTGGGACCTCAGGTAAAAACATCCTCTCTTTCTGGGACCTCAGGTAAAAACATCCTCTCTTCCTGGGACCTCAGGTAAAAACATCCTCTCTTCCTGGGACCTCAGGTAAAAACATCCTCTCTTCCTGGGACCTCAGGTAAAAACATCCTCTCTTCCTGGGACCTCAGGTAAAAACATCCTCTCTTCCTGGGACCTCAGGTAAAAACATCCCCTCTTACTGGGACCTCAGGTTAAAACATCCTCTCTTACTGGGACCTCAGGTAAAAACATCCTCTCTTTCTGGGACCTCAGGTAAAAACATCCTCTCTTTCTGGGACCTCAGGTAAAAACATCCTCTCTTTCTGGGACCTCAGGTAAAAACATCCTCTCTTTCTGGGACCTCAGGTAAAAACATCCTCTCTTTCTGGGACCTCAGGTAAAAACATCCTCTCTTACTGGGACCTCAGGTAAAAACATCCTCTCTTTCTGGGACCTCAGGTAAAAACATCCTCTCTTTCTGGGACCTCAGGTAAAAACATCCTCTCTTTCTGGGACCTCAGGTAAAAACATCCTCCCTTTCTGGGACCTCAGGTAAAAACATCCTCTCTTTCTGGGACCTCAGGTAAAAACATCCTCTCTTTCTGGGACCTAAGGTAAAAACATCCTCTCTTACTGGGACCTCAGGTAAAAACATCCTCTCTTTCTGGGACCTCAGGTAAAAACATCCTCTCTTTCTGGGACCTCAGGTAAAAACATCCTCTCTTTCTGGGACCTCAGGTAAAAACATCCTCTCTTTCTGGGACCTCAGGTAAAAACATCCTCTCTTCTTGGGATCTCAGGTAAAAACATCCTCTCTTCCTGGGACCTCAGGTAAAAACATCCTCTCTTTCTGGGACCTCAGGTAAAAACATCCTCTCTTTCTGGGACCTCAGGTAAAAACATCCTCTCTTCCTGGGATCTCAGGTAAAAACATCCTCTCTTCCTGGGACCTCAGGTAAAAACATCCTCTCTTTCTGGGACCTCAGGTAAAAACATCCTCTCTTTCTGGGACCTCAGGTAAAAACATCCTCTCTTCCTGGGATCTCAGGTAAAAACATCCTCTCTTCCTGGGACCTCAGGTAAAAACATCCTCTCTTTCTGGGACCTCAGGTAAAAACATCCTCTCTTCCTGGGATCTCAGGTAAAAACATCCTCTCTTCCTGGGACCTCAGGTAAAAACATCCTCTCTTTCTGGGACCTCAGGTAAAAACATCCTCTCTTTCTGGGACCTCAGGTAAAAACATCCTCTCTTCCTGGGATCTCAGGTAAAAACATCCTCTCTTCCTGGGACCTCAGGTAAAAACATCCTCTCTTTCTGGGACCTCAGGTAAAAACATCTATACCTAATGAAACCTTCAGTTTAATTTGCATGTATGAATTATTTTTGTTAATTATGCTCGATAGTCCATTTGTGGAATTTGTCAAAAATCAAACTCTGGATACTATAAAATGTTTATTTTGTGAATAAATTACCAATTATCCTTTCAATTGAACATGGCAAAGAACTACTATCAAGTAACAGATTTTAATATTCTTATTGTTTTCTATTTGCAGAAAAGCATTATAGTTGAAATAGTCTACTTTACTTTACATTGCAAGTTATAATACTACATACAAACAACTTTACCTAAAATCCTTAATT
This sequence comes from Caprella mutica, assembly GCA_947561585.1. NCBI lineage: Eukaryota > Metazoa > Arthropoda > Malacostraca > Amphipoda > Caprellidae > Caprella > Caprella mutica. Next base: position 358,591 of record CANNZV010000063.1, on the reverse strand, counting down.
TATAACAAAAGAGAAATAATGCAAAAACTTTGTAGTCTCTCGTAGAATCTAATCAGAGTAACGGAAAATTATGTCAGTTTGCACTACTTGACGAGAAAATTTACTGGAACAGGATCCGGAGAATTGAGCGAAAGCAAATTAACAAACGGAGAATTGACTGAAATGGATAATTTCTCGACTGGAAAATTGATCAAATGGATAATTTATCGAAAGGAAAATTGATCAAACGGATAATTTCTCGACTGGAAAATTGATCAAATGGATAATTTCTCGACTGGAAAATTGATCAAACAGATAATTTATCGAAAGGAAAATTGATCAAATGGATAATTTCTCGACTGGAAAATTGATCAAATAGATAATTTATCGAAAGGAAAATTGATCAAATGGATAATTTCTAGACTGGAAAATTGATCAAATAGATAATTTATCGAAAGGAAAATTGATCAAATGGATAATTTCTAGACTGGAAAATTGATCAAATAGATAATTTATCGAAAGGAAAATTGATCAAATGGATAATTTCTAGACTGGAAAATTGATCAAATAGATAATTTATCGAAAGGAAAATTGATCAAACAGATAATTTATCGAAAGGAAAATTGATCAAATGGATAATTTCTCGACTGGAAAATTGATCAAATAGATAATTTATCGAAAGGAAAATTGATCAAATGGATAATTTCTAGACTGGAAAATTGATCAAATAGATAATTTATCGAAAGGAAAATTGATCAAATGGATAATTTCTCGACTGGAAAATTGATCAAATAGATAATTTATCGAAAGGAAAATTGATCAAACAGATAATTTATCGAAAGGAAAATTGATCAAATGGATAATTTCTCGACTGGAAAATTGATCAAATAGATAATTTATCGAAAGGAAAATTGATCAAATGGATAATTTCTAGACTGGAAAATTGATCAAATAGATAATTTATCGAAAGGAAAATTGATCAAATGGATAATTTCTAGACTGGAAAATTGATCAAATAGATAATTTATCGAAAGGAAAATTGATCAAATGGATAATTTCTAGACTGGAAAATTGATCAAATAGATAATTTATCGAAAGGAAAATTGATCAAATGGATAATTTCTCGACTGGAAAATTGATCAAACAGATAATTTATCGAAAGGAAAATTGATCAAACGGATAATTTCTCGACTGGAAAATTGATCAAACAGATAATTTCTAGACTGGAAAATTGATCAAATGGATAATTTCTCGACTGGAAAATTGATCAAATGGATAATTTATCGAAAGGAAAATTGATCAAACGGATAATTTCTAGACTGGAAAATTGATCAAATAGATAATTTATCGAAAGGAAAATTGATCAAATGGATAATTTCTAGACTGGAAAATTGATCAAATAGATAATTTATCGAAAGGAAAATTGATCAAATGGATAATTTCTAGACTGGAAAATTGATCAAATAGATAATTTATCGAAAGGAAAATTGATCAAATGGATAATTTCTAGACTGGAAAATTGATCAAATGGATAATTTATCGAAAGGAAAATTGATCAAACGGATAATTTCTAGACTGGAAAATTGATCAAATAGATAATTTATCGAAAGGAAAATTGATCAAATGGATAATTTCTAGACTGGAAAATTGATCAAATAGATAATTTATCGAAAGGAAAATTGATCAAACGGATAATTTCTAGACTGGAAAATTGATCAAATAGATAATTTATCGAAAGGAAAATTGATCAAATGGATAATTTCTAGACTGGAAAATTGATCAAACAGATAATTTCTAGACTGGAAAATTGATCAAACAGATAATTTCTAGACTGGAAAATTGATCAAACAGATAATTTCTAGACTGGAAAATTGATCAAATGGATAATTTCTCGACTGGAAAATTGATCAAATAGATAATTTATCGAAAGGAAAATTGATCAAACGGATAATTTCTAGACTGGAAAATTGATCAAACAGATAATTTCTAGACTGGAAAATTGATCAAACAGATAATTTCTAGACTGGAAAATTGATCAAACAGATAATTTCTAGACTGGAAAATTGATCAAACAGATAATTTCTAGACTGGAAAATTGATCAAATGGATAATTTCTCGACTGGAAAATTGATCAAATAGATAATTTATCGAAAGGAAAATTGATCAAATGGATAATTTCTCGACTGGAAAATTGATCAAATAGATAATTTATCGAAAGGAAAATTGATCAAATGGATAATTTCTAGACTGGAAAATTGATCAAATAGATAATTTATCGAAAGGAAAATTGATCAAATGGATAATTTCTAGACTGGAAAATTGATCAAATAGATAATTTATCGAAAGGAAAATTGATCAAATGGATAATTTCTAGACTGGAAAATTGATCAAATAGATAATTTATCGAAAGGAAAATTGATCAAATGGATAATTTCTAGACTGGAAAATTGATCAAATAGATAATTTATCGAAAGGAAAATTGATCAAATGGATAATTTCTAGACTGGAAAATTGATCAAATAGATAATTTATCGAAAGGAAAATTGATCAAATGGATAATTTCTAGACTGGAAAATTGATCAAATAGATAATTTATCGAAAGGAAAATTGATCAAATGGATAATTTCTAGACTGGAAAATTGATCAAATAGATAATTTATCGAAAGGAAAATTGATCAAACGGATAATTTCTAGACTGGAAAATTGATCAAACAGATAATTTATCGAAAGGAAAATTGATCAAATGGATAATTTCTCGACTGGAAAATTGATCAAATAGATAATTTATCGAAAGGAAAATTGATCAAATGGATAATTTCTCGACTGGAAAATTGATCAAATAGATAATTTATCGAAAGGAAAATTGATCAAATGGATAATTTCTAGACTGGAAAATTGATCAAATAGATAATTTATCGAAAGGAAAATTGATCAAACGGATAATTTCTAGACTGGAAAATTGATCAAATGGATAATTTCTCGACTGGAAAATTGATCAAACAGATAATTTATCGAAAGGAAAATTGATCAAACGGATAATTTCTCGACTGGAAAATTGATCAAACAGATAATTTCTAGACTGGAAAATTGATCAAATGGATAATTTCTCGACTGGAAAATTGATCAAATAGATAATTTATCGAAAGGAAAATTGATCAAATGGATAATTTCTCGACTGGAAAATTGATCAAATAGATAATTTATCGAAAGGAAAATTGATCAAACGGATAATTTCTCGACTGGAAAATTGATCAAATAGATAATTTATCGAAAGGAAAATTGATCAAACGGATAATTTCTAGACTGGAAAATTGATCAAATAGATAATTTATCGAAAGGAAAATTGATCAAATGGATAATTTCTAGACTGGAAAATTGATCAAACAGATAATTTCTAGACTGGAAAATTGATCAAACAGATAATTTCTAGACTGGAAAATTGATCAAATAGATAATTTATCGAAAGGAAAATTGATCAAACAGATAATTTATCGAAAGGAAAATTGATCAAACAGATAATTTCTAGACTGGAAAATTGATCAAACAGATAATTTCTAGACTGGAAAATTGATCAAATGGATAATTTATCGAAAGGAAAATTGATCAAATAGATAATTTATCGAAAGGAAAATTGATCAAACAGATAATTTCTAGACTGGAAAATTGATCAAACAGATAATTTCTAGACTGGAAAATTGATCAAATGGATAATTTATCGAAAGGAAAATTGATCAAATAGATAATTTCTAGACTGGAAAATTGATCAAACAGATAATTTCTAGACTGGAAAATTGATCAAATGGATAATTTATCGAAAGGAAAATTGATCAAATAGATAATTTCTAGACTGGAAAATTGATCAAACAGATAATTTCTAGACTGGAAAATTGATCAAATGGATAATTTATCGAAAGGAAAATTGATCAAACGGATAATTTCTAGACTGGAAAATTGATCAAACAGATAATTTCTAGACTGGAAAATTGATCAAATGGATAATTTATCGAAAGGAAAATTGATCAAATAGAGGAGAGTGAATAATTGGTTGAACAGGAAAACTATATAATTATTAAATTACTTAGTGTACATATGACACAATTTTTTTATCTTTCATTTAGTGGAATGATGCTATAAAATGGTGAATGTTAGAGGTTAGGTTTGCGGTCTAGTGGGGGGGGGGGGGGGGGGGGTGCAGTGTCACTATCATAATGGCTTGGTATGATAGTGACAACATAAAAACTTTAAAGTTATAAAAGACAAATTCAACTTTTGTTATTTTTGAATAAAAGTACCTCCTTTTGATCAATTCTCCTTCATTCCATTCTCCATTCAACCAATTCTCCATTCGACCGATTACTTTCGTAAATGTTCCTATACCCACTGGAACACTATCAGAAAAGATATCTAACAATACTATAATAAGTTACACCAAAGATATTACACTACAGTAAGATACACTACTCGGAAATTTTGGCTTCAAAACTGCCTCGTGCTGCCACCTGTGTTTCAATGTCGCTACTTGCCGTTGTTGATACGGCAAAACAATAAAATTGCAAATATTAATATAAAAACAAAAACACAATTGTCCAAAAAATAGTTTGAGTAAGTCAAGTTTATTTGCGATGTTTTAATTTACACTAAATGTTACGATTGCCATTTTGAAAAGCAAGCGGTAGCACAATGCAGTTTTTGAAACCATAACTTCGGAGAGTGGTGTCTCTTATTGCAGTATAATACCTTTTCTGTCAGATTAGTGAAAAATAACGTCACTTAACACTACTTTGGCTATAGACAAAAGACTGAGAGATGTTAATAAATCACAAAATACCGCCATTTTTAATCTACCTACAAAGCAGCACTATCAACCGGTTCTTGAAGAAGCACCGGAGGAGCCGCAGGAAAATGTTTAAGGCGAATATGCCGGACAAGGTTCTCCTTGACGTTGGCCCGATAGGAGCACTGGGGACAAGGGAAGGGTTTGTCCCCCGTGTGGGTGATGAGGTGGCGTCGGAACCGGTACTTCCGATTGGGACCGGAGAACTCTTTGTTGCAATAGAGACAATGGAGGACTTGGATCTCCTTGGCTTGTTCTGCCGGGGATGTGAAGTGAGCGAGGAAGTCATTGTGGATTTTGCTGTTGTGGAGGTGGTTTGAAGACATCTGAAAAAGAAAGAAACTATTAGTTTAAATTCAATAATTTGGTATCCATTCATTATTTTAGTTTTTATTCAATAGTTTTGTTTACTATTCATGTTTTTTAGCTTTAGGATCAATAAATTAACAACTAGTTCTACTAATTTTTCACATTTCATGGTTTTATTAAAAAAAATCTAAACTCAAATAGGATGTTATAATAAGCTGAGAACTTTTTTTTCGGGCTTCATGCGTTCAAATAACAGAATGGAAATCTGTTTTCATTAACGTAATTGCCCAGGAGAGTCTTTTCTTGCATTTTACAGCACTTAAAGGAGGACAAACAGCTGGTGACCTCTGATCTGCCATGGTACTGATGATACGATTACGGGTACTTTTGGACCCTTCCGTCATTTATACCACATCAAAAATTTCCTTGCTTGTGCAGTATGGGTTCTGATACAGAGCTCGTTTGTTTTTTCTCAAATCTCTTTTATTTGTGAACTTCAGTCGGCCTTGTTTGTGAGGTTTCCCTTCCACTTTACCCTCATTGACAAGCCTCTTCACTGTACGATGATCTCGTTTGATTATTTGGGATATTTCCAATGTGAACTTTTCCTTCTTTAGCAGCTTTACATTATCAGCTCTTTCACTTGATGTTAGCATCTTCCCTTTAACCATATTTAAATATTTTGTAAAAAGTGCAAACACTTTTGGCTCACCTTAAAATAACAAAGTTCTGAAAGAAGGAGTATAATTAGTCAAGAAAAACAGTAGAAATGCATAACTAACTGTAAAAGACTGAACTAACAGTAGAAAATGACGTAATACGAAAATATATTTCTAAAAAAAGAGCCTTAAACAGAGAGAAATAAAGGTTGCAAACTCTTTTGACCCGCAGTCTATACTAGCGATTATAACGCCTTCCATTCATTTAACCTTGATTAATGGAAGAGGCGTAAAACTGGGCGGTGAAAACGCGGCGTTTCATCTTCTAGTACACAATGGGCTTTAGAGCACAGAAAAGATAGGATGAGGGGACCATCAGCCGAAGCAGATTACAGAACAGCCATTCAGTGAACAGAAGCAGTATGAGCCACCATCCTAATAATGCGACTCTGACGAGGGTTCCTTTGCAGCCAATTATCAAAACTCCTTCACTCCCACCCATCCCAGTGGGTTGTGACAATATGCATTTAAAATTATAGATCTAAAGAATATCATAGACGAAACAAAAGGAAATGGTGTCGAATACTATATACCGCTGGTATAGAACCATTCAATACTCTTCAATTCTCTCTGTCTATAATATTTACAGGATCTATGATTTTAAACGCATACTGTCACAACCTTAGTTATTAGTGCAAGATGAAGACTCTACCTCCAAAAATTGGACGATGGTATAACTTAAACCTGTCCATGAGTAGATATTGAATTTGAATTATTATAAAAATGTTAATGTAGAAATTATCCATAGAGCCATTGTGTGATTTATTATTTAATTAGAGTTTAATTTAAACAATATGTGTTTTTGTACGATATTTGATTTAATGCAAATGGATGAACTGAAGAATGTTTATTAATTGGACAAGTAACGCAAACAGTAAATTAAACACATTTACTTCATCTTCGGACAAAAAGTAATCCACGTAATTTGATAACGGCCTGAAGGTAATTAATTACCATGTAAATATGAAAGAAATTCATTATTGAAAATATTTTGAATGATATGAATAATTTGACAAAAAATAAGAGTAAAGAGAATGAAGGTCCATCGAGACATCAATCATAGAAGCTCAAAAAGATAGTAGTTGTTACTCTATTTGCCGGTAGATCGTTACGTACCACTGCCAGTAAGTTGACTACTATTGGGATCTGGAAAATGAGATTTCATGATGTGCCACTTGAGACTCGTGGTCCGGGTGGTCCTATGGTCACAGTAGGGACACCCATAGGGCTTCTCGCCCGTGTGTTTACACATGTGTCTTTTCAGGTCTTGGCGCCAGTTCCTCCCAGTGGTGACATGTGGACAGTAAGGGCAGGCGCCCCCATGGGATGCTGTCCCTGACAGATAGTTTTTGGGTCCGCTCTGTAGAGAGGTAAAGTATTTCAGTGTTTCGTAATTAACTTCGGCCTCCAAAGTTACTTCATTTACCGAATCTTCATTGCTATTGTGACACATGTCTTTAGTAACTTACAACTTTTTTATTTCAAAACTAATTTCAATAAACTTTACAGCAATGAATGCCGTAAGATAATAGGTATCCAAAAATTGAATTAAAATTTTCCAAGATTAAGTAAATCGTCAGCTATACAGATGTTAATGAACCTAATTTTTATCCCCGTACGAATAACATGGGAAAATTTCGCCGATAAGCTGAGTTGGAACGGGTTCACTTTATTTTAGTGGTGTAATTTTAAATATACCTATGTATGTTCAACACCACAAGATATTATTATACAAGAAACGGAATATAAAACTCGTATGAGATGAGCTGAAAGCGAAATATTTCCTTCGCATGGATGCATAAAAGCTACTTTGTCGATTGTCATATTCCTGGTAATACCTACTTGGGTTGAATGTAACTGTCCTTATAAAATTTATTTGTAATCAATAATTAAGGCTAATGTTTCTTATCATTTTGCTGCAAAACGAATAAAATTTGATTGCATATTTTAAATTTAATATTTTTAAAGATTCAAATAATCAAAGCTATAGCTATACAGCAGCCGTTCAATTCCGACTTGCTAATTTTCAGTCTGAAGAAAAAGAATGTACACCATTTGTTTTGATTGTCAACTAGGTATTAGGTATAATCAATCAAATATTAAATATTCCTGTAAAGGTATAAAATAGGAAAAACTACTTACAGAAACGTTTATATACTTCAGGAAACAATTAATATCTTAAACGAAGACCAAAAACGCATTTTTTTTTTATAAAATTCAAATTGCAAATCAAAACAAAGAGTGTACAATCTTTTTCTTCGGCGTCAGATTAGTGTTTCGTACAATTGCTGTACAAAAAGTATTAACATCTTTAAAAACATATAGAAAAATATATACAGAACCGAATTGTATGCAGTTCGCAGATTAGTGAACCTATAGACCTTAGTTCTATAATATTATGTAATAAACTCATTTTTTTCCCCAGAGCCTGGAGAGGACCTTTAAAGGTGTTTATGAAGGATGAACAGAATTTTAATTTCCAAAAAAATTCGCTGTATAAATCAAAAAAATGTTTTACAAATCAATAAATAAGAGGGATATAATTAAGGTATAAATTAAATAATTCGAATATATAGTTTACACAAAATATAATCAGGCATCGTTTTTAACAAAACGTTTCAGTTTTATCATTGGTTATATTTTGACGTCAGAGTATGGACCAAAATGTATCACCTTCTAATTCTTCAATAATTAGGAATATTGATAAACCTTTAATACCAACAATTTACATTTATTATAAATAAACAAAGAATACAATATTCCAATTAGAAAATCCATATCCACACCTAATAACAGATATACAATATACATACAACTAGAACAATATACAAATGTATACTATATAACAAATACATTTAAATATTAGGGAGTAAAAATTTATCAAAGTTTCAGCACGGTATATACAAATCAAAATCTACAGAGCACTAAAATTAAATGATAGTTTTCATATTAGAATATTAGATTAAAGTAAACAATATTTTGAATTTGATGAATTCAACCTTAAAGCGCATGTTTCGAAAAATCTAATCAATAAAATCTAAATAACTTAATAATGAATTTAACATTCATTTCTATGATAAATAATTAAGACTATTTGCCAATGCAGGTGTAAGATTTGTTTAAAGACAATATTCATCCATTACACTAAGAATAAAATTACATTACCACATAGGTAGAACTCGATCCACTATTTCACAGTTTAATTACTCTCGAGATCAGCAATTCGTTTCAAGATCAGCAACTCGTTTCTTACCGGATGTAACAGGCACTTCTAGCTTATGGAACTTATCCAAGTGTATCTTGAGCTTAGAGGACCTGGTTGTTCTGTGGTCACAGTGAGGGCAGGCGAAGGGCTTCTCCCCCGTGTGTTTGTAGACGTGGCGTTCCAGATCTTGCTTCCAGTTTCGGCCACTAGATGCATAAGGGCAGTACGGACATTTCTTGTCTATGGAAGGACCGAAGAACTGACCACCGCCAGCTTGCATCAGAGAGTTAGCGATGAACGGGCGATATGTCTGCAAATAAAACCTCAGTCACTTCATGTAGGTACTTAATTGCCTCAAGTTTAGAGAAATAAAACCTCAGTCACTTCATGTAGGTACTTAATTGCCTCTAGTTTAGAGAAATAAAACCTCAGTCACTTCATGTAGGTACTTAATTGCCTCTAGTTTAGAGAAATGAAACCTCAGTCACTTCATGTAGGTACTTAATTGCCTCTAGTTTAGAGAAATGAAACCTCAGTCACTTCATGTAGGTACTTAATTGCCTCTAGTTTAGAGAAATAAAACCTCAGTCACTTCATGTAGGTACTTAATTGCCTCTAGTTTAGAGAAATAAAACCTCAGTCACTTCATGTAGGTACTTAATTGCCCCTAGTTTAGAGAAATAAAACCTCAGTTACTTCATGGAGGTAAAATCTACTTGTAGGTATAATTAATTACATAATAAAATGAATAACAACAGAATATATAATTCCATTATTATGTGCACCAAAAACAAACATGAATTGACGGAAGAAAAATTACAACCTCTAACTGAAACTAATAAGTTACTAATATTAAACATGATTTAGAATAACTATATGAACATTGAAACAAATCATACGATATAATAGACCATTTAAATGTCAATTAAACAAACAATAACTGGAAAACGAACAATTTAGGTTAATAATAGTTTCTAAAATAGATAAAACGAAAACATCACACCACAATAAATGAATTCCAGGAGGTACTATATTGATTTCTAAAAACCCAGTGTCCCGAATTCGCGCCAAAACTCAATAGCAATCTAGTCAGTTAGCCGTTCCAGAGCACGTTCTAGAACTTCCATCAAATTTATACTTGGACGAAGCAAGGGTAGCTGTCCCGATATTTTCAAACTACACCAATCTGAAATAACAATCTTGAAACTCTAAACTTATCGGAAACAATCCTTCGTTTTTATGCTTAAGAAAATTAACGACGAGTTATTAAATTTTAAATAAGTAAACATATTATTACGCCGACAATATCCTAATACTCCGCCGAAGACGTCGTTGAACATTCGCCAACTCTTTGAGGGAAATTCTTCGTATTCTAGTGACAATTTTCTGTGTTCTTGGAGAAAGATTTAGAAGGTCCCGGGTGCAGCAGCTCCGTGGATATTCTTGATGTGGACCTGGAGGTTAGATTTGACATTTGCGGAGTGGGGACAAAGTGGACATTGGAAAGGTTTCGCAGCGAAGTGGATGCTCATGTGCCGTTTCATATGCCACTGTCTGTTGAACTTCTTGCCACACACCGGACACGAACAACCACCAGAACTCTCGTGAGGGACCTGAAAGAGAAAGTCATTCTCTGTATTCAGTGAGGCAAGGGTCCACTTCCAAATTATTTCCTTCACGTGAAGTGTGCAGTACGACAAACCAGCGGATACAAAAAACTATTTTTCATATTGATTAGATATCCCCTGGATAAATAAACCTATTGAGCGGAGCGAAAGAGCTCCTATTTATTAGTAATACGTAGTCCTAAGATAAAATAATTCCTTATGCCGTTGGACTAGTGCAATTTCCCCATTTTGCATTTATAGATTTTCGACATCAGAATGAAAATACATTCCTGAAGTAATTTATGGAGGTAGAAAAGCTACTCGGTGCTCAAGGAACACACAAAGGCATTTCACGCATGAAGAGGAAAATGAAGAGTTGAGCTACAACGTATAAAATAAGACTTCATAATTGAACAAACTATCCAGAACTGTGTTTTGAGTTATGATAATTATATGGAAAATATAGAATCAATTGATAAATAAAACAAGTTATTAATGTTTGAAATATAATTAAAGAATAACATTTTTCTAGACTAAGAAACCTTGATAATCTTCAGTATTCATGTTACAGTTAGGCCGCGTTCACACTGCAAGCGGAGCAGAGCGGCGCGCTCGAAATTTAATGTATATTTGACGCTAGCGGTGCTGCTAGCGTCAAATATACATTAATTTTTCGAGCGCGCCGCTCTGCTCCGCTTGCAGTGTGAACGTGGCCTTATTCTCTAACAAAAAATGGTTTGGTATCAATAAATTTATCATTACGTATATTATTTTATCATCAACAATATAGTACTTTTTAAAGGGCTAGAAACCCTAAAAATATCATGACAATATATCAAACATTATTCTTAAGACGAATATTTATAGAAAATATATATTATAGGGTAGCAACGCAGTACTCGAAATGTGGAGGTATTATAGCTAACTTTCAGAATTATCTGGTTGACCAATAGCATCACCCACTTTCCGAAAACTATGAGACGAAGTAGTTGTCCGAGTACCTAGGGCGATGTTCCAAAATTTCTTGTAAATTCTAAGCAGCTGAGAATCTATCCTCTACTGGCCCTTTCCCAGACATGAATGATTTATTCCTGTCATATTCGCCTAATAGCCCAGGAATAAAACCTTCTGGCCTGGAATAAGTTGGAAATACACAATACTATATCTACACTAAACATATTGGTGCCTAATTTACATTATTTATGACCTATATTTGGTACATACCTATTAACATTATTTTGTTCCTTATATACATTACTTGACATGTTATTTACATCATTTGAAGAGATCTGAACCAGTTTCTTAGGTACCACAAATTTGAGATCTCAAAAATGTACCTACTTGTTACTTAGACTAAAAATTAGCATTACTGGCTACGCTTTAAAATCTCCATCCATTCCATATTTTTATAAATAAATCGTTTTATTATTATATTATTAATTTCAAATTTTGACCGAGAACCTATTTTAATTAAAGATCCTCTCCAGGCTCCAGGAAAAAATTGAGTTTATAACATAATATTATAGAACTAAGGTCTACGGTCATTATTCTGCAAACCGCATACAATTCGGTTCAGTGTATATTTTATAATTTGTTTTTAAAGTTTTTTAATACTCTGTGAGCAACAATTGAGCGAATCACTAATCTGATGCTCAAGAAGAAGATTGTACACTCTTTGTTTTGATTACAAATTTGAATTTTATAAACAAACCATGCGTTTTCGGCCTTTTTTTATATTTTAATTGTTTCCTAAATTATATAAACGTTTCTTTAATAAGTTTATCCAATTTTATACCTTTACACGGATATTGAATAGATTTATTAAACCTAATACCTAGTTGACAATCAAAACAAATGGTGTACATTCTTTTTCTTCAGGCTGAAAATTTCTTAAATTAGTAAGTCGGAAGTAAAATAGGTTTTGTACAGTTTAGATTATAAAAATCTTTAAAAGCATATAAAATTTAAAATATGCTACCAAATTCGATGCGGTTTGCAGCAAAATGATAAGAAACATTAGCCTCGTTAAATAAAACAAAAAAATATTTGCTTGAAGGGGACCTTTAACCTAAAATAGAATAATCAGAAATAACTTATAAGTAGTGTTATTTTGAACCTATAATTTATTTATTTGTTGATAAGTAGCGTAGCGGTAATTGGAACCTATAATTTATTTATTTGTTAATAGGTAGAGTAGCGATATTTTGAACCTATATTTCATTTATTTGTTAATAGGTAGAGTAGCATTATTTGGAACCTATAATTTATTTATTTGTTAATAGGTAGAGTAGCATTATTATTTCGAACCTATAATTTATTTATTTGTTAATAGGTAGCGTTATTTTGAACCTAGAATCAATAATATATTCACCAAAGGTAACTTCATTTAGACCCTATAATTGATTTAGTCACCATAGATAATTTCTATCTAGACCATATTATCGATTTATTAACCATATGTAATATTATTTTTACTCTAAAATCAATAATTTATTTATCATAGATAGGTTACTTTAAGTGTAACGTAGAATCTATCTATTCGTGATAGGTAGAAATGTTTTGAATATGAAATTTATTTATTTGCTAACAGGTAGCTTTAATTTGACCCTAGATTCCAGAATTGATTTAGGTAACTATCTGTAACGTAGAATGGCTCTATTCGTCAAAGGACTCCATAGTGAAGGAGAAGGGCAATCCTTTATGCAGCAGGATGACATGAGACTTCAAATTGTGTTTGAACTTTGACCTGTGATCGCAGTAGCCGCATTTGAAAGGTTTTGATGTGTTGTGTGTCTTCAGATGTCTTTTTAGCTCCCAGGCACTGGCGAAAGGTTTTCCACAGACTTGGCATGCGTTGTGGGGCCCAGAGAGGTTCCTGATGTCGAATGGTGGAGGGGATATCCCCCGATGAGGTGGTAGCATTTGGGTGTGGATAGGGGAGGGCCTCTGCAAGAAAATGAAGTGTCTTCAGAGGATAGGTCGGGTCTAGATCATCCTAAAACTAAACCAGTTCTCTTGGCGAGAAAATTATAAGAGGGAGCAAATTTACAGTTTTTTTTTAACATCTGCATTAACGTCTAAAATGCATCAGAGATGATATCCAAAATACTTGGGTAAAACACAGGACCTACAAATTTTTTTGAGGGATTATCTGTCCCATAAGTATTTTATAGCGGGACCATACATCCCAATTATTTGTCCCTTATATCCCAATTATTTGTCCCTTATATCCCAATTATTTGTCCCTTACATCCCAATTATTTGTCCCTTACATCCCAATTATTTGTCCCTTACATCCCAATTATTTGTCCCTTACATCCCAATTATTTGTCCCTTACATCCCAATTATTTGTCCCATTGGTATATTATAGCGGGACCATACATCCCAATTATTTGTCCCATTGGTATATTATAGCGGGACCACACATCCCAATTATTTGTCCCATTGGTATATTATAGCGGGACCATACATCCCAATTATTTGTCCCATTGGTATATTATAGCGGGACCACACATCCCAATTATTTGTCCCATTGGTATATTATAGCGGGACCACACATCCCAATGTAGTTTGCGACATATTAACTCCACGGTATTGAAAACTACATTGAACATTTTTAATGATTTATGTTTCTATTATCTAAAAAATTGTACTAAAGCTTTTGATACATTGTCTAAATGAACACGTATTTAGAGATTAAAATTAGTTCATATTGAACATTTCATAGTAAATCTTTAAATATTGTTAAATAATCAGCCTTTCATCGTGTTTAATATTCCTAGTTAAAAAAATTAACATTTTAAATAGAATAGTTTTTCTATGCGAACTAGGGTAAGTTACGAATTATCGATCAGTACTACATCTTCGGTCATATAAGAAAAAACAATAGAAAAATTGTTATTATTACACAGTGCTATCTAATAACAATTTTTAAGACTGGTCATTAAATAATACATGGACAGTAGAGCTCCTCTATAGTGAATATAGTGTCCTCAGTAAGGAAGTAGCCTCTATAGTGAATAAAAATTCTTTAGTCTGTTAATAAATAGACATCAGTTTTCTAAAACTGTTGTCTATTTCATGGCAGACTGAAGAAAATGTGTTCACTATAGAGGCTACTTCTTTACTGAGGACTCTACGTTCACTATAGAGCATTTCACTATAGAGGAGTTATACTGTAATTATATAATAGAGTTTTACCTTTACCCAATACAGTCAGGTAACAACAAAGATATTAAATACAATTATTAATTTATTCACTTTATTGACCCTTTATTAGTGGTTAAAACAGTCACAAACACTTAATATAGTTATAAGAGAGAAAGTTATGGTGGGGCCATAGAAGATTGAGAGATTAAGTTATGGTGGGGCCATAGAAGACTGAGAGAGAAAGTTATGGTGGGGCCATAGAAGATTGAGAGAGAAAGTTATGGTGGGGCCATAGAAGATTGAGAGAGAAAGTTATGGTGGGGCCATAGAAGATTGAGAGAGAAAGTTATTGTGGGGCCATTGAAGATTGAGAGAGAAAGTTATGGTGGGGCCATAGAAGATTAAGAGTGAAAGTTATGGTGGGGCCATAGAAGATTGAGAGAGAAAGTTATGGTGGGGCCATAGAAGATTGAGAGATTAAGTTATGGTGGGGCCATAGAAGACTGAGAGAGAAAGTTATGGTGGGGCCATAGAAGATTGAGAGAGAAAGTTATGGTGGGGCCATAGAAGATTGAGAGAGAAAGTTATGGTGGGGCCATAGAAGATTGAGAGAGAAAGTTATGGTGGGGCCATTGAAGATTGAGAGAGAAAGTTATGGTGGGGCCATAGAAGATTAAGAGTGAAAGTTATGGTGGGGCCATAGAAGATTGAGAGAGAAAGTTATGGTGGGGCCATAGAAGATTGAGAGAGAAAGTTATGGTGGGGCCATTGAAGATTGAGAGAGAAAGTTATGGTGGGGCCATTGAAGATTGAGAGAGAAAGTTATGGTGGGGCCATAGAAGATTGAGAGAGAAAGTTATGGTGGGGCCATAGAAGATTGAGAGAGTAAGTTATGGTGGGGCCATAGAAGACTGAGAGAGAAAGTTATGGTGGGGCCATAGAAGACTGAGAGAGAAAGTTATGGTGGGGCCATAGAAGATTGAGAGAGAAAGTTATGGTGGGGCCATTGAAGATTGAGAGAGTAAGTTATGGTGGGGCCATAGAAGATTGAGAGAGAAAGTTATGGTGGGGCCATAGAAGATTGAGAAAGAAAGTTATGGTGGGGCCATAGAAGATTAAGAGAGAAAGTTATGGTGGGGCCATAGAAGATTGAGAGAGAAAGTTATGGTGGGGCCATAGAAGATTGAGAGAGAAAGTTATGGTGGGGCCATAGAAGATTGAGAAAGAAAGTTATGGTGGGGCCATAGAGGATTGAGAGAGAAAGTTATGGTGGGGCCATAGAAGATTGAGAGAGAAAGTTATGGTGGGGCCATAGAAGATTGAGAGAGAAAGTTATGGTGGGGCCATAGAAGATTTATGTTGTGCCACCCCACCTTAATCATCTCATTGTATTTAAATACAAATAAGATGTTTTTTTATGAAAAGATATATTGAGTACATAAATGATGAATACAGAAATAGATTTACAAATGAACATTATTGCAAGGCAATAATTAATAACCGTACAATTGTAATTGTTTCTTTATTTCATTTTAGTTATAATTAATATGAAAGAATACAATGCAATAATTAATGTTGTACTATTTAGCTATTAATGACAACATTGCTAATATTCTTACTATTTATAATACCATATAAACTACAGGTGAAAGAAAATATTACGTACTTGAAACTCATTAAACGGTAAAATTAAATATACCCTTTAATTTCCCTTCTAAATACTCATGAGTTTTTCCTCTAGAAAATAAAAAAAATTACTAAATTTTTTTTTTATTTAGAATTTTCTTTTTAGAAAGGGTAAAAAAATAAAAAAATTTCCTCAAAAAATGTAATAAATTTTCATCAAAAAATTAATCCATTTTCATCAAAAAATTAATCAATTTTCATCAAAAAATTCCTCAAAAATTGATACATTTTTCCTCAAAAAAATTGATAAATATTCGATCAAAATATTATTAAATTTTCTTCAAAATATTATTAAATTTTCTTCGAAATATTTATAAATTTTCATATTAAATACTTATAAAATGTACCCTGTAAATACTCTTATATTTACCCTCAAAATACTCATAAATTTATGTACCCTATTGTAAATTTCCATTGTTCTCATATATTTCCCCTCATTTATTAAATTTCCCACTACTCATATAACTGTAAATTCCCCTCTTATCATTAAAACACTTCACCATTTTCCCTCTATTCATAAATTTCCCAACTGCTAACAAATTTCATCTCTAGGTACTAATTAATTTCCCTATTTTCATTAATCCCTCTTCTCATAATTACCCATCCCTCTTCCTCCAGGTCATTAATCTACCTCTACTTAAATTAAACGATGTTCTCATTACTCTACTCATTATTTCCTCCTCATAAATCTCCTTTTACCCTTCTCACAAGTCCCTCCCCCTTCTCATAGTTCCCCTCAAGTTAGGGGCATCGTGCTCCTCTCCAAGGCAACGGCATCACCACCCTGTGTCACATCCTGGTGTTTAGACAGTATGTGTTTCTTGATGTTGTGCAGGAGGTTGGACTTGTGTGGACACACAGGACACAGGTAAGGCTTCTCCTGGGTGTGGCTACGCATGTGTCTGGTCATGCCCTGTCGTCTGTTGCGTCCGTAGATGAGTTTGTTGCACACCGGACACTGGAGGCACTGAGACTGATCCCTCATCTGCAAGACAGTGACTCTCTCAATCTTAGAACCACAGGGTCCACGTATTTAAAGGATAAAACATTTTTTATTGGCCTTAGATATACCTACATGTATGTAGAATATACTGTGTAAATATTACACTCATAGCTTGTCTGTAGCGCATACAATATGGGGTGAAATGTAGTGGGGTGGTGGCTAGGAACGCATCCACCCTCCCCCACCTCAGAGGGGGTGTGGCAGTTGATTTGGGGGGAAAGCCAACCACCCATGTACTCTAGGCTCCAACATGAAATTGGTGCCGCATGACTGATGTACGAGAAGGATATTTCTCTTATTTAAGTGACACAACTTTTAAGAGCGAGATGACCTGATGCAATAGATGCAATAATATGTCTCTCCTGAACACTTCTGTTTTAGGATGACTGATGCTTTATATCTCTGTCAGTACCCAGTCTGAGGTGGCAAGGTTCGTTTGAAAGAGGTGTTCTAAAATGTATCATGTTTCTATACCTGAATTAGAAAAAAATATGGCTCAAAAGATTTGAAAATATGTAAGAAATAGGTTTTCCATTTTTTCAAATATAATTTCTAAGCAAAAGTTTCAATTTCAGATATCTCAATTTTACATCGTGACAGATACTTCTCTTTTCCAAATGAATTCTGCCTCGATCGTCTCTCTCAGTGAAAATATTGAGCTGATATAAAGCGTTGAAGTTACCCTTAAAATATTCGTTTTCTATTCTAAACTCGTTTTCTTTTGACTGCAGCCAAATTTTAGCATGAACAAAAACAATTCATTTTATCCTGTTCTACATGTAGAAAACTATCTGTGACCCTGAGTTATGAAGGAACCAATGCTTCATAGCTAAGGAGTTTCACTGTATTTTAAAATCTAGATGCGTTCTTTTGATATTAATCTACTGAAATAGTCATACATCATTTAATTCATATTTGGTAAATAATAAGGGTAAGTTTTTAATTATCGATCAGTACTACATCTTCGGTCGTATAAGAAAAAACAATATAAAATTTATTATTATTACACAGTGCTATCTAATAACCATTTTTATATTGTTTTTTTTTCTTATATAACCGAAGATGTGGTACTGACCGATAATTCGTAACTTATCCTATATACAAAGTCAGATTTCAAATAATTAATTGAATACAAAAATGTAGAAAAAAAAAATTCTACAATTTTTCCAATAAAATTTTTTCCAATAAAATTTTTTTCAACAAAATATATTGAAGTTTTTATTGTATGAAGGTTTCACAATTAAATTTTTACATGTTTCGTGTGTGTGTAATTTTAAATCCTATATTTATAAAGACATAAAATGTTGTAAATTCTACAGGGTAACGACTCAATTACCGACAGTTTACAGTTACCGTACGGTTATGTCAAGATAGTCAGATAAAGTTTTACACCCTTGTACGGTAACTGAGATCAAACGGTAATTGAGTAGTTACCCTAGAACATATCGTCACTGTACAGACCAATAGGCAACAGAGAGTTGAATTGAAAATTCACAGATTTGTCCTTTAAGGACCGTACACACGCAGGGTTTTTTAAGTCTTTCCACCAGACTTTTTGCTAAGCTCCTCCTACTTTTTTCACGAGAATATAAGAAAAAACTATATAATTATTCTCGTGGAAAAAGTAGGAGGAGCTTAGCAAAAAGTCTGGTGGAAAGACTTAAAAAACCCTGCGTGTGTACGGTCCTTTGAACTAAGCTAACACAGTTAGAGTCAAAAATTTAAGAAAAACAAACAATCAAATACTATTCCTAGAGCTGGAAGAAGTGTAATGTAAACCTTTTTAAAAATTATTTACACAAATATTAATTAATTCTTATTTGTTCAAAGAAATACCATATTGTATTAATGTACAAATTTACAATTAAAAAAAAAACTATAGCTACTATATACAAGAATAACCAATAGGGTCTTAAAACCTATATTAAAATCTCGCATAAAAAAGAATACAATACATTTAGTATTCTCTACAATTACTATACATTATACAATACACTATACAGAAATACAATATCCACTTTATAATATCAATACAATTAATGAATGTACATTAAAACTTAATTAGCTACACACCTTTTTGTTAGAAGTTTTTTGCAGCTTATTCACAAGACTGCTTTAGAAAATAGATGCAATAATTAGAAGGGTGATCAGTAACACTAATGCACGGTCAAAAGAGAAAATAGAGTAATGGGTCCATCTGACATTTGAGAGTAAAGCGTTAGATAGAATCCTTTACCTGGTTATTCATGCCACTCTATGGCATATATTCATGCCACTCTATGGCATATTTCCAATGCCACTCTATGGCATATTTCCAATGCCACTCTATGGCATATTTTCATGCCACTCTATGGCATATTTCCATGCCACTCTATGGCATATTTCCATGCCACTCTATGGCATATTATCATGCCACTCTATGGCATATTTTCATGCCACTCTATGGCATATTTTCATGCCACTCTATGGCATATTTTCATGCCACTCTATGGCATATTTTCATGCCACTCTATGGCATATTTTCATGCCACTCTATGGCATATTTTCATGCCACTCTATGGCAATTTTCATGCCACTCTGTGGCATATTTTCATGCCACTCTATGGCATATTTTCATGCCACTCTATGGCATATTTTCATGCCACTCCAGGGCATATTTTCATGTCACTCTATGGCATATTTCCATGCCAATCACTAGGCAGTAGGTTCACCATCTGTGAATGTTTAGCTTGTACGTGGCTGTTGAAAGTATCCTTCCTGTTGAATTTTCTCTCGCAGTACGGACATGGGAAGAGGTTAAGGTGCGCCATATGCTTCACTTTAAAGTGGCGCAATAGACTGTACTTGCTAAGGCGCCCCTTGAACACCATGCCGCACTGACTGCAAATGTGCTGTAGTTCCTCCCCCTGCCGTACCACGTGATGTAGCTCCTCCCCTTTCATGTGCTGTAGCTCCGCCCCCTTCGGTACCGTGTGGGCGCCAGTCTGCATACATACAGTGAGTGTGAGTGCTCTGTCTTTACAATGTTAAAAACAATAAATGTCTATAGCTATTTAAACATATACAATTTATTATAAAGAAAATCTCGTCGAGTAATGGGGACCTGAATTACTAAATGCACTTGAGTTATGAACTTATGAAGTAGTTTTCTACGTTTAAATTATAGAAAATAATATGCGTCATAGTTATCCCTCAATGAACATATTTTCTATGATTTAATCATAGAAAACTATCTAGTGCACCCAAGATATGAAGTGGCTCTGAGTAAAGTAATGAATCAACCAATACTTCATAACTCAGGAGTTTCACTGTATCGAAAAATATAAAGAACATAATTTAACGTCACAAGCACATATCTCTGACGTCAAAAGGAAATTAAATACAAGGGACTAGAAAAAAAAGCAGTCGGAAAGAAAAGTGGTACCATGAGAAAAGTCATCTGTGACAATGCTCATGGATTCAGAAAAGATACTTCGTGAATAATATTACATCTATTAATCGAGAAGATCACATAATATTAACAAAAAAAAAAATGAAAAGATTTTAAAAAACTTAAAGTTCTACAAATTTTTACTCTCCATTGAAATTAAAAATTAGTTTTTTTTTAACTGAAATTAAAATTTCAAATTTTCATGGTTAAGGTAGCCAAAAATGTGGCTATTTGGGCAATGTAAATTCAATGGAAAAGTGTACACATAATGATTTTATCATAGTTTACTATTTTCACATTTACAAATCTAAAGTTGTAATATTCCTAACAAAATCTAAGAGGAAAATGAAGAGGTGATAGTAAATGAAGCCCACTAGTCTAACTAACACAAAATCTAAGAGGAAAATGAAGAGGTGATAGTAAATGAAGCCTACTAGTCTAACTAACACAAAATCTAAGAGGAAAATGAAGAGGTGATAGTAAATGAAGCCTACGAGTCTACCTAACACAAAATCTAAGAGGAAAATGAAGAGGTGATAGTAAATGAAGCCTACTAGTCTAACTAACACAAAATCTAAGAGGAAAATGAAGAGGTGATAGTAAATGAAGCCCACTAGTCTAACTAACACAAAATCTAAGAGGAAAATGAAGAGGTGATAGTAAATGAAGCCTACGAGTCTACCTAACACAAAATCTAAGAGGAAAATGAAGAGGTGATAGTAAATGAAGCCTACTAGTCTACCTAACACAAAATATAAGACCTCCTAGTTGAAGAAAATAACCCTAGCGCTATCCTCTAAAACTGTGGTACATGGATGCAGAAAAGCTACTCCGTCATGATTTTTTTAAAGACACAAATTAAGAAAAGACTTCAAATACAGTTGAATTACGAAGGAAGTTTTTAATGAAACTAAATAAGTATCGAAATCTTTCGTTTTATTTAGATATAGTACAGGGCTGTATACATTTACCATCAAATAGAGAACTACATTCTATTTACAAATAAGTAGGTACGACATATATATTCTCACAATTAATTTTCAGTTGTAAGTCGTATGAAATTGATCATACAATTATTATACAGCATTAAATGTAACATTATTATGTTATAATAAATAAGTTGCCAGTATCACTTTTATGCATTTAATACAACAAACTAAAAAGAAAACTTTCTTTAAAACATATCGTATGATACAGAAGCAGTAATATAAATTATACGTCAGTTAGGTTAGACTGTGTCGAGTATACGTAGAAAACGTTTTGAAGAATTAAACACAATTGTTTAGAGTTTAAATTGATGTTTATCACTCTTGGTTGCTGTTTATCCACCATTCATTCTTGGTACAAGTTTCTCAACCCCCCTTGACATGTTTCTCCACCACCTGGTGGCACGCGTACATGTGCCTCTTGAGGCTGAACTTCTGGTTGTAGGTTCTACCACAGACAGTACACGAGAACGTTTCCTCGTGGTAGTGTCTGGCCATGTGTTTCTTTAGGTTGTACTTGCCGTAAGCGCCTTTAAAGATACAGCCACACACACTGCATGAAACGTCCTCGTGACTGACACTCAAAGGCGGGGACATTATCATCTGGAAACAGAAGAAGACACTCAAGAGAACGGTCGGTAAATCTGCTTCTGAATCACAGGCCATATATCTGACGACAAAAAGGAGTTATATGTCACACTGGGCGTTTTATTTAACAGATTGCAGCATGAAAAACCGCCCAATCTAACTGGACATACAAAACACATACGTTTTATTAAGTCCTTGCATTTTTTCATGCTGAAATACGCTACGGCATGAAGAAAAACGCCAGTGTGAGAGGGAACAAGTAAAACCTCCTGTGGTACACACCCCCAGAGAAAACTGATTTATATTATTCCAAGTAACAACATCTAGATCAGTAAAAGTCAGTAAGAGAATAATTCAAGTTTCTCTAATCTGCCCAGACAATATAAAGACATAGCTATGCTCTTACATTTGAACTAAAATAAGGTAATTATAGGTGAATTCAGTGACAATGCTCATGGATTCAGAAAAGCTACTCCGTGAATGCAGTCACCTACAAAAGAGTGTGATAAAGAGAAGTCTAGGCAAGAATGAACTAGACGACTTAAGAGAAATTTGTAACTAAAACAATCATCAAGTTTCAACTAATATTGTCTTTAAAGGTATAGAATCAATTCTTTATTTTTCAGTTAGGTTTTCATACTCATTTTAATAACTAATAATTCATAGATATGGGACGATACCAATTTGAAAATTAGGATTACCTATCTATATGAAATCTTTGTTACATCAATTTAAATTAAAAAAATCATTGTAATAGAAAAATAATTGATAAATTATATTTTGATTTTTTTTCTAAATACTGGTGGTATCGGCACTTTTTTTGCCGATACCGAGTACCGATACCAGAAAAATTGCCGATACCTACGATACAGATACTCCATCCCATCCCTGGTATTATTTCAGTTACGAGTTTAACGTCTGCTTCGGAACCAAAGGCCATATCGCTGACGTCAAAGGGAAATTAAGTACAAGGGACTGGAAGAAGCAGTCAGACAATACGTAAGACTGATCTGAAAATCAGTTTTCAAATCAGATATGTCTACGATCAACACAAATTACTTCTACTTTTCCAGCAAAGATATATAATCATAATAAAAAAAGTATAACAACAAAGAAGTTTGAATGAAGGTCCAATAAATGAAAATTGTTTATTTCATCAAAATATTTTTGAAAACCAAATATAATGGGAAGTTGATATACTAACTTTTATAACAAGCACATGTTGAACTAACATGTTGCACCTACAACATAACTAAAAAAGACTCTGTAACAAACAATTTCACACAGCAAATGGTGCCTAGTAAAAAAAACATTTCTTTAAAAAATACCAAAAACATCAAAATTAATTTAAAAAAGCAATCCATAAATATGACAAAGGTCAACTTTTTTTTAAATATTAATCTACTAAAAAGTTGTAATTACAACATAAATCAGAAAAATATTTTAGAGTATGAGCATAGAAATAATTAAATAGTACAAAGTAATTATTTAATCAAATTTAATGTAAACCAGTTAATAAATAGTATATTATTTATCACTCTGTAGAACATCACAAAATCGAAAAAAATCATCACTAGTACAAGTGTTCACTAGTAGAGCATCACTAGTACAAGTGTTCACTAGTAGAGCATCACTAATACAAGTGTTCACTAGTAGAGCATCACTAGTACAAGTGTTCACTAGTAGAGCATCACTAGTACAAGTGTTCACTAGTAAAGCATCACTAATACAAGTGTTCACTAGTAGAGCATCACTAATACAAGTGTTCACTAGTAGAGCATCACTAGTACAAGTGTTCACTAGTAGAGCATCACTAGTCCAAGTGTTAACTAGTAGAGCATCACTAGTCCAAGTGTTAACTAGTAGAGCATCACTAGTACAAGTGTTCACTAGTAGAGCATCACTAGTATAAGTGTTCACTGGTTGCAGACTTGCCCAAGTGTTCACTGGTTGCAGACTTGCCCAAGTGTTCACTGGTTGCAGACTTGCCCAAGTGTTCACTGGTTGCAGACTTGCCCAAGTGTCTACTTGTGTGGCTGGAATATCATATTATGCACACTCATCACGTGGTTCTTGAGGTTGCCTTTGGTACTGCATCTGCGGTGGCAATACGGACAGGTGAAGACTTCACGCTGGGTGTGTATGTTCATGTGCTTCTTCAGGTTATACTTGGCAAATTCACCCATGAAGGGCTTGCCGCAAACACCGCACACCATTTGCGGGTAGGCTTTAGAGTCTCGGAAAGGCGGCCCCTGTAGATGAAACAACGCAGAGTATCAGAATCTTGAAAAACAATCCTAGCACAATCCGCTTCACGCTGCACCTCATCTAGATCTTATATTGATTAACAAACCAGTTTCGGCAATAGAATATATTGAATTTATAAATAGTTTCACAGAAGTAAAAGGTTGTTCCTCACCAGTCACCACAGTATAAATTTCATTTGAATAAAGGTCTAGAAATAAACTAAAATGAATATGTAACAACGAAATAAATTGATATCATCAGATTATTGTTTTTTTTTTACAATCAAATTTCTGATGAATTAATATTTAACATATAGTATATAGGTACACTTCAAATTATTTAGGCGCAAGTCTTCATTCTAGTCGTGGGATGAGAAAAGGTTTTTGTAGAGCTTCCTCGGCGGACATGGAGTGAACTGACGAGATGTGGGTCTTCAAGTCACCTTTTCTAACGGAGGAGTACGGACATTTTGGACACTGCATTCTTTGTACGTTCTGGTGCTTGGCCTGTATATGTTTCTTCATGTTGTACTTGGCGTAGAGACCAGTGAATGGAGTGTTGCAAAAGGTGCAGTGCACGCTAGGGAGATCGACAGCGTGGGCTTTGCTCGTCAGAACTTGGAGGCGAGAGCCGAAAGTCGCGGCGAATATTTCTGCCGAGCGTCCAGATGTCTGCAAAGATATGAAGGCATCTTACAAAGACGTTGAAATGCTTTCAGATAATCAGAATTTCCTAGCACAGGAGTTAGTAACAGATCAGACGGAAGATCTCAAGTCGATGACACAGTTATTATTAGGTGCTGCAGACGCAAGAAAAAAAAACACAATAATTCACCATAAAAGTTAACAAAAACCTCTCGAATAAATATTTAGAACTCAACTACACATTAATTTCACCATTTAAAAATAACAAATTGAGTAAACTGACTACTAAAAATCCAAATCCACAAGAAACAATATATAGAAGAGAAATTAAATTAATATATACAACTCTTGTTCAATAGTAACAAAAAAATATGTGATAGCTGGTTGTAACAATTTTAAATGATGCTAAGTTTGACATCTTCACAAAAAAATATGTTCTTCCGGGTAACTTATTGAGGTTGCTCGTGAAGCGTTTGGCGAGATGGAAAGGGTTCACTTCTCTCAAAAAGAGGTCGCATGTGCTGGGCATGGTAGTGCGACTTTAGGTTGTTTTGCTGTCTGGCCGAGTAGGGACAGAGGGAGCACTTGTAGGGTTTGTGACCGGAGTGGATGAGGAGGTGGTGCTGGAGGTTCTGATGGCGGTTGCGGCCCTTCATCACTCGACCGCAAATGGGGCACACACCATCGTACTGAGTGACTGACGGCAGGGACTGATCCGAGCCAACCTGCAAATATCATACGCCTCAGTTCAGTCAGGTAACCTAATTTAATGATCACACGGAATTTATAACTCGACAAGTACAGATTTCTCCCTTCACACCATGATAATAAACCACATAATTGTGAACATGAAACAAATACATAATGCAATCAGATTCTCTACAACACATCAATTAAATAATTACTTGTTCAAAACAAATTTTCACTAACTAAAATCTAAGAGAAATATAGTATTAATATAATAAATATACAATAATAAGGGAATAAGGTATAAAACCTACCAATATCCATGTTTTTATTAAATAAGGTTAGAACAGATACGAGTGAACCGTAGCCAATCCCGTGCCAGAGAAAATTCTACATCCGGCAACTACCAAATAACCAATCATAATCCAGGAGCCAGAAATCAAAGTACATCTGGAAACTATCTAATAACCAATCAGAACCCAGGAGCCAGAGCAATTGTACATCTGGCAACTACCTAATAACCAATCAGAACCCAGAAGCTCTACCTGTCAAAATTTGAACCTCTAAAGGAAATAATGTGACTATAATCAGAAGCAGTCAGTATGTAAGGGTGATGAAGATTCAATCTAAGTACAGCTCAAGGACGAGGTTGATCAGTATTGGGGGTACTGTGGAAGCGTAAAGTACTATCGGCGTAAAGTCTTTTGAAGCCTTCAGGATGATGGTAAGCTATGTGAGACTTCAAGCAATGTTGCTGTCTGGCTGAGTAGGGACAGAGGGAGCACTTGTAGGGTTTATGACCGGAGTGGATGAGGAGGTGGTGCTGGAGGTTCTGATGGCGGTTGCGGCCCTTCATCACCCTGCCGCAAATGGGGCACACACCATTGTACTGAGTGACTTGGGGCAAACCCCTTTCCAGGCACTGCTCTGAGACCTGCAAATATCATATGCCTATCTTCAGTTGAGTCAGGTAACCTAATTGGTTTAATATCAGGTATAGAGCATTATTATTTATAGTTTCCCCTCCTAACGGCATTCATTAAATCTCGGTATAGTTCAGATAACTCAGAGTTGACTGCTAAAATGTGTATACAAAGTTACAAACAACCATCAATATGGAAAAAAGTAGTTCCAATTAAGCTTAGAGTGTCTTAAAGTAATTTAACTACTAAGACATTGCAGGATGAAATAGTTAAACAACAATCAACACCATATATTTATTCTAGATATGAGCAACCTATAGAAAACATAAATATGAACAAGTATACACAAATTTTTCACCAGGGTCTTGATGACACAGCGTCATATAGGGTGGAACTTGGGACAGTTCAACATTTTCAACCATAAGAAAATATGAGATATAATTTACCTTTAATTTAATAATTATCATATATTACATAGCCACCTCCAAAAAGATTGTATAACTGAATATTCTCCCATCTTAGGATATAAATGTAGCTATCTTTCGGCATTTTATTTTTATATATTTAAATGAAAATGATAGATACTGATTTTCCTTAGTAGCTAATTCTTCCTTATTTTATATAAAATCTAACACAGTCTGCATCATTTATGATATTTAATAGCTACTTTGTTTATATTTATTATAGCTGTACAAAATATTTACATTATTATAGCTATAGGAACCAAATAACAACCAAAGTAAAAGTTTCATTAGGAATGTTCAGTACCTATTTGATTTAGTAGATGATTGAAATATTCTTCAGATACACAGAATATGAAATGTTGAAGCCTACCTATAACTTTTATTTATATCACTCATATGCGAGAACACTCATAACTATAAAAAAGCTATTTTTCAGGAGAGGCATTTAGTTTACGTAACTCAATGGTATATCGTTAGGACATTCTATAGCAGTCAATTTTGAGCTAAAAACTTTTTTGATTAGGATTTTGAAATTTAGATGTCTATAGCTATGGATAACTCAAAAATACATTTGTGTTTATGACGTTGTTCTTTCAAATGAACGATATAATATTCTTTGTACACATTTAACTAAGTAATGGCATTTTCCTTGTAGAGACAATTGCTGTGGATGGACACGATGTGGTTTTTGAGGTTGGTCTTCCTATTAGAGCGATGTGGACAGTGCGGACAGAGGTACGGCTTCTCTCCGGTGTGGATCATGAAATGGTACTCGAGATTCTGCTTCTTGTTACGCCCACCAAATCCCCTTTGGCAGACGGGACAATAAACAACTCCCTGGATATTAGCAGCTGCCTGCTCCGCTCCCAAAACTCGCCTATCCACCTTCTGAAACGAGAGAAACCAAATCTCAGTTGCGGGCTGGTTTCTTCTGCCGTACCCTTCCCTCCTCTAAGCCCCCTAAATATTTTCAACTGACACTATGTATTATTTTATAAATGTTAAGTTACACCAATATTGATAACATTGAGGACCAGAGATTTTTAATGGGAAAGTACACTAATTGCCCAAAAATACTTTCAAATCACACAAAATAAACTTAAAGAGCATTGTGTCTATATAAAAAATTACATAACTAGCTATATAAAAAACTATTTCTTTCATACATGTTCAGTTACACTCGTTATTTTTAACGGGAAAGTACAAAGTAGGTACAATAGTTACATATAAATTGGACCTTTTTTGGTCACATTAAATAAGAGATGAGGTGAATTGAAATAGTGTTAACAAAGTAATTATTATATTTACAGAATATGATACAAGAAGCATAATCATTCTTATTCAGAACATGAAATACTTCTAAATAGTAAATAATATCCTAACCATTTAATAGGGATGGTAAGAAACCAAAATTTTCACCAATGAAAACACTTAACACTGATACTTTGATTATTTAAATGAGATTAATAATTTTAAAATTTTAAAAATTAGGATTACCTATCTACAAGAAATCATTGTTACAATTTGAATTAAAAAATTTCATTTTAATAGAATATTAAATAATAAATTATATTATAAATTTAATTAAATACTAGTGGTATAAACACACTTTTTTTGCCTATACCGAGTAGTTACAGATACCAGAAAAATTGTTGATACTTCCGATACCGAGTAACGGCACTTCATCCCATCCCTACCTCTTAATATATGTATGTTACCTACTAAATAAATAGCCAAATTCCTGAGGTACAATATTATGTTCCTAACTTCAAAATTCGCAATATAACATCCCCAAAAATTACTCTTGCTTGCACAATCTTGATATAATCACTGCACCCATCTAATATAACAATATATATGGCAAAATGAATAGTGAATAATTTTAATCTTAATTTAAAAAAGATAGATGGTTGTCTAAGGAGAACGATTAATAAAATTGAGAGACCTATTTAGAATATAATTTTTGCTACTCAAATAAATACTTCTGACAGGCACTTCTAATTCATATTTATTATCAAATTGCCATCTACGACAACAACATGAATAGTGTTCACGAATAATATGGAGAGCATTTGTCGAACCTATCACAAAGCTGAGTATCGTGGTAGCTATCAACAGTATGGAATATTATAACCCATTAAACAATCAGTAGATGCTATACAAGATGATTATTTAACCACAAATATAGAAAAATAAATCAACTAGGTAGGATGTTGCCAGAACTATTCAATAAAATCAACCAAATGCCAATCAAAAAGAAATTCTATAACAACCTATAAAAACAAAAATACTAAACACTCTTAATATTGCAATTCACAGTAAAATCCGACTTAAAACATAGATAATGCGCAGATATGTCAAGAACTACTTTAACATTGCCCGAAAAAGGTCCTGTAAACAGCAGGAGTTTATACAAAGGCTTCAATTGGTTGTTACAGTGTACAATTTTTTTCAATAAAATTAATATTTAGCTATCAGAGAGGCCGGCCTGTCTCATCAGTGGATTGATAGCCATCGCACCCGGCACCAGTTTATGCACATTGCGTATATGGGACACCAGGTTGAACTTGAGGGCTGCTTTGTACGGACAGTGAGGACAGGCAAACCTTTTCTCCCCTGTGTGCGTGAGCATGTGGTACTGTAGCTTCTGCTTGCCATTGCGTCCACTCAGCTGCTTACCACACACAGGGCAGTGTATGGTCCCGCCAAAGACATCCTGCAACAACACAACACGGTCAGTCTTGCAGGAAAACGCCCTTCCCACTCCTTCTACACAATCCACAATCAACTATTTTAGGGTTAATGTCTGCTTCAAACTAATGGCCAGACATCAAAAGGAAATGCAAGACTTACAAGGGACTCAAAGAAGCAATCAGAAGGGAATAGGCTTGGTGAACAATTGATTAATATATAGGGGGTTCAGAGGAGAAAAATAAAGTTCCATAGTCTAAAT
Organism: Caprella mutica; assembly: GCA_947561585.1. Lineage (NCBI taxonomy): Eukaryota > Metazoa > Arthropoda > Malacostraca > Amphipoda > Caprellidae > Caprella > Caprella mutica. The sequence goes on along the minus strand of CANNZV010000063.1, from coordinate 328,177 downwards.
GGTAGAAATATGGCAATACAATTATTTTATAAATTGATTCAAAGAAAAAAATAATTTAACAAAATTAGGATTATAGAAATAAACACCAACCAGATGGTTGAATAACAACTATTGCACATTTCTAACAGTTATTCAATTTAAGACTGCATATACAATAGAATAAAATACTGACATATAAAGTTATTCAAATATTTGAAGTGTTGAATATAAATTTTACAAATATATAAACTACCTACTTATTGATCAGTTAACAATTAAAATCAGTGACTTGAATGGGACATCATTTTATTGATAAAAATTCATTGATAAAAAAATTAGATTTGCAAAAATCCATCAGATAGCCAAACCTAATTAAAACCATATAGTAACTATCCATGAATATGATAAAAATGTAGTTGAAAAAATATATATATATATCAATATTATCATAAACTTTACAAAAGAACAGATTTCAATTTTCCACTAGCAGTTTGATTTTGATATACACATCAAAATTCTTAATGTGCAGAATAATATCCAGATCGATAGGATGACGAAGTCACAGATCCTGATTCTCATAGCCAGTCGTTCCACGTTTATCACAAGTAATAAACCCTACATCATTTGGGGCAAAGGCAACTCGGGGTGTCTTCTAAGGATGTGCGTCTTCAAGTTGAACCGTAAGTTGGCCGAGTGGTTGCAGTACGGACAGCTGTAGGGCTTGGTGCCAGAGTGGATGACGGTGTGTCTGCGGCAGTCGCCAGAGTTCTTGAAGGACTTTCGACACACCAGGCACACAAACTGTCTCACTACCACTCCGTTAGATAAAATCACGTCCTCAGGACTGACGTGATCGGTGGGATCGTTAGGCGGTGGGTTGGGCGCCTGAAACAAGATACAACCCAGTTCAGAGGGGAGCTTGTGTGGCATAGTACGGAAGAAATAGCTTCTCGAGACTAGTCGTGGAAAATGAAGAGGGGACAACACAGTTTCATAGTTACACTCGTTTATTTATAAATAGCGCATCAGATCAGTGGATCTATATCACTTTAACTCACAAATACACAGTTAATTTCAATAAACATATAATTTATAGTACAAAATACAAATTTAATAATTAATACTTGGTTGACATTCCATTTGCCGAGTTTAACCCTAGGACTTTACTAGGCATGGCATTTACCAGTTCAAGGAAATCATCTTGAGGAATTTCTTGCCATGTTTCACACAATAATATCGAGACAATACATTTATTCAAAATAAGAACTCCAATACGTATAATAGCAAAAGATAAGACATAATTATTTAAATGTAGCTACTTTATATTTTAAATTTATTGGAGTGACTTTCTAGAATCACATGTTTTCACTTATGAGAAAAAGCTTAGAGCTTCTATTCTAAAAAAACAATGTAACCCACATTGTAGGAAAAGTATTAATGCTTCAAGAGAAGACATATTGATCCCTTTTTCAAAAATGTGTATTGCACAATGCTTAAATGACCAGTTTTATACAATTTCATTATTTACCATTGTGATGTATTCGTCTTCTTTCAAATTTCAAAAATATTAATATTTTTATTGTTTAATAGACCTTAATAATTTTTTCTACTTGATAATTACTTATTAAATTTCTCCTGATTTGTCTCATAATTGAACATAAATTACAGATTCAGTTTATTTCTGAAGAGAATAACCTATATTTGATAATAAGCTTTTAAGACTTGGGTTGTGACAATATGCTTTTGAAAACAATGGTCCTGAAAATATTAGACAGAGAGAATTAAAGAGTATTGAATGGTTCTACACCAGCGGTATATAGTATTCGATACCATTTCATTTCGTCTGTGATATTCTTATAGAGCATATTGTCACAACCCTAGTGACAATATGCTTTATAAATCAGAGAATATTATAGACGGAGAGAATTAAAGAGTATTGAATGGTTCTAAACCAGCGGTATGTAGTATTCGATACCATTTCATTTGTGATATTCTTAAGATTTATGATTGAGCTTTATGGTAAGGTACAAATTACTGAATGGTTTCAAATTTTATAAATGTACAATTATTTGAGACTGCGATCATAAAATGAGGAGCAGTTCCTGAACTCTAGAGCTTCCTCGATGCATAAGGTGTCAAACAAACTACAGAAGTGGAACAAGAATACCGTTTATTGTTAGGATGAGTAACAACAGTCTACCACAATTGAGGAAAACCAGTTACAATGGGAAAAAATATATACATAAAAACTGAAAGATATATGGTGGTCTTGACCTTCAATATAATCATTATTTATTTTAGTTGGCATCCATGATACTTGCAGGTATCGTGGATACTAACTATAATAAATAATTATATAGTTTCTTCTTATATTCTCGTGGAAAAAGTAGGATGAGCTTAGCAAAAAGTCTGGTGGAAAGACTTAAAAAACCCTACGTGTGTACGGCCATTCAGTGTAAGATGAAACCTAGCACTTTGATAGCTAGGGAATATTTAGGATAACTTCAAGTCATTAGACAGTTCCATATTTTACATCATATGAAAGAATACATAGTTTAACTATATTTTACTACCTATCAATGGTAGCTACTAGCTACCAATTAAAATAAAGATTTAGAATGTTAATTCTTTTTAGTAAGGGGTTTAACATCTGCTTCGGACACAATGTTAAATATGGCTTTTCCTTCCATGACCAAAATGTGGAATAAGTCAATAACCCTGATGTTATCCTAAAATAAACAAAATAATTATTAAGAAACAATTGAAAAGTATCAAGAATAAATAAGGAGACTAAATGATGATGTTCAATAAAATAATAGACATAATCTCTCTACTCGTACATAAATTTCAACATCCAGATACTATTAACATAATTTCATTAGTGAAGAGTAAATAAAATAAAAATATATTTTGATAAATATATTCAACAAAATGAATTTGGAAATTAATATGGTAAAAGAAATAGAAAATGTATTTACTACTTGAATAACCAATTTATAGATTTTTATCAGGATTCAACTAGTTACTAGTTCAACAGTTAAATAGACTCAAATAAATTAACATTTAATAGGTACACTGACATGTAGCTACAATATCAAGATACTGAATAATAAAAATGGAATACAGTAAACAGAGAGGATCAGATGGAAAGGTTAAAGCAGTAGTATTGTTACTTTAAAATTAACCGAGTGTGGTACGTAATATGAACAGCACCTTCCTATAGCTTAACTAATTAGTTCTTTTGATATAACCATCACTACAATGTCATTTTGAGAAGTTGTAGGTATGTGACTTTGTTTATTAATCAACTTTCCAGTCTCTTGTACTTAGTTTGACGTACTCTACATTATGATGTCGTGTCTGGCGCGGAGGTGGGCAGCAAGGTTGCTCTTGCGAGTCGTTGAGTGGTCACAGACTGAGCATTTGAAGGGCTTCTCCCCCGTGTGGATCATGATGTGTCTCTTCAAGTTGGACTTGTCAGTGAAAGGTGTGTTACAGAACTCGCAGGGATAAGTTTTCTGTGTGAACAGGTCTCGGGGCTGAAGACCTCTCGGAAAGGATGAGAGCACGGCCTGCAGAAGAGAGCAACTTGAAATCCTCCAACAGGCACTTGTTTTTTAATTATGGGGTTTAATGTTTAGCCACTGAAGGTCCTATTGTCAACATCAAAAGAAAATTAAACACAATGGAAAAAACAGTCAGGAAGGAAAGTGGATACAAAACCAAAGTCATCTACAAACAGTCTGTGACAACGCTCATGGATGGAGAGAAGCTACTCAGTGAATGGAGTCACTTACTGAGGAGTGTGACCAAAAAATGGTCACAAGCACCGGTGGCTGCACTCACGAATGGAAGAGAAATGAACAAGTTATAATACATGAAACCTTCAAGCCTACTTAACACAAAATCAACTCATAGTTGAAGAGCATAACCCTAGCGCTATTTTCTAAAACTGCAAGTAGCAATAAAAATGCTACACAGAAAAAAATATCATCCAAATTACTACAGTACAGGACCTGATAAACACCACCTTTTCATTGGTACAAAAAGTATAAATGTGATAAGTATACCTAGAGTAAAATGGAGCATACAGCATAAAACATACATTAAAAACTTTCATTAAACTAAAGATGTGCTTCTGTGAAGGAGTTCTTTATTAGCTAAGCAAGATGATCTTCCAGGACACCTTTTAAAAGTCTCAGACGACACCAGCGAGATTGATTTCCAACTGATGAAATTCAGGTCTGCCATCATCCCCATGCTGCTTGAACATGTGCTGCCTCACATTCCCCTCCCTATTGCCTCTATGAGAGCAGTGGGGGCACTTGTACGGCTTGTGTCCCGTGTGCGTGATGAGGTGACGGCGTAGATCATTGCCGATGTGGAAGGCTTTGTCGCAGAGATGGCACTGGTGACGCCTGCCAAAGGAGTAGCTCTTCTGTAGAAGGAGAGTTCAACCATCAGTAGCCACCATAGAACTCTAATGGCCTTGTAGATTACAACAGACTCCTGTCGGTGGTACTAAGTAAAGGGAAATCCTACCTAGTAGTAATGGAATAAAAATGAAATTGTCACCAGTACGCAACATACATTGTATGCAGTGACCTGTTTTACTGTACACAACATATAGGGAAACATGTGGTACTATACAGTATACAACAAATAGGGAAACATGTGGTACTATACAGTACACAACATAAAGGGAAACATGTGGTACTATACAGTATACAACAAATAGGGAAACATGTGGTACTATACAGTACACAACATAAAGGGAAACATGTGGTACTATACAGTACACAACATAAAGGGAAACATGTGGTACTATACAGTATACAACAAATAGGGAAACATGTGGTACTATACAGTACACAACATAAAGGGAAACATGTGGTACTATACAGTACACAACATAAAGGGAAACATGTGGTACTATACAGTATACAACAAATAGGGAAACATGTGGTACTATACAGTACACAACAAATAGGGAAACATGTGGTACTATACAGTACACAACATAAAGGGAAACATGTGGTACTACATTGACTAAAGATACAAAAAATCGATGCCTTTAATTCAAAACACCTATCAAACAGTTAGTAACTTAGTATAGCAACCAAAATGTAGCATATGAACAAACATGATAAACAAATGAATACAAGACCATATTTAAAATTCACAAGTTATGAATTATTACACAGCATAAAACTATACATAATTACATACAAAATCTAACAATTTATACATGGAGTTCCATAAGATAAATAATATATATTTTAACATGAAGTAGCTACCTAATTTTTCATCATATTAGGTAGGTAGATATATCTTTGTTTTTACAATATTATCATAAATTAACTACACAGCATTTACACCTCTCAGTATCAAATGATGTCAAACATATATTCCAATACAAAGGTGATAGTAACTCAGAATAGATTTGTAAGAATGGTGCACTTACCTTTGTAGACATCACATTTCCCACATGTCATATAATAATAAGCATCAGTTTGGCTGATATTGAATATTAGACCCCCAATATTTTCAACTACTTAAATTTATACGAGTAGAAGAAAATAATATTTTTGACAACATAGCACATGACTCACAATAAATGATATCAGACTCGCAATTCAGGGTAACTAAACGGCAATGGTTACTCTGGTTACTTTCTAGTTATTATATTTTTCATAATTCAGTCGATTAGTTGATATTAAATGGCATAAACATAAGAATTTTAGAGACATTACTCTACATTTCTACAATCACAAAATAAATATAACATTTAAGATAAATAAAGGCAGCCATACGCTACATTACTGATATTAAGGCTTGTAAATATGTAGAACGAGGTCTCTGTTTAAAATACTTTAACGGCAAGATATTCAAGACTGCAGATTCAATAGAAGCTAGTTTGATTCTTTCAAACTGGTAAGGGCAAGACAGAGTAATTTGATACAAGATTCATTTTTTTTGAAGGACCTATATCTCAAAAAAGTTTCAATACTATCGTTACCTTATTGGTCTCAAATGAAAGAGGACACATGAGAGTATTAGAAACATGTATAGTTTCAATATAAATAAGCAAAGATGATACAGTAGTGTGTCAGAATAGAGCGTGCTTATTTTTTTGAATATTACCATTTATTAAAAAAAATGATAAAACAATAGCAAACAATAATGATTTATTTAAAAAAATACCAAACAAAAATCAGAAACTACACATCTAAAAAATAATACAAAACAATGATAAACTACACATCTTTGTGTATGTATTTTGCCGCAATATGATCACATAAAGTTTCAAGCGTATTTTTTGAGAATTGATCTCGCCACATGATCTGTCCACAAATTTCCCATAAGAAGTTGTACATGTCTACCACTGTTGGGCGACTCAAATCCAATTGACGAGTCGCAGCTTCCACTCCAATACCTTCGCACCAAAGATACATGACATGAATCCACTTTTGAAGTGAAATTCTTGATCTAGAGAAGAAGGATCCGTTCCTTATTGTCACAGTTGATTTGAAGGTAATGCAGTCCTTCTTCTGACACCTCCAAATGAAGCCATCTATTGATCTTGACTGCTTAGTCCAGTTCATTGGCACAGCGCAGTTTTTACATTTCATTTCTGTCTTCAATAGCCTCTTCTCCTGCATCCATCGTATGACTGTAGCTGAATCGCTGTTCATAAGGGGAAGAACTATTTCTTGAAATACTTTGGGAGCCATCTTTGGAAGGTATAAATGATGATGTTAACTCCAATATATAACACTCATTGTTGGATCACAGATACAGGCACACAGGCACTCTTGGGGCAAGCTTTTTACTAGGGTGCTTGATCTTAACAAGCTTTTTACTGGGGTGCTTGATATTTACAAGATCCTGCTTTTCTTAGTTTCATATGAAAAAGGACACTTGGGAGTATTAGTATCAAACATAGTTTATTTATAAGCCATAGTGGTTCATTAATTTCCTGAAACTAGTAGGTGGATTTGTAACATAACAGACTCCAACCAAGAAAGCAATGAGAATAATGACAGTTTTGATTCAATGTTTTAATCTTGTTCTCATCCAATCAGATCTATGTAGTATCATTAACAGTTTGAAAATTCCTTAAAAAATCTTTTAGAACACTTTTTGGCAGCCTATGTGTCTCATAATTTTTTTTTCATTTTTCAAATTATCACCACGGATGTATGGAATAACATATTTACTAAAATTATTACATGAATCAATAGCCAAGATCCTGAATGGGAAGGAAAAATATAAATTGTGAAATATTTGTTAATAACAGTTTCAATTGGATGAGAACAAGATTAAAACATTGAATCAAAACTGTCATTATTTTCATTGCTTTCTCGGTTGGAGTCTGCAATGCCATAAATCCACCTACTAGTTTCAGGAAATTGAATAATGAGGCTTATAATACTACGGCTTATAAATAAACTATTCTTGTTTCTAATACTCCAAAGTGTCCTCTTTCATACGAGACTAACAAAAACAGAATCCAATAGTAAGTTTTTGGAGTTATAGGCTTATTTAAAATTGTATTGGTTAAAAATTTATAATTTAATAGAAACAGCTATCCTTCCTTTTTGATACATTAACATTATCACAATGGTCTAATAAAAGTAAAATTATACACGTATCTATTTATTCTTTCATATGAGACCAAGAAAAGCACAGTCTGATAGTAAGTTTTTACATTATAGGCATTTTAGATAATGTTTTATTTTATGTTACTTACACCCTTTATTCTGACACACTACTGTATCATCTTTGCTTATTTATAATGAAACTATACATGTTTCTAATACTCTCATGTGTCCTCTTTCATTTGAGACCAATAAGATAACGATAGTATTGAAACTTTTTGAGATATAGGTCCTTCAAAAAAAAAAAAAAAAAGATCTTGTATCAAATTACCCCGTCCAAGCCTAAGCAGTGATTGATATCTTGACCCAAAAAAGAACAAACTGATACTTTCTGGGACTGGTACTTTTTTGCATCAACAAAAATATATCTTTCGATGTGGTTGGAAATATTAATTGTTTTTTAAAGTTGTTCATAACAAACTAATGGTTCGTTGAACTTCAGAAAATTTAGCGAGAACAGAAAATTGAACAACATGACAGGACTAAGTTTTAGTGTAATCAGTAGGGTTATGACAATATGCTTATAAAATTATAGATCCCAAAAAATACGATACATTGAAAATTAAAGAGTATTGAATGGTTCTACACCAGCGGTATATAGTATTCGATACCATTTCATTTCGTCTGTGATATTCTTAAGATCTATGATTTATAAAGCATATTGTCACAACCCTAGTCATCAGTTGCCACAGCTCACAAAGGCTGGTTCAATATTATACAGTCTTTACTCTTCATCAATGAATCCTCGTTAGAGCTAAAAAACTAATTACAAAATGCTCATTCTACTTTTCTAATTACCAAATGGAATATTTTCAAAGACCATAATAATAAAGTATGATGGTTTATGACTAGGGTTGTGACAATATGCATTCAATATCATACGAGACAAAATGAGATGGTATCGATTACTATATACAGCTGCCGTAGAACCATTTAATAGTCTTTACTTATCTTCATCTATAACATTCTCTATGATTTACAAAGCATATTGTCACTAGGGTTGTGACAATATGCTTTATAAATCATAGATCTAAAGAATATCACAGATGAAATGAAATGGTATCTAATACTATATACCGCTGGCGTAGAACCATTCAGTACTCTTTAATTCTCTCCGTCTGTAATATTTTCAGGATGTATGATTTAAAATGCATATTGTCACAGCCCTTTTTATGTCATTTAGATATTGGCTTCATTTTTCTTCTATATACAATTCCAGCTTTAACCCTTGCCCAGGACATATTGTAGACCATTTTTTTAGAGATCAATATTACGTAACATTCTTCAGACAGAAATATAAAATCGTTCATAGTCAATTATTTATTTGTACACCTCTTAGAATATAATTATATGGACTATATATAAAACATTATTTGTTGGAGGCATTAGAAAAACATCAAATAATGTCTTTATTTAGTCCGTATAATCTTATTCTAGCAATAAGAAGCGTAAAAGTAAATGTAGGCAACCACCCAAGATTTTCATGAAAGATATTGGACGTTTGATTTATCTAAAAAATTAATTATAGTCTGAAATACGTCTTAGGCACTCAAGAGTCAAGTTGGTTTGCAGTAAATTTCTTTGCTTGAATGCATCAAAAGAACCAGTTGCCAGATAGCACCATTTTGTGATAGAACAGAAAGTAGTAAGACTCACCCCTTGTTGGTGTGAACTTTGGTCAGATGGAGAGAGGTTAGCGAAGTGGAGACTGGAGGGGGAGAAAGCGGAGCCAGCAGCTCCTTGACTGCCGTCAGCTCCGTCAGGCCAAGCCATTTCCTAATGAAAAAAAAAGAACATTGAAAGGTTGTTCTACCTTATAAGGTAGTTGCAAATCATAAGTATTATTGATATCCATGATACCTGCAGGCATCATGGATGCAAATAAAATAATTTTTATTACCTGCAGATATCATGGAAACCACTAAAAAATAAAATTAATATAATTTTTTCTTTTATGACTGAAAATGTGAAACTGACCAACAATTCATAAGTTACCCTGACTAGTATGCAATGAATCATATCAAATTTGCAAAGAGAAGTTTAATTCCATACTAAATACAGTGTTTCGAGGTTGAAATTTTACAGAAATTTCAAGCATGTTCATACAAAACATTTTTATTATTGACAGATATTTAGAGTGAAGTTTTTGAAGTAAGAATCTTAATTTTGTAACCAAATGTTTATTAATTTCTTTATATAAAGATCTTTTGAAATATCATATAAGAATAAAATTAAGATGAATTAGGAATAGATAAAAACAGGGCAACAGAAGAAAAATTGAAATGAAAAACACCAAATAACTCTAAATCACACTATTAAATACTTACAGATTGATAAGATGGCCCGGAAAAACTGTTGTGCGAATACTCTTGAAGGAAATCTGGCAGATCAGAACTCATTTCGTTCTCCTCCTTAAACTGCTCGTTGTTCATGTCAAACGAGTCTTCATTCTCTGCTTGACTAGAATCGTTTTCTAGTTTCACTTGCGGCAGTTCTTGTATATCACTAATATCGCTTTCTCTCCCACTATTGTTCCTACTGTGTTCCTTAGTTTCAGCTGTATTTACATTACTATCCATCACACTATCACTAATAGACTTATTTACATCATTATCAACGACAGGAGAGATCTTTGGTCGGGGATTGGACACGTGATTCTGCTTCATCAGTTCTTCCTTCACGTCATCTAATTCGCTACGCCTTTTTCTCTTGGCGGGAGGACTGCTGCTGCTGTCTGTTCTCTTGGGAGCACTTTCCCGGGGAGTTTTCTTGGTGGTTGGAGGAGGAGGTTCATCATCAGGAACAGCCAAGCCCTTCACTCTCAAGCACTCGGCAGCTTTGATTAATGTCGCTAAATCACACTGTCTAACATTAACTTCCCCTAAGTACATATAATCTAGTAAGGCTTCCAAGTCATCATTCTTGATATCTTTCAACACTATCACAGGGTTCTTACAATTAGTTCTGTCTAGAATAGCACTGAAATAGTCACTACACGTTGATAGAACTAGCTTGTGCACACTGTAGAACTTCCCGTCACAAGCTAACGTCACATCTGTATATAAATGCTGCAACAAAAAATAGAAAAAATTACATTTTTATACTTGAAAGATACATATAATACCAAGAATATTTTCCAAGTTACTGTTACCATTTATCAAGTATAATTACTTTAAATTTATTCATTTATCATTACGCAAAATTGTTTTTCATACTCTGTTTAACGGACTAAATGGTGAATAAGATCACTATAACAATATTGAGTTAATTTCAGACTGTAAAGAAGCTACAACCAGTTAGTCAGTTAATTTCAACTATAACAATATCTGCCCATTTCAATTGATTAAGAATTATTTAATAATATTTAAGCAATGAGAAAGAAATTAGGGCTAAATGAATATAATTACCTTATCTCTTAACACTTTCAAAACTTGAAGGAAAGTGGATTTGTGATTGTTCCACTTGAGGGAAAGTAATTCTTCCATGTTGTCTAGGGGAGAGAAAAAAAAGATATTAAATTTGTGTGAATTTGCAGACATTTATACTACTAATTTCCTGAGTGTGTTTATTTATTTGGTGTCCGCTTTTACACTATGGGTATTAAACATGAAAAATGTAACTATGATACGCACGAGAATATATTGACTTGATATTTGAATTCCCCTGTTTTTATTCCTTTTATAAATGTATTTTTTTTCTATAAAATAAATAAGACTAAGCAGAAAATTCCATTTGAATTGAATTCATTAAAAGTAACCTAATAACGGATAATAAACTGGTATTGGAGATGACCCGTTATTTTTAACGGGAAAGTACACTAGTTTAAATAATAATCATCAAAACGAATCATTTGTGGCAGTATCATGACTACGGGCTACAATAATATTTAAAATAATTAATTTAAAAAAAAAATTATATTTTGGCTTTTGAGAGATTTTTTCGTTTAATCAGAATATGTGTGATGTGTATCCATACTACGTACTCGCAGTAGAATATAATTTAGATTCAATAATAGGTACTGTACTAGTGAATTTAATATTAATCATAATCATTTACATTCCTAACACAATTCTAATTTTCTGTTACAATATTGATTTCTATTAAGTAAAAGTATCAAACTTGTGCTGATTTTCAGATACACACTTTATTTTAAAATACAAAATACTTTCCAAATCAATGTTAGTTAGATTAATGGGAACATACAAATCTAGTGAATATTAGCCAAAGATATTTCTCATACACGTGAATCAGTCTGAGAATATTCCAAAATGTTTGGAGAGGCAAATTCTGAAAGTTTCCCTTCAATTATGAAATCTTAATCAGTTTCACATCTTTGGTCATATAGGAAAAAACGATATTCTAATTGTTTTCAGGTCTCATTGATACCGATAGAAATAAAAATTAAATAACAATATAATTTTTTCTGATATGACCGGAGATGTAAAATTGACCGATAATTCGTAATTTACCCTAGCAGATAAATATCACACAAGATACAGAGTAATAGAGTTATAACATACAACAATTATTAGAGAAACTGGCAGCTCCAGTTTCCATGGAGACACAGTCTTGTTTGTAGCAACTACCACATAATATGAGGATACAGTTTGTGTTTTATGGCGAAATCAGCAGATATATTAGGGATTTTAGATTTCAATAAAACAAGAAAAAGCAGCTTCTGAACCAGGTTTCAAAGTGTGACTCGAGTTTTTAATTTAAAGATTAATAATTTTGATGAAAATTCCTACAGGCCACTTTAAGAAAAAGATCAATTTATTGTATATCAAAAGTATTATCTTCTTTTAGAAACATACATCAAATGTGGAAAGCTTAATTAAATTAATATAGAACATTCTAAATAGTTTATTCCAGGTATTTAAGTATCTACAACAAAGTAGAATGAGCAATGATTTTTGGTTTGAATTTTGGAGAGCACATGCAAATATTGTGAGAGTGTTTTCATCTTTCAAAGGGACAGTGAAGTCAAAATTATACATTCGCCAAATGGTTCTAAATTGAATCATAATATATAATTATGTAATAATAGAATATTCGTTGATTTTTCAAATGTTAGAACTTAGAAGGCATATTTATAAAGATAAAGACATCTCTTCACTTGCTACCTTATAATGTAGATAATAGAAAAAAATGGTGTGATCAGTTGTATTTAGTAAAGAAATGACACTGTGTGGCACTATCTACAGTTAACACTTGGTGAGAAATCAAATATATATAAAATGATATATTTCTTTTATTAGATTTTATCATTTTAAAGAACATTATAATTCTACAAAAATGCTTTATTCTTTCTAAGCAATCGTTTGATATTAAACTTTGTTAAAACAAAAAATGACAGTACTGCCTGGGTCTGCCCATGTTTCTTCCAAGTGTGGTAGGAAAGACAGACATTAACAACAAAATTTTATGAATTAATTCCAAGTTTACATTTATTTAGCTACAAACCAGACTGTATTTCATGGTTCCACCGACTTGTTGGTGGAATTTTTCTCCCTTGAAGATAATATTCTATCAAAGTCGGTGGAATTTTAGCTAATTATTCCTATGTTACCATTAATTTTTGGTGGCTAAATGGGGAAAATGTTGGTGGATCAGTCAAATAAATATGTTGGTGGATTTTTTCAGTTTTTTGACCAAGTCGGTGGGTATTGGTGCACTAAGTACAGACTGTGCCTACAAACACTTGACTGCACTTTGCAGGAACTGGTAAAGTATTCTCCAAGAAATCCTCCATTATGGCTTCTGTTCTCTGTAAAATATATGTAAATAGAGGAGAAAATTAAAGATTCTTCGCACAGGAAATGCCAAGTAATAAAGCATGTTCAAACTCGCCATTTTAATGGCGAGTTTGTGACAGTTATTTTGAGCCCTTCAATTGCAAATGGCGAGTTTTATCTATTTTTCTCCTATGCTTCAATGTTATTTTGGAGAGAATTAATGATAATTTGATCATTTTGGAGAGAATTTGTTGAAATTTGGAGAGAGCTGGAGAGACAAATGGCGAGTTTATGAGACATACTATTTTACTTGGTGGAAATGTTATAAATGTCCCATATTCTGCAGACTGGCGGCATAACACTTATGTTTACCAGATTCTTCAGACTGGCTGACTGGGTAATCTGTAAGTCTGCTCAACCAAGTAAAATAGTATGGCTCATAAACTCTCCATTTGTCTCTCCAGCTCTCTCAAAAAATCATCTAATTTCTCTAAAATTATCAGGTTATCACAAATTCTCTCCAAAATAACATTGTAGCGTAGGAGAAAAATTTCTCACCATTTGTATTTCAAGGGCTCAAAATAACTCACAAACTCGCCAGTAAAATGGGGAGTTTGGACATGCTTTATTATCTGGCTGCTCAAGCCTCAATACATTGAAGACAGTGGAAACAGGAAATTTAACTGCAAACAGTCCTTAAATAATAAATCAAATTCCTAATAAATTTGTGTAAGATAGACAAGCTAGGTACCTAATGTATTCCATTGCAAACCAAGATTACCAACACGTAGATGTAATTTACTCAAAAGTTCAAAACTAAAGGTGACGCAGTTCTTGAATAGCACTTTACTGACTTTACCAGAGTCTACAGGACTACAGGCCAGTCTGTATTTGGTGCACAAAATTCCACTGACTTTTTGAAAAAGCTGAAAAAATCCACCATAATATAAATTTCCAGTAATTTGGCTGATCCACCAACATTTTACCCAGTCTGCAGAAACTGGTAAAGTGTTCGTAGAGATCTCTTATTTTGTTCATAGCAAAATTAATGTAAATATAGGGATTAATTCAAAAGTGTTCGTAGCAAAATTAATGTAAATATAGGAATTAATTCAAAATTGTTCGGAGAGAATATCCCAAATATCTCACATATTCTGCAGACTGGCATTTTACCCATTTTTCCACCAAAAATTAATGATAACATAGGAGTAAATAGCTAAAAATCACCTGACTTTGCCAGAATAATATTTTCAATTGAGAAAAATTCCATCCACATGTCTGTGGCCAAGTAATAAAGCATGTCCAAACTCGCCATTTTAATGGCGAGTTTGTGACAGTTATTTTGAGCCCTTCAATTGCAAATGGCGAGTTTTATCTATTTTTCTCCTATGCTAATATGTTATTTTGGAGAGAATTTATGAAAATTTGATCATTTTGGAGAGAATTTGTTGAATTTTGGAGAGAGCTGGAGAGACAAATGGTGAGTTTATGAGACATACTATTTTACTTGGGTCTGTGGAATTTACCACAAAATACACACTGGACTACAGGTACCTTACGCTTACAGTTTGAAAATAGTAAGCAGGACAAGCCCTTGGGCCTTGGCCCCTTGTAAACTCTAGCATACAGGACCCCTAGGCCCTATGTAGTACACCCGCAGCCCCTACATGATTTAGCCTTTATGAAGAGGTTTGGTAATTTGACTTATTATTTTGAAGGATTTTGTCAGTTAATTAAGATGGTGAGATGAAGATATTAACTCTTACCTAGGTACCTTAATTTAAATATTTTATAGATTTCATTACTCATTACCTACTCATGAGTATAATAATAATTACTAAGTTCCTACCTTACCAGCTTACCTATACCTACTAACTTACTACCTACCTATCATAGCCTAACTTTTTAGTTTGTTTAGTAAACAAGTACCTAACTATAGGTATGTACAAGACAATCAGCTATTACCAATCCTTTTTGTCAATTGAAAATAAGTCAACAATGAAAAATAATATATTTGGCACTCTAAACTATTTTCATCTACATATCAGTACTAGGTAGGTACCTAACTCCCTAACAAATTTTGTACCCTTATAACTAAAATAGTTTTTAAAAGCAGATAAAAAACCATAAAAATGTTTTCTAAGTTATATTCTTACTCACCTTCAATTCATGTAATAATATTTATAAATATATATCTCCTTGAGTTCTATAAATTCACAGGACAATCAACTCATTGGCTATTTAAAGTACTGAGGTTTTGTTTGCAAGCACCGCCATCTTGCTATAAATATTATTGGAACCTGTGGGAAAATAGTGGGGAAAATGCGGGAAAAATTCCACACTGAAATAGAGAAACATCATGAATTAAAAATTAATAATTTTACTTTTCAAAATTTAATTGAAACTGAAAACGATTTAATATGATTTGTTTCATATTCATTGATCAGAAATATATTTATTAAGACGAAGTTACAAACATGAGACTGAAATCTAGTTAGCGTCCTTTTGTTCATGTAAAAAATGATGGTATCAAAGAAAGAATATAAAGCATTGTTCATAATTATAACGTTTTGAAAATAGTTTACATTCAAAAAATATATTCTGAATCAAATATTTATAATATCTAGTAATGTAAAAAATAACATTTTATATTAAAAGATTAGAAAGCTGCGCATCTTCACGCGCAGCATTCAAAAAAGCTGCGCGTGAAGCTGCGCAGAAGGGAATTTATTGGAGTTAAACCCGCCCATCCATCTTTGCCAACGTCAGAAACTACTGTGATTCAGTGATGGGAGGGTGGTAATTAAAAGCGCTCTGCATTATCCCAAATTGTAAGTATTTCTATACTTTATATATGTATTTGTGTTCCTGAACTCTTATATTAGGCATTTGTGCTCTCGTGAAATTATTAAATGTTTTCGTTGGTTGGTAGCCTACCTAGATTTAGTAGAATTGAATCGTGTTGATTTCACCCATTTTCTAGGTTGATATACTACCTTGGTTAGTCACAGTATTATGGTAGGGAACACAGTTTTATGTTTATCTAGCCTAAACTGTTATCTACTAGGTATAACATAACGAGTGAAAACTGACTTTAGGTATATGAATATCATGCCTAATTCTCCTATCTTTTCTTAACCTGTGTGATCAGATTTTCTCCCTTCGTATATTTGGGCAAGTTGCGAATTATCGGTCAGTTCCATATCTTTCCATCACTTAGGAAAAAAAACTATAAAAATTATTTAATTTGGTATCCATGATACCTGCATGAGGTATCACGGATACCAGTAGAAACAGCACACACATTTCTCTATTTCTTTGTACTACCTAACGGCGTCATGAAGTGGGGGTGAGCGTGTCTCCCATTGGTTGAATCTGGTTGGGGTGTGGGGAGTGTGTGCGTCTGAGCGTGTATTGGTTGTTCCTCAACTACGCAGCCGGCGTGTAGTGTGTTGATTGGCTGGTTGTGTGTACCAGAGAATGTGTGTTGTGAGCGTGTGTACTTTTCCCGGGGTGTAAATGGGGGATGTATTGAACGCGGCGCTTGGGGGTATAGGGAGGAGGGGGGATTACCGGTTTGCTGGGGAAGGAAACTCATAACGGTCGCCATTCGACAAAAGATCATTGGTGAATGGTGAACAGCTTTTCCAGGTGCTGTCATTGCTCTGTTTTAAAATAAATATCTTTACCAGGCTACCGATCAGTGTTAGTTTGTTTGTAGGTACATGTTATAAATATTGATTGTGTGGTGGTAAGTGAAATAAATAGCTACCTAAGGCACACTAGCTAATAAATAACATTACCTGTAACCTACCTACCTAGATATTTTCTGTTCTATTATTTGCTTGCTTACCGTTGCTAGTCTGCTAGATAACTTGATAAGCATGCAGTTCATATATTTATTAGGTAAATAATTAAGTATCTAATGCTGCTAGGTATTTTATTTTATAATTATTCAATTTTTTCAAATACAATCATATTCTATCAAATTTTTATTTGTTTGTTGATAGGAAAATGGGTTATTAGAAAGTTCATAGAGAAAGTAAGAAATTGAATGAAACAAATGTTTGATATAATCTCGACTCTCCTTGGCTTCTTTATTACTCATAACTAACCAAATTCCAATTTTTTATGTTGAGAGTAAAATTGCTACAAAATTATTGTATTCAAATTTTACTTGTGCATTATAGAGATATTTAGATTTTTTCTATTAATCATTCTTCATTATTCAATTAACCAGATAATATCTGATGCTCTAATCTTCTTAGGGACTGGGGAGTTGATGACAACTAATCAACTATTACATTCATTTTATTTGAGTCATTCAATTGCTAATGGATTGAAATATCAATATTCTCCTTTGCTACAATGTTATTTTGGAGAGAATTTATAATAAATAGACCCTTTTGGAAAAAAATAATTTCTTTTACAGAGGCAAATGTAGAGTTCATGAGCTATACTAGGTTTTTACATGATCAAATCTTCATTGATTTCTAATGTTTTACTTTCTAATATGACATAAGCTAGGGTAAACTCTTGAATTATCAGTCTAGGTTCATATCTTCAATCATGGAAAAATTACGTAATAATTGTTTTATTTTTATAAATTTCCCGTTCATCCATGGATGCTAATCTTAATAAAAATTTAATAATCATTATTATATCACTAGTGTATTTGCCTGTTAAAAATAACGGGTCTTCAAAAGTAATTTATTACCTGTTGTCAAGTCATTTTCAGTGGACTTGAACAAAATTTATTTTTCTGCATAAACTGATACTTTTCTCCTAGATAAAAACATTTTAAAATTGAATAAAACGGGAATTTAAATATCAAGTCCATATATTCCTGTGCGTATCATAGTTACATCATGTTTAAAGCGGACACCAAATAAATAAACACACTAGGAAATTATTAGTATAGATTTTGATTGAAGATGTGGACCTGATCAATAATTCTTAGCTCTTCTTAAATCAATGGATTCATTTTAAAGGAAATGAAACAAGTTTAAAGAAGTGAATTGTATGTATTTTATTACCAGTAAAATAGGTAATGTGCTTGATGAACTCTTCAGCTCTATCCTAAAGAAGTTAAATTTCTTTTCAAAATGATACAAATTATCAAAAAAACATTGAAGTATAGGAGGAAGTGAGATGTTTCTCTTAATTTGCAATTGAAGTTTACCATACAGTTTTTATTAACTCGCCAATAAAATGGTGAGAGAAACCATGTCTTATCTGCCTAGTAATATAGCATGTCCTTACTCGTCATTTTATTGGAGAGTTTTTTCTATTTTGAGCCCTTCAATTGAATATGGTGAAAAATATCTAATTTTCTCCTGCACTATAATGCTATTTTGGAGGGAAATTATGATTATTTTGGAGAAACAAAATGGAGAGTTTATGTCCATACTATTCTACTTTCATTGAAAATGTCAATATGTACATCTTGTATATATTGAGTTTGGAGCAATTTACTATTTCTATTATAGAATTACCTTGTGTCCTCAATTTTGAAAGAACATCATTGTGCATCGTATCTTGTGACACTATTGTTGTAGCAATTTATTAGTTTTATATACAGTTTGTTTAAACCTTTAAAGGTTTCTAGTGTCTCATTTTTACTTCAATTTCCTTCTTGGAGAGTCTCTATTGAACTCAAACCAATTAGCTTTTGCAAACAGTAATTAGTAAATATTTATCTAAGCTTACTAATTTCTTACATAAATTTCCATATTGACCTGTTCATTAATTTTATGTCTTAAAATGAGGCAAATTGATTTATATCAACTTTTTTGTCAGGACTTCTTTCCTGCCTCCCACATTATAAAACATGGCTGCTGATAAATGATGCATTATCCTTGCACCAAAATTCTTTGATGATTCTATCAGTTGAATTATATGTGACTAGCCAGGTTTTAATGTATGGCTTTCGTCTTCAATTAACTAGAAAAAATTATTAAACAAAATATCTTGCTGATTGACTAAAGAAATATAACAAATTGCATCAGCTAGTAGCCATACTGAAAACTTATATCCATAATCAAAATAGAATTGTTTTTTAACTGATCTGCTCTTATTTTTTCAATAGTTAATAAGTGGGGGTAATTATTTTTTCTACCCCCTTTTAGTTGACACAAAAGACTATTGTTTGATTTTGATGAAAGAAAATGGTTTGAACCGCATACCAGGTGTTATTGTGTGTGTGATTCATTCCTTGCCTAATATTATATCAAAAGCATTCCAATTCTTTTGACTGACATTCGAAATAAAACTCCATACTCTGTATTATGTTTTTTAGAGTATGAAAAGAGTTAATTTCTCGTGTTGAGTCATTGGCTTAATGGCCTCATTTTTCATTGTTTTTATATTCAGTAGAATCAATACTACAAATTTCTCATGGATATACTATTAATTAATTAAAATTTGTATCTCTTTATATTTTGACATTGATATATGATAATTTATTAGAGTATATCCAACATTCAGTATAATTTGGAATAAGAATAATGATGTCTTTAAAAAAATGTAACACAAGTATCTGTTTTATGATGTATTCATTCAGTCATAATCTCTTCATCAAATTAAAGCAGTTTTCTAAAAATATATACTTTATTTTCCATAACATTTCATATTAATTTTCCATCCTATAAATTTGTGACAATCATAACTTTGTAGATAAATTGTAATTTTGAACATTTCGTTTTTCAAATGTTGTTTGATAATTTGACGACTAAATATTAATTATTTCTTCACTGTATTTTAATACTGTCTGGGAGTGGTTTCTGTGCGAGTAAGGAGTGTCGTTACTCGTTAGTTCCATTCTATCTAGTAGAAATACCATATTCAAAAGCTCTAATCTCTCATAAAATATACCATAAATAATAAGATCTTGTGGGAAATATTGTGATAGAACTGTAGATGAATAGAAGATCATGTGTTGGCTCTTGAATATGTTGAATAGTATTTATTTAGAATAAGGTAATTATTATTTTTATTATTTATATCACACTGTTGAAACTAATTGATTTTTTTCTTCGTACACTCGTGTCACTTTCGAATGCTTTCATTTTATAAGTGATGTAGAATCTGTTATTTTTTTCAATCATAATTGCCATTATGTATATAATTCCATATAATATTTATGATTTTACTTATTTTCTGTGTAAACCTTGAGATTATTTGAGTATAATAATAATTCAGAGGTGACCTGTTTATTTTGACTTGTTTTTGCCTCTGGCAGTAATAATAATACTTGCTGCTAATTACAGTCATGATTTTTCCACTTCACTTATTGGCTCTTATCAGTTACTGAATAATGGAAATAAAGAATAAACAATTAGTTCTGAATTAGGATGAATTCACATATATTCCCATTAAAGTTTGAAAGTCTAGTGTCAATTCTCAAACCCTAAAAGTGATCATAACATTGTATAAATTTTAAAACATGAACTACAAATACCATTGGTAAATTGCTATACTTGAAATGTTTCTTTTTTTGGTCAACTTGATTGAAAAATTAGCTCTTCCATTTCCTTATTTTGTATATTGCTTTGTAATAATGTCAGGCCTTTTTTTATCTCCTCAATGAATATATAAAACTTTCTCCATCTTCAAATTTAATTCCATAAGTAAATGGCTTCATATTAACCTCTTTTTCTTTCTTCGTTACAGCCACCATGGATGAATTACTGTCTTTGAAGTGGAACAACCACAAGTCCACATTTATACATGTCCTCAGCATACTAAGAGAAAAGGTAAGTTATTATTATCATAGACAATTATATCCCTTCAATACTAGTTCATATCTAAATTAAATATTTTGAATCAGTTTTATAATCTTTATACCATTTTCAAAATGTATATAAATTACCTTGAAATTTGTTTTCACTTTAGTATAACATAAGTTTTGTACTAATTTTAGCATGTACTAACTGTGAATGTCCTCTCCTTTCAGCAACTGTACACAGACGCAACACTAGCTTGTGATGGAAAGTTCTACAGTGTGCACAAGCTAGTTCTATCAACGTGTAGTGACTATTTCAGTGCTATTCTAGACAGAACTAATTGTAAGAACCCTGTGATAGTGTTGAAAGATATCAAGAATGATGACTTGGAAGCCTTACTAGATTATATGTACTTAGGGGAAGTTAATGTTAGACAGTGTGATTTAGCGACATTAATCAAAGCTGCCGAGTGCTTGAGAGTGAAGGGCTTGGCTGTTCCTGATGATGAACCTCCTCCTCCAACCACCAAGAAAACCCCCCGGGAAAGTGCTCCCAAGAGAACAGACAGCAGCAGCAGTCCTCCCGCCAAGAGAAAAAGGCGTAGCGAATTAGATGACGGAAGAGATGACGTCAGAAATGTGAAAGGAGAATTAAGACATAGCTCTCCCTCCCGCAGCATGATGAACAACAAGCCAAAAAGTCCAATTAGTACCAACCTTAGTCCTCTTAGAAATACCTCCATTAGACCTGAATCTTCGGACAAAAACCATGAAGATCTCAATTCCAACCTCCCTAGCAGTGTAGAAAGTAATGTACAAAATGAACACCAGTCCCAACCCTATGTTAAGGTAGAGATGGATGAAGGTGGTAATGACGTAGAAACATATGACCTGTCCAACGATGGTGGCTTCAAAGAGGAAGGCAGTGAAAACAACGATGATGGATCAGTCGATGCTGCCGATATGGGGGGAGATTTGCCAGAGTTTCTGCAACAGGCTGCTGGTGGCCCACTTTCCGCAGCAAACTTTAGTCAGTCTAGCTTTTCTGGTTCAACATCTTTCCAACCCGTAAGTACTCTCAATGACTCTTTGAAATATTGAAATGATTTTATAGTCTCTTCCTATTTAGCATAAAATTCCAATGTGTGTTCTGTTTCAGGGAGACCTATCCGGCTGGCAAGGTGATGGCTCTAACGTCAACTTCCCCGGTATGAATTTCAGCACATCTGAAGGATCTAGTCAACAAAATACTCAAGGAGTAAGTACAACCTACTTTCCGTTTTCTAGATTCCAGTAATGGTTTGCTCTGGTCCACAGTTTGTTGCTTTAAGGTTCAATAACAATCTCAAATAAGTATAGTCGGACAATTCAAGGTTGTCCAAATCTTCAAATAATAGTCATAATCACGCAGCTGCTGTTCCATTCAAACCCGTTACTGAAGTCCTGGTATTCCATCATCAAATTTGTTCACTGAAAGCTCTATATTATAAAATTATATATATTTGTATCTTATGATTGATATATGAATAACTTTCATCTGCATTTTTACTGAATCACGTAAATACTATCAAATAATGGCTTACGAGGCATACCGATATGAATTTAAAAACTTTTGAATCTTTGCATTCATTAAGAGTAAAGTAAATTTATATTTATTATCATAACCGCTAATTATTCCTATTTACAGCACGGTAAGTGTTTGTTTTTTTGTAACTATTGCCCAAAGCTTTCAGTGAATGATTTTGACTATAAAGCATATTGCCACTTGCAGCAAGTTCATATTTTGCTAAGCCATATTTTTCTTGCTGCAAAAAATCAGAGGATGGATTGCTTGAAACATTTTCTCCCTTAGAGCTGCTTTCAATTGGTCACACATTAGTTTGCTCTGTATTTGTGGCAAGATATACGGCTCCTAAAGTAATCACTCGAAATGAGAAAGAATAACAAAAATTTGCTGATGGAATACCTATCATTGAGGAAGCTCTTTGTCAAATTTTTTAAGTGATCCATTTCTCTAAATTTTTACTCTTATGATGTCTGAATATACTGAAATATTTTTCATGAAGAATTCCTCAATTATTGTAGCATTAGATATTTACTTTCTGGTGCCACTTCAACCAGTGGTCGAACTGTTCATTGTAGT
Source organism: Caprella mutica (assembly GCA_947561585.1). Lineage (NCBI taxonomy): Eukaryota > Metazoa > Arthropoda > Malacostraca > Amphipoda > Caprellidae > Caprella > Caprella mutica. Next base: position 304,936 of record CANNZV010000063.1, on the reverse strand, counting down.
ACGTTGTGTTCTGATCTGGTTGAGGGGCCACTATGGGGGTATTGCATGTACCCATTTCTTCTGGTGAGGCTTGGACTGATGACACAATAGCCATGTTGCTAAAGTCAAGGGAGGGTCTCGTTCAAACCAATCAGTCCAGGCCTCGCCGATCTTTTTTAGTGTTGTTTGTATACATTCTATGTCATTTGGAAACAATATCATCATAAAGGAAAACACACTGTAGAGCTGCAAGAAATTCGGGTGAGGGTAGATTTCAAGGGCGGGCATTTTGTTTATGAATTTCTTGTGGCTCTCTCACGCCATATTATTCTGGTCGTAGCGACTATAAGTAGGGAGTGTTCGTCAGTGAAAGTAGAAGTGGGAGCGCCACATCAATGAGTCTCTTATATCATTCTGACCTCCAGACGACTGTGGTGTCCAAAAATCAGAGACACGGATGTTGGTGCTGCCCCAAGTCATTTATCTCGCCCAAAGACCTGCGTCGTCACATGCTCACCCACACTGGGGAGAAGCCCCACGGCTGTCCCTATTGTCCGTACAGGGCGGCTCTCAAAGGCAACCTCAAAACTCACATAATGAGTGTGCACATGCAGAATAGTCTAACGTAGTGAAATATAATAGTAGTTGGAGTGTTTTATTATCCTTCCTGTGCCTTAGTAGTAGTTGTAAGTTGTTAGAGGGAGTGGTGCTGACTTTATACTCTCCACAGAGGGAGCAATTGTACATGGAGTGCAAGGAGTGCGGCAAGAGATGCTATGGCAGGAATAGAAAACAGAACCTAGCGCACCACATGATCACGCACAACAATGATCGGGACCTGCTGTGCTCCCACTGCCCCTACAGGGCCAACACTAAGACCCAGCTCTTCAGACACAAGTCTCAGATACACTACCTGGCTCTCACTGACATGATCAGTTCGTACCTTGTACCGAGGTCTTCGTAGATAGAGTACCTTTAGCTAGTTAGTAATGTTAATGTAGGAATTCGAGAGAAGACTTTGTGATATGTTGTTGCATTCTTGCAGACGCAGGGCAACACATGGGAGAAGATATATCTCCAAAGTCACTTCCAGAAATACCAACACCAATACGATGGACAGGATAATAAATGCAGCAGCAGTGTCACTGACCCAGTCACTTGTCCCGTGTGCAACAAGAACTTCAACGGCCGCAATAAGAAGCAGAACCTGAAGCATCATCTAGTAACTCACACTGGAGAGCGTAACTACCCCTGTCTGTACTGCAACCACCGCAGTGCTCACAAGTGGCACCTCAAAGCGCATGTTATGAGGAGACACCCTGAAACTGTAGAACAACCTCCGTCCTCTGTTGTAGATTTGGCTAGCATTACTGACGGTGATTTTAAGTCTCCACCTCCTGACCAGACTGTAGTGGGTAATAATTCAGAGTACAGTAGCACATTTTAGATTTATCTGATATAGGTGTGGTATCTCATCCGCAGGACACGCTGCTGAGTTACCATCTAGACTCCTCATTGAATGAGAACTTCAGTTGTCCCTTGTGCTCCAAATCTTTTCGTGGACCTTACGGCAAGAGTAATTTGAAACAGCACATGACCATACACACCGGCTATAAGCGCTTTAGGTGCTCTCTCTGTCGTCACCAGTCCAATAGGAAGAGCAACATGAAAATACACTTACGAGCTTTGCATGGTGTCAATGATGACCCACATAACTATATCACTATCTGATTTATATAAGTGTTGATGTGTTTTTATAGATTAGAGAGCAGCCAGTGCAAGAAGGTGTGCTCAAGGAATTTTGTGTGTCTTGCAGATATGTGGAATCATGTGCCATTTCTGTCCTAAGCTGTTTAGTGGTCGAAACAAGAGGCAAGACTACACTCGTCACCTTCTGTCACACACTGGAGAAAGACCTTACTCCTGCCCCTACTGCAACTATAGAGCAGCCCTCAAAGGAAACGTTAAAAAGCACATGTCCATTCACGAAAAGATACTCGTCACACCTACCATAGCCTCGAACATTATCAATCTAGATCCAAATATACTAAGTTAATTTGTTAAGGCTATTTCTGGGACGCAAGTGGCTGACCTACGATCCTGTGTTGATGTTTCAGGAGAGAGGCAGTGTGTGGCTGTCCTATCTTCAACAGAACGAGAGTACTTTCGACTATAGAACACCACCGGCCGACCCCACTAACAACCCCTTTGTCACTTGCGAGTTCTGTCAGAAGAAATTCTATGGTCTCAACAGAAAGTTCCTTCTAAAGAGACACAAGATAACTCACTCAGGAGAGAAACCCCACCAGTGTCCCTATTGTGACCACCGTGCTAATATCAAACAGAACCTTGAGATGCACATAAGGCGCCGTCATGCGTTGTTGTAACCACACATCCTAACCATAAACTCATCCAATTCCTACCCTGACACCATTGTAATGTGTTGCAGGTAGAGCCATTAGCCCCACCGGTGGTTTGCCTCATCTGTCACCAGTCCTTTGATCGTACTTACCCCTCTTGGTCTCAGAAATTCAAACGTCACATGATGAACCATTCCGGTGCTAAGCCCTTTAAGTGTTATTTCTGTGATTATAGGAGCTCCAGAAAAGACAGCGTCAAGAGACACATACGTCTGCGTCATTACCCCAAACTGACGGAGGCTGGCTGTGCTCCAGATATCCCCAAACACTATATAATAGAGGAACTTTTCCATGTATGAGATAGTTTTGGTGACGGTGTGTATGTCCTTGCAGGCAGCCTGCGAAGAGCTCATGAGTTGGTTGGACGAGTGGCGCTGCTGCAGAATTTGTGGCAAGCAGTTCTTCCCCGTTGCCTCATGGAAGCAAAGGCTAGAGAGACATATCAACACACACTCAGGAGCGAAGCCTTTCTCCTGCGCTCTGTGTGCCTATAGATGCTCTCGAAAAGACTCCCTCAAACTACATGTCAGCAGAATGCACACAATTAAATAAAAACCGCTTCTCTATACCACTTATTAAGAAGATGTTTCACCACAGGCTCCCAATCACGTGACTCTCGACTACTCGAATACCACCACCGGCAGTGAAGAGAGGTCTTGTAGGTACTGTGGCAAGTTCTTCAATGGCTACTACTGGAAGAAAGTATTGGCCAGGCACGTCAAGTTGCAACACATGGAGACAGAATCTTTTCAGTGTCCCCACTGTCCCCTAAGCAGCAACAGAAAAGATAACCTCAAGAAACACATAGCTAATGCTCACACTGATCAAACATTCAATAATATCTAGCTTGTGAATTTTATGTACATTCTGTATCGATAATAAAAGACTAATAAATACTGAAATGAATTGGTAGTGTTGCTATCCCCTTTGTAGTAGCTTTTGAGAGAAAATTGTGAAGGAGTATTTCATATTCTTTACAGAGTCCGCGCCACTGCTCCTCTGCTTATCCGAACTGGCTGGTTGCTGGTCCTGATTCTAAGTCTCTGTCTGTAGCTTGCCCCATTTGTAGCAAAGAATTCGCTGGTCGCAATAGGCGGCAGAACATGCAAATGCATTTAGTTACCCACACTGGCGAGAAGCCATTTCAGTGTTCTGTATGTTCACTACGTTTCTCTAGGATAGACAATTTGCGCAGACATCTGAGGTGTGTTCACAGACCCACTGTAGGAGTACAGGAGAATCCATTGGAATTACGCCATCCTGTGGTTGACTCTAAAATCTTCGATTACTAAATGTGAAGCCTATAGCTAGTTGAATTAATAGATGTGCAGTGCACGCTTGGTAACTAATAAAGAAACATGGTAGATTACATTACACACAGACACCTTTGAAGAACACCTGACTGTGAATATTTTTCAGGCTCCCCTGAGGAGGGCAAGCTTCACCGGTGAATCCAGGCTAAGGGACTCTCAGTTCAGGATCACAGGAGTCTCTAGCTTGTCCAGCTGTGACATTAAGACTCATTACGCAGAGATTGGGGAGGGATTAGTCTGCCAGATATGTGCTAAGACTGTGTATGGTCGCAACCGTCGTCAGAACATGGACAATCACATGCTCATCCACACAGGCGTGAGGCCACATAAGTGTTACCTGTGTCCATACAGTTCTACACAGGTTGGCAACCTCAGGAGACACCTAAAGAACATACACAAACTCTTCCAAGAAGTCGAACTGGCTAACCTTGCAGGAATGCCTGTAGAAGAACAGCATGATACTAACAGTGAGAGGGGTGCTCAGGTTTCTAACATAGATAAGTAGCGGTGTTGTAAAATGAGCTTAATTCAGTTGGGCATTTGTTGTATTACAGATGCAGCAGCTTGGATGTCCCCTGATTTGCCCCTATTGTAATAAGGCCTTCACGGGAGTGCGTAGGAAATCACACCTTGAACGACACCTCAAAAGTCACACTGGCATAAAGCCCTATCAGTGTCACATATGTTCTTACAAAACTGACCAAATGTGTAATTTAAAGAGACACTTCACTGTGCATATCACTAAGGATGTTCAGCTACAGTAGCTAAATTATTTTATGTGTCCCAAGTGGCTGATGTATATCATGATGGAATGTTTGGCCGTTTTATCAAAAATGACTGTATGTGCACGTGTTTGTTTGGTTGGTGAGATTTTCTTCTTGAGTCACTGTGGGTTTCCAGTAGTTTGTTCTTCCTATGTCTAGTAGATATGCTTGGAGAAGAGTATCTGCGTGAAAAAATAACGGTGGTTGTTGTTTGTAATCGTTACAGGGTGAGGAAGTGGATTCTTGTGAACTGTGTGGTAAAGATTTCACTGGTAAGAATAGGCGTAATAATCTTGCTCGCCACGTAAGAACTCACACTGGAGAGAAGCCCTACAGCTGCCCTGCTTGTCCCTACCGTGCCACAAGGAAGGAGCACATGATCCGGCACCTCCGGAAGGGATCCTGCGTCTACCACAAGTACAGGCGTGGAGGAGTGCCCCAAGGGCCTGTCGTGGTGCCAACCCCACCTGAAACGATGCCCCCTCCAACCACGAAGACGCCCCCTGTGCTATCGGACTCCAACAGCTCCTACGAGGAGAAGCCCTCTCCAGATGGTTCTGTGATGGATGTCTTCCTGAAGGAGATCGTGAGACTGTCAGGACTCAACGGCAAGCAGGTCTCCGCACCAGTGGGGGACACTCACAGCTGAGACATTGCTAGCTGTAGAAGAATAAACGTACTAGTTTATGAAGAGAGATGATATAATCTCAGCAACTTAACATTCCATGATACGCAATTCTTAATTTAATTTTTAAGTAATTAGTTATTTATGATACTACTGCCGCCGCATTCCAATTTTTATACATTCCATTAGATGATAGCTGATGCTGTGCCCCATTTAGTGTTAAGTTTAGTTCTTATTATTAATGTAAACCATTTATTAATACATTGTCTCAGTTATTTGACTTGTCTATTCATCATTCATAAACTAGTTCAATTGAACATGAAATAGATCAATGCCTTAAGTAGTGACGGGAAAACTAAACTAGAAAAGGAAAAACAAACATAGCGACTGTGGTGTGATTGGGCCTGTGCCTTTTCAGAGAGCGATGTGGTGGCACGGGGACATGTTAGACCCTAAAAACAACACTGATGGCAAGCGCATAACCTGTGAGGTATGTGGCAAACATTTCTACGGTACCAACCGAAAGTTCCTCCTGTCCCGCCACAGGATAACCCACACTGACCACCGTCCCTACCAATGCACCATGTGCCCCTACCGTGCGAACGTGTCTAGCAACTTGCAGAGACATCTTAGAAACGTCCACATGTCCTCTGATGTGGTGTCTTTTAAACCCTAATCTACTACAGCAGGCACCCGTTATGTTACAGGGCTGGAGTGCTGCAGTGCCATGCAGCATCTGCAATAAACCCTTTGCCGGACCCAACTGTCTCTACAACCTCAGACGTCACATGCGGACTGTGCACTCGCAGAAGATCTTTAGTTGTCCTCAGTGTCAGTACACCGCCAACAGGAAGGACAACCTTGTCAGGCACATGCGAGTGGTACATGGTGCACATGTACCCATTGAACATGCTGCTGTAAATTTGAGTGATATGTGATTTCAGCTCTCTTGTAATAATGTCTCTTAGTTTAATCTAATAAAGTTTATTTTAAAGTGTATTTTTCTTAACAAAAACTATTTTGAACTTGTATTAATTATTGGCTATCTCTTTACTAAAATAAGGTACATGAATTTCATTCAATTAGGTTGTTTTTGTTGGCCGTTAAAGAACTAGTTTAAATAAGAGACAATCGGTTGTAGTAAGGGATTCTGACGTACTGTTCCAGATGTCCTTCATCAAGCCACCAGCTGAGAAAAATAGACACTGGCACCATGACTACTCCTCACTCCATATCAAATGCCCTTACTGTGACAAAGTCTTCGCTAAGGCTAACATGCAAAGCTTCAGACGTCACGTGATCATCCACACTGGGGAGAAACCTTTCTCCTGCTCCTTCTGTAACTACAGATGCAACCAATTGTCTAATCTGCGCAAACACGAGCGAAAACATCACACCACCCCTGATATATTTCCCAAAGTAGTGTAATTAATTTAAGGGGTAAAACTGTTGTTGCAGGTAGATGACTGGAATCAAAGGACGCCCGAAGGAGAAATCTTGTCTTGTCCCTACTGCCCCAAGCAGTTCATCTCCCAGCAAAGCTTCAAACGTCACGTCATCGTCCACACAGGGCAAAAACCTTACTCTTGCACCCTCTGCCAATTCCGATGCAATCAGTTATCTAACTTGAGGAGACATGAAAAGCGCCACCACATTCAGTACAATAACCTTATGTAGGGACACTCATTCCATGCCGTCTGTAATGGCTACCATTTCCTCGGCAGATCAACAGCGACGCCACAGAACTTTTCTATGAGGCGCAGCGTGTATATTCTACTGTAGATAAAGCTAAGTCTTCATCAGAGCATCCTTTTGAGTGTTATATCTGTGGGCATAAGTTCTTGTGGAGGTGGCTCTTGAACAGACATATGATGATCCACACTGGGGAGAAACCATTTGCCTGCTCTCTGTGTAACTACAGGGCAGCACGTAAGGAGCAAGTCAAGAACCATATGGCCAATAAGCACAAGACGGGGGATATCATTTCGCTATAAACTGTTCAGTCATTCAATAGCGTTTCGTACCTTTTATTTTTAATTAGTCATGTATGTAGATGATGAAGTTGAACCAAACTAAAGATTTATTTATATAATTTAAGGAGTTAGTATTTCATTTTTTCCACATGGGTATCATGTTATAACCCTTAGCGAAAAGTTGCCTAAGTCTAGCGTTTGATCGGCAGAGCTACCAGTGTCCCTACTGTGCCGAGATGCTCAGCTGTCCCGGTTCACTAGAGAAACATCTCTACACTCACACCAATGAGCGTCCTTTCGCCTGTCCCCATTGCAACTACGCTGCTAGGACCCGTAACTACCTCAGAAAACACTGTCGCATGGTCCACGGCATCTATGATTTCTAAATGCCTCATCGAAAGTACTTTTTATTCTACTTTACTTTTAAGTAGTGTCAGTTAGCAAAGTATCTGACAATAGTTCTCCCCCCGTACAGACTGGTTACCACCGGGGCTTTTTCTCCGGTATCTCCGCCGAGTTCCCGTGTGTGTATTGCTCCAAAGTATTCCGGTATAAATCTCTACTGGAGAGGCACGTGACTAAACACACGGGGGAGAGGCCCTTTCCCTGTCCACACTGTCCTCACCGAAGCAAGCAGAAAGCTAACCTGGACACACATGTGAAAGCTGTCCACCCCCATGCTTACCAACCTCCCCCACCCGTCCCCCAGATAAAGCCCCCCATATTCTAAGTGCCTCTCTTCTGACCGCAGGACTGCAGTGTGTTCAAATTCTCCTGCCCCTACTGCCACAAGAAGTTTGGCTATAAGAGTTATCTCGAGAGACATCTGATGACTCACAGTGACTATAGACCCCATCTCTGCACACTCTGCACCTACTCCGCCAAAACAAAGGGCAACCTCAGTCGCCACTATCGCATGGTGCACAACACTGAGATACCTACCCCAATCACACTGACAAACTTTAAAACATAAACACATTAAACAATAATTTTGGGAGAGGATCATAGAGTTGGTAGAGAGTCTGAGCGTGATCATTTCTTCCACCAGAGAGGAGGAGGAGTGGAAGCTGCGGACTTCTACCTGATGACTCCTCACCAGCCACAGCAGGCTATGAAGACTTACTCGTGCAGTTTTTGCGACAGGCGTTTCTTGTACCCCTCTAAACTACAGAGGCATTTGCGCATCCACACTGGAGAGCGTCCTTTCCCATGTCCTTTATGTAGCTATAGGGCCAAGCACAAGACTGACCTTATGCGACACCATGCTAGCCATAACAAGTCTCAATGATAAGGAATAAATGATTAAAATGTAACTGTGTTTAATAAAGTGTGTCTTATAACTGATCTTTTCATTTCCATATGCTCATGACTGGAAAATTGAAATATTATGTAGATATATAAAAAAACTATTGATACTTTAGGCAATGATTCTATTAGGTATGTTTCTGTTGAAAGAATAAAAGGGTGAATGACATTTCTACGACATAGTATAGGTGTGGAGGTACCGCCAACTGATGGGGGTGTATCATTTCAGGCGGTGGTGATTGATGATGGTTTATGGTGGAACAGCTCCCCTCACCCACCTTACCGTTGTAGATTGTGCTCGTTTGAGACTAAGTACAAAGGATTTCTGAGAAGACACATGACCAAACATCCCCGGAGAAATATGCACACTCTCTAGATAAGGCACTCTGCTAATGCTTTTCCCCCTGGTGGTTTGTTTCAGGACAGCCTTCTGTCTCCTCCACCACCACTCCGCCCCGCCAGATCACTCAAAGTGCACTGTTGTCCCCAGTGTCACAAATACTTTAACCAAGTGGGGGACTTGAACAGACACTTTCGTATTCACACGGGAGAAAAACCTTTCCAGTGCCCCTTCTGTTCTCTCAGTTCAGCCCTGAAAGGCAACCTAGTGCGACACATTCGCAAAACGCACGGCTACGCCGATTTCAACATCGATACTCTATAACTTTGCTGATTGTACACCTTGTTTGCAGGGAAATGTACCCAGTTACAGTGACGTGCATAGGCTTCGCTCCTGTCCCCTCTGCGCCAAAACCTTCCACCGCTCTGCCGATTATAACAGGCACATGCGCACCCACACGGGGGAGAAGCCCTTCTTCTGTCCCTACTGTGAACACAAGAGCGCCCTCAAGGGGAACCTCATCAAACATGTAATGTGCCGACACCCAGAACTGCTTCCGTTAATGGATGAGAAGACTACAGTCACCCTGAATTAAACTTAACTGTCTATGTTAGATATACTAATGTTTGGTAATAATGTCCGCATTAGGACTGCTAGAACTGTGAATATTAACTCACAAAATAAATAAAGACTAAATACTCATTTGTTTTCGTATCAATTACCATAGAAAGCTTGAAACAAGAGTAGGGTAACATCTGAGTTAGCGGACAGTGCCATATTTTCGATCATGAAAGAGACCTATATTTTCGCTCTTAATTCATTTTACCCCGTATCAAAATTACTATTTGTAATAGAGCAAAGTGTCTTATATGCATACATTCTCCCATGGAAAACACAAAAAATCATTGGATAAAAAGTTTTGTATTTTTCACATTATTATTAAGGGGGTTATATATCGTCAGTGTCCAGAGATCACGGAATGAGCTACCGAGGTTGATTTAGCTTGTTCCTCCACAGGTTCACAAGAGTGATGTGTATGTGTTCTCTAGAGCCGTGATGCAGGACTTTAGAGACGTGATGCCGCATATACCCTGCGAGTTCTGCGGAAAAAAGTTTTACTTCAGGAGCAAACTGGTGGATCATCTTCGTACCCACACCAAGGAGAAACCATTCAAGTGTCACATGTGTCCCTATTCATGTAGTAGGGCTGGTAATCTGCGCAGACACGTCGTATCGATGCACACGGAGTGGAACCCTTCCACCGGTCTACCTACTGATAAACAGTAGCCAAATTTTAGTGGTCTAGGTTAGAGTCGAACACTCGGATTTCCAGCAACATAGGGTTAGTGTAGGATACCGCGCACCACACACACCATCTTCATGTGTTGTTTCTTTTGCTTGCAGAGTTGGGGTGAGAACACAGACAGGGAACTGTATTCCCCTTCCTCCCAAAGTAAACCTTTGCCATGCCCATACTGCGGACAGTGCTTCGCTTTCAAGTCATACCTCACACGACATCTTCGTCAGCACACTGGTGAACGACCCTTCGCCTGCACCCTCTGTAACTTCACCGCCACCAGATATTTCATCCTGAAGAGACATCTCGTGGCGACGCACAACATTAGTACCGAGGAGGATATCGCTAAGCACAGTCTTACTAAATAAAACAGCGACCGGAATGAGAATATTTTTTAGTGTGCATTTCTGTCGTTTCTTGACTCTGAATGTTGACCATCCCATTGCAGGAAAGCTTCACCACCACCTCCTGCAACAACCAGCAAGATACCACCAACCTGCAGTGGTTGCGAGACACCAAAAACCTCTTCCCCTGCTCTTTCTGTCCTAAAACCTTCAAGTTTCTCTCCCACTTATCACGACACACTAGGGTGCATACCGGGGAAAGACCTTTCGCCTGTCACCTCTGTGAATTCCGCGCCTCCTTCAAGGAATCCCTCAAAAGACACATACTAGCACTCCACCACTCTTAAACATACCTTTACTAACTGCATGTTAATGTAATTGCAGGAGCGAGCCGTGGGAGGTGAGACCAAGACTTTCAAAGAGTATCCCTGTTATTACTGCGGTAAAATATTTTGGTTCCCATCTCATCTGACGCGGCACATCAGGACCCACACGGGGGAGAGGCCCTACCCCTGCCCCTATTGCTCTTACCGCGCTACATCAAAATCTCACGCTAAGAGGCACATAGCTGATGTGCACAAGGAAGTACCCCTCGACAACGTCCTGTCTCCTAAACTAGAAAGGGATCAGTAACTTGTATTTAGTAATATTGTATTATTTCGACGCTGTGTTTAAAGATTAAATACGTTATCGTTTTTTGAGTCTTTTCCTAGCCTCATGGTTGATTATTGTTGCAGACTGGTGGTGGTCATATGTGTCAAGTCTGTCACAAGGTTTTCCCCTGGCTGTCGAAACTGAAAGAGCACATGCGTACACACACTGGCGAAAGACCTTTTCAGTGCCCTTTCTGCGTGTACAGGGCCTCTCAGAAGATAACGCTCAAGAAACACATGGTGTCCTTACACAAATGAACTAGAAATGCAAGTTTAGGGGAGGACGAGTGAACACGTTAAAAGTAACGGGGTGGTTTCGGTAGAGTTTAAGGCCCTAAGGTTGTTTCGTTTGTAACATTTGTTTCTTCTCTCACTTGACAGTGGCTGCAAGTAGATAGAGACAGATTCTGTACCGTCTGCTCCAAAATGTTCGTGTCTGTGTGTGATCTGGAGAGGCACATGAGGACCCACACGGGGGAGAGACCCTTCCCCTGTCACCTGTGTGCCTACAGAGCCACCCAGAAGGGGTCACTTAAGAGACATATAATGAGGATGCATAATTTCAACCCGTCTCAGCCTAAGCCTTGAACTTTTTAACATATATCAAAGAAAGTATTTAAGATCTCAACCCTATTCGATGTCGTAGGTTTATGACTTTAGTTAATGTTGGAAATGTATTTAAGTATTCTCATTACGCTTTATCAAATAATCGCGTAATTACACTTCTAACAAAAGGAAAAGAAACTGCTGTGTGTGTTTATGTGTTAGAACATAGGCAGAAAAAAAACTAAGGGTTGAACATATAATAGCACGATTGAGACGGGCTCTAAACAGCAAGTTCTCTTGGTTCCAACAGACTGATGGTGGAGGAGGAGGTGTGAGCAAGTTCCTATGCACTTTCTGCGGCAAGGACCTTCTCTATGCGTCCAAACTGCAGCTGCATCTCCGTACACATACGGGAGAGAGGCCTTACGCATGTCGCCTGTGTTCCTACAGAGCCACTCAGTTAGGCTGTCTCAAGAGACATCTCGTGAACGTTCACGCTATCAACAAACAGACTCTTTAATTCTTGTAGAGAGAAGATTAGGGGGATTGCAGGGGTAAAATATTGCACATGTTAATACTTTATGTAAGAAAACTGGTGTGATTTCAACTGTAGAACTCGTTTGCCTTTATTCATACCCAATGCGTTGTCAATTCGCTAATACAAACCGTATTGTCATATAAAGATGACAGGGAGTTGCTTTTCTGTGTTCATGTTCCCTATGTTCTAAATCAAATTCAATCTTTTTTTAAGTAGCTAATGTACAACTTTTTCAAAATAAATTAAATTGGTAACTCCTCGAATGTTTTTAACGGACACTATGAATTGTATGGTTAAAATTAGGAGCAATATTATACTTCAGTCACAGTACAAACTAATAGAAAAAGCACTTTTTATCGGGACTGGAGTAACACACCCACCTCCCTCCTCAGATGCCACACTTAAGGTGCTGTGGGGTGTGTGGCAAGGGGTTCCCCCACCCCAAGGACCTCAGGAGGCACATGTATGTCCACACCGGGGAAAAACCCTTCGCCTGTCCCCTTTGCGATCACCGTACCTCCCACAAGTGGAACCTGAAGTCTCACATCTCTAACGTACACAGGGTGTACCAAACACTCTAAAAGAAGCTTCCTCATGTTGTGTCTGTACTTTCCAGCAGATGGGCTCTTCCCCCGGTGGTGTCGGTCTTCCCCAAGCCTGTCAGTTCTGTCCGCGGAGGTTCCTATACCCGTCAGAGCTCAAAAGACACGTGAGGATTCACACGGGAGAGAGACCCTACAGCTGCACTCTGTGTCCTTACAAAGCAGCGTTAAAAGGCAACCTCAAGATACACATGCGGACAACTCATGATGTCTTACCATGAATTAGCTAAAAACAACTTTAATAAGACATATTCATATCAATTATCATTTAAAAACAATATAAACAATAATGAAAAGGTTCTGTTTAATTTATATTTACATTTGATGTCGTACCATGAATTAAAACAACCTAAAGAATAAGTATTGCTTCTTCGTATCTGTTATGAAGGTATATAATTTTTATGCTATTTTAATTTATTAAACTCTCGAGCCTCTCGTATTTTCATTTCAGTCATTGACTGGTTTTGTTTTTGTTACTTGGAATTAAATCAAGTAGGTAGCACACAATTCAAGACGAGTTATATTTGTATGTATTTCAACGAATACAAAGCTGATGAAGTAGGTAGCAGCTACTGCAACTGTTCATAGTGGATATATATATTTGTGATTTTGAAATATAAATGTGTAAGTACTCAGTTTGTTTCTATCCCTTTACAATGTAGCTATTTTTTTCAACTCAAAAGCGGTAAATCATCTCTTTATTCAATGAAACACGAGTTTTTTTAATAAAGCCAAGTGATATTATTTGGATTGTTGAATAATAAAGATAGTTGACTCCCAGGGTCTCTATCCTGAAGCTGTCTGTGGTGAATGGAAGATAAACGGGTAATTTGGATTGTTTTTTTCCAGTCTATCTTTTTTAACGCTACTTGCAGTTTTAGAGGATAGCTCTAGGGTTATGCTCTTCAACTACGAGGTCTTAGATTTTGTGTTAGGTAGACTCTTAGGCTACATTTACTATCACCTCTTCATTTTCCTCTTATATCTGTGGGTTCACAAACCTGTGATTGTGCCGCATTACGTCACATTCTTTGGTAAGTGACTGCATTCACAGAGTAGCTTTATCTGTTTCCATGACTATTGTCACAGACTGGTGGTCGGAAACTTTGTTCATGGAGCCTTTTCTTTCTCACTGCTTCTCCCAGTACCTTGTATTTAATTTCTTTCTGACGTCAGTGATTTGCAGACGTTAAACCCCTTATAAATTAATTAATAACAAACAAGACCTTTTTCTGGTTATTTTTTGTTTAGAATTGTTTTAAGTTATTTATTTTTGAAGGCTCTCCACATAGTAAATAAATGGAGAAGTATGCCAAGTTTCGAATTCATTGACTGTGAACTTGATCCATTCTTCAGAAACGATGTAAACAAATGACGTCACACAGAGTACTGTCAGATATTATAAGTATTATTAGGTGAACAGAGTGTAAAACGTGATAAAAACAATTTCATTCAAGTTGGTTTCCATTAAAATGCACATTTAACTGAATAATAACACTTTTTTTTATTTAAAAACAAATGGAAAATATTTTGTGTGACGTCACTCATAATATTTTCGGATGTTCCAATATTGTACTTAGTATACTTCTATTTATTTACTATGGCTTTCCCTATTCAACTGCGACTTGTTATACTCTTTCATTTTTCATCACTTCTTATTTCCGTGATTCCCTAGTCACATACATTCCTTAGTGACTGTATTCATGGAGTAGCTTTTCCACATCCATTAACATTTTCACCAAATAATGATGACTATTCTGATCCTAGAGCCAATTTCATGTCGGTTACAAACTCATTTTCTTGACCTAAGTGATATTGGCCTTTGGTTCCGAAAAATATGTTGAATAATAACTTCCAAGTCTTAAAACGATTTGTAATGACTTTTGGTCGTACCCCCTAAATAATTACCTGCGCAAGAAATTAGTAACTTAATAAGTAGCCTATGTCTGGAGGGATGAGTGACGGTGTGTTTGCCCTATTTGTCAGATGGTGATGCAGCATACACACTGGAACCCCGAGACACGAACTTACACTTGCAACTTCTGCGGCAAGCTAGTGTGCCACATGGGCGACATGAAGAAGCACATCCGCACCCACACCGGGGAGAAACCTTTCAAGTGTCCTCACTGCAACTACTCAGCTTCTCAGAAAGGCAATGCGAGGAAGCACGTGCTGACCGTGCATAAAGAACACTACTTATGACTTCAGAGAGCGTAAAGGCGCCTCTTTCATGTCCCACCATAGTAGCCATATTGACACCCACTCGTACACGTTTTCAGTGCCATTTTCATTCTTAACGTTTGAGTAAAGAAAGCCTCCCTCCTCAGATGCCGGAACACATGAAAATCCGGACACACCCCTGCGGCATATGTTTTAAGGTGTTCACCACGAAAGAGGGTCTCCGCCGTCACATCCGCACCCACACGGGGGAGAAACCCTTCAAGTGCCCCCACTGCAACTACTCTGCTTCTCAGAAAGGAAATACGAGGAAGCACGTGCTGACCGTGCACAAAGAACACTACTATTAACTATCATTTCACTGCACATGTTATGCTCTCTCACACACAAACACTCACTCCTCTGCCTTTGAATAAAGAGAGCCTCCCTCTACAGATGCAGGAGATGTGCAGACTCAAAGCCCACCACTGCACCATGTGTCTCAAAGTCTTCGGAAAGAGGGAGGATCTCAAGAGACACATCAGGACACATACGGGGGAGAGGCCTTACAGCTGTCCCTTCTGTCCTTACAAGGCAGCCCTGAAAGGGAACCTCAAGCAGCATCTCAGGACACACCAACGCTACCAAGGGGAAGTTTAGACACTTTCCCAGGCAACAAGGATTTAGTCCTGGGATATGAAGGGAATGAAGATTAATTCTTGGGATGTTCTTTTGGTACCCCAGGAATAATCTTTGTTGCCAGGGTTCTAAACAGAAAAAATCCCATTTCTTTCTATCTGATTGGTGATAGGTACTCAATTATGTTCTCCATTAAAATCAGTAGAGTAGCTTTTCTGCATTCATGAGCATTGTCGCCGACGGTGGTAAGTGACTGTGTTCATGGGACCACTTTTCTTTCTGACTTCTTCTTTCAGTCCCTTGCATTTCATTTTTTTTGACGTCAGCGATATGGTCGAAGCAGACGTTAAACCCCCAATAAATTTGAATTATCATTTATTAGTGTATTTTTTGATGTAGATACTTCTTGAGTAGATTATGGACAATTAATCCTTATGTAGTTTGCAACAACTATGACTTTATTAATTAAACTAACATATTTTTCATCTGTATTGTTCGATTTTATTGCCTATGTTCTACTTGCTTTGAAATCTGTATAAATATATGCATTAGTGTACAAAGCTACATAATTATTTTTAATGTAATAAGATATATTGGATTAAACTGAAAAAAGTACTTGATCTTATTCTTCTCCGGTTTTTAGATTATATACTTTTGTAATAATAATAATAATATTCATTAAAAAGAAGCATACAAGAAACACAAGCCTGTAGAATTGTAAGGATACTTTCATGCACGTTCAATACGTGTTAATACATATCTACACATGTTCAAAAAGAGTTCGATATCACCACCGGGGCTGAAGTGGATGCATAAAAGCTACTTGGTGTTGCTGTTAGTAGTTAGAAATGTGATTTGGAAGACATGAATGCTGATAGAAGCTCTTTCGCTCCCTCAGATGTTCCCTGCACTAAAGCCCATCTTAACCAAATCCATGCTGATGGCAATGGACATGAAGAACTTCCTCCAGACCTCTTCTAGAGACCCCCTCAAGACTCCTTCTGGAGACTTCCTCCTGACTCCTTCTAGAGACCCCCTCAAGACTCCTTCTGGAGACTTCCTCCTTACTCCTTCTAGGGACCCCCTCAAGACTCCATCTGAAGACCCCATCCTGACCCCTTCTAGGGATCCCCTACTCTTCCCTGATATCTTCATCTGCTCCTACTGCGGTAAGAGGTTTGGCGGACGCACTGATCTCGTGCGGCACGTGCGCACCCACACAGGCGAGAAACCCTACAAGTGTCCCATGTGTCCGTACAGTGCAGCCCAGAAGATAACACTCAAAGTGCATATTGGGGGGCGACACAAGGAAATCGAGACGAGTTTTAACAATTAGAGATTTGGTTGGTTGGTTTGGTAGGAAAAAGAACTGAAAAGTGATGTAAGAGCGAAACTGATAGCTGTTTGTACCTTCCGTTGCAGATAGAGGGGTTCAACCAACAGGTGTACAACAACCAATACCAACCCATGGCCGTCGCTACTACCACTTTCGGACGTAAATCTAAACCAGGGAAAACACTGAGCTGTCGCTTTTGCTCCAGGACTGTGATTTGCAAAGCTGAACTTGTACGTCACGAACGTACACACACTGGAGAGAAACCTTTCAAATGTCCCTACTGTCCTTACTCCGCTTGCAGAAAGTACACTCTACAGGTCCACGTGATAAGCTGCCGTCAACGATTAGACTTCGCCTGATAAACTTAATGTAACTTTAAATACTCGAAGCAAGAATTTGATCTCTTTTTACTCATTTGTTGTACGCTGATGGTGTTTAAGTTGCGTCAAGATATGAAGACTGGTATCTGGGTTGTCTATGCCTCTTTCACATAAGATGTTAATGGCCTTATCTTCCTTCAGATGGGGGCCAAGGAATCGGGGCACTCCTGCTCCTTCTGCGGGTGGTGGTTCTACCGCCGGGCGGAGCTTGTCCGCCACGTGCGCAAACATACCGGCGAGAGACCTTACAAGTGTCCCACCTGCTCCTACCGTGCATCTAGAAAGAGTACTTTGCAGGGACACATGCTCAACATTCACGGACAGCAAGTTCATCCTTCTGCCATACGGATAGAAAACTCTCTAATCGATCCACCTAATTTACCCGAAAAAAATTGAAGAAAACAATAAATTGGTATACATGATACCTGCATAGGATTATTTTATTCGGTATCCAACTATCCTTGATATCTGTAAATGATTATTTTAATTGGTATCCATGATACCTGTATAATAATTTCTTGACTCTTTTTTTATTTGTTGATGTATATTATTTTTGTATATAATAGAGTTTTATTAGTAAAATTCTCTGTTTGTTGGACATAGTCGTATCAAATTGTACCATGAACATTCTGTATAGTTGTTTAATAAGAAATACTGCCTCCAATACGTTTCTCTTATTCAACCAAATATATCCTCAACGGTTATTTACTTCAATAATTAATTTTTATCATATCTTTATCGAGTTATTATTTTTTCCTGTAGCTAATCAGATTGTATTGAATGCATTAATAACACCAAACGATCAAGGTATATAATGAATGAATTTATGTGTTCATTTATTATATATACTATTTTTGTTGCAAGTTTTGAAAAAAATGGAATTAAAAAAAAGGATAAATTCATTTTTTTTTAGAAACCGACACCAGCTGAACTTTTTTTTACCACGCGTGTTGTATTTTCACCCTTAGTAGTGTTATTTTGAGGGTGTTGATTGGGTTATATCAATGCATTGTGTGAAGACTCCTTTAGAGTAATGGTTACTTACATCTCCCATCCTCAGATACCATCGCACCTTACCTCTATACTACATCAAGATATCTGGAAAAATAAACGCCAAGCTGATTCCTCACACCGCAAAACATCGGGCGTGACGTGCTCCTTCTGCGGAAAATGGTCATCCTGTAAAGCCGAGATGAACAGACACGTCCGTACACACACTGGTGAACGACCGTACAAGTGTCATGTCTGCCCCTACAGTGCGACAGTGAAATGTACGCTACGGAACCATCTTAGAGCTATTCATAAGATCTATCTGTGAAATGGCAACACTCTTGCCGTCAAGGGAAAGTTTTTGCATGTGTTAGAGTGGTGTAGTGTCTGTGTGGCTCATCTTGGGACTGGAAAGTAATCGTGTATTCAATCCTTCTCTTCAGATCCTGGCACATTTCACCAAGCCACCACCCCAACAACAACAACAACCTGTTTCAAGTCCCGCAGCAGTTTTCAGAACCAGGATGTTCTTGGAGTCTGCGAAATTATTCACTAACGACGCTTCCAGACAGTCTGCTCCTCGATCAGTAAGAGCGGGTGTTGCCGGTCTCACATGTACTTATTGCGGGCGATGGGCCTCGTGCAAGGCTGAGTTAGAGAGACATGTAAGGATCCACACGGGGGAGAAGCCTTACAAGTGCACACTTTGCTCGTACAGCGCCAGCGTTAAGTGTAATCTCATCACACACATTAAATCGAAACACTCCACTGTACCCGGACTATTCAACTAACGTGTTGCATGAGTAGTGTCTAGAGCTAGTAGCTACAGCCTTACTCATTGGTCCCCTCCTTCCCCCAGGTCTCCACCTCCACCGGCTTCACAATGTCACCGTCGTCACTATCGGTCTTATTCACCCCTTCTCTACTGGCTTTAAAAGCTAGAAAAAGTATCCCCACCACTGGCCCCGAAACCACGGACAACGTCTGCAACTTCTGCGGTAAAATCTTCTACGGCAAAACAGACCTCCACCGCCACGTCAGGACTCACACCGGCGAGAAACCCTACAAGTGCCGCTACTGCAATTACAGCGCGGCTGTCAAGTGCAACGTCACCTACCATACTAGAACGCAACATGCTAAGATGGAGTAATTATCTTAAACTAGTTAGCTAACTCTGCTGTACTTTCAGATCTTTTGCTTGGAAGATGTACTCGGGTCTTACAAGTCGCCTCAGAACAGAAGGCCTGTAAAGGGGGCCACGTGCGAACTGTGCGGCAAGTGGCTTTACAGCAACGCGGACCTGCAGAAGCACATGCGTAAACACACTGGCGAGAGACCTTTTCAGTGCCACCTTTGTGGCTATAAGGCCACTGTTAAATGTAACCTACTGCGCCACCTAACGTTGAGACACCCTAACCAGTGAAAAAAAAACATGAATAAAATATTTTAGGTACTTTTGAGTTGTATTTTCATATTAAATGTGATTTTTTAGTTTGTTTTAAAGCTGTGTCGTATACAGTATTTGTAATTTCATTGTAAAATGTGTTTGTGTTGTGTAAATATGTGTTAAATAATGAATGTGTATGTAATGTTTATAGTGAAAAGTATTCTCTGAAATGTATTCTCATTCCACCTTTGAAAGTTTATAAATAAGAAATAATATCAACTCATAATTTAAATCAATGATAGCATCTACATGTATATCATCGAGAATTACTTTTTTTATTAACGGAGTAGCTTTTCTGCAACCATGAGCATTGTCACTGACTAGTAGTAGGTTAGGACTTTGTTCTTAAAGCCACTTTCCTCTCTGACTGCTTCTTCCAGTCCCTTGTATTTATTTTTCTTTTGACGTCAGTGATATTAAAGACCTAAATAAATAAATTAATTCACATTAGTATTTAGTTTCAAAGTTTTTTTGCATATTACCGTAAATTGTGTTTCATGTTCTATCACTAGGGTAAGTTCCGAGTTAGCGGACAGTTCCACATTTGCGATCATATGAGAAAAATATAAATAACTAGTGTTTTTCCCCGTGAAAAATAACGGGTCATCATCAATACCAATTTATTACCCGTTATTAGGTTACTTTTAATGAATTGAACTAAAATTAAATTTTCTGCATAGTCTAATTTATTTTATAGATAAAATACATTTAAAAATTGAATAAAAACAGGGGAATTTAAATATCAAGTCAATAAATTCCCGTGCGTATCATAGTTACATTCTTCATGTTTAATACCCGTAGTGTAAAAGCGGACAACAAAATAAATATATCTATACTAATTATTTCCTTAGTGTGTTTATTTATTTATTTTGTGTCCGCTTTTACACTACGGGTATTAAACATGAAGAATGTAACTATGATACGCACGGGAATATATTGACTTGATATTTAAATTCCCCTGTTTTTATTCAATTTTTTAATGTATTTTATCTATAAAATAAATTAGACTATGCAGAAAATTTAATTCAATTCATTAAAAGTAACCTAATAACGGGTAATAAATTGGTATTAATGAACTGTTATTTTTAACGGGCAAGTACAATAGTCAAGGTTATAATTTAGATCTGACTGTGCTTTGAAAGATTCATTGCAAGACAAGTCTGATGATAACCCTAATAGAAAATAGTCTAATAAGGATAGGTATTCGTCCTTCAGAAATGACACTAATGAATTTTTATCGAATAAAGTGAGACCAAACGTATGTGTACCTATAGTTCAAAGTGCATACTTAAATGATAGCTTTTTTACGTCAACTTTCCGGAATAGTCTTCTAAAATGGCGTAAATTTCAATATGAAAATGAATATTTCGTCATACGAGATCTGGATGGTTGTGTGGGTCAATATGATGCCCCCTTTCTCGAAATATCTCTGCGATGTAGGGTCAATATCTCTAAAAAATAGTAACGTTTTCTCGAGTGCATCTTTTGGTTAGGTTTTCGCCCTCAGCCTCACACGAAATTCTTGATTTGCAGATGCCACAGAACAGTAAGAAGAACATTTGTCACATCTGCTACAAGAGGTTCTCCACCAAAAGGGACCTGAAGAGACACATTCTCGTCCACACGGGGGAACGGCCTTTCGCCTGCCCCTACTGTTCCCACTCCGCTAACCGAGAGGGGAACCTCAAGACACACATATTCAATGTGCATGGGGAGCGCGAAGCCTATTCCCAAGCCCAAACATTTACTCTGCAGTGAAAGAGCAAGAACAACATTTCATTTCAGTCCACTCTGTATTTCTTTGCGTCAAACCCCTTGGATGTTCGTTGAAACTCCGGCTTTCCCGGAACCGGATTTTACCCGTGACGACTATAAGCACATTCGTATTACTATTCCATTTCTATCGATGAAAGTTACTACCCGAAGAAGACATTTTTATTCATTTTTCTGAAAAGACGTATTTAGGAAATATTACCAATTTGGTCTCAGCCCCAAAGTCGTTTTTACAACAAACGTTAGTTCATATCTGTCAGAAGGATAAAGTTGCGTCGAGTAAAGGTCCCCTCTGTTTCTCCTGCAGGTCATTGACTTAGGAGACCTGCTTCTGCCGCTAGAGGAGCCAGAGGGGCGCTCAGCCAGGGGCAAACCAAACATCTGCGAATTCTGCGGGAAGTGGTTCTTCTTGCCCAAAGATTTAGCGAGACATCGCAGGATTCACACCGGCGAGAAACCTTACGCTTGTCCTTATTGTCCGCACCGTTCAGCTCTCAAGGGGAACATCAAGCAACACATAATTTGGAAACATAAAGAAGCTGCCCATTGAGTAAAGAGAAGAAACAGTGCTTCATAAAACTGATGTTACATCGTGAAGATTGATGCTCTTCTTTTAAGTTGCAAACAGTGCTTCATAAAACTGATGTTACAGCGTGAAGATTGATGCTCTCCTTTTGAATTGCAAACAGTGCTTCATAAAACTGATGTTACAGCGTGAAGATTGATGCTCTCCTTTTGAATTGCAAACAGTGCTTCATAAAACTGATGTTACAGCTGAAGATTGCTGCTACTGTTTTAAATTGCAAACAGTGCTTCATAAAACTGATGTTACAGCTGAAGATTGCTGCTACTGTTTTAAATTGCAAACAGTGCTTCATAAAACTGATGTTACAGCTGAAGATTGCTGCTACTGTTTTAAATTGCAAACAGTGCTTCATAAAACTGATGTTACAGCAGAAGATTGCTGCTACTGTTTTAAATTGCAAACAGTGCTTCATAAAACTGATGTCACAGCGTGAAGTTTGATGCTGGCATACTGATGAACATGTTCACCTCAACGAATTCAAATGTTTTCGGGCCAAACTTAAATCAACGTATACTATTGTTTGAACACTTTTCTTTTTAATGCTCTATCGAGTTGCGTGAAATCATTCCATTTTTAAACAATAGAAGTTATAGTTTAAGTGAAATCCACCTTGGAAGAGGAAGATAGTCTGGTAACCTTGTGTTCTACCCACCAGATGACCGGACAGGAGGCGTTTCTGAGGGGGAGGGGCGTGTCGTGTGAATGGTGTGGCAAGTGGTTCCTAAGGCCCTCCCACCTCTCTAGGCACCGCCTTACCCACACAGGGGAGAAACCTTTCGTCTGCCCCTTCTGCGACTTCAAGACCGCTCAGAAGACTAATCTTCAGGGGCACCTTAGGAGACATCATCCTTTAGAATCCATGGCAGCAACTCTTCAATCAGACTGAAAAAAAAAATGAAAAACATAATGGTTTGATGTTGGGGGATATATAGTGTTTTGTACCCTCTAATTTGTTGTACTCACGCTTATTCGACGAAAAATAACTGAAAAACCTAGTGGTTTGATTTTGGGGACATGTAGTTTATTGTATCCGCTAGTTTGTTATACTCACACAGTCACACTTTATCATCATTTTATAACCTTATGGTTTTATTTTGGGGAATAGGTAGTTCTTTGTATCCGCTAGTTCATTGTACTGCAGATTTTCGGCACGCCCCCCTACATACATATATTTGATGGACCAATGAATAGTAACCAGAATTTGGAAGTTCTTGATAAACTTGAATAAATGTCTTATTTTCTAAATGTTTTCGAAAAAGATTAGTTTTTTTAATTTTGCTTATTTAATTTTTCACGTTTCTCCCATGTATAAAGGGCCGTGCACACGTAGGGTTTCCACGATATAATATTATTATTTATTTCAGTTGGTATCCATGATACCTGCAGGTATCATGGATAACAACTGAAATAAATAACAATCATATAGTTTTTTCTTATATTCTCGTGTAAAAAGTAGGAGGAGCTTAGCAAAAACTCTGGTGGAAAGACTTAAAAAACCCTACGTGTGTACGGGGCCCTAAGTTAGGATGTAGCTACAGTATAGGAATGAATATCACCAATGTTAAGCTAACTTTGATCCTGTAAATGTCACTGTGGATATTTTTCTACTGAATAAATGTATATGCTAAATATTTCTATGTTTCACTTCCTTCTTAAATCGTTACACTGTTAATAGTTCTGAAAAGATCTATCCTGATGATGTATAATAATAATATCAAATAATTTTTATTTTTAACATTATGAAATATACATGAGTATGAAAACCTATTTGGTCAACACAAGTTGTTGGTATTTTCACTATTTTGTAAATATGGATTTAAATATATTAATTTAGTTCGTTATTAAGGTTCAGCAAATGAAATAGTAGCAAATGAAATAGTCTATTAATTGAATTTATTAGATGAAAACTGAAGAGTAACTTAAATACTCCAAAAAGAAATTCTACTCTGAATTATGACTATTAAAATAATTAGTGATCTATGTATAGACAAGACCGTTACTCTATTTCGTACATTAGTTACTATAATATAAATATACTGACAGTCTGGTAGAACGTGTCACAGTGAGTGTTTACTTTAATTGATATAACACTTATCTTGATGATGAAACAGTTCTTACATGAATTAACTAGTGGATGCGGTGTAAGGTCATACGTAACTGTACGGGAATACGTAACTGTACGGGAATACGTAACTGTACAGGAATACGTAACTGTACGGGAATACGTAACTGTACGGGAATACGTAACTGTACGGGAATACGTAACTGTACGGGAATACGTAACTGTACGGGAATACGTAACTGTACGGGAATACGTAACTACGGGAATACGTAACTGTACGGTCATGCGTAACTGTACGGTCATACGTAACTGTACGGTTATGCGTAACTGTACGGTTATGCGTAACTGTACGGTTATGCGTAACTGTACGGTTATGCGTAACTGTACGGTCATGCGTAACTTACGCTATTGCATAGAGATGAATTTCTATATCCTATTTCAATTTCAAGGTAAAAATGATAATGTGAAAATAATGAACAAATTTTCTTTAGTCTGCCATAAAATAGCCATCAGTTTTCTATGCATCTCTTAACTCCTCTATAATGAAGTAAGCTCTATATAGTGACCTATAGTTACACTTCCTTCTAGAGGATATAAAAGATTCTAAATATTATTATATCGAATATTATATTCATATACTTTGAATTCTTGTCCTTTTACTTATTTGTTTACTTTATCTCTCTTTACTTTTCATTTCATCTCTTGCATTCGTGGCAGCTAATTGATTGTTATATCGTCAAAGTAGCCGAACACCAGCCACTCTAGCATGGGTTTCGTCTTATTCGAAAATAAGTATTAATTGCAAAAGAGTCCTGAATTTACAAGGTAAATGTAACAGCGTTATAATAAACTAATTTCGTTATTGATCTGATCTACGTATGACATTACACAAGTTAGCTACTCAATATCTATGAAATGCATCATACACTCAAATATGTGAATTGAACATGTAATAAATCCCTGCGATAATTTAGACTTGAACCTAGGATATAGGGTCAAGCAGGTAAATTGCGGCACACTAACTAACTGCGGCCTCTAACAACAGAAACACCATAGCTTCAGAACACTCGTTAAAAACTTTAATTAATAAATTATTGCATGCACTGCGCTTCTTTTGATAACTATACAACATTTTAATGTAATTTCGGTTCAGAGTGTTTTAGAGAAATCTTTGGAGGGCTGCAAATAGAAATTAAAAGGCCGCAATTTACCTGCGTTACCCTACTTGTACTAACTGAGAAAAAGATCTAACGCTTTCGGTCACACATCTTCCAACTTAACGATTCACAACACCTTTAAAAATCAATGACCAATTTGTCATTATGATTTTTTTTATTTTCGCAAAATTTTCCCCTTCTAATTAGATCAGGAGAAAACTCCTTGATCTTCAAAATAATAGTTCATAATTTAAATTTATTAATTATGAAACATTAATGCAGAGACATTTTAGGACCTTTTTCAAGCTGAAGCTTCTTGGGCAACCTACATTAAAAACAGATATAATGAGAAATGCTTTTTCTCTGAAGTCTAACCAGGAACTCTCTCAGTTTTTCACTCCCTTAACTAACCTCGTTCTGAATCTCCACCTCCTTTATTAGGTTGCTCTGCCATTTCCCTCAATATATAATTGTAACTCCTTAAACATTTCATTTTCTATGAGTTAGATTGAAAGAAAATGGTTTTGAGGGATAGACTTTGCTGCGTATATTGCGGTGTTTGTTGCCAGAATCACCCGACTTCTCTGTCCATTCCTTCAATTCTCAAATATAATTCTTCTAACGGGTTGGTTCTAACTTCTTTTTTAGTCAAGGAATCCAAAACCCGTTAGTGAAATACTTCCTAATATTTTTTTTCTAATCATTCACATTAATGTTTTCTAAGACATGTCCAAATGTCCTCTTTTAAATCTTCCAACAATTTCTACCCTAAACAGCTATCAAAGAAATATTTCTTACCATCACGTAGCTAAAGCTCAATCTAAATTAATTGCGAGGTATATTTCCAATGTCTACAGCAGTCGCATACCTTAATTCTTTTCACGGTTTACATCCTAGAGTTCTTTAAAATAGTATCAGGAGGAAGATAGTCTGGTAACCTTGTGTTCTACCCACCAGATGACCGGACAGGAGGCGTTTCTGAGGGGGCGGGGCGTGTCGTGTGAATGGTGTGGCAAGTGGTTCCTAAGGCCCTCCCACCTCTCTAGGCACCGCCTTACCCACACAGGGGAAAAACCCTTCGTCTGCCCCTTCTGCGACTTCAAGACAACCCAAAAGGCTCATCTACAGGGCCACCTTAGGAGAAACCATCCAACGGACGTGGTCAGGTTATAGAGAGCAGCTCTATGCCTTGGCTGTTTTCATTCTTCAGGATCTTCTCAACGATTTTCAATATCTACTTTTGGTTCAATGCTATTAAAAAGGGAATTTAGTGATTTTTTTTTCGGATTCAACTTCTGGTATAATTCTATATCTAGTAAATGTTCTTTTGGTTTTATAGATTATATTTTAATATACCATTAGATAATACTAAAGTTGTGTATCATTCCACCTGTAACTTCATCATTACTTTATTTTAGTTTGAAAATGTAAGAGCATAGCTATGTCTTTATATTGTCTGTGCAGATTAGAGAAACTTGAATTATTCTCTTACTGACTTTTACTGATCTAGATGTTGTTACTTGGAATAATTTGAAGCAAAAGATGCATCCTAAGCTTTCACTGGGGGTGTGTACACCGGGGTTTCCACTTGTTAGATTGTTTAGTATATCATTGCTACAAAACTTAGCTACTTCTTTCACGAATAACTGTTTGATTTTGAACTTTTCGGGAATATTAAAATTCTAAACTTAATAATAATTTTGTTTATAGAGGCAAGCCCT
Organism: Caprella mutica; assembly: GCA_947561585.1. NCBI lineage: Eukaryota > Metazoa > Arthropoda > Malacostraca > Amphipoda > Caprellidae > Caprella > Caprella mutica. The sequence goes on along the minus strand of CANNZV010000063.1, from coordinate 277,989 downwards.
TCTTTTACTACCCAAAATCACGACTCAGATCTAATATAAATGTTAATAAATACGTGACATGACTCGAAGTTATTATATAATTGTCACTCCTTAAGCATTTCATTTTCTATGAGTTCAATAGAAAATTTCGCTACTCAACATAGTAATATACTAATTATATGAATATATACCTTCACTTGTTAATTTGTTATATATTTAAATGAATAAATCTTAGTATGTATCAGTATTTTAATCATTTAGGTGACTGTGTTCATGGAGCCACTTTCCTTTCTGACTGTTTCTTCCAGTCCCTTGTATTTACTTTTCTTTTGACGTGAACGAAATGGCTTTTTGATTCCGAAGCAGACGTTAAACCTCCTAAATACTTCTATGAAACTATGAAAATTTATATAATTTAAGAGGAAAAATGGAAAATTTAATAACATATTGTTTTTTAGAAATATTAAGTTTGAAAAATATATGAAATAGTGTTTTGGCGGCGTTAGTACCTAGCGATCGTTTGTGCATCAGTTGTTGCTTTCTTTCTTGTTGTTTGATTACGTAAGTTCATCTCCAGTGCTTGATGTTGAGGTAGATTATAAGTAGTTACCCTTAGCGTCAGCTGACTAACACCAGGCCTCATCTGTCCCCAGATATTCAGTCAGAGGAGCTCTAAAGACATCAAGACACCTCTCCTCCAGCTCCTCCCTCTCACAGCTTCCATGACGGAAGAGGAGATCGCGAGGGGTGGTTTCACGCTCCCGCACGAAGAGCTCTCGTTCAACTGTTCATACTGCACGAAAAGCTTCTCCGCGAAGTACTTCCTTGATCGACATGTTAGGATTCACACGGGGGAAAGACCCTTCATGTGTCCTCTGTGTCCCTATCGAGCCAACCAGAAGATTCACATTAAAAAGCACGTTATCGCCATACACCATCAACCGTCTGACGCGAAACCGAAGGAGAACGTTCTCGAGATGACCTAAAATATTATACTGCCCTCCAAATAAACTCTAAATTACCCCCACACTTTATCTAGTATACATACCTACCGGTTTCCTATCTACCGGTGTTTATCAACCTATCTACCGGTGTTAAGAACCTATCTTACCGGTGTTACCCACCTTCTAACGCTATTTCGTTACTCTACCAACAGATCAAACCAACGGAAGAATACCCGGACGATCTTTTCGCCGTGTCACAGCAGTTCAAGGAAATTCTCGGCTCAGAAGCTGCTGCTCACTACGAAACCAGTGCGGGGCAGCGCAAGAACGCCGCGCTTATGAAATACTGCGAGTTCTGCGGTAAATCTTTCCTGGGTGGAAGTGACCTGATCAGACATCGTCGTATCCATACGGGGGAGAAGCCGTTCCAGTGCCCCGCGTGTCCGTACCGGGCCACCATCAAGCACCACATGCGGCGCCACATGATGGGTAAACATCGGCTGGATATTGCTAACTTTGTCGTGGATAAAGTACCAGGGTAGATAACAATTTTACTAGGTAGCTGTAACCAGTAAATTTTTAACTTTTTTATTTTAGGTTATAACCTAAAATTTTAACTAGGTACAACCTAAAATTTTAACTAGGCACAACCTAAAATTTTAACTAGGCACAACCTAAAATTTTAACTAGGTTCAAACTAAAATTTTAACTAGGTTCAAACTAAAATTTTAACTAGGTACAACCTAAAACTTAACTAGGTTCAACCTAAAATTTTAACTAGGTACAACCTAAAACTTAACTAGGTACAACCTAAAATTTTAATTAGGTATAACTTACATTTTTAACTAGGTATAGCCTAAAAATCTAACTAATAGCTACTTGGTGATGTGACAGTAAAATATAACTAGGAAATTTTAATAGAAAATTAGTCTCAAAGTATTTGTCATTTGTATGCTTATTTATAATTGTAATAGATTGAGTCTATCTTAATTGCATATAAGAAATGTAGAAATTAACGTAGGTTCTAACCATTGTATATAAATAGCAATTAATATTTATAATAGAAGTGAAAATCAATGGTCACGTCTTTCCTTAACCAATTTCATTGAGATGAAATCTTTATTAGCAACTAAATGAATAATATTTAAAAAAAATTTAACAAAATAGAGTTTCTGGAAAATGTTTAATTATTTTTATGAAAATTGAGTTAATTTTCAGAGATGAGCACTGAGTAGCTTTTGTGCAGTCATGAACTCCTTTTTAAGTTTTTTGGTTGTTTATATCTAGATATTTTCAATTCAAAAGTTCTAAAAAATGAAGAATTTAGAAAAAGGTAAAATTCTTAGAAGAAATAAAAATTAAAAATGAAAGATTGAATAAAATGAATTTAAAAAATGAGGTAGCTAGTTATAAAAAAATTTATCTAAAATGATGGATTCATGAAAAATTAATTATTCGTTAAATGTTTGTATTAATCAAGCTATAATTAAAATACTGAAGCTCAAGTAAGTGTTGATGATTCACTATACAGGACTTCATTGTAGAGGAGTTCTAATGTACAGGCGTACCCCGCTCTTATTACAAAATCGCAACTCACACTTACAACAAAACGGTAATAAGTGCGAGTGATGGAACATAGCATTCTGTTCAATTTAGAGAACAAATAAATATCCTTTCGAAAATAATCAATTTTATCGTAAAATTGAGCTTATAGAATCTACTTTAGAAACCTATGGAGCACCATATCTCACACTCTGACCTCTTTCGTTAATGTATTAACTATAAATTTATCTTATATCAATTTTTTATTTCAAACTTTAGAAGTTTTCACGCGATTCCTAATCCATAATATGAAACATTGCTGGATTAGAGTCATGCACGTAGAAAAAGGGATGGTAGTAGTGGACGGTGACAAAAAATTGAGTTTGCTGTAATGGATCCAAATTGTTTCAGTTAATGTTAACTATATAAATGCCTTATATATACGAACTTTATAAATAACTAGTCAGTATCTTATGCTCTTTTGGTCACTAGTTACTTGGAGTGATATATATTATTACTATAATTCTCATGCATGATCCTAAAACTTGTAATAGTCACTTTGAAAACAGCCTAATTGACAATTAAAAACAAATTACTAAAGTTACTCCTGAAATATTTTCTATACTATAGCTAATGTAAGTGTGAGACAAGACCCAAACCTATTTGATTTGTTGTAAGTTTAAGGCGTAATAAGAGCGGGGTACGCCTGTATAGGGTGTTATATGAGTGTTGGGTAATTTTAAAAAATACCGGAAAAAAACCTCTACATGTTATATATAAATTTCATTACTGTTAATCTACCTAATTAAAAAACGAACATTTATGAGATTTATTAAATGGAAAATACGAAAATTAGAAAAAAGATGATAAAAAAAAACGAAAAAAAACTGCGATTTTTTTAAAGTAACAAAAATAGAAAAAAATATGGCGAAAAATTAAGAAAAAAGATAAATTCAAATGAAATGTTACGAAAATTAAAAAAATTAAGAAATGATTGCTAAATAAAAAAAAACGATAAGGAAAACAAAAACTGTGAAAAATTTTAAATATGAAATTTTTTGAAAAAGTGACAAATGTTAAAAAAAATTATGGAAATTGAAGAAATTAGTAAATTTGAATTGTATAGAAAGGAAGTTGAGTTGTTGTTAACGGGTTACTGTTTTTCTCGCAGGACCCCCCTTTGGGTGACCCCCTGATGTATGACAACCTCACCTGTCCCTTCTGCCCCCGGAAATTCCTCTTCCTGTCCCGGTTGAAGGAGCACCTCCGCACCCACACGGGGGAGAGGCCCTTCCAGTGCCCCCGGTGTCCGCACCGTAGCAAGTACAGGGGAGACCTGACACGGCACCTACACACCGTCCATGGACTGGAACAAGGGACTTAGGGGAGAAGACGGATACAGAAATGGAACAGGGGATGCAGAAGTAAAACAAGGGATGAAGACAGGGATGCTGAAAAATTAAAACTAAATATCAAGGTTAACCAGTGCACGGTTGCTCAACTTTAACTTTGCTGATGTGCCACATCTACAGATTGATGTCCCAAAATAAGGCCACCCTACATTTACGGGTTAAAAAAAAGACTATATTTTCTATTTGAAACAAGATGAATAAATAATTAGAAGATGTGATTAGTTGATAAATGTACCAAATAACTTAAAGAAACAACGAGGAAATGCTATAAAATACAAGGGACTTCAGCGAAGATGTCTGGAATTAAAAAAAAACTGAAATTAGAGATTTTAGTCAAATAATTTCAGACTTTAAATATCTTTTTTATATTCGTTAAATAAAACCTTTTTAAAATATCACAAGGAATCTAGGGTAAATTATGAATTATCGGTCAGTTACACATCTTCGGTCATATAAGAAAAAATAATATAAAAATTATTATTTTATTTGTATCCATGATACCTGCAGGTATCATGGATACAAATATTGTTTTTCCTTATATGACCGAAGATGTGGAACTGACCGATAATTCCTAATTTAGCCTAACTCTATATCTATTTTCTGAACACTAGGGATATATTCTACATGTGTTATATAATGATTTACCTTTGATAATTGTGCACATTTTAATTTAAATATTTAGTCATGATATCATGTTAAAATATGCACATTATTATTGATTGGTATCTCTAGTGTCCTCATCACCTGGTGTGTACTGTAATATATGTATATCACCTGGTGTATAAACTGTATATCACCTGGTGTATATACTGTATATCACCTGGTGTATATACTGTATATCACCTGGTGTATATACTGTATATCACCTGGTGTATATACTGTATATCACCTGGTATGTATTGTAGCTACTAAATAGCTTTGAAACATCCAATAAAATGAACTATTTTGAACTGTCTATTATTTCTACCAAAGATTGGGCCCCGAACTGTTGTAATTTGGATTGTTTCATTGTTTTCATGTTTATCATTTTAACGCTATTTGCAGTTTTAGAAGATAGCGCTAGGGTTATGCTCTTCAACTACGAGGTCTTAGATTTTGTGTTAGGTAGACTTGTATTTACTATCACCTCTTCATTTTCCTCTTCCATCCGTAGTGCAGCCACCGGTGCTTGTGTCTCTTTTCATCACATTCCTTAGTAAGAGTAGCTTTTCTGCATCCACGATCATTGTCACACACTGGTGGTAGGTGACTTTGTTCATGGAGCCACTTTTCTTTCTGACTGCTTCTTCCAGTCCCTTGTATTAATTTTTTTTTGACGTCAGCGATATGGCCTTCGGTTAATTACAGTCGTGATCAACTAGTGTACGCGTGCCGTGAAGAAGGACGGTATTTTTACAATATCTATTTTATGTTCACTGATGGTAGTTCAATTTATGTAATAATTATTATCCCTCACTCCGCTTTTACTCCAATATTTTCAACTGAATTAAATATGATTTATTTTCTTATTGAAACCAACGTCTCAGACTTATGAGAATGGAATAAGTGTGGGACATGTCTCGCTTTTATTTCTCCTGACATAGAATATATTTTAGGTGTAAAAACGAACGTCTCAGACATATGACAATCGAATGAGTGTGGGACATGTCTCGCTTTTATTTCTCCTGACATAAAATATATTTTAGGAGTAAAAACTAACGTCTCAGACTTATGACGATCGAATAATTGTGGGACATGTCTCGCTTTTATTTCTCCTGACATAAAATATATTTTAGGAGTAAAAACTAACGTCTCAGACTTATGACGATCGAATAATTGTGGGACATGTCTCGCTTTTATTTCTCTTGACATAGAATATATTTCAGGAGTAACATTGATAATTTGGTTGTTCGTTTACATTTGATCACCGACAATTGGTCCCAGGTCAATTGAGCCCCAAGACAATTGAGGCCGTAAAAATGTGACGGCAGACACAAAAAGAAATTTTAGTTAGTTATTACAGTTGCAATGGTCTTCAATTAGGTTAATACAGTGAACTCTGATAAAAAAAGGACTCGGTATTAGGATTTCGCTTTTGTATAAAAAAGCAATGCATCCATGCATAGTATTTATCTTTTACTTAAATTTTTACCAAGGTCGAAATGACTTTATTTGCTCGCACTTACATCACTTTTTAGGGCAATCTTGATTTTCAGTTAAGCTGTTTTCGCCATAAATTATGCAGGTGGGATGGATTAAAAATAATTTTATGATGATTGATATACGTTACTTACCATGAAATCATTCTTAACACATCCCACCTACATAAGTTCCGGTGAAAACAGATTAACTGAAAACATTCAACCAAATTACTAAAGTTACTCCTAAAATATTTTCTATACCAGGTGAAATAAAAGCGAGACATGTCCCACACTTATCCGATTGTCATAAGTCTGAGTTGTAATAAGAGCGAGGTATGCCTGTAATTCTGACATTGATGACGTTATACTAATGTTATAGCGGCATATTATATGCAGTAATTATATAATTCATTAAACTGAGTTAAATTAAATTTATCAACGACCATAAAAATACCTTTTCCGTTTGAACAAAAATATGTTATTGCTTGTAACAAAGCCAGTAGTGTTAGCCTTGCAATAGCTTTGTGTGTGAGTGTAACGATCTGGTATGTTCTTTGCAGATACCATCCAAGTGGAACTTAAAGTACCACACCCAACAGCAAACAGCAGACCTACAGCAGAAGCTCCGAGAGAGTCCAGAGAACCAGAACCACTTCCGCTATCGCTGTCCCTACTGCTCCAAGCTCTTCTTCTGGCCGAAAGACCTGGAGATTCATGTTCGGAGTCACACGGGCGAGAAGCCCTTCAGTTGTCCGCAGTGTCCGTACAAAGCGGCCCAGAAGAACAACGTGAAGCGACACATTCTCAAGATTCACAAAGTTATGCCGGAAAATTGGAATCGCGGGGGGTGTTGAGTTGAAAAACTGGAACCGTGGGGGATTTTAATTTGAAAACCGGAACCGCGGGGGTGATTAATTCCGTGGAGGAGGTTTGGAAGTGGAAAAATGAAACCGCGGGGGATTTTCAAGGCTGAAAACTAGAGACGCGTGATATGTTGTATTGAAAACTTCAACCGTGGTGGATGTTGAATTCAACACTAGAACCACGGGGATGTTGAAGTGGAAACTAGGACAATAAAGAATGTTGAGTTCGATAATCAGTGCAGTGTTAAATAATGAAACTTGATTTGTAAATATTTGAGAAGTAATTCATTTGGACTTCTTTTTCTATTATCAGAAATGGTCGATGGATTTGAATTATTTTATGAAAAGTTTCTAAAAATAGGAAGAAAGGTGCTACTGCTACATTTGTAGCCAAAGATTTCAATAATCACTGTTTTATAATTTCCTTTAGATAGGTTTCTTTTCATTGTATTTTCATCAATGATGAATATGTTATAAAACTTCCCGGTTGGTACACCGGACACAATTTCTAAGGATGTAACAAAAATGAGTCAAAAATACCCAATTGAAATAATTATTATTTTGGAGAAACATTTAGAATTTGAAAAGTAAATTCATTATATCCTTTTATTTTATTGTGAACTGTGTTATCTATATGCAATTTAAAAAAATGTATCTACAGTAGCACTCCTGTACCAAGAACTTTCGATTTGTTCATAGCAGAGTTGGTATGTTTACCATAGTTTCCCTTGAAAACTTTCTATTTCAATTGAACATAGAAAACGGTAACAGTTTGGGTAAACTAAAGTATTTTGCTATAAGTTTAACATTCAACAACTACAGATACATTCCATTGCTAGAGTTAGTTTAACCAATTATAATTATACTTTAGTAACTAAACAACCTGCAAGTTAGATTATTAAATTACTTTACAATGTCCAGGAAACCCGGGTTTGCAGAAGTATTAAGATAGCACTGTCCAAAGGGCCGTACACACGCAGGGTTTTTTTTAAGTCTTTCCACCAGACTGTTTGCTAAGCTCCTCCTACTTTTCCCACGAGAATATAAGAAAAACTATATAAATCGTATACATTTTAGTTGGTATCCATGATACCTGCAGGCATAGTAAATAAATAGAGAAGTATACCAAGTACAATATTGGAACATCAGAAAATACTCTGAGTGACGTCATACAAAGTATTTTCCATTTTGTTTTTAAATAAAAAATGTTCTACTATTCAGTTAAATGTGCATTTTCATGGAAATTAACTTACATAAAATTGTTTTTATCACGTTTTACACTCTATTCACTTATAATATTCACCTTATAATACATGAGAGTACTGTATGCGACGCCATTTGTTTACATCGTTTCTGAAGAATGGATCAAGTTCACCGTCAATTAATTCGAAACTTAGTATACTTTTCTATTTATTTACTATGCCTGCAGGTATAAAATAAATCGTATATAGTTTTTTCTTATATTCTCGTGGAAAAAGTAGGAGGAGCTTAGCAAAAAGTCTGGTGGAAAAACTTAAAAAAACCCTACGTGTGAACGGCCCTCAATAATAACAATTTTAATATAGATTTTTCTTATATGACCGAAGATGTAGTACTGACCGATAATTCGGAACTTACCTTAATAATTATGTTTTCTTTTTTTAATTTATACGTATATATAATAATGTGTATATAAATGAATATAGAACGGCATTCAATATCTGTATAGATCTATTTTTCTCTCTATTATTTCAGTATATTTATTTTTCGTAAATAGGTTCTACATCGTTGTGTTTATTAGTTTAATGTAGCTATAATTATTGTAGATTATATGAATAAGTTAAAAGATATTCAACTGATAGAAAATAAATAGTACAAAGTAGCATAACGTGTTTTTATTTCATTTCCCCCATTTTGAAGATAATTTCTTTAATATGTTTTTAAAAAGTTATTAACTCTTATAATTTAAAACTTAAAAAACACGTAAAATTGAAAGAAGTACAGTGAAGCCCCTGAGTTATGAAGTATTGGTTACTTCATAACTCAATCCACTTCATATCTCGGGTACACTAGATAGTTTTCTATGATTAAAATTATAGAAAACTATGGTCATTGAGAGATAACAATAACTCAATTCTTCTATCATTTTTATAATTCAAATATTAGAAAACTTCTTCATATCTCAGGTGCACTAGATAGTTTTCTATGATTAAAAAATTTGAAATCATAGAAAACTATGATTAACTATGGTCATTGAGGGATAACTATGACGCAATTCTTGACGTATATCATTTTCTATAATTTATACATAGAAAACTACTTCATAACTCGAGTGCACCTCATCATTTGGCCGATACTAACTCAGTGTCCCATTTCAGGTCGGCTTTTCTCCGTTGCGGCTCCCCTGTCCAATCTGCAACCGAATGTTCACTAAAGAGTGGAACCTGAAGCAGCATATGAGGATACATACTGGGGAGAGACCCTTCAGCTGCAGTCTGTGTCCTTACAAGAGCACCCAGAGGTGCACCCTCAAGAGACACTTCATGACTCAGCACCAGCCACACATGGAGGTCTAGGGGGAGGATGGGGAGAATGTGGAGGAGTGGGTGTCGGTGGGTGAAGGAAAGGTCATAGAGATTGGAGATGTCGGTGGGGAAAGTGGAGGATTGGAGATGTCGGTGGAGGATTGGAGATGTCGGTAGATGGAAGAAAGGTCGGAGGTATTGGAGATGTCGGTGGAGGAGTGTATGTCGATGGATGAAGAAAAGGTCGGAGGGATTGGAGATGTCGGTGGAGGAGTGTGTGTCGGTAGATGGAAGAAAGGTCGAAGGGATTAGAGATGTCGGTGGAGAATGTGGAGGAGAGGGTGTCAGTAGATGGAAGAAAGGTCGGAGGGACTGGAGATGTCGGTGGAGAAAGTGGAGGAGAGGGTGTCGGTGGATGAGAAAGAGGATGGAATTTGTTTCTAGAGCAATGGCGGTGTGAACTGTGAAGTAAGACTAACAAAGATGAATGTCTTGGGTAGAATTGGGATTTATAATGGGATAATTTAAACTGAGAATGGGCGTTTTGTATAAAGAATTGAGAATAGTTCTGTTCATTGCGGTAATGATTTAATTTTGTAGGTTGAGTGTTTTAAATTTGGGAAGTGAGTGCTTAAATGAAAACGTGGGTGCAAGCGCAATATTTTGTTGATGCTTAAAGGGCAGTAAATTTTTCTCTTGTTGATTGTTTGATAGAAGAAAAATCACAGTTTTTCTAACATTGCACTTTTCATTTGGACCTTTGTATTCACCTTCTAGTTTACTTAATAAATCTTAGTATTTGACGTATATTTAGGCTCGAGTTTTGTACTGTACTTCCATTCGAGTACTTGTATCAATTTCACAAAAGTCAACACATTATGTAAACAAAACGATTGCAGCGCCATTCCTACCGATGCGGTGAAACTCAGAGTTACATGCATCCAATAATTTACATTTTTTTTCGAATAAATTCTCACATGTATATAAATACTTACCAAGAACATTTTTACAAAAATGTCAATATTTTTCATAAGTTTACTGCCCCTTTAAGATAGGTAGGTTTTTCCAAGTTCCTTTTTTCAAAGACATTTTTAGCGTTATCAAACCTGGCCAGTACCTAATGTATATATTATTCATTCACTATGATCGAGGTATATTATAAATATTTATTTATAATGATATTGTGTTAGCTTTTTGTGTGATATGTCCAATAATAAAAAGACTAATTTTAAACCTCTTTATTACCTAATAGTCGGAACAGTTTGAAATAGGTTTAGTGCTCTGTAGCATAGCCGACTTTATATGAAGTCTGCTATGTTAGTAGGCGATACACGAAGTTTGAAATTATTCAGGAACTGTCTGAAAAAAAAGTGTGGCAAACTGGTTGTTGAAAAAATGGCGGAAGAACTGCGTACCTAGTATACAAACTGTGAAATTGATATTTATTCAATATATATCCTGTGTATTCAAAGTACCAAAATCAATAGAGTGGTACTTTTAAATATCTACTTCTGTATGTTTTTGTTATGGTAAGTGGATACCAATTATACAATAAAGAACAATTTATTGCGTGGAAAATAACTGAAAAAGCCTGAAGTTTAATTTAATTTTTAATAAAAGCAACGTCAGTTACCTACTTCAAATTGTAAAAATAATTTCTGGGTACCTAGCTAGGTATGTACCTAATATTATTTATTACAATCGTCTGTTTGTTAAAGTAGAAATCTAAGTTGCTTAGTCATGTGTTTTAGTGTGTAACATTTAAGTCAAGATTATGTATATCTAACTAGGGTGAAGAGGGTAAATTGCGGCACAATTACTAACTCTTTTCTCGAGCCATGAATACACTATACATATAAATCATAACTACCTATATAGTTTCAGAGCGCTCGATCATAAAATTAATAAATTATAAGTTTATTAGGGTCACGCAGGTAAATTGCGGCCCTCTAACTTTTTATTGCGTCCCTCTCAAGAGAGGCTCTAAAACATTCTGAACCGAAATGGCATTAAAATGTTGCTTACCTACCAAAAGAAGCGCGGTGCATGCTATAATTTATTAATTAAAGTTTTTAACGAGTGTTTTGAAGCTATGATGTTTCTGTTGTTAGAGGCTGGCAGGCTGCAGTTGATTAGTGTGCCGCACATTTACCTGCTTGACACTACATGCATTTCGCTTCTATTGATAAACATTATTAGGTATATAAATTCAGTTAAGCAAATTTACTCGTTCTTGAAAAGTGTTGCCCGAAGGTGAAGGATTTCAATTTATCTCTGTGACCCTAGGTTTTACATTTAAATATTCATTTTTATTTGCTGCTGTCAAGTTAACAATTTTGTGTGAAAGTACCTTAAAAATAGCAAAGTCTGGAATTTGATTTTTTGTCTTCCTGTGTGTGGTGCATAAAGTTCAGCATGAAAATTTGTTTTTTCTAGAGAACTTTGGCGAAAAACCTACCTATTTGTAAGTTCAACATTGATTTTACCACGCATACGAGTTTTTTTGATAAATTGTAATTTACCCACCGTAAAGATAAATATTTAATAAGTGACTAATGTCAGCTCTGTACCCAGGGTCAGGGTATGATTGTTGTTGTGTATCATTTCACCTCTAACTTCATCAGTTTTTTTATTTTAGTTCAAATGTAAGAGCATAGCTATGTCTTTATATTGCCTGGGCAGATTAGAGAAATTTGAATTATTCTCTTGCTGACTTAGATGTTCTTACTTGAAATAATTAAAAGTAAAACTAGAACGAGCACTCGTTAGAGCGCACACTTTCACCGCCGCTTATAAATGACCTTGACCCTCCAATAATCCTTGAGTTATAAATGACCTTGACCTTAATCTTTGATCCGTTCGTTACCAAAATCTGATTAACAATTCCTGGATAATGACCAATCGTCCCACCAAATTTCAGGAAATTTTGTTGAATACTTTTTGAGTTATGCGAATAAAAAGATGATAAATAAATAAATGTTGCTTAAAATATAACCACAGTACAGAGAATGTATAGTATCCCAGAGCTATAGGGGGGATATTACGCGTGTCCCGGTAGGCTGTGACGTCACATGTCAACAATCGTGCGTACGTTTGTACGTACAGTACAAACACAAAAGATGGCTGCAACACACCCAATTTTTGTTAAATAACGTTTTCGGTGATATTTTTTTTAATTCCACATTACCGCATGCTATTATTTAATCTTTATAGTCATACGGACGAAAATTAAAAGATGACTGTTGATGAAATTGCTACTGGTCTTTTTACACCCAAAATAGTAACCAATTTTTAGTCTTGAAGAAGACGATTTATTCAAGATAATTAGATCATTAGTCAGATCGGTCGCGTTGGCCGCCATCTTAATTCTCTATTCCACGTGACCCACAGTGATTCTGTTTACTATGACGTGACATCTTGCTTACATACATGACGTCACAGCCTACCCAGAATAAATTTGAATAATACATGTAACTGGGGTACTATACTATTCTGTTTACTATGATATAACCTTCCACATTCTTCAAAGGTAATTAACCCACTTCTTTGCTTCCCCTGGAGGTGTTTACCCCGGGAGTTTCACCCTTCCACTGTAAAACCTATTTATTTTATCACTATTATAGAAGTGTTTTTGCACAATTGCTATAAGTATATATATCTATTATTTTCTTTCAGATGAAACTTGAGGCAGGGCAGTCCAAATTACAACAGTTCGGGGTTCTAACTTCAAATAGATAGAGCCCCAGGGGACTTCTTATGAAATTGAACAAGGCTACCACCCAAAACTGTAAGTGTGATTACATTTAGTTACTAACTATAATACAAACCTTAAGTGTCACGTCATACAAAAATTGCCTCCAGTGGGAAGAAGATAATTCTTTTCCACTTTAAGTTATTGAATTTTCTTTAATGCGAAAATCCAGTTCATGCATTCGAACACTATATTCAATTGTTATTTAAAAGATTGTTTGCAATTTCGGTCTCGCTTAAGCCCCGTCCAAACGGTCAGTTTTTTTAGAGATGTGACAAACTTATGCAGTTTTATTATCAGTAACATTAGTTCTAATGCATAGAGAAATAAAAAAATATAGTGGGGAGGACCTTTAAAAAAAACTTATCATTGTAGTTAACAATTGTTATCAGAAATTATAGTAAATGGCTTCACCAATTAATTCATTAAATCCCCAGCTGAAAGTTGAGAAAAACTAGAATTTAAATTTTACTAATTTTCTACCAAACCGTGATTAGTCAGATAAACGACAGTAATTTATTAGCAGTTTATTCACTTCAAGACACAGAAAGGACGTATGACACAATACAAAAATAGTAATTAAATTTTCAAATATCCAAAATTTCCTTCTTTGGTAAAAATTTAATTGCACATTTAAATTCCCTAAAGCCGATGGAATGTTAATTATTTCTAAAATAACTTATACTTTAAATTATTGTGGAATGATTATTGCATAGTATTGATTAACTATAAAATTAGCAGCTAATAGAAGTGTTAAAAAATTCTGTACATAAAAAACAACTACGTAAGACGGACTAGATGATTTTTTACTAAAGCATACTTTACTAACCTTCGATAGAATTACACTAGAAATAAATATACATGATTTAAAACAATAATAGCACACTAAAGATAGTCATTAGGTAAAACATGTTAGTTGATATCGTAGGTAAGGCCATGTAGTGTCTTCAAAATTAAGGCTTTGATAGAAAATACTAAAGTTATTGTTTCTATTTACAGAAAGACACAGAAAGGCACGAGTCATAAAAAAAGAACAAGGAGATGATTAGCTAAAGTAAAACTCCTGAATCGAGAAGATTTTATATGTTTAAATTATATGAGTCATCTCTCAATGACCAAAGTTTTCTATGATTTTAATCATAGAAAACTATCTAGTGCACCCGAGTTATGGAGGAACAAATGCTTCAGGAGTTTCACTGTACTGCCTGAGACCCTCTACCTAACTACAGGCAGAGAGAAATCTAGGCTGCTACAGACCGGTTGTGTCTACATCTTTGATGTAGGTTTTGTCTACAAGTCTTCTTTTGTTTGTAATATTTCTTCTCTAGTTCAATGGCTCTCTGCAGGTAATTTGTGGTCCTGCGGGTAAAGACGTTTTTAGTTTGTCATACATAATGTTAAATGCCCTGAATATATTTGAACGTGAACCAACCTTTATTAAATTTGATATACATTCAAAGGCTTTATTATTTACCTTCCTCATGCCCATGGTGTTTGTTAATCCCATTCACCACATGGAGGTAAGACTGGTGTTGGAGCCCCTGAGGGCAGCCTTCTGCGTGCCCTTGTTATCGTGCTCCAACTGCTGCAGGAAGGACATGGTGGGCTCATCAATTCGTCTCCTGAGGATGTTAAGGGCCTCGTAGTTGTGAAGAGGCTGAGCCTTGGTGAGGGTGAGGAGACTGTGCTTCACCAGGCGCTTGCCACTCGCACTAACCAGGGGAACGCTCGAGAGCTTCACCAGCGCCTCGCTGATCACCTGTAAAGAAATAACCTGTATTATCTGTTGCCAAAGGATATATTTAACTCAGTCTAATATATGACTCTCTGTCAGGTGACCAAACAATCATGAAGTGTGCAGTACAAAAAACTAGCGGATGAAACAAACTGAATAACGAATAAACTGAATAAAATTCTACAAAAAAAATGGTACCCTCTTAGAAATTTTTTAGTCGGTAACTGTGTGTGTGTACGGTAATAGGGACTTTTCCACACTAAATTACCTGTGTTCTGAGGCGCCGCGTGAGCTTCAGTTTGAGGAGGAGGAAACCCTCTTCCACCCCCCGGGAAGTGGGGGAGAGGGAGGGGAAAGATATTTCCTCATCTATCACTGCGGGATCATCTGAAAAATAAAAATTAATTTCATTTTTTATTTACTCGGGGTTTAACGTCTGCTTTGGAACTAAAGGCCATATCACTAACGTCAAAAGGAAATTAAATACAAGGGACTGGAAGAAGCAGTCAGAAAGAAAAGTGGCTCCATGAACACAGTCACCTACCACCAGTCAGTGATAATGCTCGTGAATGCAGAAAAGCTACTCCGTGAATACAGTCACTTACCAAGGAATGTGACTAAAAAGGATGGAAGAGGAAAATGAAGAGGTATAGTGAATTAAGTCTACGTAACACAAAATCTAAGACCTCGTAGTTGAAGAGTATAACCCTAGCGCTATCCTCTAGTAGAAACGTGGCGCTTTTGATCGGCCTAGTACAAACGGCGCGTTTTCTAACGCTAGTTATATATACCATATATAATATATGGTAATACCCGGCAAATGCACGTTTTAACAAAAATTATGAACTGCAAGTAGCGTTGAAAAAAGGAACATTATTTTTCTTCCATTAACTGTGCTACTAGAAAAAGGTCTCAGTACTCGGAAAATTGGTGTTTACATGGGCCATGAAAAAATCTGACTTTTTTATGAACCTATTCTAATGCCCATTTTCCGAGAACTGCTATGGTACCTACCTCTACAAGCTATAATTCAATTTTACTTTATTTAGTACATTAATCACTATTTATTTACAAGTTAAATAGTTCACCTTTGCAGAGGGATGTCTTGTACTCCTGGTTGTGGTCCGGGAACCAACTGGAGGGGACCAGTTGTGCCTTCACGTACACACCCCCTGGACCCGTGGCCCCCTTCAACATGTTACTGAACATACCCGTAGTTTTCCCCATGGATGGCACTGGCTTTGTTGTTCCTTTAGCTGCTGCACCGTCAGGAGGGTTGTTGTTGTTGTTGCCTACAGAAGCTTTCACTATTGAGGACGCAGACGGGACCTGTACGATGGAGACTGACAGTCCACCATTTTCTACAAACACGGTGTTGACTAGCAGTGCTGATGTGCTGGTCTGATCTTCAGGCAACTGACAAAGTTGCTCTGAGTACCGCTGACTGAAAACAGAAAAAATGAGGTCAGGTAAAGGAAGAGAATTTAAATCTAAAGTAGAAGTGATTATTTTATCATATGTGCAATAATGGTGACAGGGAGCCCGGAAAATTTGGTCTCGAAACCTTCAGGTCTGGAAAATTCGGTTTTGGAAGTTTCGGTCTCGAAATGATAAGTGGCCTCTCAACATAAATGGTCGTCACGTAGTTTGTTGTATCCGATAATTTGTTGTACTGCACACTTCATGACTGTTTGATTACCTGGCAGTGGGGTTTCGGGGAGGGCACACCCCCCGATACATCTAGCTAACTGATAATTTTTATTCTTCAGACCGAAAATGACAGAGATCGAATTTTCCGGTAAAATCTCACGTTAACCCTAATGAGTCTGACGTGTGTTTACTAAGAACATCCTTTTTAAATTACTTTATATCTTTCATGTCATTTTCTTTTAATTTAACGGCCATTCTTGACTTTGTTCCTACATAAATACCAAATATATTTTTATATTTGAAAGTTGAAAAATATTTATGTATCGGTGTAATTTACCTAAATTTAGACATTAATTGTACTGTGGTGACATGTGGCAACGTAGGAATACAGCTTGGTTACAGTAGTAGTAGTAACAGTACCTACCTGTAGTAGTTGTGCTGTAGTTCTGCTAGAGGCTTTCCCCTCTCCCTCGCTAGGCTGACAAGTTCCTCCCACCGACACTCTGCAGCTTTCAAAGACTCCTCCAGGAGGATATTATTGGCAAAGAACTGCTGTAGGGCCTCCAGCACTGCGGCAAGCTGGATAAAATCTTCCTCCTGTTTGAGTAAAATATGATTATAATCCATGTTGGGGAAAAAAGGAAGTAAGAGTGTCCTTAGCGGTATTTTGATTAGCGTTAGCATTAAAAATACTGCTTACGGGTTTTGTACGTGCACTTAGATTGGGCTTTTTTTATGCTGCATTTTGTTGTAAAAAAAGGCCCGTGTGAAATTTCACAGGATAGCTGCAACATTTCCAGTTTTTGTTTCTCACCTGACTAGTTTCCTCTAGACATTTTGTAGCAGCGTCCTGCAGTCTGTCCCTTACGCAAGCCACCAAAGGTTGTGCAGGGGCAAGGCAGTCATAGAGCTCATGCAGCGCCTCATCTAGCTTCTGCACCAGCGCCCCACCTCCCCCTCCTTCAGCAGCAGTACACACCCACGAGTCAACATCTTTGAGCTCCTCATAGCACATGTGTTGCGCAGTCTTATGTGGCATGAGGTCTAAGATGGTAAGGTGTTGCGAAAGGACATGTCTGTCATCATCAAGTTTCTCCAGGACTTCATACACCTCATCCTTCAGCTCCGTCATGCTCTCCAGTATGAGGCAGGACCAGTAGGTGATGGTGTTGGCTTTAGAGGAAGTGGACATGTGTTTGGTGTACAGACTCTGCCAGAAGACTGCCAGATGCTGTACCAGCTGATCTGCCAGACACTGCAGTACCTCTATTGGCATAACCTTATCCAGCCAAACCAAACGGCCTATCTTGTCCACGATAAGACCTGTGGGGGAACAGGGAGTAAAACTAAAGAAAATCGCTAATTTTATAATTTAGTAGGGTTTAACGTCTGCTTCGGAACCAGAGGCCATATCGCTGACGTCAAAAGGAAATTAAATACAAGGGACTGAAAGAAGCAGTCAGAAAGAAAAGTGGCTCCATGAACAAAGTCAACTACCACCGTCAGTGACAAGCTCATGGATGCAGAAAAGCTACTCCGTGAATGCAGTCACTTACCAAGGAATGTGACGAAAAAGGACACAAGCACCGGTGGCTGCACTCACGGATGGAAGAGGAAAATGAAGAGGTGATAGTAAATGAAGTCTACGAGCCCACCTAACACAAAATCTAAGAGAAAAATGAAGAGGTGATAGTAAATGAAGCCTACCAAACACAAAATTTAAGACCTCGTAAATGAAGAGCATAACCCTAGCGCTATCCTCTAAAACTGCAATTAGCGTTAAAAAAATGATAAACATGGTAAAATGAAATAAGACAATCCATAATCCCAATTACAACAGTTTGGGGGCCCAAGGGACGCCACCCCCTTCTCTTCCATTCACCACAGACAGCTTCAGGATAGAGCTCCTGGGGGCCCTGAAATAGCTAGTTCAAATATTCTTGCTAGCAATGGTGATAAATAATAAGTAACTATCATAGCAAGAAGGATTTTTTCTTGGGATATTGAGGGAATATAAAGGCAAGGAGGAATTCTAGGAATTCTTGCCTGAGTAGCTTCAAGTATTTTTATTAGCAGTGCTAGTTGAAAAAAACTGAAGCATAGCTATCGTAGCTGTATGACTAACTGTCAGGTTAGTGCTAGAATAATTTTAAAAATACATTTAAAAGAAGGTACACTGACCTATAAGGTTCCTAGAGTCCCTGGTGCAGTCCTCTAGCACCTTGTGGTCATTGACCGCAGGCAGTCCCTGTAAGTCCCTCTCTAGTTGCAGGGAAGCACTCCGACTGATGAGTTTCAGCCAGCAAATAGCACTATCCTCCATACACTTTGAGTAGTGGGTCTTTCTGCCCCCCTCACCCCCCGCCCCCAGCTTGTTGATGGTGCTGTAAGAGTGGCAGAGGGACCACACGGCACTGATGGTCTGGGGCAGGAGAGAGGCAGGCAGGGGCGGCTCTATCAGACTCTCCTTGATGCTAGAGACACCTATTTGCTTCCACAGTAACAACGCACCATCGACCTGAAACAAGGGGAGGGAATTAATTCTAATTGTGAAGTAATTGAACATTACTCTAGAGCTCTACAGACTTGCAACTTTACATCTTTTCAGAAAGCAGTGTCAAATTTAACAGGTTAAAAGTATATTCGGATTTTCAAAAGACTGCTTCGGAACAAAAATTAATATTGGTTAGCTAAGTAAAAAAAATTATCGATCAGCTTCAGCTAGTTCGAAACAGTTTCTACAAATATAAACCACGTCTCTACAGGTTCAAACCACGTCTCTACAAGTTCAAACCACGTCTCTACAAGTTCAAAGCACGTCTCACAAGTTCAAAGCACGTCTCACAAGTTCAAACACGTCTCACAAGTTCAAACACGTCTCACAAGTTCAAACACGTCTCACAAGTTCAAACACGTCTCACAAGTTCAAAGCACGTCTCACAAGTTCAAACACGTCTCACAAGTTCAAACACGTCTCACAAGTTCAAACACGTCTCACAAGTTCAAACACGTCTCACAAGTTCAAACACGTCTCACAAGTTCAAACACGTCTCACAAGTTCAAAGCACGTCTCACAATTTCAAACACGTCTCACAAGTTCAAACACGTCTCACAAGTTCAAACACGTCTCACAAGTTCAAAGCACGTCTCACAATTTCAAACACGTCTCACAAGTTCAAACATGTCTCAGTTGCAACATTAAAAAAATAACTCCATTATACAACTCACCAACTCTTGCCAACATTCCTCAAGGAATCGCAACTGGAAAAAGTGTTTAAAGATGGGGTCGTAGAAGCGACTGGCGACATCGAGGTAATCGACAATGATTGGCATCAGGTCACCGACTATTTTCAGTCTAAGAACTGTCTCTGATATCTCATCTTCATCCACTGAGTGAGAAGGTGTAGCGTATGACAGCATGGGCATTGGCACAGTGGTTCCCAAAGTTCCAGTCTGCAGTTGATTGCGGTGAGCTCCACCGAGGTACTTCTTATCCACCATATCAGCTAAATAAACCATCTGTTTATTATTATCAAACTGCTTTACTGTCCTCACGAAAGAACTCAACAGCGCCGGCACTTTCTCCGCAACGTCTGACGCGGTAAAGGACGGGAATTTGAGACTGTCTTCGTTGAAGATGATAGCGGGGGAGAGGAAGGACCTGTTTGAGTCCTCGGTGGCTGAAGAAGGTGCTGCTGTTACAGTGGCACTCTCAGGCACCTCTAAAGTCATTGCCAGGTCTCTGCGGTGAATGAATTCCTTGTGTAGCGCTGAAATCCACAGTTGCGTGTACTTGCGTACAGTGAAAAGAACGTGGTCACGGATCCCACCAATCTTCAAGAACGCCGTCTCTTCTGCAAACCTGAAAGAAACATTAACATAAGTGCTACGTTTGTCAGAAAAAGAGGAGCAGTAGCTAATAATTTTACAAATTTTAATAACCGAATTAGTATTTAGTTAAGTATAATACAATCTGAAAAATAGCTAATAAATTGATTTAAAGTTCATCCTTTTCTCTACACTTTCGGTAGCTACCCTACACAGTGCACACCCCGCAGAGGAAGCTGAGACGTGGGTTCATTTTACTAGAAATTATTATAGCACCTCTAAGGTTCGAAATTGAGAGTTTATTACCACTAAAGATATAGTTTTAGAATATTATTTACTAAAAGCTGATAATGTTTTTTAGAATAAGTGTTTTTAAGGTTACTAACACAATGATTGGCTTACCCCCTCCCCCAGGTCATTGAACAATCATGAAATGTGCTGTACAACAAACTAGCGCACACAACAAACTACATCTAAGTTGAGAGTATCAGAATTCTTATTATTTGAAATGTCATTCAATTAAATCACCTGTCCCGAATCTCCCTGGTGTTCTCCATGGTGAATATTAGTGTTAAGGTGTCCTCTAGATTCTTCCTAGAGACCTGCTCACCAGCCACTGGGAACACTGTTTGCAGTCTCTCCAGATGGTGACTGATCAGCCACCTACACAGGGACACACAGCCACTCAGGGCCTCCTTCGTCTGAAAATGAACAGGAGATTTAGTAATGAAAATGAAGAGACATCTTGCAATGATATAAAAAATTGACACGATCTTTAAAATTAAAATAGGAAGTTCAAAGTTTGACAATGAATAGGCAAAATGAGCTATATATGACCAATATAGTAACATTTTCATGGAGTCAGAAAAGCTACTACTTGACTAATATTTACCTCGTATACCGAGAACACCCCAGTCTTGAGTCCATCTTTCACTTTGAGGAGAAGTGTCAGTAAGTCACAGGGGTTGATGAGCACTGTCTCCGCTTTGGAGTCATAAATTGGAGTGCTATCTTCTCTAGAGTGGTTGGAGTTGCTCTCCTCCTTGAAAGGATTGGTACTATCCTCTTCATTAACACTCTCCTCCAACTGCTTCTTGTGGAGAGCTGTGATTGTGTTGGCAGTGCCCATTTGTCCGGTAGCAGCCTGTACCAGTACCAAGTACCTAGCTAGAGCCACTCTTAAGGACGACATGGGACTGAAAATGATAATTTGCTTTAAAAGAACCTCACCATCTACCGTAGTGTTACAGTCTACCCCTTCTAGAGGAAGTTTGGTGGGGACGAGCTCCTGGAACCTACGTTTGTAGAGATGTTCGTAAGTTGTGCGGTAAAGTTCGAATGTGGAGCACTTTATGTCGAAGCTGATGATTATTTTGTAGAGGAGGGTTGCGTTGAGGCCTTTGTCCCCTAAGGTGAAATGCTCTTTCAGCTGCTGCATCGCTGCGTCAGATTGCTGTATCATCTTGTACGCAAGTTCCTCCGTAACTTCCTTCATTTTAGGTGGACTTTCGAGCTTGCTCATCTTGAGTGGACTTTCAAGCTTGCCCTGTTTGGGGGGCAAGGGCGGCTTGTAGGAACTGGTTTCCATGATTTCGTTAACTTTCAGAGTGTCCGACGTGGTGAAAGCTGTTTTTTTCAATGGCGTCATCTCTTCACCAGAACACTCACTGTTGACTTTCTTGGTCTTGCGGACACTGCCTATACGCTGGAAAGTTTTGCGCATGCTTCTTCGAAAGGATTTCTTCTTCTTTGACGATGTGGAGACATCCCCCAGACTGTGGTTGCTGGAGTTGGGCGTGCGGAAGGGGTTTGACGTGTCCAGATCGGATGAGTACCTGTCGCTTTTGGAGAAGGGGTTGGAGGAACCTAAATCGTCTGCTGAACTGCCAAAAGGATTGGAACAGTCTAGTGTGTCCATCTTCTTGTCCACTATTGGCTTCGAGTTGGTAATCAGGTCCTCTTTTGTTACTTTGATTGGTTCTTCTCCAATATCTAGAGGAAAATAAAATAATGATTTCAATTATAATAAATTATTGGATGACGGTTCCAGAAGCAAATCAGGACTGCTTAACATATTAAAAATTGGAAGTAGGAAGCTATATTTTCAACAAATGATATCTATGCATTACAATCAGTGTCTTAATTTGGTAGCTACTTATCATTTATCTACAATTCTAAAATTAGTATATAGGGTAAATAACGAATTATCGGTCAGATTCACATCTTTGGTCATATTAGAAAAAACGATATTATAATTGTTATTTTATTTCTATTTTAGTTGGTATCCATGATACCTGCAGGTATCATGGATACCAATAAAAATAAAATAACAATTATAATATCGTTTTTTCTAATATGACCAAAGATGTGAAACTGACCGATAATTCGTAACTTACCGTGATAGGTTGTTCACATTGATAAATCTACAGAAATTTAACTTTCATAAAAATGTAGAGTTTAATCACCTTGAACCTCGGATCGTTTTTTAATCCTCAAACTAGAGCCTCTTTTGCCGAATTTGAGGAAAGGAGAGGATGGCTTCATCCTCATACTGCCAAACCTCTGGAACTTCTTGTCCTTTATGGGGGTACTGCTGTCCTCCACCTTGATGCCCTGGGCAAACACGGTGGAGGGGAGGTCTGGTGTGGAGGGAGTGAAGGGGAGGACACCCCCCTCCTCTGGTTTGGGTTTCTTTTTCCTACGTATGGACTGTCTGATGCCTAGAAATGAATAACTGGGGTTAGTTAATTTTGAACTTTCAAAAGGAAAAACTTTTATGTAGATAATTAGCTACAATATTTTTAATGTCGAAAAACCGTAAATTCTAATTTTTTCATAAATTGCAATTTTTATTTTTTTCAAATAAATATTTTTTAATAATATTTTTTTATGAATTTTATTTCTAATAGCCAGCTACTTGATAACTATTTTTTCAACAAAATTTCTTTTTGCGAAGCTATAAATTTTTAAAAACCTACTTTAAACATAATAATTCACATTTTTTTTTTCAAACTGCAGATTTGTTTAGCAAGTTATCCCAACCTTGCAGTCCCCTGTGGAGAGACTTGCTACCCAGAGTTTTATCCCTAGGGGCCTCTATGACAGAGGTGCTATCAACCACTACCTCGGGGGGAGGGGCGGCACCAGTGGGGGGTGTTTGTGACACTTCCGGGATAGTGACGGACCTGAAACGAGTCAAGGTGATATTTTGATGCTATAAACAGAATTACTGAACAGCTGTACTGATTCTATCGGTACTTCTTATATCGGCCATTATTTTAGGTAGCTATCGGTATCAAGTGTATCGGTCATTTTTAAGTATTGGTAGGTAGTAAGACTATCGGCTATTATTTGAGTACCGGTATCAAGAGTATCTGCCGCTTATTAAGTATCGGTATCAAGAGTATCTGCCGCTTATTAAGTATCGGTATCAAGAGTATCTGCGGCTTATTAAGGATCGGTATCAAGAGTATCGGCTATTTGTTAAGTATCCGTATCAGAGTATTGGTGATATTTAGGTATTGGTATCAGCAGATTACCAATACCCAAATATCACAATTTGTAATAATCATGCTATCGGATATTTTCATTTATCGGTATTGGCAAATTCAAAACGGAGTATCAGTGGCTACTCGTACCTGTGATAATTATGATATCGGAACAGAATCCTTTCCCCCCGTAATCCACTCACTTGTTCTTCTTCCTCTGTTTCTTATTAGCTTTCAGAGTCTCTAAAGGCACCATGACAGTCCTGTAGAACCTAACCAGTAGCTGCTGACTCCAAAGGTGTTCTACGGGTAATGAAATGGTGCGACTGATTGGTAAGGGGGCGGGCAGGTCTACAGCGGGAAAATTCTTGCCCCCCAGCAACTTCAGGGCACCCGAAACGGAAGGGTCCTGTCCTGTGGTTTCTAAAGTTAACTCCAACTGTACTTCAGCTTTCTGTGAAGAAGTAGGTTCTATTAAAAAAAAGATCTCATAATATTGACAGTAATAGAAGAAATATGGTATAGTTCAAGATAATTCTGTAATTAGAATAATTTTTGATGTGTATTTATTAAATAACAAGAAAATCATTTCTCTGAGAGTACACACTAACCTTTCTCTGGTTGGCTGAGTACAGTAGCTCCTCCCTCTGAGAGTACAAACAAACACACTCACCTTCCTCTGGTTGGCTGAGTACAGTAGCTCCTCCCTTTGAGAGTACAAACACACACACTAACCTTTCTCTGGTTGGCTGAGTACAGTAGCTCCTCCCTCTCCTGCTCAGAGACACTAAAGGCTTCACATATGAGCAGGTAAATAACTTGCTGTGCTTTACTCGATAGTTGACGTGATACAGAAACGCGCTTGTCTGTAGAAAAAGGAATTAAAGTTAGGAAAAACTAAATCCACATTTAGCTACATAATAGTTGAGATTATGAATCTAGACAGTAGATAGAAATAACAGAAAATGAATATAAGTTTCCATTTCAACATCAGCAGGGAACAATTATTAGCTAGTGAGATTGTGATAAAATTCTTTTGAAAGCATAGATCCTGAGAATATTATATGCGGAGAGAATTAAAGAGTATTGAATGGTTCTACACCAGTGGTATACAGTATTCGATACCATTTCATTCTATGATATGCATGGCACCAATGATTTTCAAAGCACATTGTCACAGCCCTAGTAATCAGATTACAACAGTTCCTTACTCTGATTGTGTGTAGGGGAGGCCAAGGCATTCTGTCTGATGGAGGCAAGTGACTGAGACACTGACCTGCGTGAGAGAGAAAATGAGAGTGCTGTCATCCTTAGAAGTTAGATTGGTAAGAACATGAAGACTAATGTCCATTCTACACTAGCAGATAAGACGCCGCGATTTCACCGCTCAGTTTACGCCTCTTCAATTAATCACGGTTAAATGAATGGAAAGTAAATTTGCAGTCTATACTAGCGTTTCTACCGCCTTCCATTCATTTAACCGTGATTAAAGCGGCGTTTCATCTGCTAGTATAGAATGGCGTAAAATGTTACAGAATTTTTCACCAGTTTGAGGACTTCTTCGATGAAGACACGGAGGATTTTCTTCTGCGGGGGCTGAAATCTACAGAAGGTGGGTCAGCACTCAGCTGATTGTATTGACACTGAACCTGAGAATTGAAATGGGAGTGGTGACTGTGCTCATGGATACAGAAAAGCTACTTCGTCATTCTGCATAAAATGAATAGAAGAAACGGGGTGCAGACGGTTCGTCGAAAGATATTTCGTCGACAGGATGTTCTGTCAACGAATTTCAGTAAAGGGGATATTAACATAATGGCCGTTATGTAGTTTATTATATCCGCTAGTTTGTTGTAGCTACTTCATGATTTTTCAATGACCTGGAAGGGGGTGACACGCCCCCCACCCCTCGATGCACATATATTAGAGTGCGTTAATATCCATTGCGAAAATTCGTCACTGAAATGTCCTGTTGACAAGATGTCTGTCGACGAGACGTCTGGCAACCACAGAAACATGTCGATGATCTTTACTCACGAATTATAATTGGTTTACTGAACACATGACGTGTTCGGTGGAGGAAGGGTTCAAGCCACTTTTTGTAATTGTTCAGGAGAAGTATCCAAAGTTCGAAGATAAAACAGAGGTTTGCTGATATTTAAATGACAATTAAGGTACTTTTAACTATATACGCATGAAATAATGATGGAACAAAGAAAATATACTCAGCATTAGTTTAATAACAAGGAAAACTTGTGGCTTAGACCCTTCCCCATTTAATATCCTTGATGATCAATTTCAGAAATTTACTGCAAATGCGATAGTTCGTCACCTCCATACTGTAGTTTGGATCGAGGGACGATATGAAGGCATCCAAGTCAAAACAAGAGGTTGTAGACTCGTCATCGGACAGTTTATCGAGTTTTTTGGATGAGGGGAAGGAGTCGTTAGAGGGGATTGTTCGGGGTGGTTTGGGGACTCTGTTCGCCCCATTTTGAGGAGTGTTGTTCTTGTCGTTTGGCCAATGGGTGCTGGAGAGGATGTGGAAAAGGTCTTCTAGGATGTCCTCCCGCTTCACCATCTCTGTAATTGAAACAGTCATTTATAACAAACTAAAATTGTAAGGTCCTTGGAAAGGATCTAAATTATGTTGGGGTGGTTCCCTCTCAATCTTCCATTGCCCCACCATAAAACCATCTCTAGCCAGTAGCTACCAATGTATACTTCGGCGGCAAAATTAATTAATTTTAATAGGGGTTTAACGTCTACTCCGGAACCAAAGGCCATATCGCCGACGTTAAAAAGAAATTAAAAAACAAGAGACTGGAAGAAGCAGTCAGAAAGGAAAGTGGCTTCATGAACAAAGTCACCTACCACTAGTCTGTGACGATGCTCGTGGATGCAAAAAAGCTACTCCGTGAATGCAGTGACTTACCAAGGAATGTGACTAACAAGTGCAACTAACACCGGGAAGAATTGATGACAACGGACTATTTTATCAAACATGTGATAGGTATAAAACATTTTTACAGATTAGAATATAACCTCTATAAAAATGAACCTGTGTCCATTAATCAAGTAAAACTAATTATAGGTATTAAATCATCACAATTATTATCTAAAATATGAATTCGATTGTATTCTAATAGAAAAAAATTATGTCAACAGATCTAGCTACCACGAAGTAAAAATTTCAGTGGTGTCACACATACCGAAAGTATTGTCAAATAGTTATACTACCTTCACATGTTTTAGACTCACTGACAAAGAAGTACTGACCAAGTAACTACCTAGTTAGACATACCCTAGTTACCTGTGAGCCAATGGGGAGACTGCATTGCAATAGTGTGACGTCAGCAAGCACCTAGGACCTACTGATATGCACTATCTACGCTATCAGAAGATAAGAGATAGTGCACAATGAATGTTAAGAGCATCGTGCGAAAGCTATTAAAAAGGTCTGTTATTAAAGATTGTCTGTTTTAGATGGTAAATTAGTGTGGATTGATTCATAATTAAATGTTAGAATAATAATAATAAACATTGTTCCTTGTGGTATTCAATATTTTAGAATGAGAACAGTTCTTTGACTTAATATTATATGTTTTCAACTTAAATTCAACGTATAAAATATACCAATGGTGTCATTTTGACGACAAAGTAAAGATAGAAATAGATAAGGACACTGTATCACCGACAGTAAATAAATAGAGAAGCATACAAGTTTAGAATTCATTGACGGTGAACTTGATCCATTCTGTAAACAAATGACGTCACACAGAGTACTGTCAAATATTATAAGTATTATTAGTTGAATAGAGTGTAAAACGTGATAATAACAATTTTATGTAAGTTAATTTCCATGAAAATGCACATTTTACTGAAACAAATGGAAAATATTTTGTATGACGTCACTCGAATATTTCCGGATGTTCTAATATTGTACTTGGTATACTTCTCTATTTATTTACTATGGTATCACCTTATTGGTCAACCGTAGAAAAAACTGGATTGAAAAACCTTTTACTTTCACCTTTCTAGAATAAGTTAGTGGTAAAATTTGAGCCATTTAAAGGGTCAACTCGGTTTTCAGAAAAAAAATTATTTGTGGACAGATTGTCCACTACACGAACATATGAAGAGTTTGGTTCCAAAACGCGATAAACGCCACTTTTGAAAAAAATGAGTTTCCACCTAAATCAATATTGTATTTCGTCGGTATTGTGGATTTGAATTGTTTATGTTATTATAACCTCAATATGCTATGTGAATGATTGAAACAGAAAATAGTGGTTTTCATCTTTGTACTTTCTTGGTAAAGAAAACACATTTTAACTCAAATTGATCAAAATGGATTTATAGCGTTTTGGAACCAAACTCTTCATATTTTGTTCGTGAAGGTTTTTCGATTTGGCCATTGATTTTTTTTTTCGTAAATCTCAAAATTTACAAAAAAATTTACGAAAACGCAACAATTTGATAAATAATTTAGTATGGTTTAACGTCTGCTTCGGAACCAAAGGCCATATCGCTGACATCAAAAGGAAATTAAATACAAGGGACTGGAAGAAGCAATCAGCAAGGAAAGTGGCTCCATGGACAAAGTCACTTACCACCGTCGGTGAAAATGCTCATGGATCCAGAAAAGCTACTCCGTGAATACAGTCACTTACCAAGGAATGTGACGAAACGGAACACAAGCACCGGTGGCTGTACTCACGGATGGAAGAGGAAAATGAAGAGGTGATAGTAAATGAAGCCTACGAGTCTACCTAACACAAAATCTAAGACCTCGTAGTTGAAGAGCATAACCATAGGCGCTATCCTGTAAAACTGCAAGTAGCGTTAAAAAAATGATAAACATGGTAAAAATGAAAAAAGTCAATCCATAATCCGAATTACAACAGTTCGGGGCCCAAGGGATGCCACCCATTCTCTTCCATTCACCTTCAAAAAAATTACCTTCAAAAAGATAGATTTCATTTGATGTATATGTAGAAATAAACTCTTTTTCTTTCACATTCATCGTAATTGTTCTCAAGTCTTCAATATGCTCAATACACACAACTACGTTTCACTTGCACAAGTCAGACTTGCACAGGTGGCATGATTCAAATTCATTCATGTCTCAAGTAACTTGTACAAGTCTATATTTGTGCATGTCTCGACCTACAGACCCTCAAGTTTGCTTGCACAAATACTTGCGCAAGTAGACTTGTCAAGTTTGCATGAACGTGTGTACCTAGCCACCTTCAGGATAAATGTTCAAACAAAAACTGAAACTGAGGTAGTTTTCTACTCCTTGTAACATTTCTAACAGTCATAGAAGCCGATTTTACAATTTTTCTTCCGTTTTCTTTGGATGAGCGATTATTGATGACTAACCAGAATTTTCTAAGAAATCATAAATGTTCTGTGTCTTGTAAGTCCCTTTACTCTCAAGATAGAATTTTTATCCGAAAACAACAGGGGAAATTTTCAAACTGTTAGTTAGACTCTTTACCTTACTTGCCGTTGATCGTATCAATTAAGTCATGACAGTGCCACCTAGCGACATAGGGTTAACTACAGGCACTTTATGTGACACAAAGGAACAGGAACACACCCTGGTTTGTGATGTACAGTAAAGGAAAAAAGTAACTGTGATGATATCACTCGTTAGCGATAACTCTGTCATAACTTCAAAAAAGCTATTTTTCAGGAGAGACATTTTGGTACAAGTTCAGTGAAACCCCTGAGTTATGAAGTATTGGTTACTTCATAACTCAGGGACACTGACAGTTTTCTATGATTAAATCTTGGAGAAAACTATGGTTTTTGAGGACCAAATTTTTCACATATATCGTTTTCTATAACATAAACATAGAAAATACTTCATAACTCAGGTGCATTTCATAACTCAGGTCCTCTATTACACGACTGCTTCATAACTCAGGAGTTTTAGTGTATATCGTTAGGACATTTAGCCTCTCTAGCGGGAGTTACAATTATGAAACATTTATCAAAATAATAAATATTTATGATTAATATGTCTATATGGATAACTCGAAAATACATAATTTGTGTTTATGACGTTGTTGCTGCAAATGGGCGATACATTCAGTTTACAAATTCATCTTTTTATTCGTTTGTGCTATCTCTGATAGTACATCATCACAGTGACTCTTTTCTCTGATAGTACATCATCACAGTGACTCTTTTCTCTGGTAGTACATCATCACAGTGACTCTTTTCTCTGATAGTACATCATCACAGTGACTCTTTTCTCTGGTAGTACATCATCACAGTGACTCTTTTCTCTAATAGTACATCATCACAGTGACTCTTTTCTCTGATAGTACATCATCACAGTGACTCTTTTCTCTGATAGTACATCATCACAGTGACTCTTTTCTCTGGTAGTACATCATCACAGTGACTCTTTTATCAGATAGTACATCATCACAGTGACTCTTTTCTCTGATAGTACATCATCACAGTGACTCTTTTCTCTGATAGTACATCATCACAGTGACTCTTTTCTCTGATAGTACTTCACCACAGTGACTCTTTTCTCTGATAGTACATCATCACAGTGACTCTTTTCTCTGATAGTACATCATCACAGTGATTCTTTTCTCTGATAGTACATCATCACAGTGACTCTTTTCTCTGATAGTACATCACCACAGTGACTCTTTTCTCTGATAGTACATCATCACAGTGACTCTTTTCTCTGATAGTACTTCATCACAGTGACTCTTTTCTCTGATAGTACATCATCACAGTGACTCTTTTCTCTGATGGTACATCATCACAGTGACTCTTTTCTCTGATGGTACATCATCACAGTGACTCTTTTCTCTGATGGTACATCATCACAGTGACTCTTTTCTCTGGTAGTACATCATCACAGTGACTCTTTTCTCTGATGGTACATCATCACAGTGACTCTTTTCTCTGGTAGTACATCATCACAGTGACTCTTTTCTCTGATAGTACATCATCACAGTGACTCTTTTCTCTGATAGTACATCATCACAGTGACTCTTTTCTCTGATAGTACATCATCACAGTGACTCTTTTCTCTGATAGTACATCATCACAGTGACTCTTTTATCTAGTAGTACATCATCACAGTGACTCTTTTCTCTAGTAGTACATCATCACAGTGACTCTTTTCTCTGGTAGTACATCATCACAGTGACTCTTTTCTCTGATAGTACATCATCACAGTGACTCTTTTCTCTGATAGTACATCATCACAGTGACTCTTTTCTCTGATAGTACATCATCACAGTGACTCTTTTCTCTGATAGTACATCATCACAGTGACTCTTTTCTCTGATAGTACATCATCACAGTGACTCTTTTCTCTGATGGTACATCATCACAGTGACTCTTTTCTCTGATGGTACATCATCACAGTGACTCTTTTCTCTGGTAGTACATCATCACAGTGACTCTTTTCTCTGATAGTACCTCATCACAGTGACTCTTTTCTCTGATAGTACCTCATCACAGTGACTCTTTTCTCTGATGGTACATCATCACAGTGACTCTTTTCTCTGGTAGTACATCATCACAGTGACTCTTTTCTCTGATGGTACATCATCACAGTGACTCTTTTCTCTGATAGTACATCATCACAGTGACTCTTTTCTCTGATGGTACATCATCACAGTGACTCTTTTCTCTGGTAGTACATCATCACAGTGACTCTTTTCTCTGATAGTACATCATCACAGTGACTCTTTTCTCTGATAGTACATCATCACAGTGACTCTTTTCTCTGATAGTACATCATCACAGTGACTCTTTTCTCTGGTAGTACATCATCACAGTGACTCTTTTCTCTGATAGTACATCATCACAGTGACTCTTTTCTCTGATAGTACATCATCACAGTGACTCTTTTCTCTGATAGTACATCATCACAGTGACTCTTTTCTCTGATAGTACATCATCACAGTGACTCTTTTCTCTGATAGTACATCATCACAGTGACTCTTTTCTCTGATAGTACATCATCACAGTGACTCTTTTCTCTGATAGTACATCATCACAGTGACTCTTTTCTCTGATAGTACATCATCACAGTGACTCTTTTCTCTGATAGTACATCATCACAGTGACTCTTTTCTCTGGTAGTACATCATCACAGTGACTCTTTTCTCTGATAGTACCTCATCACAGTGACTCTTTTCTCTGATGGTACATCATCACAGTGACTCTTTTCTCTGATGGTACATCATCACAGTGACTCTTTTCTCTGGTAGTACATCATCACAGTGACTCTTTTCTCTGATAGTACCTCATCACAGTGACTCTTTTCTCTGATGGTACATCATCACAGTGACTCTTTTCTCTGGTAGTACATCATCACAGTGACTCTTTTCTCTGATGGTACATCATCACAGTGACTCTTTTCTCTGATAGTACATCATCACAGTGACTTTTCTCTGATGGTACATCATCACAGTGACTCTTTTCTCTGGTAGTACATCATCACAGTGACTCTTTTCTCTGATAGTACATCATCACAGTGACTCTTTTCTCTGATAGTACATCATCACAGTGACTCTTTTCTCTGATAGTTCATCATCACAGTGACTCTTTTCTCTGATAGTACATCATCACAGTGACTCTTTTCTCTGATAGTACATCATCACAGTGACACTTTTCTCTGATAGTACATCATCACAGTGACTCTTTTCTCTGATAGTACCTACTTCATTGTCATAATATGGTATTGTAACTTGAAGAGACATACAATATGAACACCGACAAACCCGTATAATCTTTGTATTGAATTACATGTAACAAGCTATAGAGAATTGACGTATACGAGTTACTCAGCTTCTTGATTATCCTTGGAATGATGTAACATCGGAAACCAATAAAATTTATTATAATTATTTCAGTATCTACATTTCTTCACGTTTTTGAATCTTTTATCTAATTCCAGAATGAACTGTTTTCTTAGTCGTTATTTTGGTAATGACTCGTGTGAATGACTTTACTGTTGACACTAGCACGGGAGGTGGCGCTTATGGAGACTAGAATTGGAGTCACCGGTGTACTAACCAGGGAGTGACTTTACTGTTAACACTAAGCACGGGAGGTGGCGCTTATGGAGACTAGAATTGGAGTCACCGGTGTACTAACCAGGGAGTGACTTTACTGTTAACACTAAGCACGGGAGGTGGCGCTTGTGGAGACTAGAAATAGAGTCACCGGGTTACAATTCAAAAAGCTACATAATAAACAATTGGAAACCCCCGGGTATTTTATTTTAATTTATTCCAAACAACATCTAGATCAGTAAAAGTCAGTAAGAGAATAATTCAAGTTTCTCTAATCTGCCCACACAATATAAAGACATAGCTATGCTCTTACATTTGAACTAAAATAAAGTACTGATGAAGTTACATGTGAAATGATACACAACAACAATCATACCCTGGGTATAGAGCTCGACTTCGTCTCAGCTAGAAATGAAAAAAATACAACAGTTCAGGGCCTTAGAGACAAAATCGTTGGAAAGAGTTAATTTTAGTTATCATTATGTTCTATGTTTTAAAATAAAATGAAGTTACTAAACATTAATGTTTACAATGTATTTAAAAGCGGTACCTATACATCTTTCTAAGACAGCACAATGATTCATCGGTGTGACATCTAGCAATGTACAACATCAATCAACAGAACTTATCAATAATGACTATTAAACTCAATGGAGATTTTGATGACTCAAGATATATCTATTAACTGTTTAAATATCATTATTAATTCATTATTATTATGATGCGGAATTGCACAGTCAGCAGATTTTAAGCCATTGTTGAATTAAAATGAGAAAAAAAAACACGTTGACTACCACGTGGTACACGTATGAACCACGTTTAACACGAGTGACGGTTAATTTAATTTAGATGTTTAACGTCTGCTTTGGGACCAAAGGCTATATCACTGACGTCAAAAATAAATTAAGTACAAGGGACTGGAAGAAGCAGTCAGCAAGGAAAGTGGCTGTATGAACGAAGTCACTCTTTTTAATGAAAATACACTTACTATTTTAAATACTCTTAAGAATG
This sequence comes from Caprella mutica, assembly GCA_947561585.1. Classification (NCBI taxonomy): domain Eukaryota; kingdom Metazoa; phylum Arthropoda; class Malacostraca; order Amphipoda; family Caprellidae; genus Caprella; species Caprella mutica. Next base: position 244,097 of record CANNZV010000063.1, on the reverse strand, counting down.
AATGAATGAATGAATGAATAGTACACTAATGAATGAATGAATGAATAGTACACTAATTAATGAATGAATGAATAGTACACTAATGAATGAATAGTACACTAATGAATGAATAGTACACTAATGAATGAATAGTACACTAATGAATGAATAGTACACTAATGAATGAATAGTACATTAATGAATGAATAGTACATTAATGAATGAATGAATGAATAGTACACTAATGAATAACTAACACCTTAGTGAATGAATTCACCAACGTAACTATGACTTGAAAGTACTACTAATTGGTTTAATTGTAGTGACTGTGCTACAGTGTACCTACCTGACTGCTTCTATCACCTGGTACATAGTTTGGTAGCTACATCATCTAGATATGGTACATGACCAAGATATGGTACATGACCAAGATATGGTACATGACCAAGATATGGTACATGACCAAGATATGGTACATGACCAAGATATGGTACATGATAAAGATATGGTACATGATAAAGATATGGTACATGATAAAGATATGGTACATGATAAAGATATGGTACATGATAAAGATATGGTACATGATAAAGGTATGGTACATGATCAAGATGTGGTACATGATTTATAAATGGTACATGATTTAGATCTGATACCTGATTTATATATGGTACATGATTTAAATCTGGTACATGATTTAGATATGGTACATGATTTAGATCTGGTACATGATTTATATATGGTACATGATTTAGATCTGGTACATGATTTAGATATGGTACATGATTTAGATCTGGTACATGATTTAGATCTGGTACATGATTTAGATCTGGTACATGATTTATATATGGTACATGATTTAGATCTGGTACATGATTTAAATCTGGTACATGATTTAGATCTGGTACATGATTTAGATCTGGTACATGATTTATATATGGTACATGATTTAGATCTGGTACATGATTTAGATATGGTACATGATTTAGATCTGGTACATGATTTAGATCTGGTACATGATTTAGATATGGTACATGATAAAGATATGGTACATGATTTATATATGGTACATGATAAAGATATGGTACATGACCAAGATATGGTACATGATAAAGATATGGTACATGACCAAGATATGGTACATGATAAAGATATGGTACATGATTTATATATGGTACATGATAAAGATATGGTACATGATTTAGATATGGTACATGATAAAGATATGGTACATGACCAAGATATGGTACATGATAAAGATATGGTACATGATTTATATATGGTACATGATAAAGATATGGTACATGATTTATATATGGTACATGATAAAGATATGGTACATGATTTATATATGGTACATGATAAAGATATGGTACATGATTTATATATGGTACATGATAAAGATCTGGTACATGATTTATATATGGTACATGATAAAGATCTGGTACATGATTTATATATGGTACATGATAAAGATCTGGTACATGATTTATATATGGTACATGATAAAGATCTGGTACATGATTATCATAAGGTACACAATAAAGGTCAGGTGCAAAATTTAATCTGGTGCATGGTACATGCTTACTAAGGGAAGTACATCAGCGGTACATGCTTACTAAGGGAAGTACATCAGTGGTACTCAGTTCCGCAATTGTGCAGCAACTGTCAAGCACATTAGGCTGTGTGTGGAATAGTGATAAGTGATATATTTGATACTTTAAACCAGGATATCAAAACAATGAAGGTCACTAATTAGAAAACATACTAATGCGAATATAATGGTGATTAAAATAGTGTTAGGTAGTTAGGACTGTTTGGAATGAGAAATTAATGTGACAATTTCAGATTTTTTTTAATTTTATTAACAAATTTTGAAATTATTTAAACCTTTTAAAAAGGATGCACTTCATATTTGACAGAAAAAAACATTATTGTATTGCATACCTGCAGGTATCATGGATACGGACTCGAATTAAAGTTATCTGTCATAATAATACCCATAGTGTGTTTATTTATTTGTTCCGCCATAGAGCAATAATACTATATACTAGAGAGAGCTAGTTGTACAGCGACTGCAGTACACTTAAAACCTTATTTTGTTACAGTCTTAGAGTTATGATAAACTTCTCTAGAGAGAGGAAGTGTTGCAGCGATTGCAGGACGCTAAGGAAGACTGTGTAAAACCTTATTTTGTTTCAGTTATATCATTTCTCATTGAACTGACGCTAGATTGCCAGTCACGTGAAGACAAAATAAGGATTTGAGCGTCCCGCAAGACGCGATATTATTTTGGCCACTGACACACCACTTGAAGTCCGCTTTTACACTATGGGTATTAAACATGAAGAATGTAACTATGATACGCACGGGAATATATTGACTTGGTATTTAAATTCCCCTGTTTTTATTCAGTTTTTAAATGTATTTTATCTATAAAATAAATTAGACTATGCAGAAAATGTAATTTTAATTGAATTCATTAAGAGTAACCTAATAACGGGTAATAAATTGGTATTGATGATGAACCGTTATTTTTAACGGGAAAGTACACTAGTACATTAAATAAATAGCTATATAATAAAGATTGAATAAAAAATTAAAAACAGGGGAATTCAAATATCAAGTCAATATATTCCCGTGCGTATCATAGTTACATTCTTCATGTTTAATACCCGTCGTGTAAAAGCGGACACCAAATAAATAAATAAACACACGACGGGTATTATTAGGATAGATACGAAATCAATTTCAAACATATTTTAAATTGCTGGAATTATTTTGCTGTAAACCCATGCTATTCAATAGCCTATATTTGTTTCTATATGTTTTTTTTTTCAATATACTGCATCGTACGTCTTACTTCAGAGTTTCTAATTTCAAGTTCAAAGAAAAAAGAATGAGCGCAGTTTGTTATGAATGATTTTAAGTATGATTATTCAATATTAAATATATTTGAGTAAAGGAATAAAATATGGAGAAAACCTATTTTCTCCATATTTTAATGTACCTTATTTTACTTCAGGTTTTGATATTCAATTTAAATTATTACCAAATGCAATATATCCTAACCGTGAATAAAAATATGAAGTGTACAATCTTTTTCTTCAGCGTCACATTAGTGTTTCGTATTATTGGGAGAAAACATGAAGTATATACTTAACTAAATTAAATGGTATTTTCATATTAATGATTCCAATGAGTTAGACCTTAGTTCTGCAATATTATGTAATAAACCCATTTTTTAAAAGAAAATATTTACTAGATCCCCATCTAAATCAACATGTAAGATAAAGAAATAATATTAAACTTTTACTTTAATATTGCTATCTATGATACCTGCAGGTATCAAGGATACCATAGTAAATAAAAGTTAAATATTAATTACCTTCGCAAAATTGCAGAAGGTTTTATTTTGATCGGGAATTTGTATTTATTTATCATCTTGTTATTCGCATAACTGAAAAAGTATTCAACAAAATTGTCTGAAATTTGGTGGGACGATTGGTCATTATCCAGCAACCATTTGGTCAGATTTTGGGAGCGATCCAACAAAAGGTCAAGGTCATTTATAACCCAAGGAATAATGGATGGTCAATGTCATTTAAAAGCGACGGCGATGGTATGCACTCCACAAGTGTCCCGTCATTTAGTTATTATAATTAGGGTTGTGACAATATGCACTTAAAATCATAGATCTTAAGAATATCACAGACGAAATGAAATGGTATCGAATACTATATACCGCTGGTGTAGAACCATTCAATACTCTTTAATTCTCTCCGTCTATAATATTCTCAGGATCTATGATTTTAAAAGCATATTGTCACAACCGTAATTATGATATATTTTTCTATCACATGATCGAAAATGTGAAACTGTTCGATTACTCAGACCTTACCCTAAACAGTTCACTAAATTCACAAACACGACATGACAGTACACTCAGTCACTGTATCGCTATCTATAACAAAACAACTGAGTAAATAATAATCAGTGAAGAATTAGTAATGCTAAAGAAAATAGAGTGTGTTTGAGGAGTCAATCAAATGACTGGCAAGTGTATAAAGTGACTGATAACTTGTGATAGGTTTTGCGTGTTTGAGTATTGTGTACTGAGTTTAAAAGACAGCCTCGCAGTTATCGGAAAGAGGGGCATGAGCCATAGCACCTACATTTCGAGTACTGTGAGTGTTCAAGCACTGCGATGTACTACAATAGTAAATATAATTCGCTAGAAATAATGGTAGTGAATTAGACGAAGCTTTGTTGACACATTTTGACGTTAAGTGAAAGACGTCATCTTGTACCAACTGACCCCTTGTACCAAAGTTATCTACTGACTGTATATGAAGCGTATGGTGGAGGAAGGTCTTTGGATGTCTCACCTGAACAGAATGTGGCTCCAACTAAAGAAGACGAGAAGTCAATGAGTTTTCAAGCTACAAGAAAACCAAAAATCCTTGGAACATTCGTCGTTCAAATTTCTTCTTCGTTTTCTTTTTATCGCAGTTCAAATTCGAAAATTTTGGATTTTTTGAAAATTTTAGTTAGTCATCAAAAAATGCTAATAAAAAAAAAACAGGGAGGAAATTTGAAAAACGCCTCTGAAATTTTTTTTTGAAATGTTCCAAGGACTCCAAAACTATCTTCGTTTTGGAAAAAAAAGCTAAGTGTGTACGGCCCTTTATAGACTTTTCCTCCACATAACGCGTCATAAAGAGTGCTACAATCATATTACTAGGGTAAATGCTGTTTTGTCGGTCACTATCATAACACCGATGGGTAAAAGTAACCCTAAAACCTCTCTCTCTTATTTCACAAGCTATAACTTTCTGTACTCTAATTAGATAGTTGTTATGGCATAGTTTATAATGTCTACAAACTAATTAAAATGCAAATTAAACCACAGAGTAATTTCAAGTAGATATCGAAAAACGCCCTTACTTTCTAAGGTATGTTCCAGTTGAACCTATTTACAAATTGAGGGTAAGTTACGCAATTCCGTACATTAGTTACTTAACTTACTTAAAATAGGAATATATACCTTGGTAGAACGTGTCACAGTGGGTGTTTACTTTAATTTGTTCAAAATCTAAGACCTCGTAGCTGAAGAACACATCCACATTATCCTCTAAAACTGTATGTAGCGATAGAAAATGACAAACATGGTAAAAATGCAATACCTAATCCAAATTACAACAGTTTGGGGCCCAAGGGACGCTATTCTCTTCCATTCACCACAGACAGCATCAGGATAGAGACCCTGTGGATGTTAATTGAAAGAGTCTCTAATCATTAATCATTCGACAGTCAATTTATTCTAATGAAACACTATAGAGAGGGAAAAGTACATACGGGCTGATAAAGACGACATAAGCAAACACTTGGTAGGGTAAGCTCCTAGTTATCGGACACTTCCCCATTTTCGAGCAGTTTATATTATTTTCATTATTACATAGTTTTTCTTTACATATCGAAAAGGTGGTACCGTGCAATAACTTGAAACTTACCCTTGGTACAATCAAAGACTAGTGTATCTGTAATGATTTTAAAAACAGTTTACCAATTTCAAAAAAGTAACTTTACTAATTGTAATGCTTTATTTTAAAATTGGTCTGGGCACACGATGACAAATTAGAAAAATGAGATTAGTGAAATTAACAGCGACTCTTTTCTATGATAGTTCATTTATTAAAATTATATAATACATTTTGTGATAATTATCATATTTCTATAACAGTCTTATTAGCCAAAGAAATTAAGACACCTTTTTATAGCTTAAATACTTAAAATATATAAAAAGGGAACATATTAAGCAAAGAACATGTTACAACGTATTTAACCATTCTACAACGTGTTTGGCCATTCTACAACGTGTTTGGCCATTCTACAACGTGTTTGGCCATTCTACAACGTGTTTGGCCATTCTACAACGTGTTTGGCCATTCTACAACGTGTTTGGCCATTCTACAACGTGTTTGACCATTCTACAACGTGTTTGACCATTCTATAACGTGTTTGACCATTCTACAACGTGTTTGACCATTCTACAACGTATTTAACCATTCTACAACGTATTTAACCATTCTACAACGTGTTTGACCATTCTACAACGAGTTTGATCACTCTACAACGTATTTAACCATTCTACAACATGTTTGACCATTCTACAACATGTTTGACCATTTTACAACGTGTTTAGACATGTTTCCAGAAAGGCTTATCAAAGTTAGGTTATTCTATGTATATCTGGTGCTTAATTCACACCAATAAACCACAGGAGTTAGCTACAGTGTTGTCTCAAAGATATGAGGACACAACAGAACCAAAATAACCAGACAAAACAAACACCACTTCAGTGGCTAAATCAAAACAGATATAAAACTACTAAATATCATCCTTATGAAATTTAGTATAATCACTAGGGTTGTGACAATATGCATTTGAAATCATAGATCCTGAGAATATTACAGACGGAGAGAATTAAAGAGTATTGAATGGTTCTACACCAGCGGTATATAGTATTCGATACCATTTCATTTCGTCTGTGATATTCTTAAGATCTATGATTTATAAAGCATATTGTCACAACCCTAATAATCACCCTACACTGATGACACTACTAATGATCACTAAAGTCACTAATAACTAGGTTACCAAGCTACCTAATGACACTCCCAATCACCCTAATGATGTTGCCGATGGTAGGGTTTGTCTCAGCATAGTAATATTCTTTAACTAATTAGTAATGATTGGTATTAGCTAATTGAAGACGTGATTATAATGGTAAACTATTTAGAGGGAAAAGAAAAGATATTGTGGTAATAGGGTAAGTTACGAATCATTGGACACTTTCACATTTTCGATCATATAAGAAGTACATAGCTATGTATTATATTTTAATTGGTATCCATGGTACCTGCAGTGTAGTCCCTGCAGGTATCATGGATACAAATTAAAATAATTTAAAATGTTATATAACAGTAAATATATTTGTTTTTATAAGTTCGAAAATGTATAATTGTTCGGTAATTTAGAACTTACCCTACATAGCATTAGTGATGTGAAGTCAGTCAAAAATTGACACTTTATTTGTATATACCACTCAGCAATTTGGCATAGGCCTGGTCTTTCAAAAGATTTTAGCATAGGCCTGGTCTTTCAAAAGATTTTAGCATAGGCCTGGTCTTTCAAAAGATTTTAGCATAGGCCTGGTCTTTCAAAAGATTTTAGCATAGGCCTGGTCTTTCAAAAGATTTTAGCATAGGCCTGGTCTTTCAAAAGATTTTGGCATAGGCCTAAGACAAAAGGCAATCCAAATTACAACAGTTCGGGGCCCAAGGGACGCCACCCCCCTTCTCTTCCATTCACCACAGACAGCTTCAGGATAGAGCCCCTGGGGGCTGATATACTAATAATATAACAATTGATACACTAATAATATAACAATTGATATACTAATAATATAACAATTGATACACTAATAATATAACAATTGATATACTAATAATATAACAATTGATACACTAATAATATAACAATTAATACACTAATAATATAACAATTAATACACTAATAATATAACAATTAATACACTAATAATATAACAATTAATACACTAATAATATAACAATTAATACACTAATAATATAACAATTAATACACTAATAATATAACAATTAATACACTAATAATATAACAATTAATACACTAATAGTATAACAATTACTACACTAATAATATAACAATTAATACACTAATAATATAACAATTAATACACTAATAATATAACAATTAATACACTAATAATATAACAATTAATACACTAATAATATAACAATTAATACACTAATAATATAACAATTAATACACTAATAATAAAACAATTAATACACTAATAATATAACAACCTTAATATTAAAAAACAACAATATAAATGAGCTGTAAGGCCCAATAAGCCTGATTGCTTCTAGTTGGGTTGATAGAAAATGTTAATAGAATTTTTAAAATTTATAGAAAAGTTAACAGATTAGCTACACAAAATACACACTGGTATCTAGGGTGAGTTCCAAATTATCGGGATTGGTTGGGTAAGAACAACCAACCCGGGTTGTTTGTTTTATTATAACGACCAACCAACCCAACATTATAACAACGATATTATTATATCTTTTTTTCTTATAGATATATGTGGAACTGACCGATAATTCGGAACTTACTCTAAAGCCTAATAAAAAAAATCCAGCAACAATTGTGTAAAGTTAATTGGTGATATTTTCTAGAGATTCTTTGTGAGCAGAAGTTGATAAATGGTGTCTAGTTTGCTATGTGACATTTTAGGAATATTAAAGAAAAGTTCTGTCCTCCAGGTAAAATTTTCCACTAATAATAATGAATATTATGTCTGATGCATTTGCCTCCGTAGAAACTATTTTAGGTTGTTTGTTATTATTCATAAAAGTAGAAACTCATTTTACTTCTCAAAAGTTGCCTTGGAGAATTTTCATTATTTTCATCATCTATTATAGGCCGTACACACGTAGGGTTTTTAATTCTCTCCACCCGACTTTTTGCTAAGCTCCTCCTACTTTTCCCATGAGACTTTTGAATCCTAAGGAAAAGCAATATAATCAATTATTTCAGTTGGTATCCATGATACCTGCAGGTATCATGGATACCAACTGAAAAAAAAAAAAAATTATCGTTTTTTCTTATATTCTCGTGGAAAAGTAGGAGGAGCTTAGCACAAAGTCTGATGGAGAGACTTAAAAACCCTACATGTGCACGGCCCTTTAAAGTTTCCAGCTGATTGGTAACCCACATTTTGATGTATGGATGACAAATAATTGGCATAAAGTAGTAACTACAGACTTGAAAATCTTAGCTTTTAGATTTTAACAAAAATGATGATTGAGATATAAAAAGGTATCTGTTGCATAGATTGAAAAAAAGATGTTTGGAGAGGATTTAGTTAATGGGTTGCAAAGTTCTTGAGAATAATCAAATGGCAACAAATATGATTGAAGTTGTCATATATGAATGGCAATAATAGTTTGATAATAGGTTGCAGGTAGCTACTCCAAAAAATCCTTTATTTTGCCTAATTTTCTCAGTAAAATTATCAATACATGTAAATGAAGAACCATGTTTTAAAGTATGGACACAGTCGCCAGTATATTGGCGACTCTTGAGTTAAATAAGTTGAAAAACTGTCAAAAACCTGTAAATAACAAGTAGATCACTCTTAAATACTATCAAGAGATACGCATGCATCAGACATGATCCAGACTGCAGGAACTGGTAAAGTGTTTTCCAAGAAATCCTCTATTTTGGCTTCTGTTCTCAGTAAAATACATGTAAACAAGGAGGAAATTAAGGATTGTTTGCAAAGAAAATGTTAAAAATGTCCCTTATTCTGCAGACTGGGACATGATTCACATGAAACACAAGGATGTTTTCAAGTCTAAAATCTTCACTATGATGTCAAATTTCTTCTTTAAAGTATCTTAAATGTAGTGACCTGGATCCATTTTCTCACTAAATTGGCAACTCTCCTGCCACAATTTGAAACATGGATGAAGAAGGAAATAAAGGTTTGCATGGACAGAAATAGTTAAAAATGGCCCATATTTATTGGTTGGAACTTGTAAAGAGGAGTATTTGTTCTTTCTCATAATTTCTTTCTCCTTTCAATCCTTTATCCTCCAAGTTTCAGAGGCAGGCAAACTGTAAGCCAATTTTTGAGACATAATTTTGAACTTCACAAAAATCTGAGCCAAGCCAATTGGCTCATTTTTTGAAAATTTCAAACCAAAATTAATATGGAAACAGGATTAATTCAGAATTATGAGCCAATTACACATATGATTATATCTGAGTTTTGTCCATTCACCATTTGAAATGACATACCTCGGGTCAAGCAGGTAAATTGCGGCCTACTAAGTAGTACTTAACTAACTGCGGCCTCTAACATCAGAAACGTCATATCTTCAAAACGCTCGTTAAAAACATAAATTATAGCATGCACTGCGCTGATTTTGATAGCTATGCAACATTTTAATGTAATTTTGGTTCAGATTGTTTTAGAGACCCAGTCTGCAGAATATGGAACATTTTTCCAAGACTCTCTGCGGGAGTTTTTGATCAAATTTTTAGAAATTGGAGATCTCTGCGGGAGATCTTGAATTAATTCCTATGTTACCATTAATTTAGCTGCGGGAGATTTTGAATTAATTCCTATGTTACCATTAATTTAGCTGCGGGAGATTCTGAATCTGCTGCTGAGAGTCAGAGAGTAACTGTCTCTCAAATTAAAATCTCTGCGGGAGAAGAGACACATTCTGCAGACTGGTTAGAGACTCTCTTGAGAAGGCCGCAATTAAAAATTAAAGGGCCGCAATTTACCTGCGTGACCCTATTCTACTTTAGTCTATAGTAACTTGATATACCTACTCTATAGTCTATAGCCCAAGTAATAAAGCATGTCCAAACTCGCCATTTTAATGGCGAGATTGTGACTGTTATTTTGAGCCCTCCAATTGCAAATGGCGAGTTTTATCTATTTTTCTCCTATGCTACAATGTTATTTTGGAGAGAATTAATGATAATTTGATCATTTTGGAGAGAATTTGTTAAATTTTGGAGAGAGCTGGAGAGACAAATGGTGAGTTTATGAGACATACTAATTTACTTGGTCTATAGCAAGGAATTTTAAATTCTCAATGAAAGATTTTATAGAAATAAATTATCACAGAAATCTTCAGAATTCATAAATATAGGTACATACATTATTAAATCAGCTTACATTATTAAATTATTTACATACATAATTAAATCAGCTATCAAAATAAACAAGAAGCTAATAGAGTAATTGTGAATTAATTTCTTATATTTAAAAGAGTTCAAATAATTATGGATACCTACACAAATTGGTTATAATGAAATGCAGTTGATATAATGATATTGTACATTAATGGGTTAACAAGTTAAAATATATACTTTTTTGTTATATGATCTGAATTTGGAACCGTCCCACCGATAACTCGGAACTGATCCCAGTAAAATGGTAAATAAATTGAAACATAAAAGGCGTGTATTACGTCATGCGGTAGAGTGTCAGTCTGACAAACTGTCATACCTAGTGTCATTGTCAAGGTTTTACTTTCAAGCCCACAGGTAATTTAAAGTGGGGAACTATAATATCCATTAAATAATCTTTATTCACATTAGGAAAAATGTGATGATAATGTAGAGATAAGAGCTTCATAAATACCTCAGTTTACATATTATTGATATCGTGTATCTAGGGTCACGCAGGTAAATTGCGGCCCTTTTATTTTTAATTGCGGCCCTATCAAGAGAGTCTCTAAAACATTCTGAACCGAAATTAAATTAAAATGGGATAGTAGCTATCACAAGAAGCGCAGGCATGCTATAATTTAATAATTTAAATTTTTAACTTGTGTTTTGAAGCCATGATGTTTCTGTTGTAGAGGCCGCAGTTAGTTAGTGTGCCGCAATTTACCTGCTTGACCCTAGGTAGACAATTCTTATCATTAAAATTTACATCATCCACTAGTCTGAAGATAACACGGAATTAAGCATTTAAATGTAATTAGTTATGTATCTAAATGTTTAACACGGATAATTTTAAGTGATGATAAGTGCTTTACTTACCTAGAAACGTAGAATAGATTGAAGATGAAAAAAGTGTTAGGAACAAATAAAAACACAACCCCACTCTCTCACTCTCACAATAACACTGCGTTTCAATAGAAATTAGAGAGTGGTGTCTAATGAAAATATTATGACGCATTTTCATGCTTCAACGCCATCTGCAATCGAGGTATGAAAGCAGAAACATATATGTAAACATTTTTATTGATCAAAATATATAAGAAAAGTGTATATTCAAAATGTACACCTTATAATATACCAAAATTGTGCTATGTTAATTAATAAATAAACACCTTACCATAGATTTACTCACCTTCATATATATCACCCTATATAGGTAATTATTAGTTAACACAAAGTAAATAAAGGGTACCACATCGTTACGTATTATTCTAGTAGGTATGGATAAATAAAAAAGAAGGTCCTCAATATAATATAAGTCGAATAATAAATTTAAAAATTAAACCTATTTTTGTTCTAAATTGAGTTAAGAAAAATTGTTATATCTATATAATTGAAAAAAACTAAATTCTCATACATATTTATATACAGTAAAATCCTTTGTGGGAGGGCATACTCAAATAAAATTACACTAACAAAACATAATGTACAGTATCTTATATTCGTAATTTAAAAAAAATATAGTTTTTTTATAGAAAAGTATTCATCTCCCATTGAAATTCAACGAGTCACTCTATTATTAGATATAAATTACTAAAAAAGTGAATGACACCTGCAGTTATACTTATACCCCGCTCTATTACGCGTCAGACTTTACCTACGGCAATCGAATAAGTGTGGAACATGTCTCGCTTTTATTTATCCGGGTAGAGAAAATATTTTAGGTGTAACTTTGGTTGGTTGTTCACAGATCAGCTGTTTTCGCTGTATCTTATTCATAATGCAGGTGGGCTATATTAAGAATGATTTTACGGTAATCAATGTATGATAATGTTATTTTACTAATTTACATCATTTTCAAGAATTCAAAGATAAGAAACTAATTCATAACTCAAGTGCATTTCATAACTCAGGTCCCCATTATTCGAGTGCTTCATAAGTCGGGAGCTTTACTGGATAAAGGGCCGTACACACGTAGGGTATTATCAGTCTTTCCACCAGACTTTTTGCTAAGCTCCTCCTACTTTTTCCACGAAAATATAAGAAAAAATGATATAATTATTTCAGTTGGTATCAATGATACCTGCAGTGCAGGTATCATGGATACCAACTGAAATAAAATATAATATTATTATATCATTTTTTTATAATCTTGTGGAAAAGTAGGAGGTGGAAAGACTGAGAAAACCATACGTGTGTACGGCCCTTTAGTGCTATCGAGAGTTTTATTTTTACTATTCATAAAAGATAGTTTTAAATAAAATGACTCTATAAATATGAACATTTCTCAATTTCCTCATATGAATATTGTTAATACTTAATTAGTAAAGGTATGAAAGTGTCCCGAGTATTTATTATCCAAACTAAGTGTTTTTAATGCGCTAATAAATTTGCTAATCCACATTAATAGGAATAATTTGTTCAATTTCGATTAGACGTTAAATTCGTTGGTGGTTCAGCTACAAGAATATTTCTCTTGACTTATACTGTCTCATAAATATCTAAAAGATTAAATACACATAATACGAGAAATAATATTTTATTACTATGGATAGGTATTAAATGGAACAAAACTCTTTAGACGTGTACATTTATTGTTTAACAATAAATATTAAAGTTTTAAATGTATAAAAAAATACACTTAGCGATTGGGTTCCATGCAGTTCAATAGGAAGTTTATGTCAACTTATAGTGAATGTTATAAACTTTAGTCTGCACAGAACTAGAAAAAAGCAAAACAATGATCAGTTACCTAAAAAGTTAACAGATAACAATTTTATAGAATAGTTCTATCATAAAAACCAAAATATTTTGAAAAGAACACACTCTAGAACAATTTTCACACGAAGCGCTTTTTGAATAAAAAAGCAGTATGAAAAAAACCCAATCTGAACAAGCGTGCAACACACATACGTTTATTCAGTCATACGGCATTTTCTTTTTTGCTGCGGCATGAGAAAAACGCCCGTGTGAAAGTTGCCTAAGTAGTGGGTAAACAAAGTTTCAAAGAGGGAAGTTTCTCTAGAGGGGTATATAGAGTAAATTCAAACCGTCTACCTACTACTTGGTAGGGGGGGTGGGGGCGCTTTTTCCGGGAGGTACGAGGAGAGAACACTCAAAGAGGTGGCGAAATTGTTCATCACAGGTCCTGATATTTGTGATGCGTTAGTCTGTGAAAAGGTATTTGGCATGCGCTGATTGGTCATAAGCGGCATTGGCCTTCCTCCGCCAAATGATCTGTTGAAGGGCATCCTTTTTGGCATTGACATGGTTTGTGTGGGTGGGGGAAATGCTTCAACCGGTGTAGAAGCTACTCTTTCTGGAGGTAAGATATCCTCCGCAAACTGTGTGACGTTGTGAAGGGGGGGACCTATTTGCGAGTGCTGAGCCATGTAAGCCGCATTCTTGGCGTAAGCTTTACTACCCAGAAAGGCGCCTTTCTTGGTAGGAACATCGGCAGACGGGTAAGTGTTTTGCGGCATTTGAGAGGTGGTAGACAAGACTTCCGAGTCTGCAGAAGGAGCCCCTTCAGGTGGAATGATGCCTAGTGCCACCAGACAAGCTGCAGCAGCTACAGCCTTAGCCAACTTCTTAGTGGGCGAACTGTACGATGGTTTGTATTCCTTTCCATTAACTATCGCCTGAAATTTATTTTAAATATTAGTTTGTAAGCAAAATTATTAGGGTATGTTACGGATTATCGGTCAGTTTCTTATAACAAAAAACGATAGAATGATTATTTAATTTAAATTTGTATCCACCTAGGTACTTCCTAGTGTATCTTGATACCAAGCAAGTATCATTGATAGATATTTAAATTAAATAATACTTATTATTATATCATTTTTTTCTATATGATCGAAAATGCTAAACTGACCGCTAATTCGTAAGTTACCCTAACTAACTTCCCTTTATACCAATGTGAACATCCTTACCTTCATTATATAATTCTTCTTGTGATCAGGTCCAGTGTTGCAGATGATTTCAAAGTTTGGAGCCTTCCATCTTCTTTTTCCACATAGTTCAACTAAAGCTGATACAGGGTGTTTACCTAAAAAGAAGAACGCAATTTCATTATTAATGGAATTTCGAATTACTATCGATATAAATTATATTGTAAAGATGAGTATTAGATTAAATATAACCACATTTATACAAATAAAGTTTCATTTCCTGTGACAGCTTCAACTGTCATAACTTCAGTTTAATTTGGATAGAAAAATATTCATTTATTAGTAGACTTTTCCATATTTTGTGTACAATATATCCTTCTTTAGGATATAAATATACACCTTTGAAAGAAATATTAGTTGAAAAAGCTTAGATCGTCTATTCTAAAAAAAAAATGTGACCCACCGGTGGGTCACATTGCAGGAAACGTGATAATTCAAAAACAGACTTCTGATCAGAAAAAAACTATATATTTATTCATTTCAGTTGGTATCCATGATACCTGCAGGTATCATGGATACCAACTGAAATGAATGATAATTATAGCGTTTTTTCTTATATTCTTGTGGAAAAAGTAGGAGGAGCTTAGCAAAAACTCTGGTGGAAAGACTTAAAAAACCCTACGTGTGTACGGCCCTTTAGGGACATAAAAAAACTGGTAAACATTAAAATAAGATTACCTGCAAGGCTCTTACTGGTGGGAACTGATTGCTTCATAGGAGCCAACTCTTCTTGCGCATGGAAACCTGTGGATAAAAGAAAAGAGTGAATACAAAAAATTAGAATCAAATTTTTAATCAATGACGTTTAGAATTGAAAGTCGTGTTGATGGTCGCTAGACGTGTTATCGCAAGACATAAAGTCGTCAGGACGTGACGTCGACGAATTTTGGATAAGGGGATATTAACATACTCTAATATATGTGTAGAGTGGGAGGTAATGCCGTCCCTCCTGCCAGGTCATTAAACAATAATGAAGTGCGCAGAAGCTACAACAAACTAGCGAATACAAAAAACTACTTACGGCCATTTATGTGTAAAGTTTTAAAATCAACGAAATGTTCTATTGAAAAATCAAACAGGACAGTGCAATGAGAAGAAAAGGAATGTGAGGAAGTCAAACAAGAATTCACAGATAGAGAAGGAAAATGAAAAGGTGAGACGGTAGCTAAGTGAACTATTTACCTTTCTTATCCATTTTAACATCAAGCATGAGAGGGGTGAGTTGTCCCTCTTTGTTTTTGCCAAGTCCCTCCCCAGGGTTCCAGCCCATTTTCTGCATCATCTTCAGCCCAAAGTGAGACGAGACCGGTGTAGCGGTCTTCAGTTGCTCCTAAAGTGTGGATAAAATTAACAGTCAGCCTTCGAATGACTTCAATAACGCTCAGAGCTGCAAACTAACGAGATTGTATAAAATTCTTTTACCTAAGTTGTCCAGTGATTATTTCTATAAGTTTTGACATATTTCAAACTAAATAAATAGTTATTCTCTCTATCTATACCTATGCAGCTCTGAACATTTCTACTTATGTGAACTGAACATGTGGACTACAATAAGAAATACCTAAAAATTCACAAACATAATTTAGCAAATAGAATATTTCTCAGAGAAACCTGAACAGTAAACGCGGACTACAGTTTGAAATACCTAAAATCACATAATTTAACGTAGCTATACAATATTTTTCAAAAGTTGGAAACTTAATCAGAAGTTCTAAAAGGCGGAGGACATTGAATAGTCTCCGGGAACGTACCTAAAGATTCACATTATTTAGCATATACAATTTTTCTCAAAACTTAATCAGAAGATCTAAAAAGCGGAAAGTCTCCTTTAATGTCCACTTCAACAACTTGCCATAAGAATGTTCAGTTCTTACAATGCAGACCAGCAAACCGTCCTTGTGAGGTGCCTTCCCAACCACTTCAGTGTCTTCAAAAGCTGAAAATTCTGTTTGGATGTTTGCCTTAGTTCAAAGAGAACGAGTGTTTCTGATAACACTCTGTAAAGCCCATTCTGTACTAACAAGCAAGACGCCGCGTTTTTTTCAATGCCCAGTTTACGCCTCTTCAATTAATCACGGTTAATAAACGGAAAGCTACTTTGCAGTCTATACTAGCGTTTCTACCGCCTTCCATTCATTTAACTGTGATTAATTGAAGAGGCGTGCACTTGGAGGTGAAAACGCGGCGTTTTATCTGCTGGTACGGAATGGAACTTAAGAGTCTTATCAGAAACACTCTACTTGATATAACCATTCAATGCTTCAATGACTTATGACTGAAGCTAAGGCAAACATGATGCATTTGAAACAGATTGCACCTTTCAGTCACTAATTGGAAAACATAAAAGTAAGGGCCGTACACACGTAGGTTTTTTTTTAGTCTTTCCACCTGACTTTTTGCTAAGCTCCTCCTACTTTTTCCACAAGAGTATAGGAAAAAACGATAGAAATCGTATAATTATTATTAGTTGGTATCCATGATACCTGCAGGAATCGTGGATACCAACTTATAATAATTATTATACGATTTATATAGTTTTATCTTATATTCTTGAGGAAAAGTAGGAGGAGCTTAGCAAAAAGTCTGGTGGAAAGACTTAAAAACCCTGTACTTGTACGGTCCTTTAGAAAACATGAAAGGCAGAAACTTAAACTCAATTATCATTAAACTTAAACATGACTCGACAGAATTGTTCTGCTATACGCGGAGTAATATCATAAAAGAGTTACGACCATAAATTCCAGCCAGTTTAAAGTTTCTAGGTTTTGAAGAAAGGTCCAATCCATTTCAAACAGTTTCAATCTACTTAACTGTACTAAATACTTATCAGAATTGAAGAAACAATCATAGAAAAATTCTATGTAGAAAAAATTTCTTGAATTTTTCCTTATCGTTGTAGCTACTTTGACAACTTTAATAAAAAGTTTAAATTTAATCTTGTTATACAATATTCCTTTAAGATTAAAGAAAGAAATTATCAGAGAAGTATTTAATTCAGTTACATCGTATTTTAATAAACCTAACGCATTATGATTGATGTTAGCCACACTGTGATTGGTCAGGACCATTCTCATGGAAATGGCCAATCACAGTGCAGGGATACTAGTTTACTCGTCCTGTTAAACCTGTGGAATAAATGAGTCAAATACACACTCTGAAAGTGTGTATACGTACTTCTCATCACACACACGGCATGTGTGATGAGAAGTATGAAAATACACACTAGTAGGTAGGTACTGTCTTAACCCATACATGGAGGGTGGCCTTATTTTGGGACAGCAATCTGTAGATGTGGCACATCAGCAAAGATAAAGTTGAGCAACCGTGTATGGGTTAAGTGTAAGACAGTGTATATGCTGCTCTAAAGTGTGTAGCTACACACTATAGCAGCATATACACCTACTACTGTGTGTATATGTGTAGTATACCAGGTACACACACATAGCCTCAGTTAGAGACCCATTGATTTGCCGGCCGATTGTACGTACAGTCAGCCGACAAATCAGCTTCGCAGTTTTTGGATCTTTTATCACAAGCTACTAAAAAATTAAATTTTAAATACAAAGTTGGATGATGTGGAAGTTCTCACCTTCTTAGCCCAAGCCTGCTGACCGGAACACAACTCCGTGTAGCTGAGGACTTTGACGCCAGTGCTGCCTGTGAACTTACCCGGCTCTTGCTTACTCAGGGCCCAGTTACTCATCTGGAGAGTATTAAATTAAAAGGATAATTAAAAAAGGAGGCATTTAAATTAGGACAGTGTCAATTTTAACATTAAAGAGAAAATAAAGACTACTGAATTGAAAAGTGGTAGAAGGGCGGTAGCTTAGTCATATTCGTTCACATGGCTCCAAACATTTAATTTATCATATTATATTCCTTTATTTTTATGTGTCTAATTCGTCATAGGCTGTTGTAGATAGTTCAATATTGGTATCAGAGTGGCTATAGGTGATTATTGATAATCTTTAGGTTCTGGTGTAGCTAATGGTGGATTACGAAGTATCAGTACTCATATTGTGTATGGCATCAGTACAGCCCTAGTTTGTAGTCATATCTCGTGACATGTTCCACTTACGTTTTGTTGTGCGCTGGATAGTTTACTCTTGGCCTCCGAGTCCATGGGATTCTCCTGTAGTTTTCTCATTGCACTCAGGCGTTCAGAAACCAACTCAGAGAGATCAAAGTTCAGAGTGGACTGAAACACAAAGTAGTGACGTTAGTACATTACATTCAGAGGCGGGCAGCGCTACTTTGAAAGGCAGCGGCGCTGTCGCTATCGTTAGCTACATTTTAAAAACAACAGCGGAGCTGTTTTAAAATAGTCCAATAGAATTATTTGATGCATTTTTAGTGTGATGGACATGACCTTGGTACACTGAAAATGAGTAATTTACTCTCAATGTAGCTAACTAATATTTAGAGGAATTTAAAAGGCAAACTATTAAGTTAAACCAATTTTATCGCAAAAAACACATCTGCATAAAAGCGAAAGTTCATCGAATTAGCCGCTCTATTTTAATATTGAATGGTCACATTGCATAGCATTATATAACCATCAGTTGATCGTACTGTGAATCATTTTTAATGTTCATTGTCTAAATAAAGATAACTGTTTTTTAAATTATTTAAAGAAGGTCTGCTTCTTTTGGCCCTCAGCCTTTAAAAAAAAGAAATGTTTGAATATCAGTTGGTCGCACTGTACGGATTTGTTTCGACAGTTATCTAGATTCTTAAGAAAACTTTAACATTTTTGATAATAAAAGAAGCGGCTGCACTTGTATCGCAAAAAAATTTCTTGCGCTTTTGAGAAAAGTAACGGCGCTGCTGCTGCCGCTACTCAAAAATTGAGTGCCACTTGTACTGTGCGGCCCTCTAACATAATGATTTGATTTAATTTCAAGAAGGTTAGTATCTAAATATTGGTCTATCGAAAAAAAAATAGGCCTACAGCATGTCCTGGGCATTAAATGCATCAGAGGTTAGCTACATTTAAAGGGTTAGAAGTTTGATAAAATCAGCTACTGTGTCAAATACATCAGACATGTGATCTCACCTCATCAACTACAGGGAAGACTTTCTCTGACTCCACTGCACCAGAGTCATAAGGTACTAGTGCCTTACTCTGCTGTTGCCTCTTATCTGACTGTTCCACAGGCACCCACCCGTCATCACCTACTGATAGAGAAACAATTAATAGACTGATTATAATATTAGGATTATGTGATAGCTACCTTATGGACGGTATTATGATTGTTTTTTGTGATTTTAATCACATAAAACACATTAAGTACCTAGGGTAAAATCAGAGTTAATGGACTTTCCACAATTTCGGACACATGAAAAAAATATCATCTAACTTTTATTTTAATTGGTAGCTAATTAATAAATTGGTACCAATTAATTAGATAAAGTTAAATTAATAGGTACCAATTAAATATATTTGTATTATTATTTAACTTCTATTTCAATTGGTGGGTAGCTATCTTGGATACTCCTTAAAATAAGTTACATTTCTTCTTGCATGTTCGAGAACGTGAAGCCATCCATTAGATCGGATATTTTTTCTGTTTAAACTTTGTAGTATAGGAATTTTTATTTAGAAAAATGCGTTTATATTAGTATTTGTAGACTCACCGCCATGTATAAGAGTATGTCAGTTAAAGCCAATTGGCTTAGATTTGAAATGGTCAAATCTCATAGATGTCTAATTGGCTTTAAATTTTGAATTAATACCTATGTTCCCATGTTAATTTTGGCTTGAAATCTTCAAAAAATGAGCCAAATTGGCTTGGCTCAGATTTTTTGTGAAATTTTTGGCTCAAAAATTGGCTTACAATTTTCCAGCCTCTGAAACATGGACTCACCAGAGTCTTTATCCCTGTGATGAGAGCCACTGGAGACTGGGAACTGCTCCCTCAGCTTGCAGTTCTCCACCAATCTCTCCGCGTTAGTTTTGGTGGGTAGCATTGGCGCGTTCTAGGAAGAGGTATTTTATATTGAAAATCTGTTAATAATGAAATAACGGATTCTCTATAGTATTTATATTAGTGTCTATTATGTTATAGCTACCATACATTGTTTAAAATCATTTTCGAATTAATATATTTTTCAGTATAGATTAATATATTTAGAAGTTGAAATACATATGAAAATTTAATAAAACCATGAAAATTAGAATACCTTATCAATATATTCGAGTCCGTATCATAGTTACATTCTCAATTTTTTCCTATCTAATTAATGAAAGTGGAACACGAAATATGTATATTATTCACAACGGTCTTTATTATAGAGATATTATCTACTAGTGTACTTTCCTGTTAAAAGTAACGGGTCATCATCAATACCAATTTATTACCCGTTATTAGGTTACTTTTAATGAATTCAATTAGAATTTGATTTTCTGCATAGTCTAATTTATTTTATAGATAAAATACATTTAAAAATGGAATAAAAACAGGGGAATTTAAATATCAAGTCAATATATTCCCGTGCGTATCATAGTTACATTCTTCATGTTTAATACCCGTAGTGTAAAAGCGGACACAAAATAAATAAATGAACACACGACGGAAATTATTAGTATAGATTATTGTTTATTGGATTCTGTTCACATTAAAACACAGAAAAGTAATACAATTTAAAAATACAAACAGTCAGATTCTTTAAAAGCGGAACTCATGATTTCTTGCAAATGGAAACAATATTCTTGATATAGATTCCATTTGCAAGAAAAAAAATGCATTTCAATATTTATTGATTGTTAATGATAATACCAATTCTAAATGGTATTCACTAATATTCAGTAATGGTAACTTATATTCTTGATCGAATATCTGTCACTTGGAGATAGAAAAGATATTTAAATTTGTCAAGATTACTCTGAAGGAATTAATAGGCACGGAAAATGTCTCAAAATGCAGCTGCAAAAATTTTTTAAAATGACATCAATCAACTATTATGGCACAATTGTTTACTCCAGTTCACTTTTTATATGCACATTTGATCATTTGTGCACAATTATATTTATGGTAAATTACGAATTATCAGTCAGTTTCATATCTTCGGTCATATAACAAATAACAATATTACAATTAAATTCTATTAATTAATTGTATTAATAAATAACAATTGTA
The DNA here is from genome assembly GCA_947561585.1 of Caprella mutica. Taxonomy (NCBI): domain Eukaryota; kingdom Metazoa; phylum Arthropoda; class Malacostraca; order Amphipoda; family Caprellidae; genus Caprella; species Caprella mutica. The sequence continues at coordinate 222,226 of CANNZV010000063.1, read as the reverse complement.
ATATCGTTTTTTGTTATATGACCGAAAATATGAAACTGACTGATAATTCGTAATTTACCCTATGAGAACATATGTTTTAATGTAGAAATTTATTTTCATGTCCGCATTTATTTTTACGAGTTTATTTTTTATAGCTACGCATACGTACATACACATTGTACAATATGGAAGTTGACTTTAAGCCTCACCCTAATATTCATCATGATGGGTTTGTCTTTAGAAATGAACGGATGTCTTCCCGTGTAGTTAAAGGCCGCCTCATCTCTCATCTGAAGAGAGTCGCTTGTTTGCCTCCCATTCTCATCAACGAGAACGTCTTCACAGTCGCTGAAGTCTTCAGTTTGCGCCAATTGCTTGCAGAAATCTGCAATGAAGAATTAGAAAATAATAATTTAATAATAACATTTTCACAGAGAAATTTTTCAATATGATAAAACTAATTTATTATGATATTAAATTAGTACTTTTAATTACGACGAAATTTAAATTACATGATTTTTATCCTATTTCTGAAGACTCAAATGTGAATCGGAATTGCATGTCTTTAATACTAATTTCTGAAGGTAAAAAAGGATCCAAATTCTCCCAGATTTACAATTCATTATGAAAAGAAATGTCTGTCCTTCTACTTTTTCTACAAGAATATAAGAAAAAAAAACGATAAAATTATTAGGAGGAGCTTAGCAAAAAGTCTAGTGGAAAGACTTAAAAACCCTACGTGTGTACGCTCCTTAACAATGCCACTTGCAACTTACTAGTCAAGTCCTGCACACTCTTGCCATGCACAGCTTTCAGAGGGACACTTTGGCCGTTAGAAACCATCTGCACGGCGTTACGTCTCGCAATGTCAAACAGTCGCTTGCGTGTCATCTGGTAGTGCGAGAGTGAATGTTAGAATTAAAATGGCAAGTTTGGACATGCTTCATTACCTGGGACTTCAACTCACCTTATCTTTGAGTGCTTTGACACAGTCCACACTACTCTCTTGGTGAGCTCTCTTCCTACTGAATGGAGAGAAAAAGAAAGATATTAGTACTTCATTTAGCCACTCATGTTTCAAAGTGTGGCAGGAAAGTCTCTAGAGTTGGTGAGATCATGTGAACACTATGAAGGAAATTACCTTTCGGACCTGATGGTCACTAATTCAATTTTTTTTGGTATTAGAATCAAGATATCAACAATATAAATTTTAGTGATAGCTACCAATTTTTTTCAAATTTCAATTGTTGGGTTCTTGTTTTAACTTTTCAATGGAAAAACCATTGTTGTTATTTTAAATATAAAAAAATTGTTAGATCAAAAGAGGTAATGGGACATTTGTCCATCTTGTTGAGCAAGTATTATTTTTAAAACTAATAATAGGAGAGTACAGATTGATGAAAACCTATTTAATAGCTATATGTTGAATTAACTACAAGTAATGTTGTAGTGAACTGAAGACATTATTTCGTATCAAGAATTATACAAAGGGAGATCAATATTGAAATAGTTGCTAAATTATGAAACTTAACAGAAAAATATATTCGTGCCTTACCTCGCACTAAACTCATCACCATCTTTTGTGTCATAGGACTCGCTTCTATCCCTCTTTCTACGACTCCTCTCTTTTGATCCACGACTCCTGTCTTTTGATTTCCGACTCCTGTCTCTAGATCTAGGACTCCTATCCCTGGATTTGCGACTCCTGTCTCTAGATCTGCGACTCCTATCTTTGGACTTGTTCTTGTGACTCTTGTCTCCTGACCTACGAATTCTGTCTTCAGATGGGCTTCTGTGACTCCTCTTCCTTTTATCTTTTTTAGAATCTGACTTGTGCCTGGAAAAACACAAAGCAATTCAGAAACATGAATAATAATAATATAAACATGAAGAATAGTAATATAAACATGAAGAATAATAGAATAATAATATATATACATTATTATTTTAATTTTGATTGGTATTCATGATACCTGCAGGTATCTTGAATACCAATTGAAATTAAAATATAAATTATGTTGTTTTTTTGACCGAAGATGTGGAACTGAGCGATATTACATAACTCATCCTATCAAACGAGAAATAAATAGCTATTTGTCGTTTCTCACCTTTTGTGCTTTCTCTTTCTGTACTCATCATCTCTTTCGTCACACGTGTCTGCCTCACTGTCACAACTTTTCTCTTCGTCCTTGTGTCTGTTCTTTTTGCTCTTCTTGTCTTTTTTAGACTTTTTGGTACATTTATCCTCAGTCTTCAGATCAATTAATTCAACCACTTCTTCAACTTCCTTTACAGTATCTGGAATTTCTATATAATGATATACATTAAATAGAATAAATGTGTTAAAATCTTTAGTTGTAAATTAATTAAGTTGAACATCAAATATCTAAAAATTCTACAAACGTACCTTCTTTTTTTACGGAGATTTCTTCTTCACAGTCAGTTTTTTTGTTCATTTCTGCTGCCGCAACACTCAGAGTGATGCTGTCCTTTAAACTTGCGAACTTTATTCCTTTGCTCTTCGTGTTTTTCTCACCTATAAAATGGAATAGAAAAAAAGTAATTAAATGATAATAATCAAATTCTTAAAAAGAGACCATAATTGTATCAGATGATTTCATACCAGAGAAAGGTAGTCCATTACTAGGTACTAGTTTTTCTTCATTTCTTATCGCATTGTCATCACCAAGAGGTTTATTTTCTTTAACTTCCAATTCTTTTTTTATCTCCTCATTACCATCTGTATTGGGAAGTGGTATGTTTCCTAAGGATATAGGATTTGTATCAGGAGGAGTGTTTTCATTTTCAGATTTCTGTTCATTTAATTTGACGTCATCTTTGTTATTTTCAGAAGCGGTGGGCAAAGGGATACTCAATAACATTTGATTGACAGCATCAACAGTTTTCTCAGGCTGTACTAAAGCTTTCTTAGCTTCAGCAAGTTTTCTGGCCTTCCAGACGTCCAAAGGATCTACTTTCTTCTCATGCTTTGGAGGCGGAGATTTAGATTTTTTCTTGTAAGAGATTCTTTCTTGGGAAATAGAGCGCGAGTCTAGTCTCTTGCTGCGAGATCGTCTATTTTTGTGCGAGTCTTTTTCCCTTGATTTTGATTTATCATTTCTGTCCTTTGACTTTGATTTCTGACTTTCATGTTCACAAGATTCATCCTCATATTTACTCTGATGTTTTTTATCATTTGATTTTGAGTGCGTCTTTTCTAGAGATTCAGATTTCTTCCTTTTACTCAAACTGTCTTCACTTGTTGAACTGCATCGCTTTTTCTCTCCGTCTGCAGGCTGATGTGTTTTTGTTACATTGTCAACTATAAAATTCTGACTTCTCTCCTCAGTTCCATTTTCTTTGGATGTATCATCAGCAGAATCTTTGGCTTCAGAGCTGAACAACCTCAGCAGATTGCTGTCTTTATCCTTCTCATTGCACTTCACTGGAGCATTGCCTAGTGATGATAATAAATCACGGATTATGTCATCACTCGTCTTGGAACTGTCTGAAGTCATTAGATAAAATATTTGATCTACCTGGAATATAATATGGTTAGGAGTCTTCTTTAAAACACCTTTAATCTTACTAGTTAACAGTTATAAAAAATTAGAATTTTAATAAAGATATTATTGTATTTATTCCCATTTAACATTAATTTTGGAAAACATGTGTATTAATTCTTTTATTAACAATAACTGTACTATGAACAGAATTAGAGATCTTTATGAACACTTTACCAGTTTCTGTAATTCTGTAGACAGGCAACAGTGAGAACTAATCTTAACCTGGCCACTGAATGGCCATTGGTTACCTGGGTCCCAGTCTGCAAGGAGTGTCAAATCTGCATCCAATGATCTAAGATTATAGTTTGAGGATAATATCATAATCAGTCTCCAAAAAATTTCAAATCTGTCTCCAAAATGATCAAAATTCTCCTAAATGTCCCGCATAATTGGTTCTAACATCAAGATGAATTGCTCGAAAATAATTGCTGGGTATCATGTGGATGTGGTCACCCAGTCTGCAAAGCATGTCCATGTTGCCGAAGATCTTTGGAGACACATTTTGAGGGAAATATCTTTGTAACCAGTCTGCAGAAACTGGTAAAGTGTTCGTAGAGATCTATTATTCTGTTCATAGTAAAATAAATGTAAATATAAGAATTAATTCAGAAGTGTTTGTAGCAAAATTAATGGGAGCAAGTAAAGATAACGGACCAGAAACTGACCAAGTAAAGTTAACAGACCAGAAATTAAGCTGGTAAAGATAATGAACCAGAAATTAAGCTGGTAAAGATAACGGACCAGAAATTAAGCTGGTAAAGATAACGGACCAGAAATTAAGCTGGTAAAGATAACGAACCAGAAATTAAGCTGGTAAAGATAACGAACCAGAAATTAAGCTGGTAAAGATAACAGACCAGAAATGAAGCTGGTAAAGATAACAGACCAGAAATGAAGCTGGTAAAGATAACGGACCAGAAATTAAGCTGGTAAAGATAATGAACCAGAAATTAAGCTAGTAAAGATAACGGACCAGAAATTAAGCTGGTAAAGATAACGGACCAGAAATTAAGCTGGTAAAGATAACGAACCAGAAATTAAGCTGGTAAAGATAATGTTCCAGAAATGAAGCTGGTAAAGATAACGGACCAGAAATTAAGCTGGTAAAGATAACGGACCAGAAATTAAGCTGGTAAAGATAACGAACCAGAAATTAAGCTGGTAAAGATAACAGACCAGAAATGAAGCTAGTAAAGATAACGGACCAGAAATTAAGCTGGTAAAGATAACGAACCAGAAATTAAGCTGGTAAAGATAACGAACCAGAAATTAAGCTGGTAAAGATAACAGACCAGAAATGAAGCTAGTAAAGATAACGGACCAGAAATTAAGCTGGTAAAGATAATGAACCAGAAATTAAGCTGGTAAAGATAACGGACCAGAAATGAAGCTGGTAAAGATAACGGACCAGAATACTACATCTTCTAGTCTTAAAAAATATTTGCTTAAGTATTTTTTACTAGCTATTTCATAAAAATTTAACCTTATAAATTATAATATCAATGATTATACATTAATTTTGCATATTTTATTAATTAAAAGAATTGATAAAAAATGTGATCCATTTTGAAAAATGAAAAAAATTCTGTTCAAGTCCTTTAATGCCATTGCCAGACTCAGACTGCACGAACTGGTAAAGTGTTCTCTAAGAAATCCTCTATTTTGGATTCTGTTCTCAGTAAAAATGTAAAATACATGTAAATATAGGAGAAAATTAAGGATTGTTTGCACAGAAAATGTTAAAAATGTCCCATGTTCTGCAGACTGGCAGTTCAATGTGGTATCTATCACTATCAGTCTACCATTCTGGAAAATAACTTAGGCTAACAGATGAATTTTAGAGGCTAAATGCTGCGGATTATGCAGATCCTTATTAATTTATTACTGTATTTTAAGGTTTGCTAAACTCCAACAGAGTAATTAATCCATCAGAAAAGACCACTTTTTCCAGAGTGGCTATCAGACTATCAGGACTGCAGGAACAGGTAAACTGCCATTCTGCAGAAACTGGTAAAGTGTCCGTAATCGTAGATACCTCTTATTCTGTTCGTAGCAAAATTAATATAAATATAGGGGCAGAAAATGTTAATAAAGTTAAATGACACATATTCTGCAGACTGGAGTCCAAGTAAAATAGTATGTCTCATAAACTCGCCATTTGTCTCTCCAAAATTCAACAAATTCTCTCCAAAATGTCAAATGATCAAATTTTCATAAATTCTCTCCAAAATAACATTGTAGCATAGGAGAAAAATAGATAAAACTCGCCATTTGCAATTGAAGGGCTCAAAATAACTGTCACAAACTCGCCATTAAAATGGCGAGTTTGGACATGCTTTATTACTTGGACTGGAGTCTGGGTGGATTATACAGTTCCCATTAATTTTTTACTGTATTTTAAAATTTAAGGTTTGCTAAACTCCAACAGAGTGATTAATCCATCAGAAAATACCACTTTCTTCAGAGTCACAGAGTGGTTTCTGGTCAGCACTCACTGCCACTCACTCTCAGGCTCCCAGTCTGTATTTTGTGGTAAATTCCACCGACATGTCGGTGGAATTATTTCCCCTTTGGAAATGATATTCTGGCAAAGTCGGTTGATTTTTAGCTATTTATTCCTATGTTACCATTAATTTTTGGTGGATAAATTGGGAAAATGTTGGTGGATCAGCCAAATTAATGGAAATTTATGGTGGATTTTTTAAGCTTTTTGAAAAAGTCAGTGGGATTCTGTGCACTAAATACAGACTGGCTCTCAGCTGAGACTCAGCAGAGACTAAGAGTGGTCTGAGTCCAGTCTGTATTTCATGGGAAATTCCACCGACATGTCAGTGGAATTTTTTCACCCTTGAGAATAATATTCTAGCAAAGTCAGTGGAATTTTGGCTATTTATTCCTATTTTACCATTAATTTTTGGTGGAAAAATTGAGGAAATGTTGGTGGATCAGCCAAATTATTGAAATATTATGGTGGATTTTTTCAGCTTTTTGAAAAAGTCAGTGGGTTTCTGCCAGTCTGTATTTCGTGGTAAATTCCACCGACATGTCGGTGGAATTTTTCTCCAATGAAAATATTATTCTGGTAAAGTCGGTGGGTTTTTAGCTATTTATTCCTATGTTACCATTAATTTTCAGTGGAAAAATGGGTAAAATGTTGGTGGATCAGCCAAATTACTGGAAATTTATGGTGGATTTTTTCAGCTTTTTCAAAAAGTCAGTGGAATTTTGGGCACCAAATACAGACTGGGGTTTCTGTGCACCAAATACAGACTGGGTCTGAGTGGATAAAAATGGTATCTTCAAGAATTAAGATTTGTAAATATTCATAAAATGTATAATCGTAGATCACAATTTGTATTGTACTTCAGTTGACAATCACTACCTAACCTACTGAGCTACTACTTTAGCTTTTAAGTTTTAACCATAACATGTAATTTGTTAAGTTTGTAACATTAACACTTTCAACATAAGTTTAGTTAGTTCAGTCTTCAGGTGGCTCATCAGGAATAACTAAAAACCATATATGATTCTAAGGGACTCTTCCTTGAGGATTGCAAGTAAGAAGAAATTTTGTTCATAGAGAAGAATGCACTAAAATATAAAGAAGAAACAGTGAAGAAGATGGAAAAAGTTTTTTTGCATGAAACACAATTTACTAAAAGGTGGAACGTTGGAAGGCGTGGATCAGAAAATGTAACTGCTCTGATGACTGAAGGTGCGACCCACACATTTTTTAAAGTTGGTTCTTCAATAATAATCACTCAAGCTCACACTACTGTGGGAACTTACCCAACATACAATGAGTGGTACATCTCATTATACAATGAGATATACCACGCTTACAAATTTCTGTTTCTAAAGTGCTTTGTCCCTGATAACATATTGCACTATCGGGCCAACGTCGGTAAACGTTGGCAAAGTAAATGCACGATCGGGCATTGACATGCCAATGCTATTGCACAGTGGGCCAATGCAATGAAAACGACACTGGGCCAACGGTTGCCAAACAGCACAAGCCAAATGAAGGAAAACATTGGTTTACCAATCCAGTGATTCTTTGATGTACCAGTATATTTATCATACTGGTCTACCGGTTCTATTTGGCAGTTATCGCCAGACATTCAAAGAAAATAGATGCCTAACTTTAATCACACCAAATGCCCAATTTAATATCCTCAATAGAGTATATCTTTGAAATTGTAGCCGTTTCTGGCAATTTAGTATAAATATAGGCCTGTCATCCCTTCAATTATTAATTTAACACTTTATTTATTTTATTCATAAAAATGAGCTTTGACGCTAGTTAATTCATATCTTTAGTATGAAAAGTTATTTTTCCGTCTGAAATAGTTATTCACATTGAAATTATACTTTCTATTTAATTTTAAATAGAAATATTATTATTTGGTTAAAATAGCGTATGTAAAATTATCTATTTTAGTTTTAATTGGCAACAGTTAGGTAATTTTTTCCTGACTTTGATCTGTAAAAAGTATTTATAGGACAGTTACTACATTGCTAAAACTTTAAAGTAACTGTTGTCTTCACGTGTTAATTCTGTATAGCGATTTATAATTAATACACCTGTTATATGTAAATAGTACTGACCGTAGACATGCATGGCATCGGCACCGTTAATTAAGTATTGCCGGTACCAATAAGTCGCTTATACGTGGTTATACTGTTCAGGGCCAGTGGACATCCGTGAAGTGGACCAACGTCAGGCATTTTCTTGACCAATAAACCGAGACCGGCATACCAGCGTTGGCCCAGAGTTTCGTTCTGAATTGGGCCAATATTGTAATGTTTACTGGGAAGTTAGGTGCAAACAATCTCTACCAACTTTAATCACACCAATTATAGCCAATTTAATATAGTTAATTAAGTAAATCTTTGAAATTGTAGCCGTTTCTGGCAATTTAGTATAAATAGGCCTGTTATCCCTTCAATTATTGATTTAACACTTTATTTATATTATTCATAAAATTGAGCTTGCCCGCTAGTTAATTCATATATTTAGTATGAAAAGTTATTTTTCTGCGTGAAATAATTATTCACATTGAAAATTATACTTTCTATTCAATTTTAAATAAAGATATTATTATTTGGTTAAAAATATAGAAAGTAATATTTTGCCAACGTTGGCCCAACATTGTAATGTTTACTGGGGTGCTGCCATCTGGCTTTCAAAGTGGAAAACAGAATTGAAATAAAGTAAGAATAATATAGATAATTTGTGTACGTAACTTCATAACAGCAACACTATATAACCATATTTAGGTCAATTGAAGAACGTAGCCTACGTAAAATTATATAAAAACTATTCATTATATGATATCAATATTGACACTAGAAAAACTGTCAGGTAGCAAAATTTGTGGCCGGAAATTTCGGTATCGCAATTATAAATGGCCTCTCAATATTAATGGCCGTTATGTAGAGTGTTCTACTCGCTAGTTTGTTGTACTGCACACTTCATGATTGTTAAATGACGTAACAGAAACAAGTCAGACCGAAGTTTCCACTCAAATCTCCTGTTTAATATATATTTCAAAACATGTCAAAATTACATATGTTACCTATCATTCTAGAACGGTTAACTAATGATATTATCCGATTTTAATAAATACACTACACATTTTAGTATTCATACTTTCAACTTTTTTTATTACTGTTCTTTATATTAAAATCATTATAAAACAAGACCGAGTTTCCCGAAACAAAATTATCTGAGGTCGAATTTTCCTAGAACCGACAAAGGTAGGCTAATGTTCTGACTACTAGGAGGTTTTTCCAGTAAGTACAGTTGTAAAAATACATTGCTATCTATAATACGCGGTTTGTCTACTACGAGTGTTAGCTGTAGACGTTTTTTTTTTCAACCTAAACACACGTCCGAATTAAATGATGTGATGGATGCAGAAAAGCTACTTCGAATATTTATCTTGACGAATTAAAATACTATTTTTAAGCTAAATCTGAGATTTTTCTCCTTGTTTTAGGTAAAACATAAGGCAGAGTCTATCTCTGCTAAAAATATTGATGTTAGAAATTACAGAAAATTTGAGATTTAATTATAAAAATTCTATATTTATTATACTGAAAATAAAAATAAATAATATTATTTCTAAATGAGTTTCCCTCAAAAATAGTAGTAGTCACATAACTCACAATTATATTATTGATAAACAAATAGAGCTTCGAAATGTTAAAGTCACTGCTTCACTTTTAGAGAAAACGGAGTTGGTCTACTAGACCATGCCAACATGGAACGTAACTCTGGTCTATTATAAAACACTGTTCTAAAATAAACTGATTGATTAATAATATAAATAATCACATTTTCATCACAATTTATGATAATTATTCATAATTATAAATATCATAATATAGCCAAGCAATTCTACCCAAGATATAATACTACAATAAGATATACTCTTCTCGACAATTTCTATTTTAAAAGTGTGTTGTGTCGCCATCTGGTTTCAATAGCGGGAAATAAAATTGAAATATAGTAGGACAATCGAAGTGTGTGTGTGTGTGCGTGACGTCATAACAGCAACACTATATAATCATATTTAAAACAATTGAAGAAAGTAAATAGGTAAAAAGCTATTTAGTAAATGGTAGACGAGAACCGGGTGAGTTCGTACAGCGGGTGAATCCGTACAGGGCCATAACTCAACTCCTGTTATGTTCTAACCCGTTGAAATTTGAATTATTCTATACATTATAAAAGAAATAAGTTTGAAACGAGTTGCAGCCCCGTGAGTGTGTGGTAAGTTCCTTCGGTGAGAGGTCACATATTTTTAGCACTAAACTGTTATTATCTCACTACTTGAGCTAAGCCATAGCAATTACAATATACTATCTAGAAACTTTATATGGAATACTAGTATTCACTAGGATATTCTCTACGTATGTAAACGTTAACATTTAGTTAAAACTCATTAATATCTGATGTATTCAATTTTGAAAATAAAATAGTGGTGTGGGGTGTCATCGTACAAATACGTACGGGCACATCCTCCTCTGTACCGTCTCACCACACTATGTGCAATTTCACCTCTGTATATATTTTTCATATATGCCTCGAGTATATACACGTAAAAGTATAAAACAGTATTCTTCCTGTGATGTAGAAAAGGCATATAGCGTCTGGAAAAATTGACCAGCAGAACGTGAAGCTGCTAAATTGTATAAAGTTCCTCCGATGCTACAGAGAGATCCAGAAATGGTTCATAATTTGATAAGCATAAATTAGAAAATAAAGCTTTTACCAGCGACATAATAAAGGATGGCGCTTTTCCTGAATATGCTGAGAATAGTTCAAATCAATATCAGTGCAACCAAGTAGAAAATGCGCCATCCACAAAGCCTGATCCTACTTCACCATCCACCGAGCCTGCTCCTGCTTCACCATCCTAAGATCCTTCTCCTACTTCACCATCAATCGAGCCTGATCCTACTTCACCATCCACCGAGCCTACTCCTGCTTCACCATCTACCGAGCCTGCTCCTACTTCACCATCCACAGATCCTTCTCCTACTTCACTATCAATCGAGCCTGATCTTACTTCACCATCCACCGAGCCTGCTTTTACTTCACCATCAACCGAGCCTGCTTTTACTTCACCATCAACCGAGCCTGCTTTTACTTCACCATCAACCGAGCCTGCTCCTATTTCACCCGCAACCGAGGCTTCTCCTATTTCACCATCCACCCAGCCACACCAGGCCCCTCTAGATCAAATGTTTCACTTTTAGGAACATCTTTTGAAAACAATTGGCCATTCGAAAAGGCTCCTCCTAGAAAGTGCAACAACTGAGACATATAACTATTAAGCGCATGATAACAATTGATACCCTAGAAAAAGAGTTACTGAAAGAGAAACAAATTTCAACAAAGAAATACTCAAATAGGCTTACGATGGAAATTGAAGCTCTATAATCTAGTTCGGAAGACATCGGTGATGAAGCCTCTTGTGATTTTTTGTTATCTCAGAAGAGTTTTAGTCAATTGTAAGGATACAGCGTTCAAAGTTTCCATAATATTTTCCATACAATATACGAAATTCTCCCTGAATTTTCCTTTTTTCCCTCTTTTTTAGTACTGTACGGAGTGATACTCTGCTTGTACGAACTCACCCGCACTTCCGGGTGAGTTCGTACACACGAATATATCTCATTAAAATCGATATTAAGAGAGAACCATAAGGTTTAAACTGATTTAGTTTGTAGTTATAAGTAGTTGAATACCTATAAATTCGATTGTGAATTAGAACGAACTTGTATCCCGAATAGTTCAGATTCTTTAAGCCTTGAAAGGGAAAATGTACGAACTCACCCGGTTCTCCCCTTTCAATTATTAAATAAATATATATTTAATAAATTATTTACCCTGCTATAACCCTAATTTTCTCTTTAAATTTGCTCCCTTGTTACGTCACGTCACAAATCACTCAATTAAAATTGTCTCTACCTGTCAATATTATAATTTACTATTTTTATAATAGTAGATATTAAAGAGTTAAGGCCTTGTTACACGGTGCGAGTAGGTAAACGTGCGAGTGGGCCTAACCAGTTACTGTAGTACAGCTACTCGCACAGTGTGACCGCATCAGTCGAGTAACTGTCATGAAAATTCAATGCTATGAACATTGAGCTACTGGCATGCGAGTAGGGGAGGGTGGTCATCAATGGGACAAAAAACACAGAAAGATTGATATTTCATTTACTATGGGCATAATATGAAAAATAAAAAATCCATGTGTAATATAGATATTCCTTTATAAAATGAAATCAACTCGAATGCTATCACATATTCTGTTGACTAGAAAAAAATTAAATAAAAAACAAAAAAAATTGTCCCATTGTTTAACAGCGCTGGTGAACAATGGGACATGCCCTGGTGATCGATGGTACAGTTTATTAAACTTGTATATTGTTGAGGTTTTGGTAAAATTTCAAGTTCGAATTATCTCTTTATGTTGTCCCACACTTATTTAGTTCATATAATATCAGTTTAATGTCCTCTAACTTCACCGAAGCCATGTCAGGAACATTTGGAAAATTAAGCTCATTGCACTTGAATTTTCGCCTAACATCAATATTTCGTATTTATCTTTTTCATGCTTTTGGCCAACAGAATACGTTTTAGCAGTCGCCTCAAATTCTACTGTGCATATATCTTCATTTTCAACATTTTCGGTGGAGATTTGAGTTCTTCAGACGAATGGATCAGTTAGATTAAGACTTATATACCAGACCAAGAACAATAGTTCACAGGCCATCTACGTCATATGCTTTATGAAGTGATTTCAATGGCCTTATCCTTAGTGGCACCAGCAAAAAGTTCTTCTTTCTCTGGTGTATCCGTTGCAATCATGCTGCGTCTTTTTCTTTCATTAGTGAAATTTGTTCTCTATGCAGTGCTTTGTGATGACCTCAGATTGCTAAAGCCCTTGAACATGATCGAAAGTCCCGCTTCAGCTGGAAGCTCTGTTTCTACAAGAAGCCCTGAAGCTACAGTTCACGTTATTGTATCAAAAAAATAGATATATTGATTCATATGGAGTAACTAGACAGTTTGGTTGACAATAAGGCACTGTCCCATTGTTAACCAAATTTTCTGTCCCAATGATCACCATGACGCCATTTTGAAAACATATGGGTATAGCGGCTCAACTACAAAAGTATAAAGGCAATCCTTTCAAATGATCATATTTTAGATATTACTTAATATCATGTAAAAATGCCGTAAGCATTGTATGTTAAATTTACAGATTTATAACAATTGAAACAAAGTACGAAATATTTAGTTTTATCACCCCTAAAACACGTTTTCGCTTTTACACAGGGCTGACTGCACCCCAACCGCTGAATGCAATGCGAGTGAATGCACTGAAGTATGCCTAATTTACCACTAAGATTTTGTTAAAAATTACCCTCAAATAAAAAAGTTATTCAGCATGTCCCATTGTTCCCGGTGTCCCATTGATGACCACCCTCCCCTACAGTGGGACAGCTACTGTCCACTGTCACGACAGTAACTCGCAACGTGAAACAAGACCTTTAGATTATAAATTTATGAATAAATTATAAATTTATTAATAAATTATAAATTTACAAAAAAATGTAAATAAATTACAAATAAAAAATTTTTATTTTCAAAGTTTGAAATTTTAATTTTCCTTATCATTTTTGTCATTGCTGAGCAAAGAACACAATGCAAGTGTAGGTTCAGTATGTAACTCATATATTCAAGCCATCAGCTCGCACTTGTGTGACCGGGCGAGGCAAGTCGAGCTGCTGGCATGCGAGTACAGTGAGACAGCTGCTGTCCACTGTCACGACAGTATTTTGCACCGTGTAACAAGGCCTTTTAAAGCTTTGTGAGCTGTTGTCACAAATCGAGTGATTTGTGACCGTGACGTCGAAAAGGCAACACACACAAATAAAAAATTAAGGTTAAGCAGTGTGAATAAGATGAATGGATGCATCACTGTTTCTTATAATGGAAATAAATAAACAGTTTTGATAATGTTACGTCTTTCAATTGTCTGAAATATGATTTTAGAGTGCTGTTGTTATGACGTCACGCAAACAACATACCTCGATTGTCCTTACTTTATTTCATTTTTAGTTCCCGCTCTTGAAACCAGAAATTGGCGAGAGCAGTGTATCATATTGCAGTATAATATAATTAGCTGTACTGCGTAGTAAAACCAACGCTACTTCTATAAAGTTAAGCCTACAAACTAGGCCTAAACGATCTTATTGTTTTCGAAACATTCGGCCGGTTGTCGTACCTCTTCCAATCATTTTTCTCATCGTTTGTCGCGGTAACAAGTTTCTCTCCGACCTGAAAATACTCAGCATTACAGAACCAAGTGTTTTCTAGTGTGACTAAATTGAGAGCAAGACAACATCACAATGGCTGAAAGTAACAAGGTGAGTTGATTAGCTTTATTACTCGATATCTAATTTTATTATTTGATATTCTAGTACTCTTCAGATCTTTCAGTTAAATATTTGTAAATGCTATTGTTTGTACCCGGACATGTGGAGTGCTAATCTCTCTGTAGACTACACTACCTAGTTTACAAAGAGAGAGATGAAGAAAGGTGATATCAGGATACAGTAACATAGGGTATGGTAATCAGCTGATGGAATCTATAGTTTGACGTGACCACCGGGTGACTGGAAATGGCGACCCTGACCACACTTTGAAACATGGAAAGACCTACTTAGACTTAGTCACTTCTAAAAAAAATTTCTTATCAATTACTAACTAGGCATCGGTTGGTTAAATTGTATTTCCATTATTTTTTTCCATAATTGTTATTCATAGGAACTACAATTTAGAAGTTAACTAGCACTACAGTAGTTTAGGCTCCTAGGTAACATATTTTCTAGACCCTATTTTTTATAGATAAGTTAAAGAAATGAACAGTAAAAATACACCTGAATTATATCTATATTTTCAACTTTAATGTTCAATCGCCATTTTCGCTTTTCTTTTTCACGAAACCCTTATAAAATGACTTCAAACTTCTCGATATTAACATGCAAATACGAGGAATTATGAGCCGCTCGGTCACAAACAAGGAATATGTTGTTGTAGTGACGTCATATTTTTGTGTCGTCTACTAAGTACTATACCCATTTATGTTTTTGTACCCTGGGTGATATATAGGGTACTAGGACAGAGTATCGAAAGACAAAGTATCGAAAATTCGATAGAATTTATAATAATGGAGAATTGATCGAATGAAAAATTGATCAAATGGAGAAATCCTTCTTTAAAAATAATATACATTACATTATTTATACATAACTTGAGGTATGAATTTTGTTCATTGACCGACAGTTGGGCCCAAGTCAATTGCATTGGTCCCGACAATTGGACTCGCTGAAAATTTAGCCGAAGACATTTGGGCCCGCAGCAATTGGGCCCCAATACAATTAAGCCTAGTACAAATGATCCCCAAGAAATGTGAACCCAGCTAGGGCCACTATTGATCACATTAATAAAATGGTTACAGCAGACACTATAGAGAAGCTCTACTCTGTTATTACAGTAGCAAATGAAGTTGATACCATAAACTCTGATAAAAGTAGACACGGACAGTTCGGTTACAACCCGGAGAATTAAGATTTGCCTTTCAATAAAAGAATACTGCATACATAATATTTAACTTATACCTAATGCTTCATTAAGGTTTATTTCGTCGATATTGAAGCCATTCAGAAGAAATAGACAAAATCGTCTTTTAAAACCATGTGTGTGGAGTTTCTTCAACCGTGTCATGGAAGATCTGCCTCGTACCACTAACGTAATTGAAGGGTGGTACAGATCGAGCGATAGACAACACTTCTCAATATCGTCACCCAACTATTTTTAATTCAGAGAAAGATTAGAGAGCAGAATTACGTTTAAAATAAATTTAAAAGTACAAATACCGAAAATCAAGATTGCACAAAAAAGTGAAGAATGTTGAAACAGTTTTTTTATGTGCTCAATTATAATGGGCCCAACAATTATTGTCTCGGGGCCCAATTGTCCAGGGCCCAATTGTTTCGGGCTCAATTATAGGTGGGCTCATTTTATCTTTATTGAACCAGGCTAGGTTGGCACGGCCTCAACTTTTTCATAAATTTTTCTTTCTATGCTATATGTACTTCTATTTTAGTCTTTCTATACTTTCATTTTCTATATTTTGTCTCTCTTTACTATATCCTTCGATACTTTGTCTTTCGATACTCTTTCCGCACACCGATATATAGTGGGGGTGATGCTCTCTATATACCAGTCTGCAAAATTTGGGACATTTTTTAAATTCTCTACTTAAATATTCTTAAATTCTCCTCTATATTCACATGTAATTTGCTAAGAGCAAAAGTTAAAATAGATAATTTCTTGGAGAACAATTTACCAGTTCCTAGGTCTAACCGTCCAACTACAAAGCCTGAATGTGTATATTTAGTTATTCTATTTCAAACTTAGAAATAACATCCCTACCTATAGTTAGTTCATAATCACCAATCTTCATCTTTCGGTCAGTGATTATAATCTGTGATTAGAAGATAGTGTGAGTTAGGTATTACCATATTAACACTCAAAGCTGAATTTGTGGAAGGAACTGTTTCTTTATAAAGATATATTCGGAAACTTCTTCCAAACTTTCTAACACCACATTATTTTCTGCGGTACAGTCGGTCACATTATGGTCACTGGCCAGGAAGGAAAGTATGGCTGTACTTGCCAAGAATATAGGAGCACACACTTTATCTTCTTTGGTCCTACCATAAGTTTAGCACTGGGTATATTCTTGCTTCCTCATAATTAAAATCGAGACACTTCTTGGAATTATTATATAATTGAAACTCATTTCAAATTTAAAGAAAATGCTCTTGGGTTGACATAGCATAAAATGTATTTTCTTGTTGCCAGAATCAGGTGATGGAATGTAAAATTGAACACTGCTAATATGTGTTTCAATGAAATCAACATTTTCAATTATGTAATATTTATTCTCTAGTTACCTAAATATTACTCACTAACGAAAATATTTTTTAAACATTTTAAAAAGCGCCATCTAGTGTTGAATAGCTGTAGCTTTTCACAATTCATTGATCATATTATATTCCCATAAACGTTGTGAAGGATCGTTTGTTTATCGGCATGTAATATCCCTAATTATAACTTTAGAAATAGTTTATTAGTTTATATACTGTATATATATCTCAAATTTGATTTACCAAGATATACAGACATTTTGAAAACATCCATGGAAATTCAAAGTCATCTACCCGGAAATAATGTGAATAACGCCATCTGTTGAATGATCAAAGTTATTATAACTAATAAAAAAACCCATCTCCTATAAAAATGCTGTGGTTTCTTGGGACAAAATGTAGGTATAGTGTATACTTTACTGTAAGAAGCTTTGAAAATAAAAGTATAATGTATAGTTTTCCTGTTTTCAGAATTCTTTGAATGATCTATCTGATGAAATCATTTTGATGATTCTTGGCAATCTGGATGGACTGGCCGATAGATCCAATATGGCGCAAGTTTCTCATAGGTTCAACAGACTGACAAACGATAAATACTGGAGAAGGAGCATCTTCATCTCTGTGAGTTATATAACAATTTAATAAATTAATGACATTTTGAAAATCTTGCACAGCTTAAATTGTAGTTAATTCTAATGCTTCATTTAATCTGGAAAACAGTTTTCTGTAGTTTGAAGCTCTTACATGATACGTTTCCAAACTTGTTAAGATAAAACTCCTGTTCAGTTTAACCTAACCAGTTCAAAATTAACAATATAACTGACTTTAATAGATAGGCCACTTAAGTGCAATTGAAATTAAACTTTACCATGTATCATTAAAATTTCATTATTCATGCTCAATGAAGGAGAAAAATTTCTCGTCTTTCAATCGAAAAGGACTTAGGGAAGGATGGTCAACAATGGGACAAAAAACACAGAAAGATTGATATTTCATTTACTATGGGCAAAGTATGAAAAATACAAAATCCATGTGTCATATAGATATTCCTTTATAAAATGAAACCAACTCAAATGCTATCACATATTCTGTTGACTAGAAAAAAAATTAAATAAAAAACAAAAAAATTTGTCCCATTGTATAACAGCACTGGTGAACAATGGGACATGCCCTGGTGAACGATGGGACAGTTTATCAAACTTGTACAATATTGTTGAGGTTATGGTCAAATTTCAAGTTCGAATTATCTCTTCATGTTGTCCCACACTCAGTTGGTTAATATAATATCAGTTTAATGTCCTCTTCGCCTAACATCAATATTTCGTATTTATCTTTTTCACGCTTTTGGCCAACAAAATACGTTTTGGAAATCGAATCAAATTCTACATGTTCATAAACCTACATTTCCAACGTTTTCGGTAGAGATTTAAGTTCTTCAGACGAATGGATCAGTTAAATTAAGAGTTCTATACCAGACCAAGAACAATAGTTCACAGGCCATCTAGGGCGGATACTTTATGAAGTGATTTCGAAGGCCTTATCCTTAGTGGCACCAGCAAAAAGCTCTTCTTTCTCTGGTTTGTCCATTGCAATCATGCTGCGTCTTTTTCTTTTATTAGTGAAATTTGTTTTCTATGCTGTGCTTTGTGATGACCTCAGATTGCTAAAGCCCTTGAACATGATCGAAAGTCCCGCTTCAGCCGGAAGCTCTGTTTCTACAAGAAGACCTGAAGCTACAGTTCACGTTATTGTATCAAAATAGATATTTATTGATTCATATGGAGTAACTAGATAGTTTGGTTGACAATAGGGCAGTGTCCCATTGTTAACCAAATTTTCTGTCCCAATGATCACCATGACGCCATTTTGAAAACATTTGGGTATAGCGGCTCAACTACAAAAGTATAAAGGCAATCCTTTCATTTGATCATTTTATACATATTACTTAATATTGTGTAAAAATACCGTAAGCATTATATGTTAAATTAACAGATTTATGACAATTGAAACAAAGTACGAAAAATTTAGTTTTCTCACCCCTAAAACACGTTTTCGCTTTTACACAGGGCTGACTGCACCCCAACCGCTGAATGCAATGCCAATGAAAGCATTGAAGTATGCCTAATTTACCACTAAGACTTTGTTACACTGATGACCATCCTCCCTTACTAGAGTTCGACAATTTGAGAATTATATCAAAAATCTAATATTAAAAATATGATATGTCATAAGATGTATTCTGCTAGTGAATTCATTATTTTCCTCAGATGTTGGAGTTAAAGAGACACTCCATTGGCAACAGATGCAAGTTTGTAGAACAGTTAATGAAAGACATTATTACCTCCAAACGCTTGGAAATGTTAACCCTAGAGTTGTATTCAAAAGATATGAATTATTCTCACAATACAGATATTAAGGAACTACTTGCTATGATTAAGGGTAAAATGAAGAAACTGAGCACTCTCAATGGGACTTGCATGATCCGTTCTTCCGATCATACTTCACACCACATGTTCTTCTTCACTCCAAAATTGGCTGATGCTGATAATGGTCGTCTAGCCCGATACTCTCTTGTTAGCACGATCTCCATAAAATATGTTGGAAAAGAAACGACTGAATTGCAGAAGATTTTCGAATTCTCGAAAGAATTTTTAAAAGAAGTTTCATTAAAATGTCCAATAACTTTACCTTTGCTCAGACAATTAGGTGAATGTAAAAGTTTAGAAAGAATTACTTTGATAGGTGAATTGATTTTACCACCAAACGTCAATGAAATTAGTTTACCAAAAATTAGCAGTAGAGTTGTTGATTTATGGAAACTAGGATGTTCAAAACTATCTGATCAAACTTCAAATATGGCTGTTTTATTTTTTTCAGATGTTCTATCTCATTTTTATGTTCCATTTTCATTGTTGCATGGGTCGGAAAATGAAATCTTCTCCAGTTGTCCAAATTTAAAATTCCTAAACATTATGATAGGAAATGACGCAGACGTCACTGATGAAGAGTTTTCATATTTCTGTGACAAATTGCTATCTTCCATGAATAATCATTTACTGAAAAATCAACTGAATTTTTCAAACGTTAGTCGTCGCTTGTGTAATATTCTGTATGACTCAATGAATACAAATTTGACAAAAGAATTCTTTGCTAGGTGGTTTCGTGGTGATGATGATGCCACGATAAAATTGGTTGAGATATCAATGTTATAGAAAATTATTTTTCTTTATTGAAAGACATTTCTTTGTCTACGTGACATTTTTCATTTATTTTGTTACGTAATCAATAATCAGTCCTTCAAATACATTAATGCCAAGAGATTGTGCTTGTGTCTTTTATTCCTGTTGTCATAACCTAATTAAGCAACCAAACTTTCGAAAATGAATATGTACTGTACTTACAGAATCTAGAGGATCAAATTGTACAATATTAAAATTTTGGGGTGCGGATTGTACAGGGGTGAAATATTGGGATTTGGATTGTACAGGTGTGAAATCATGGTGTGCAAATTGTACAGGAGTGAAATCTTGGTGTGCAAATTGTACAGGAGTGAAATCTTGGTGTGGTTAAACTACAGCACCATGATAGTTTTATTGCTTTAATTTTGATAGTGTAAATGAACTTTGATTTAAACGACTCAATGTATTTTAGGAATATTTATATGTATATCATAAATATAATTGAGATTATTTTTGAATCGTAGAGGTGAAACCTGTAACTGCGTGAAAAGAAATTACAGATTAAAAAATGATTCAATAATCAATGGTAGACAGAAAACTTAAGCATGGCAAAGGTTAATTTAAATAACTGTAAACTACCAAATTTAATAATGATTAAACGAGAAATATGAGTAAAAATTCATCACACTTAATACTAAATATAAGCAAAAATGACAGATCATAGATAATTAACTTACCCGATAAATCTGTCTGTATAACGATGTAATGTAGGACT
This sequence comes from Caprella mutica, assembly GCA_947561585.1. Classification (NCBI taxonomy): domain Eukaryota; kingdom Metazoa; phylum Arthropoda; class Malacostraca; order Amphipoda; family Caprellidae; genus Caprella; species Caprella mutica. The sequence continues at coordinate 201,206 of CANNZV010000063.1, read as the reverse complement.
GTAAAAGAATCAGTACGCTTGCAACCTTTCAAAATGTGCTCAAAGTTGCCATTTCCAACTTAGGCCTACAAACCAACTTAGGCCTACAAACTAGGCCTAAATGATCCTATTGTTTTTGAAACATTCGGCCGGTTGTTGTACCTTTTCCAATCATTTTTCTCCATCGTTTGTCGCGGTAACAAGTTTCTCTCCGACCTGAAAATACTCAGCATCACAGAACCACGTGTTTTCTAGTGTGACTAAATTGTGAGCAAACCAACATCACAATGGCTGAAAGTAACAAGGTAAGTTGATATCTAATTTGATGAACTATAATCATCATTCTTCGTCTTTCGGTCAGTGATTATAATCTGTGATTAGAAAATAGGGTGAGTTAGGTATTACCATATTAACATTCATTGCTGAATTTGTGATATAAAATGTTTCTTTATTAAGATATATTCATAAACTTCTCCCAAACTCTCCAACATTTACTCTCTAACACCACACTATTTTCTGTGGTACAGTCGGTCACATTATGATCACTACCCAGGGCCCAGGGGGAAAGATATGGCGGTACTTGCCAAGAATAAAACGACCCACACTTTATCTTCTTTGGTCCTACCATAAGTCTATCACTGGGACATTCTTGCTTCCAAATTAATATCTCTCTATGAACAAAGTTATTATGAAAAACATTTTTATGGGTCAATTTTATTTTGTTTGGTGTCATATCAAAGATATTATACTACAATAAGATACACTACTCTCGATACGTATCCAAAAGCTGAGCGGCGCACAACAGTACGGCGCATCAGATTACGGCGCACCACTATACGTTCTATTAGATAGGTAGCTAATTTGAATGAAGATTAATGATATATGGAGTGAATTTGACAATAATTGTTGATTAAATTTATGAATGACGGTACCAGGAGAAATCGAATCGATATACGTTGTTTATAGGTCTGAATCCAATGTTTATACTACACATTTGAATTCTTTGATTTAGATGTTTAATTTGGAATAGAAAATAAAATTCATCACAGAAAACTGTAATAATTATAATTTTATAGGGTAACTATTGTAAATTTAAATCCGAAGTGTAAATAAAAACTTATCAGTTATAGATGTAGGTATCGGTGGCGGGTTTGAAAACCCCCCTGTTAGGTCATTAAACAATCATAGAGTGTGCAGTACAACAAACTAGCGGATACCAAAACCTACATAACAGTCATTTATGTTGGGACCATTGATGGTTCTAGGTAAATTGCTCGAAAACAATTGATCGAAAGACAATTGCTCGAAAACAATTGCTCGAAAAACAATTGCTCGAATGAACAATTGCTCGAAAGACAATTGCTCGAAAAACAATTGCTCGAATGAACAATTGCTCGAATTTTCAAATTGCTCGAATGAACAAAATTGCTCGAATTATAAAATTACACAGTTTTCGATTTTATAAAAGTCAGTTATTCATGAAGTGGAGCTGCACCTAACAATCCTTGTTTCTTTTTAGTAATTGCCCATTAATCATTCAATAAATGATATTAATTATTACTCTTTGTGCATAATCTTTTTTTTAGACCGTTTGTGTCATCTCGTATGTAACATGTGAATTGGAATCATGTGGTGAATCACTACTATTCATGTTTTTTTATCATAAAACCCGAATTTTTTTTGTAGATTTATTAAGACTCTGCCATGACTTTGAGTTATTTCACCTATTGAGGTACCACATACTGATAGGCTAGTAGTAAATAAATTTTCAGGTTTTATGAAAAACATGAATATAGTACTGATTCACCACATGATTCCAATTCACATGTTACATACGAGATGGCACAAACGGTTTAAAAAAAAGATTATGCAGAATGAGTAATAATTAAAATCATTTATAGAATGATTAATGGGCAATTACTAAAAAGAAACAAGGATTGTTAGGTGCAGCTCCACTTCATGAATAACTGACTTTTATAAAATCGAAAACTGTGCAATTTTATAATTCGAGCAATTTTGTTCATTCGAGCAATTTGTTAATTCGAGCAATTGTTCGTTCGAGCAATTGTTCGTTCGAGCAATTGTTTTTCGAGCAATTGTCTTTCGAGCAATTGTTCTTTCGAGCAATTGTTCATTCGAGCAATTGTTTTTCGAGCAATTGTTTTCGAGCAATTGTCTTTCGAGCAATTGTTTTCGAGCAATTTACCGGCTACCACCATTGATAGAAAGCACAGTGGTGCGCCGCTCAGCTTTTATATACTGTTGCCACTTTCGTAAATATCTGTTTAATAAGTGATTTGTCCTGCCATCTGGGTTTCAAAATGATGAATGGATTACATAAATATGATATGGACACTGAGTTATAATTCCTTCGGGTTGTTTGAGAATAGACACTGAACTATCAGATTTTAATGGGAACATACGTAAATTTATCCCTTTAGAATTTTCAATTGTTTATTTCCATAGTTCAGTATCTGGTCAAAATATTGTCTATCAATTACACAGTAAATGAAAGTGGGTTTTACCGGTTCACTTTTATTTGATACAAATATAAAATACCCTGTTTAGAAAATATGGCTTATGGTAGAATAAAATGGAAAAGGGTAACTCCACATGACTAGGTATCAATACTCTAATCGCCAGGCTTGTTCTGACAAAGACAACCGTGTAAGACAAGCCTGGTAAGAGAATATTAAATCTTGCGCCTTAAAGGGGCAGTACAGTCATATTTATTTTAACAATTTTAATGCCAAACTATTGCTTAGTAAGAATATAGTATTCGTGTAGAATTTTAATGTTCAATAAAATCAAATAATTGATTTCTTACCAAGTACTAACGGTAGATGGCGCCATAATTAGTGGCGCCATCTTGTAAACAAACCAACTGAAAGAAGTTCCTATCTAGATTCTATCTCAAGTGAAGAAATTGCTTTATTTTTAAAACCGTGTCTTCTTGTATTCGAATTCACGTAATCCTTTCACCCTTTTGACGCAAAAAAGCCTGATTACTGCATACATAAATTAATATGAAAACAACAAGAATACTCACGTACATACTAATGAGTGCACGTTCTTCCGCTAGGTGTCGGTAATTTTATAATATACTTTTAATATGAGTTTTTAAAAATATACTAGCATTCAAATATTACATAATTAAATATTCTGAGTCGATTTTAAACCAATTTGGCAATTGGTTGATTTTGGCTTCACTATGGCCTTTCAAGGCCGCGCGGGCACACCAAAAGAATGATAGCAGGATAGAAAGAAAGATAGCAGCGCATTATGGAAAACCATAGTTTTCCAGCTGCGCACACCACAAGAGAGTGAAAACCCTATTACAGTGCATGATAATGAATTTATTCAATGTTGAATTAGTGTCGAATTAAAGTGTGCATACAGAATTATCTAGTATCTTAGAATGTTTAAAGGCTATTTACCACGAGGCTATAGTTCACTCGCTACAACTTGGCGAGTTTACAAGCTGCTAGTAAACTGGGCAACTTGCTCTGTGTCATCATGTTGGCTAGTTGAAAAGATTACGTGTCTTCCAAGCCTTGCTGTCATCATCACTATCTCACTCGCCAGCTTGTAAACTCGACAACTTGCAGCTAGTAAACTATCCTCGTGTAAACGAAACTTAAATACTTGTAATCTTTCTTTCTCTCTTAGGATTTTATTTCATTGTACGCACTAGATAGTGTTTTGTTGTCTTATCCAGTTCAATCTTGCAATCTTTCTTTTTGTGAGCGAGCGGCCTAAAGATTGAGCGATCAGCAGATCAAACAGCTACGACTCATTGAACTTCTTCGACTACATATTGAATAATGAACCTATGGTTATAAAAAGAATATCTTGTGATGATATCTTGACGAATTTTTAGAGTAAGGGTTAAAAGAGAGGATGTAGACAATTAAAATCATTCGACACTCTTGTGGAGTAATATCATTTCAGAGGATTTTTTTGGAGAATGCCCTCATTTTAAAATGCCCTCATCTTAAAGTTAATTAAGTTAAATAGCCTGCTATGTGCTTGAAGGACAGTAGTTAGTTAGTTCTTGTAGGTTAGGTTAGGAGTAGTAGGGCGGTAGATCAGTAAATTTATCTAGTAAAATTGTAAAAAAAACATGATCTTGGAAAAACTGTTTACCCAAAGAGTGGATAATGTTTCTTCCCTTTCTGGATGTATATGAATGAGAGAGCTGACTCTGACCTTAGCGAGCAGTCCTATTCAGATCTCCCTAGAACAGACAATCAGGGTGTACTCGGTACCAGAGGACGAAGATGTTAGAGGGCTACAAGCCTACACAAACCCAACCCGGTTCTAAGTAAATTCCACCACGGAAAGTTCCACCAAGAAGGTTCCACCGCTGGAAAGTTCAATCTTCCTTGTGGAATTTTCCGCGGGAGAACTTTCAACGGGGGAATTTACCATCTTCGTCTAAACGTCATATTGCAACACGCCTCAGGTTTTGCAGCAGCAAACGATTACGACTTAAAATTCATTCATATATCGGATACAAATGTGTTTCTTTTAAATTAAGTATTCAAACAATTTAAAAGTTTTATTTTTCCTTTTTTTCAGTACTCTTTGGATGATTTTCCTAATGAAATCATTTTGAAGATTCTTGGCAATGTGGATGGACTGGCCGATAGATCCAATGTGGCGCAAGTTTCTCATAGGTTCAATAGATTGATCAAAGAAAAAAACTGGAGAAGAGGCATCTTCATCTCTGTGAGTTTTACCGTAATTAGGTAAATTAATTATATTTGAAATTTGCAAAGCTTAAGCTCAAGTTAATTGACTTAATTCAAATGCGCTATCTAACCTAAAACACAAGATTCTGTGATTTAAAGCTATTCTATTGAGAGGCCAAACTAGTATACATAAAATTCCACTTCAGTTATAACTATCCTAACTAAGTGTATCATTGAAATTATATTCTACATTCCTTCTACAATTTGCAATGGAAAATTCTCCCTGTTAAGAGCTTTAAAAGTAGTGGAAATTTACAATTTGAGAAACTAAACTAAAAAGCTAATACTTAAAATACAATGAGACATATTTGACCAATGAATTTTTTTTCCTCAGCCGTTGCAGTTACAAAAATTCTCCATTAGTCACAGCACAAGATCCAAGTTTGTAGAAAAATTAATGGAGGATATTGATACCTTGAAACGCTTGGAAATGTTGACCATAGAGTTCCCTACAAGAGATATTTATCGTTCTGACACCAGAAAAAATATCAGGGAACTATTTGCTATGATTAAAGGTAAATTGGAGGAATTGAGCAATTTCGATGGGATTTGCTCTATTCGGTTTTCCGATCTTATTCCCTACTACATGTTCTTCTTCACTCCAAAATTTGCTGATGCCGATGCTGGTCGTCTAGTCCGATACCCTCCTGTTAGCACGACCTTCATTAAATTTGTAGGAAAAGAAACAACAAAATTGGAGAACATCTTGGAATTCTCAAAGGAATTTGTAGGAGAATATTTATTCAGATGTCCAATTACTTTACCTTTGCTCAAAAAGTTAGGTGAATGTAAGAATTTAAAAGATTTTGGTTTTTCTGGTGAATTAACTTTACCACCTAACTTCAATGAAATCAATTTACCAAAAATTAGAAGCAAAAGAATTCATTTATGTCAACTAGGATGTTCACAACTATCTGATCAAACTTCAAAAATAGCTTCTATATTTTTCTCAGATGTCCTATCTCATTTTTATATTCCATTTTCATTGTTGCAAGGGTCGGAAACTGAAATCTGTTCCAGTTGTCCAAATTTGAAATGCCTACATATTGAGATAGGAAATGTCGCAGTCGTCACTGATGAAATATTTTCAGAATTTTGTGACAAATTGCTAACTTCCGTGAATAATCATTTGCAGTTACGTATGCTGGAGTTTTCGAACATGGAAGATAGTTTTGAAAACATTCTGCATGCTTCGAGGCATACTAAACTGACAAAAAAACCCTCAATCAACTGGACAACGATTCGCAGTGATTGCATCCAGATGGTATTCAATAATTAGGTGACCATCGAATTCTCTACATGATTACCCAGTTGACTGAATTGTCTTTCTCAAGAGAAACATTTCGAGTAAAACTATAAAACTACACTTTGTTGGTGTTACTTCTCCCTAATTTTGATAATGCAGACTAGACATATTAAAATATATTGTGCTATAATAGTTAATTTAGTTATGATTTGAAGTTTTAGAGTTAGTTAAAGAACTATGAATGATCAAATTAATTTGTAATTAGGCTACATGTATAAAAACCTGCGATTGATTTTTCTGGAACACTTTTCAAGATGTAAGAACATGTTTGAACTTGTTTGAACATGGTTGAACTTGTTAGAACATGTTTGAACATGATTGAACTTGTTTGAACTTGTTAGAACATGTTTGAACTTGTTTGAACATGGTTGAACTTGTTAGAACATGTTTGAACATGGTTGAACTTGTTTGAACATGTTAGAACTTGTAAAAACATGTTTGAACGAGTTAGAACATGACTGAACTTGTTAGAACGTCAAATATCAATATTAGAGAAAAAAACACTGAGTAATGCTCATTCAATTTATTGATATATATCCAAACATAGCAGCGTTCAGTTTTTTTCAATATTCCGGTCGATTCATTTTTCTTCTGTTTTGCTCACAACATTCGCGTAAATCAATTCCCCGATAAGACTCAGAGTAGCTATCGTACATCCACCAGCTAGAACTATGAAGACACCCTGTTTGAAAGGAAATAGGTACCTACAGTGACACTCCTGAGTTATGAGAATTGGTTCCTTCTTAACTCAGAGTCACTTCATATCTCGGTTGCACTAGATATTTTTCTAGAATCATAGAAAACTATGGTCTTTGAGGGATAACTTGGACGAAATTCTTGACGTATACATTTTCTATAATTTATACATAGAAACTACTTCATAACTCAGGAGATTTACTTAAAATGAATGTTATGTAAATTTAGAATATACTTATTTCTACAGACAAATAACCAATAGAATACATAATCATAATGGAATCTGTTAAACGAATTACCTAATCAAGACTGACGATGTTTGTAAAATAATTCTAAACTTTTCTCATATAAATTATGAACTGTTTTTAAGTTTCCGATTGGAAATTGGAAAGTGGTCATTATTCGAAACATGTTTTTATGGTCAGACAGGAGAATAAATCTGACGTTTTAATTATTCAATTTAATATTATTATTAATATATTATGTTTAATTATTATTATTTAATTATTCATATAACCCTTCATTCTATAAGGTATAGGCTTTTTTACTTTCAGTATGACAGGTTTGTTGTAAATTTCTCTGTGATTTAATGGAATATCAGAGCATGTCTTTTGGGACACCACATATTTGGGATAGATAAAGGAGGACCTGAGTTATGAAGCACTCGAGTAAAGGAGGACCTGAGTTATGAAATGCACTTGAGTTATGAAGTAGTTTTCTATGTTTAAATTAAAGAAAACGATATACGTCAAGAATAGTGTCATAGTTATCCCTCAATAATCAAAGTTTTCTATGATTTTGATCATAGAAAACTATCTAGTGTACTCAAGATATGAAGTGGCTCGTTTATGAAGGGACCAATACTTCATAAGTGAGGAGCTTCACTATATTGATAAGTGAAATGTTTAGCCAGTTTGGTAAAGTGGCTGTAATTGTAACTGTGTCCTAAATATCGAATAAATAAATATTTACTAGGATAATAGAAGGACAATGAGACACTCAAAGAAATTATAATGCACTCAGGTGTTTCGAGTTCATCCTATGGCTTTGTCTCCAAAGCGAGACACTTTAGTGGATCAAACTATAGTTTGGATGCACTAAAGTACATCAGTTCGATGCACTTTAGCGTCTCAAATTTTCCTTTACTAAAATGATGAGAGTAATTTCCTCATCATCTTAACAAACTTATAGCTAAGACACTAAAGTGCATCAAACTAATGCACTTTAGTGCATCCAAACTATAGTATGATGCACTAAAGTGTCTCTCTTTAGAGACAAAGCCATAGGATGAACTCGAAACACCTGAGTGTATCAGTTGGAGTTGTTCATTTTTGTCAGTGTGTAGTTTGTTATAGTGGCTATAGTTGTAGTTGCCTCCTAAATACCAATTAAATAAATGTTTACTAGGATGATAGAATAAGATCTCTCACCCATAGCCCCGTGATGCTGTACGGTTCCCTGACAATAACTTTACTGGGGGCGAATAGACAAGCTGTGGCATTCGGCAGCTCTGCATTCAGCCAACTGTAGTAAAGATCATGACTCACCATGTGGTCTATCCTGAGGAAGGAAGAGTCATGAGTCAAACGGTAAGAGAGAGTCATGAGTAGGTTGTGGCAATAGGCTTTGAAATTATAGATCTTAAGAATATCACAGACGAAATGAAATGGTATCGAATACTATATACCGCTGGTGTAGAACCATTCAATTATACTCTTTAATTCTCTCCGTCTGTAATTTCAGGATCTGTGATTTTTAAAGCATATTGTCTCAGCCCTAATCATGACTCAGCAGATATTACATAGAAAGAGTCATGAATCATAATTTACCACTTAATTGATTTAACTATTGAGATAGTTATATACCTATTCAGTTCCATGTTACATACATTAGGTATACATTATAGTTCAAAATCATACCTCGTGCTTATCGCTTTAATAATGGGGTGGTTTTTCTTGCCTATCATCGAGAAGATCAGGGGCCAGTACCTCTCTTTGCCGATGTAGAAGTCGCACCGTCCTGTAAGTGATTCAGGTAAGTTGCGACGATTGCACATTTACGATCAAAAAAGAATTTTTTTTTTACATCATTGATATTTTGGGTTGCCCTGACTACAGACAGTAAAGGGCCGTACACACGTAGGATTTTTTAAGTCTTTCCACCAGACTTTTTGCTAAGCTCCTCCTACTTTTTCCACGAGGATAAAAGAAAAAACTATATAATTATTATTTATTTTAGTTGGTATCCATGATACCTGCAGGTATCATGGATACCAAATCATAATTATTATACGATTTAAAGTTTTTCTTATATTCTCGTGGAAAAAGTGGGAGGAGCTTAGCAAAAAGTCTGGTGGAAAAACTTAAAAAACCCAACGTGTGTACGGCCCTTCAGTTACCGTATTTGGTGAAGTCATCACTGAGGACTTTTCTGCAGGTGGTGTCTTCAACGAGTAGCGCAGTTTTCGATGTCCTGACCTCTTCGTAGGCCGCTACGTAAAGTTGTGGAGGAGTTACGAACTTGGATCTGTCCTTCTCCGCGGCTATCGAGGCGTAGATCCCCGTCTGAACAGTCTACCGGTGAAGAAATTTACGAATCATAGTTGTCTAATATTCTACATAACTTAGGCCCGCATCATACTTCGTTTTTGAAAAAAAAAATTTAATACGTATTATTCCACATCGAAATGATATTTTGAATTCAACAATTCAAATATTTCGCAAGGGGATATCAACATATTCAACATAAATGGCGGTTATGTAGTTTGTTGTATCCGCTAGTTTGTTGTACTGAACACTTCTTGGTCGCTTAATGACCTGGCAGAGGGGTTCGGAAACGGTACGTCACCCCCTCTCGATACAAATATATTAAAGTGTTTTTAATATCCCCTTTATGAAAATTTGAAAACGAAGTGTCCTGTCGACAGACTGTCTTGTCGACAAAACGTCTGACAACTGTAGAACGATGACACCAGTCAAGTTTGTGGTGACGTTTATATACATGATCAAAAAATACAAACCACCCTCAATTTCTGTCGGTTACCAGTAAGTATTTACAATATTTTCCAATAAATATGATATCCTAGCGGCGAGTTCTCAAGCTCGGTTAAATGTCCGCGGCGAATCGGAATGTCGCCTCAATATCTATCATTTGATGGCCAGAAATTTCGGTCTCAGAATTATAAATGACCGTTATGTAGTTTGCTGTATCCGGTAGTTTGTTGTACTGCACACTTCATAATCGTTTAAAAACCTGACAGGGGGGTTCGGGGAGCGACGTGCCCCCCAGTAGATCAAACTGTGAGTTAGTTACCTGCAAATGTTCCACCAGGGCTGTGGCAGACTCGAACACCATGGTGACTTCTTTGTCAGCCACCAGATCCACCAGGTAGTTGTAAGGGGTGGAGACTGTTCTAACCGCCAGGAGGGACGTCAGCGAAGAACTTAGCGAGAAAAAAGAACAATTTTTACGTGATGTGGAGTGCCGCCGCAAAAAATGGGCTAAAAAAATAGAACCAAATTTGAAATGGTTTGCAGTTTTATAATCAGTAACCTTAGTTCTAATGATTAGAGGAATAAAAAATTCATTAGAACCAAGGTTACTGATTACAAAACTGCAAACAATTTCAAATTTGGTTCTATTTTTTTTATTATAATATGTAATTCAAGTTATTCTTTTTACTGTAATATTTAATTATTTATTTAAGTTATTCTTGTGGTCGTAGTTTCAAAATAAGGAGAAATTGCAAGAATATTCCAGTCATGAAAGGTAAGGGACCCATAGTAAATAAATAAAGAAGTATAACAAGTACAATATTGGAACATTCGAAAATATTCTGAGTGACGTCACACAAAATATTTTCCATTTGTTTTTAAGTAAAAATTGTGCTATTATTCAGTTAAATGTGCATTTTCATTGAAATTAACTTACATAAAATTGTTTTAATCACGTTTTACACTCTATTCACTTATAATATTCAACTAATAATACTTATAATATTTGAGAGTACTCTGTATGACGTCATTTGTTTACATCGTTTCTGAAGAATGGATCAAGTTCACAGTCAATGAATTCGAAACTTAGTATACTTCTCTATTTATTTACTGTGGGTGATACAGTGTCCATATCTATCATTTACTATTAAAGGATCCATATAGACGCTAGACAATTTAGTCTCGGATTAAATGGGTTTGAGTGAACTCTATTAATGGAGAATTAATGGTTTAAATAGCAGATAGACCCTTTACCCTCTTTTGCCTTGAATTTATTCATAATTAAGAAAATATTTTACCAGGTACGGTAGAACTCCTCTATAATGAATGTAGAGTCCTCAGTAAGAGAACTATACTGTATAGTGATTTTTTTTCTTTAGTCTGCCATAAAAGTTTTTCAAAACTGATGGCCATTTATGGCAGACTAAAGAAAAAAATCATTATATACAGGGTAGTTCTCTTACCCTTGACATTATAGAGGAGTTCTACAACTTCTACTGTTGTTTTTTTGGAGTAAAATTGTCCCAAAATTGTTACAACATTTTTCCAACATCAGGACAATGATGAACATTAAACATTGCTACCTGTCCTGGACTAACGACTAGAATTAGTTACCTGTAAGATTTGGTAGCTATGAGTACCACTATCAGCCACAGACTGGTTAGAGTTCTACCACTCCAACTACCAGGCAACCACTCCAGAGCTGGTAAAGGAATCACTGGTTACTGGTTGCTATTTTAGGATATAAATGTGATTGAATACAAGTAAGAACATCAGTACTCTGCTTCGGAACCAAAGGCAATATCGCTGACGTCAAAAGGAAATTAGATACAAGGGACTGGAAGAAGCAGTCAGAAAGAAAAGTGGCTTCATGAACAAAGTCACCTACCACCAGTCAGTGACAATGCTCATGGATGCAGAAAAGCTACTCCATGAATAAAGTCACCTACCACCAGTCAGTGACAATTCTCATGAATGCAGAAAAGCTACTCCATGAACAAAGTCACCTACCACCAGTCAGTGACAATGTTCATGGATGCAGAAAAGCTACTCCATGAATAAAGTCACCTACCACCAGTCAGTGACAATTCTCATGAATGCAGAAAAAAAACAATACATAATCCAAATTACAACAATTCGGGGCCCAAGGGACGCCACCCTCTTTCTCTTCCATTCACCACAGACAGCTTCAGGATAGAGCGCTATAGCATAGATATTATTCAGGTTTGGCTTAATCACGTGGTCCCTACTCACACTGTGATATGGTAGCTCCATAGGTGAGCCACAGGTGCTCCCAGAAGCCAAACCTCCTGGTTCCCCTTCCTCTGGTTGACTCCATGTAGAAGAGTGAAGTGATGCCCCAAAGCAAGATGGCGGCGATGAGTAAGCAGATACCGAAATAACCCCATACTGACAATCTGTGGGAGATTTTGATTGGTACAACTCATGTATAAAGATGTCCTGTATAAGGAACTATGCTAATTAGTAGAGTCATGAGTAATGAAGTACCCTGTATGAAATTGTTAGACCATGAATTGACTATCGGTATTCTAGGCCTTTCTTGATTCCTCTATAATGAAGTAAGCTCTGTATAGTGACCTAGTTATAGGTCATTATACAGGGTGGCGCAAAAAAAAGGAAACCCATTTTCAAACTAGTTTATTTTACAAACTATCAAACCTAGAAATTTTCTGCATCTATCTTGATAATCTGTTAAAAGTTACGACAAATATTAAACATCCTGCAGCGAATTAAAAAGAAAGGTAAATAAAAAGAACTTGTGCGAGGATGAAATATACGAAAAAAAATCATAAGAGATAGAATTCATTTTATATGGATGTGAAAACAATAAATTTTACTATTTTTTGTAACAAATAAGAGAAAATAAATAAAAAAATGAATTACTATTTGAAAGTTGGTTTTTGATATAAAACTGATATCTTTAAAAAATCATTTTGCCGTTAATTTTTATCTCCTATTCGAAACCCTCAAAATGCAGCATTCTAAAGAACAAAGAATTTTTGTTGTGACAAATTTTCAAATGAGTTTCAACCTCATTTTGAACAAAAAAATGTTAATAAGTTCAAAACTGAAGAAACCACTATAAATTTGAACAAAAGTTATCATGTCGCAAGAGTAAAGAATGATCACATGAAAACATTAATCTAGCTTTTTCATGAACTGTTTATTGAGAACTCAAAAATATGAATCAGAAAGTAAGGATTACATTTCATTTAAGACATATTTCAGCAAATTGTTCAACACGATTTAAGATTTATTTATTTAAAGTATCATCCTCTAAAGAAGCATGTAAGGCTCGAACTCTTAGAACTGTTTTAACGCACCTCCTAAATTTTGCAAAATGGTTTCTGCAAAGAAATGCACCTTTTGTAGAAGATATCGTTATTGGTGATGAAGATGTATTTCCATGAATGAAAGAGTCAATAAGCATAACGTTAATTGAATGAAAAATAGTATGATTTGTTTTTACTACTTCTACCATATGGAAATTATGAACTTTCTGTGTTTTTCGTCCTTGCGCAAGCCCTTTTTACTTACCTTTTTTTTAATTAGCTGCAGGATGTTTAATATTTGTCGTAACTCTTAACAGATTATCAAGATAGATGCAGAAAAAGTAAACGAATAAAACTATGTTTTTAGAAAATTTCTAGGTTTGATAGTTTGTAAAATAAACTAATTTGAAAATGGGTTTCCTCTATTTTGCGCCAAACTGTAGAGGAGTTCTACTGTAGTTCACTATAGAGGAGTTCTACTGTAGTTCACTATAGAGGAGTTCTACTGTAGTTCACTATAGAGGAGTTCTACTGTAGTTCACTATAGAGGAGTTCTACTGTAGTTCACTATAGAGGAGTTCTACTGTAGTTCACTATAGAGGAGTTCTACTGTAGTTCACTATAGAGGAGTTCTACTGTAGTTCACTATAGAGGAGTTCTACTGTAGTTCACTATAGAGGAGTTCTACTGTAGTTCACTATAGAGGAGTTCTACTGTAGTTCACTATAGAGGAGTTCTACTGTAGTTCACTATAGAGGAGTTCTACTGTAGTTCACTATAGAGGAGTTCTACTGTAGTTCACTATAGAGGAGTTCTACTGTAGTTCACTATAGAGGAGTTCTACTGTAGTTCACTATAGAGGAGTTCTACTGTAGTTCACTATAGAGGAGTTCTACTGTAGTTCACTATAGAGGAATTATACTGTAGTTCACTATAGAGGAGTTCTACTGTAGTTCACTATAGAGGAGCTCTACTGTAGTTCACTATAGAGGAGTTCTACTGTAGTTCACTATAGAGGAGTTCTACTGTAGTTCACTATAGAGGAGTTCTACTGTAGTTCACTATAGAGGAGCTCTACTGTAGTTCACTATAGAGGAGTTCTAACTTCTACTGCAGTTCACTATAGAGGAGTTCTACTGTAGTTCACTATAGAGGCGTTATAATGTATAGTGCATATTATACACTATACATTATATGAATTTATGTGTATTATCCATCCATAATCCTTCGACGGGTCCAGTAGAAGTTTATGTTCTCTTTTAGGTTTAAAGTGATATTAAAAGGCTAGAGAATTGAAGTGCGATTAAAATTTTGAAGCTTTTTCTTGATGTTTGTCTGGTCTTCCTGTTCGTTTTTTAGAGAAAAGGTAAGTTTGGTAAGATAATGTTATAGTTAACTAGGTATTTAAGATGTGAAATAGTTGATGTATAACAACTTGTGAATTAAAAACATATATACCAAAATTGTATGCCAAAAATGTATACGAAAGTTAAAACCAAAATTATGTAGGTTTAGGTAATAAATATAATAATATGAAATATATATACAAATTAATATTTAAACTAAAAAAAGGTTGTACCAAAAACATATGCAAAGTTTCTACATAGTGACTATGTAGTTAGTGTTTACGTATGTACTTATACACCAGCACATATATTTTACAGTTTGGCACCTATACGTTAATATATACTGACTATAGTCAAGGTCCGCTATGTGTATATTATGATACATATATTGCATAGTGTTCAATGGGGTCATATTCAATAGATACACATAGAAAAATAACGCAATACTTAAAAAATATAAAAAAGTAGTTTCAATAGAATAAAGTCACAGCAAGTTGTTTTAATATACAGTATATGTACATTTCTGGCGCTGTTCCCCTAAGTGCAGTCTATTATTCTAGTACATGGGTGCATGACTGGCAATGTAGTGCATATAGTACAGTTCAGTGCACGTGCACTCGCTTTATTAGAAAGCATATAGGGTAAACTACGAATTATCGGTCAGTTTCACATGTTCAGTGATATAAAAAAAAACAATATTATAATTTTATTTTTATTTTAGTTGGTATCCATGATACCTGCATGTATCATGGATACCAACTAAAATGAAATAACAGTTATTATATTGTTTTTTCTTATATGACCGAAGATGTGAAACTGACCGATAATTCGTAGTTTACCCTAGTCAGTGTCAGGTTCATAGGTTTTTCCCATGGCTATTATAGGTAATAGGACGCAATATGAAATAACCACATCCTCTTATTTAATAGAAAGAACATTCACCAAATTAAAATTCAATAAATTCAATTTTTTTAATGGAATTTTTGTATTTAATTTTTTTATGGTTTATTTAAATTTTTTTGCCTGCAATTTAGCGATAAAATTAGCGATATTTTGTGTGTTGTTTCTGTTTTCAATTTTAGAATGTTTTTGTATATTACTTTTTTTTACGATAGCTTTTGTACGTTATTTTATGCATATCATTTTTGTCTTTTTGTTTTAGACATAAGATTTCCTAACTACATTATTTATTTCCTAATCAGATAATTCTCTCAAAAATCCATCGCTCACGTAAAAGGGCTCCTCCAGCCCCAAGGATCAGGCTGGGGCGTCTCCCTCTTTACTAAGATCCTGTAGTAGTCAATGAGGATGGGGGACGAGAAGGACACCACTTGGGACCGGGACGCAGTCAGTCCAAATGGTCCCAGGGCCAAATCCGCCTCCTGCCTCTTCACCATCCCGATCATACCGGTCCATTCCCCCGACTGATCGGGATGGGGGATGCCCCAGCCACCATCGGGGGGACGGACCAGTTTGTACCTGTGGGTTAAAAAATTACCACTGACAGGGTAAGTTCCTAATTATCGGTCAGTTCCACTTCTTCGGACACGTAAGAAAAAACGATATAATAAAAATTGAATAATTTTTGTTATTATATCGTTTTTTCTTAGGTGTCCGAAAATGTGGAACTTACCGATAACTAAGATCTTACCCTAATAAATTTTATACATTATTATATTTGATCATTAGGGTATCATTAGGGTATCATTAGGGTATCAATTCTGAGTTATCGAACGTTCCAACACTTACGATCATAATTTCCACAGAAAATACATTAACACGTTCGTGGCCCAGAGCGTATATTTCCGTCATGTTAAAATAACATATAATTACATGGCTACAACTATAATGTTTATATAAACAATACAATAGAAATATTATTGAATATCTAATTATATTTAAGATTATTTGGCACTATATTTATTACTGTAAAAATTACAATTAAAGTAAAAAAATACGAGTCAAATTGACTCAAAATTTGAATTTTCAGTTTGTCCCAAAACTGACTTAAAAATGTAAGTCAATTTGACTCATCCTAACATTTTACTCAAAAATAAGAGTCATATTGACTCCTAATTCATAGTCAGATTGACTCAGGTAGAGTCAATCAAGAAAAATAAGACTCCAATATTGGAGTTTTTCAGTCTTGACTCAAGCGATGAGTCAGGCTGACTCGCAATTTTTTCCCAGTGTATTTTTACCTGAAATTCAAACTCCTCGCCAGCATGTCCAGTAGGTTGGCCATGGGCCCAGAGATGGATATCACACCATCGGGGTCCTCCGTGACAGCTATGTGGGGAATCCACTCCTCTGCAGCGACCACCAGCTCCACTTGAGTGGGGAAACTGTGGTGGAGTACCATTTAATTCATTTATTTAAATCACTTATCCTATTTAGGGTTGTCACAATATGCTTTTAAAATCATAGATCTTAAGAATATCACAGAGGAAATGAAATGGTATCGAATACTATATACCGCTGGTCTCTCCGTCTATACTATATTCGGGATCTATGTTTTAAAAGCATATTGTCACAACCCTAATCATATTGAAATAATTAATCATATTTAAATCATTTTAAATCACCTAAGACTTAGACTTACTTCTCCATCAACTGTTTTTATTTACCTGAAATTCTGAGGGTGCTTGACCAGTGTGTCCCAGTAAGAAGAATTGGAGTCATCAGCGATGGAGTCCCTTGTAACCACCAGTGCAAGCACTGGAAAAGAGGTCAGACAATAGGCTTTTCAATAGTCTTTTAAACAGGCTTTTCAATGAGTACAATTCGTAATTGTTGTTCTATCTTTGTTAAAAAACTGTTATCATTCGGCCAGGAATTAGAATAAGGCCAATTTCTCATGGGGCGTTTTTAATGCCGCGGCAACAAAAATACAAGGGGCGTAATTCTCATTCAGGGATAGGAAAAATATACGGGGTGTTTTTCATGCCACGGTAACAAAAATACACGGAGCGTTTTTCATGCCACGGTAACACAAATCACGGTAGCACAAATACACCGAGCGTTTTTCATGCCGCGACAACAAAAATGCCGCATGAAAAAACGCCAAATCTAAATGTACATACAAACACATACGTTCATTCGGTCATATCTTTTTCATTCAACATTTTTCAGTAGCATGAGAAAAATGTCCGTGAATTATATAGGCGATTTTTTTAGTATAATAACTTATAGAAAATTACTTTACTTTATGTTTAAAATTTTGATGAAAAGCATTAAATTTAAGTTTGATATTTGTAATATAGTTTCGATATAAATTGTTAAACAGGTTCTGAAAGTTTCCGGCTGGTAGTTTTCTAGTTCAAATTAGAAGTTATGTGCACATTAAAAAAATTGGCAATAAGTAATCTAAACAAACAATATAATTAATTAATAAAAATAACTTACTACAGTTTAGTGTCAACATTGAATTTACACTATTGGAACTTTATTTTAATTTGAACTGATAAATATTTAAAATTATTTAAAAGAAAACAACTCTAGTTAACGTAACTAAAATATCAAATATACTTATCATTTCTAACCTATTAAACTGATAAAATGTTGTCCGGCAACCATCAAAAACATATGCATTAAAAAAAAAGTATTAGGCTTTATGTAAATGAAATTGAAATGTTAAACTTAGTGTACATGAAATCCAGTAAAATGCGGTTGAACTTTCCATGGTGGAACTTTCCAGCGGTGGAAAATGTATAATATTATATGTTTGTTTATATATTTATTATAATTAAGCTCAGTACTCAAAATTTAAAATCTGCCCAATTTTTAAAAATGGATTTGAAATTTCGATCAAATTCACTGACAATATTTATATAATCAATAAAACTTCCTAATTTCTATAGAATAATAGTTGCATAGTAATTTATTATTAGATCTGTGGTATAATTGTCACAAATTAATACGTGTTTAAAATATTGACAGTGGTATATATCCACTTCATCTATCAGTAATACACATACATAGTGGTACAAATATGTACCTAGACGTAGTCAACGTTTAAAATGTTTTTTTATTCCATAAAAAAACATTTTTCTATTAACTAACCTGCTAAGAAGATGTTTCTCTTCATAGTGTGACCATATCGACAGCCTCCCAAATAACTGTCCAGCTTCCAAAGCCTCTCTACTTTATGTAGGTACTCTCAGATTCAATATTCTGTAGATTTTAATGACTGTGGTATAGCGACATGTGGCACCAATCAGCCGTAAGGTTACACATTAGCATATTAGAGGAAGATTTTAGGTATGCACAGTACGAGGTGTCAAATTGTACAGTCGAAAAAAAATATCTGGAATGAATTCATCATGTACAGTCGAAGAAAAGTGTATCAGCAATGATTTTTGGACAATTTGCTAATTTCACATTTATAGACGAAACTTAATTAATTGTACTGCTTGTAGATATTTTAAAGTTGGTCTGGGTATACGATAACAAATTTGTAAGGTTTTAAAATAATTGGAAATTAGAAAACTGTGATTTCTAAAATTATCATGATGCCTAGACTCTTATAGTACAGTCAATGTAAAAGGTATACCTACCGTATATGTGATGATTTCCTTATGTACAGGGTAATTCATATATATATTATTCTAACTATTTCTATTGTGATAATGAAGTAATTCTAGATAATCCTTAAACCGTATTTTAAAAGTTATTATAATGATATTTAGAAAGGTTTTGTTAAATAGGACAGAATCAGGACAACTGATAACCATATGCATGCGATATGAGACGAGCTTGGAACTCTTCCTCGAACATTATTTAGAGCGGTGTGCCAAAAAATGTTAAGTTTCTTCCGCCTAAAATTTCAAAAATATAATAAACAGTGCATAAGGTTTTTGAGATATTGTCTCTACTGCATAAGTTTTTATCGATACAGTGTTGTAAGAATAATGTTCTTACAGATAATATTTTTAACGATAACTCTTCTTTGATTGGTCGGCTAGGAGGAGGAGCCAAAAGGGGGCGGAACAACACGACCCCCTTTACATCTAAATGATAAGTTTTTATTTATACCTCAGAACAAAAGTTCCGGAACTGAATTATCCGCTCAAATCTAATGTTAAATAAGTTCAAAACATGTCAGCATTAATAATGAATTACGTATCATTTCACAACGGTTAATGATGTTATCCGCTTTTGATAAATACACTACACATTTTAGTACCTACTCATAATTTCAACTTTTCTATTATTGTACTTATAATAAAATTATTATGAAACGAGACTGAAGGTAAGAGATCAAATTTTCCGTAACCGAATTTTCCAAGAACCCAATTAAAACTCCTACTCGTGTTATGACTTTGATCAAGGCCGTCTATAGTTGATCAGGCCAGATTCCCGAAAATAACAGCTGTTCAAAGTGGTCCTAAAAATCAAAACAAATGGCGAACTTAGTCTGCATCCGTTTTTATAATTGGACTATTTTAAGCCACTTATACATGTGCAATGATGAAATAAACTATACCAATGGATTTGCAATTATTCAATTACTATAATTGTGTTATTTAACTGACCTGATGATAACTAATCTATTCAAAATTCGTCTATATACACAAGAGCTTGATGGCGTTTCAATCAAAATGGTGGTTGTCCTCACATCGTAATGCAATTTAAACCAGTTTAAAATTGTCTGACGAAAGTTTTAATAGGGAATGAAAATATTGCCAAAGGCATAATTGATAGGACTGAAGAATTTTTCATCCCGAATTTTCATCTGTAACTGATAAAATTTATGTTTATAAAATTGAACTGGCTGAACCTAGACCATATTACAGAGTATGCCAGTTAAAGCCAATCAATTAGCTTACATTTCAAATATTAAAACTTAGATAGATCTAATTGGCTTGAAAATTTGAATGAATTCTATGTTAAATTAGGCTTGAAATCATCAAATATGAGCCAAATTTGCTAGGATCAGAAGTTCTGCGAAAATGTTAGCTATAAATTGGCATACAGTTTGCCAGCCTCTGAAATATGGAATAGGTAGTGCTAAAGAATACTTAATTAGGTATATCAGTCGTAATTAACATGCTAGGTAACTTAGTTAACATAACAACAAGTAGAAAGGTTGAACCCTAACAAGTAGGTGATAATAAGTTCATAACTAACTCTTAAATCTCTAATTTGCCTCCATCGCCTGGCAACTCGTTCAGTTAAAAACCACGTTTATATATAGTATGATTGATAAATTCACATAAATTTGATGGCAAATAATCTGGAACATTCCTCAATTTATATCATAGAAAACACAAGGCGAAAAAAACATCAAGAAGAGCGCAATGGCATAAAAACCGAAGAAAATATGTTGCGTGTCATCTTTATCAATTAATTTTAGCGACAGTAATTGGATATCATAGGACCACTTTGAACAGCTGATTGAACTATAAGCGCCATGATGAGCTGGCCTGATCAACTATAGACAGCCATGGTAAACGGAGCAAAAGAAGTCCAGACTTTTGCTGATGGAGAATATTCCCTTGCTTCGCCCTAAGAACATTTGGCCTAGTAGCTCTCTATAAGTTAGGTTATTTAGCATTATTGAAAGAGAGTCTAACACTCTAACGTTAATTCACACCCTATTGTTAACTCTCTGAAGACAGCCAGTCATTCGAAGAGCATTCTGGAATCTCGATACCGATAAAAAAAAGTTTTATCAATAGGGGGGGTTGTGACAATATGCGTTTGAAATCATAGATCCCGATAATATTATAGACGGAGAGAATTAAAGAGTATCGAATCGTTCTAAACCAGCGGTATGTAGTATTCGATACCATTTCCTTTCGTTTCGTCTATGATATTCATAAGATCTATGATTATAAATGCGTATTGTCACAACCCTGTTTATCACAGTTTCGCCAGAGGATCAAAGCGGAGGGGTTATCATATTGTATAATTGTGTTCAGATTGTAAAGATTAATAAATAGTGAAATTATCTACCTATTTCATCTTCTGAACCAGGAAATTTAAAAATTATGAAAAAGTTAAAATTTACTTGCGGGACACTACACAGTCAAAAAAGTGTATTCTTTTATGAATTTTCTTATACAGTCAGAGAATATCTGCAAAAAAGCTTTCATAGTTTACATATTTTCTAGATGAAACTTTAAAAGTTTACTGTAATACTAGTATGATATTTTAGAATTGGTCAATTTCACACGGGGCGTTTTTCATGCCTAGGCAACAAAAATACACGGGGCGTTTTTCATGCCACGGCAACAAAAATACACGGGGCGTTTTTCATGCCAAGGCAACAAAAATACACGGGCTGTTTTCCATGCCACGGCAACAAAAACACACGGGGCATTTTTCATGCCAAGGCAACAAAAATACACGGGGCGTTTTTCATGCCTAGGCAACAAAAATACACGGTGCGTTTTTCATGCCACGGCAACAAAAATACACGTGGCGTTTTTCATGCCACGGCAACAAAAATACACGGGGCGTTTTTCATGCCGCGGACTTGTAGATAACTGTTGATATTTTAAAATTGGTCTGAGAACACGGTGATAGGTTAATAAGAATTTAAATGTCAAATAATATAGTTTATTTTTTAACTTATGTGCATATAAATTATAATTTAAAGAATATCTAATAATTAATTAATCATTTTTAAGGGGCTTTAACGTCTGCTTCGGAACAAAAGGCCATATCGCTGACGTCAAAAGGAAATTAAATACAAGGGACTGAAAGAAGAAGTCGGATAGGAAAGTGGCTCCATGAACAAAGTTACCGACCACCGTCAGTGACAAGCTCATGGATGCAGAAAAGCTACTCTGCGAATGCAATCACTTACCAAGGAATGTGACGAAAAAGGACACAAGCACCAGTAGCTGCACTCACTGATGGACGAGGAAAATGAAGAGGTGATAGTAAACGAAGCCTACCAGCCTACCTAACCCAAAAATCTAAGAGGAAAATGAAGAGGTATTAGTAAATGAAGCCTACGAGGCTACCTAACACAAAATCTAAGACCTCGTAGTTGAAGGTCATAACCCTAGCACTATCCTCTAAAACTGCAAGTAGCGTTAAAAAAATTATGATCATGATAAAAGTGATAAATACATAGGTAATTAATTAAACTAAAAATTGAAACCTATGAAACTTAGCTAAATCAATTGTTATTGTATATTAGGCTAAAACTTTAGTAATTATGATAACATTAAAGAGGATATTTTAATTTTTTATTAGTTTGTTTTAATTTGTTACATTTCAAAGAAGGAGAATATCTAATATGGGATACATAATTATATGAATTTATAAGATATAATTATATAGTATATCTAATTATCTAATAATGTAATATTTAATTTATCTTTGCTAAGATATCACGTATTGTAATTTAAGTAAATTAATATTCTATCCGCTATTTAGGAGATACAAGTAATAATGATAATATGACCCTATGTTGAATTAATTAATTGGCCACCATCTTGTTATGTAGAATTAAAATAAAATGAATATTTAATATCAGGAATTTTAAATTGAAGTTAATTGTAAATTTGTATTTGGATATATAAAATATATAAGGAATAATATCTAAAATTTAAGAGGAATAATATCTAAAATTTAAGAGGAATAATATCTAAAATTTAAGAGGAATAATATCTAAAATACTACAGAAGTAGAGCCTAATAAATTCAGAAGGAATAAACGAATAAACAAAATAATATCTATAATAAGTTGTCAGAATTTCAGTGTCCGTGTAACTGTGGCTGATGGAGGTTGTGTCTCTCGTTCATGTCTCCCATCAATCAGTGGTAATTGTGTACAAACAATATTACGCACTTCATCTACCCTTTCAAACAGTATTTACTTTCGACTGAAATCAGTGACTGTTAATTTTAAATAAACTAGTGGATATCAACGTGAATTTAATTTTATTAATACGTTATATATATTTAAAGTTAAGCTACAGATCGACCTTTTATAATATAGTTATAATGATGTAAATAGTTATATTACTACCATGACTCATCACTAAACATTTATTTACACACTGCTAAATTACTAGTCTTAAAGATGAGTGTTCAGTCCACTAGGGTAAGTTACGAGTTATTGGACACTTCCACATTGCCGATCATAGCAAATATATAATTTTTCTTTTAAACTCGTTTTTGAAAACGAGTTTAAATGTAATTATCTGTTAATATATGATCGAAAATGTGGAAATGTTCTATAACTCGTAACTTGCCTTATATCAAGTTATCACTGTAAATAATACCGATATACAGGGTTTGTATTACAAATATACATATACCCAATATACATCATTTATATACACATTTTGTAAATCAACCAACTAGTCGATTTCTAAATTAATCTTTATTTATTTTATATACTATTCAAGGACTTTTAATTTATTGCGTTTATTATTTTTTAAAGCCTAAAATAATTTTTTTTTATTTAATACCTTCGTAAATTTATTTATTTATCATCTTGTTACTCGCATAACTCAAAAAGTATTCAACCAAATTGCCTGAAATTTAGTGAAACGATTGGTCAATGACCAGGAACGATCTGATAGAATTTTGGAAGCGATCCGGTCAAAGGTCAAGGTCATTTATAACTTAAAAAGTATTCAACCAAATTGTCTGAAATTTTATGGGACGATTGGTCAATGTCCAGGAACCAGTTAATTAGATTTTGGGAGAGAACGGGGTCATTAAACGGCGGCGAAGGTATGCGCTCTACCGAGTGCACATAATCTAGTTTGTTTAGTTAATACCAAACATATCAAGGTTACTCTGCAGTGCATAATTTACAACAGTTCAGAGTACATGCGTATGTACATATACTTTTTGTATGAACTCCTCTATAATGAAATCCTGTATAGTGAACGTAGTGTCCTGAGTAAAGAAGTAGCCTCTATAGTGAACACATTTTCTTTAGTTAAATTTTACGATATAATTATGATATTTTTTAATTTAAAATACGACAGATAATTACGTAATGAACGAAAATTTACCGACGGGTTATGATTAAAAAATGCAAAGTCATCCTTTTTTTATTGTAGTTATGATGCGAAGATTTCTTTCGTTAATTTTTTATTCGTTATTTTCATGGTCATTAGTTTTCTTATTTTTTACTAATTTGAAGCTATTATTTGTATAGGGTTAGTTACTACATCTTCGGTCATATAAGAAACAACTATATAAAAAACTAATTTTATTACACAGTGCTATTATTTTATAGAAAAAAAATATAAAAATCAAATAATATTTATAATGACGAAACTTATTTTCATGATAAACGATTGCAACTGCACATTAAAAATGAAAAAAAAAATAGCCTTATAGAATAGTCAAATATTATAAATTTATCATCGACTACCCAAACCAAGTTCATAGTGTTGAAGCAGACGCAGAAGAGCTCTAATTCAATGTTATTCCTATGGGGTTGTTTTGCAGCGAGTAATAATCGCTGAGCGCTATTTCCAATGTATTTCTATTGCTTGGTGAGCATCGTCAGCGATGCTCATAAAAATCGCTGCATGCAAAACGCACCTTAATCGGCACCGGAAGTGTACAATCGACTCCAACTGTTTGGCTTTCCTGTCACGGACCATATGGACATGAGGGCGACTATGATTTTTTAAGTCAACTCCTTTCTTCTAGGACAATAAAACTACATAGTTATGAACTAGTTTTCTATGTTTAAATTATAGAAAACGATATACGTCAAGAATTGCGTCATGGTTATCCCTCAATGTCCATCGTTTTCTATGATTTTAATCATAGAAAACTATCTAGTGCATCTGATATATGTGATGTTTTTCCGCTCTTGTACTAACTTTCACATTTTCAAAACGAAACTTTACAATTGTAATGCTGTATTTTAAAAATGGTCTGGGTAGCTACACGATGACAAATGTGTAAGATTTGAAAATAATAGAAAATTAGAAAACTGATTTGTGAAAATAATACAGTTACTCTTTTCTCTCAACGATAACTATAAATTTTCTTTGCGTTGCCTAGTATCAATAATTGTTATTGATACTAGGCAATTAACATCAAATGTATTTATTTCTCTTTGTAATATTACAACTAGTGTAATAATTATAATTTATACATCGCATGTTCAACATATTGATATTGTACAATCGATACCATTTGTGATGCTATTTTATCTACATATGATGCAAGGTATTCTTCAATGAAACATAAACTATTCATGTTTGCTAAAACATAATTATGTTAATATTAAGTAAAATCGATTTATGATAATTTTTTGTATCACATAATTATAATAATGTTTGTTTTAAATCACCGTCTTTTATTGGTTAGGTTCACCGTTTGCATTTATTATTATATTTGTAGTATAGAATAAATTACTGGACCTCATTTATGGAACGCTATCCTACTCGATATTCGTAGTTCTAATTTATTAAAAAATATTTAAGAGGAGATTCAGAAAATGTTCAATTAATGCTTATACTATGTAACCAATACCAATATATAATTTACTGTCCTTTGTTTGCACATGTTGACGATTTCACTAGCTAACTAGTCACCTTGTGTGACCGAAAAGTTAATCTTCTTGCGGGATTGAAATCACTATTTATTGTACTTTCTTTTTTATCTTTCGTATTTGTTTCAATGAAAAATTATCTTTTATCAAAAGAAAAAGAGTATAAATATTGTTACTATTTCACATTTTTTTTATATTCTTTAATAAATATATACCAGATTAAATAAACAAACTCGAAACATGTTTTTAACGAGTTCAAAGCATGTTTTTAAGAAAGTCTTGAAACATGTTTTTAACTAGTTTGAAACATGTTTTTAACTAGTTTGAAACATGTTTTTAACTAGTTTGAAACATGTTTTTATCAAGCTCGAAACATGTTTTTATCAAGCTCGAAACATGTTTTTAACAAATTCAAAACATTATGAGTTCAAAAATGAGAATTATATTTTTTTCTATAATATTTTCCCCACACTGTTTGTATCACAACAACAACAACCATATCACAACAACAACAACTATACACAGACTGACATGCGAAACACAAACATTGTTCGCAACAACCCAGCTGTAGTTCTCACCACAAAGAACTGGTCAAGGTTCTACTGTATTTCATTGATTTGCTAATAATTCATTAGGTTCACTTTACTACATTAATTGAATAGGTGATAATATTAATTGATTTAGTAATATTTCATTAGCGTACACCAAGACATGGCCTAGTGTTTTGATTATAGGAATAAAGAAATAAATAAAAATGAGGTGATAGTTATGTGACTTGGCACTGGATGAGTACTAAAAGAAAATGCAGTGGTGATTAGTTAGTACTAAATAACTAGTACCTACTAGAATTCATTAAAACGATTTACTAGATTTAGAAAGAGATATAAGTTAAATTTAGTCAGTAAAAGTTAGTGCTGAAATTGAGTATAACATTTTAACTAAAATTGTAAAATATAGTAAAACACAGAAATTAAAATTAATTTAAAAATTATCACCAACATTTTGTCAAAAAATACTGCTACAAAAATTTCTAAAACCAAATCATCACAATAGATACTATACGAATAACAAACATATGGATGTAGAAAGAAACACGTAAGGATGGTATAAACGTTTTCTTTTTCAGAGCTAGGCTTAAGTGGACGAAACGGGATAGAAATAATGATAGAAATTTCAAACCCTTGTAGAATATATCTTTTTATTCCTATATTAGAGTTCATAACAAATGTACTGATGTACTGTACTATCATGTACACTACTAACTGTACTTCCTATCTAGTACATACTGTGTAGTGTCTATTGACTGGTGTATTGAGTCCTCTTGCACATCTATTATGCAGAGTGACCGTGAGAAGATGAGGGTGGAGTGAGTTACAAGGAATTGGGTTACAAAATGCGACGTATATTCCAGTGCAGCAAGCATTCGGAGAAATTATAATGCACTCAGGTGTTTCGAGTTCACCCTATGGCTTTGTCTCTAAAGCGAGACACTTAAAGTGCATCAAACTATAGTTTGGATGTACTTAGGCTCGAAAGTGCATCAGTTCGATGCACTTTAGTGTCTCATATTTTCCTTTACCAAAGTGATGAGAATTTGAGACACTAAAGCGCATCGAACAGGTGCACTTTAGAGTCTAAGTGCATACCATGCACCAGGTCTAAGACTTGGCACACAGGCTTCACCAACAGAGGAGTCAGAGTTTTAGACTCGTGGTGGATTGGCTACAAACTGTACGCTGCTCCAGAGTTAAAAGCTCCAAGTCAATCAGCCGCCTATCGTACCCCTTAGGATATGAGGTATCAACATGTTCACTCGGGCCTGAATTCTATACAAGCGTTCCACGTCGTACCTATACGAAAGAAACTAGGACTGTAAAGAATCATCACCGTCTGCCTATTTCTGTGGATAAAGCCCTCTTGATGTAACTTAGGATCTTCTGAGCCTTCCTCTGAGCCTTGAACTCGTAGGTTATGCCCTGCAACGACGGACAGACTGACGAACCAAGTAGAGTGTAATCAGCGTGAACATTTAGCACACCAACATGCAGAACTTGACATTTTCCTGTGTTGAATGGTATCTGCCATTGCTCTGACCACTCTTCCAACCTGGCTAAATCCCTCCTCCGCTCGTTCACCGCATGAGGATCAGATACATCGACACTGAGCTTGGTGTCGTCTGCAAACTTACTTCACAGTGTCTAAATCGTTGATGTATATGACGAATAGTAGAAGTCCTAAAACTGATACTTGAGGCACACCACTGTTAACAACAGACCACTTTGACGGTGTGTCTGCTATAACGACCCTCTGTCTCTTATAACAACTCTCTGTTTCCTATAACGACTCTCTGTTTCCTTTAACGACTCTCCGTCTCCTATAACGACCCTCTGTCTCCTATAACGACATTATGTCTCCTATAACTACCCTCTGTCTCCTATAACTACCCTCTGTCTCCTATAACGACCTTCTGACTCCTATAACGACTCTCTGTTTCCTATATTGACTCTCTGTCTCCTATAGCGACCCTCTGTCTCCTATAACGACTCTCTGTCTCCTATAACGACTCTCTCTCTCCTATAGCGACTTTCTGTCTCCTATAACGACTCTCTGTCTCCCATAACGACTCTCTGTTTCCTATAACGACTCTCCGTCTCCTATAACGACCCTCTGTCTCCTATAACGACATTATGTCTCCTATAACTACCCTCTGTCTCCTATAACTACCCTCTGTCTCCTATAACGACCCTCTGTCTCCTATAATGACTCTCAGTTTCCTACAACGACTCTCTGTCTCCTACTAACCATGTAAGTGAGAGTAGAGTGAGTATTACAATTTTACTCACTTCACTAAACATATTACAATTTTAAATTAATTAATATTCATTATTTTTACCTTGTATGACTATTACTTTTTTTGAACCCTCTCCCTCTTGGTTGCTGACATACGTACCAGATTCATTCTAATTCTAACTCACTCCGGGGAGAGAGGGTTGAATATTTCGTATGTTTTTTAATCTTTATAATATGTTAGTCACTGATAAGAAAGATAAGGTGAAATGTTGTAAAGCTTATGTACTGATAAGGATAACACTATCTTGAGAAAATAAAACTTTGTAGCTGTCCGTATAGGATAATTTTTTTTTTTCAAATTTTCTTCAATTTTTTTTTAAATTTAAATTTTCTTCATAAAATTATTTTGTATCTTTTATATGAACTATAGTATCTTTACACGTCCAGATGGAATAAAACTTAAAATTGGTTTTTAAAATTTTCATCATGCAGTTGGTATGATTTAATAAAATTTTGTTCAATTATTAAATTATTCAGAAATTTGTATTTTTTCTTTATATACGATTTAAATACATAACCAAATTTATTAATAACAATAACCCTTAATTAAATTATCAAAATGCTTCTAGGGTAAGTTCCAAGTTATCGGACAGTCCCACATCTTCGATCATGTAAAAAAATCCTAATTTTAATTCATCTCGATAGCTATTTAAAATATAAATCATTTTTTTTACATGATCGGAAATATGAAACAGATCGACAACTCGTAAGTTACCCTGACTACAACATGGCCACCCCATTGTCCTAATGTAATGATATGCTTTTAGCATATTGCATATATTATTCATAATATTAACATATTATTTATGCATGGAATAATCGGGTACATATCAGTTGTGGAACTGTTGCTACAGTCATTATTATAGTACATAATATATAGCATTTACTATACTATATATATATAACTATTATTATATTAAATATGTAGCTATTATCGGTAAATTCCTAGTTCACGTCCCTATTTCATTTAAGGACGTGAACTAGGAAAGGAGTAATTTTAAACTAGTTTCTCTTTAATTTAATTACCTTTCTATTTTATTAAAATATGTTGCACTTAAAAAGTTAATTGACAGAAAATTTAATATCTCGACTACATCATATACAAATAATATTATAATACAAAGAACGAATATTTGAAATTGAAATGAAGCGAATTTAAGAATATTAATTGAAATATATTTACCCTTGTTTTTATTTTTAAATGGTTATCATAATAAGAAAATTATTAATTTATAAATTACCCCGTTCCTAGTTCACGTCCCTAATTGATATAGGGACGTGAACTAGGACTTTACCCATATATCAATATAATACTATATATATAACCATTATTATATCATACCTAATTAATATTTCCTCCCCCTAGCTAGATTTATTGTAGTTCTTTATGGTAAATTAAACTAAAGTTTTCTAATTAATTGTAGTGCTTTATAATTCTTTTCCTTATGACTTCTTTAAGATGACACTGCAAGAAAACTTTACAGTTGCGGGGAAGACTTACCTCATTTCTCTGGACTGTGGGGGGTTGTACCTAACCCCCAGTGGGTGGGATGGGGGTGAGTACCTTAGGTTATGTTACTCACTTGTCAATTTTATGTTTTAACATCAACTTTAAGTGAATCAGGGGGCGTACTGCCCCCCCCCCCCCCCCCGAAGCTCCCGAAACAATCACAAAGTGTGCAGTACAACAAACTAGCGGATACAACAAACTATGAATGATGATGATATGGAATGAGGAAGGATTGCATCATACTAAGTAATATTAGAAACAAAATAAGATAGGAATATTAATTTTATTTCAGTGGTAATAATAATTAAATATAATTAATTAACTTTCATAGATTATCAAAAAAATCAGTTAGGTAGGAAAGGAGCTACAGACCTGAACAAGTGAAACGTACAAACCATTAGCTAAACCCTGTACAGTGTGTCCACCAAAAATGTATCCACTGCCATTGAATATATGCATTATGTATGATTTATTAATTAACCTACGTTTCTTTGGTAGCAATATATTATGCATTTTTATGGTAGATTGATGAATATGTATAATCCTGCAGACTGAATGGCAATAGATACAGTTTTGGTGGACACACTGTATAACATTTCTAACCTACAGTATGTAGCATTCACGCATAGGTTAGTGAAAGCAAATATGAAAGTCACAAATCAGAGGTTAGAGCAGACTACTCTGCTTGTAACTCGAGGGAATGTAACAAACTCGATGCAATGTGTGAGAGCATTCACTGGTGTTGTTTAGGTAAGAGCAGTCATTTTAAAACGTGTTATCAAGTGTACCATTTTTTGACAATCGCTTCGAGATAAATCGTAATTATGTTTCCGGTAGGTTTGGGAGGTCTAAGAAGATACATTAGCATTTTATTCATAAAATAACATCAAATATATGTATAGAGGGGACGTACCGCCATCTGAACCTCCCTGTCAGGTCATTAAACCATCATTAATTTTGCAGTACAACAAACTTTCGGATACGACGAACTACATTTTAGGTACGAAATCAATCACCAACAGTTTTTCAGCGTTTGTGGTCGAAGGTTTCCAACATTTTTTACAGCAAATAGATTTTCTCTTTATTCTTGTAATCATTAAAACATCAAAATAGAATGATCAATGTAAAGGTTAAAATATGGATAGTGTAGATGCTGCTTATTTCCGAATAGATACAACGAAATAATGTTCGCGTCAACATCACGCACATTATACTTAAATTATATTAAAATAACTACGCCAATAAGTCTATAAACTACTAGTTGTTAAATGGAAAATTATATCAATAAATTCCAAATAATCTTCAGCAATTTAAATACCTAGCAACTAGTTACACTGAATGTTTATGTTCGTAAACTTTTGTGATCGATGAAGTATCGCTACCTAAAGATGATTGATGGTGTGACCCTATTTAATTTGTAGAGCATTACTTTTATACGCGAAACTACTGTAAAACTCCTCTATAGTGAATGAGCTTTAGTGTGCACCCAGTATTGAACAAATTTTCTTTATTATGCGGGATACATCCTACCTCATTCTGGAATTCACTAAAGAGTAGTTCCGCTGTATAGAAAATTTCATGGCATGTCCGAAAAGTAAAGTTATCTCACCATGTTCTGTTGACTTCTTCTATAACTTTTCTCCTATAATCTTTAAAATGGTTTCAAATTTATTATGGAGGATAACGACTATCAGTTGGTAGAATTTAAGCTTTGAAAAGCTCATAAGTCTAAAGTTCTAGATTTTTAAAATTTTATCCCGTGGGTTTGGACGATACTGTATTTATAAACTTTAAACATGATGTACCTAATCCAGAACTTTTAATTCTTTTCTCATTACAGGACAAAGGCACATCCCTCTCAGCCGTATCATAAGTTGTTGGTCATGTCCGAAAGGGTCTACCAAATGTTGCCAACTGAAATCTACAGAAAACGATGTAGCTATTGACGAAACTGCTGAAGAAACCGAAGTTCATGTCAACTTAGCTTGTGACGACATAGAAGATTCAGGACAACCTTCTGTATCAGACCAACTGAATTCTTGCAGTACGCAACATCTCAGTGCTTCTACTGCCTACCTTGATGACGCAACATCTGAATCCTACTCTACAACTTGTTCCACAGCTCCTATAATATTCGACGAGTACTCCAAACACCCAGATAGTGTTTCCCAATGTCAAAATGGCGTCTTAAGACCCAAATCCGAATCAGTTCACTGTGAACACAGTAACAAGAAGAAACAGCTATTTGGTCTCAGTGTCGAATTCTGCGATTCGAAAGCACCACCGATTTGTGCATCCTGCTGTGGTTCGAATGACAGAGTTCTTGTCGAATGGCATCCCACTGTTAAGGTTTTGAGACACGAGAATCAGGAAGTTGTCGAAAAGTGGCAAAATGCCACCTGGAAGCTCTTGAAAGGTCAGCTGGTATGGATTATCGGTCAAGTTAGAAGCATCCTTAATTTTCTATCCCGTTAACTTGTCCTTTTAAAACATGTGTGTTTACTCGGTGAAATGCAAACATTTCTTAGCAATCATAGATAAAATAATGAGGAATAAAAAATCTATATTTTATATATATATACTAGTGTACTTTCCCGTTAAAAATAACGGGTCATCATCAATACCAATTTATTACCCATTATTACGTTACTTTTAATGAATTCAATTAAAATTATATTTTCTGCATAGTCTAATTTATTTTATAGATAAATAACATACATTCAAAAATTGAATAAAAACAGGGGAATTTAAATATCAAGTCAATATATTCCCGTGCGTATCATAGTTACATTCTTCATGTTTAATACCCGTAGTGTAAAAGCGGACACAAAATAAAAAAATAAACTGTACACACTACGGGTAATATTAGAATAGATAACACCATTTCCTTCACTATTAGCCATTTCCAATACTTAGCTCTAATTATTAATAATGCAATATATTCTTAAATAAATATAACATGTCTTCCCTATTGAATATACTCAATATGATAATAATCATTTAAACGCATGCCAAGCATCACACGGTGTTGATTATTGGTTTATTGCATAGGGTTCATGTTAGAGAGACCACGTGTGATTGACATCGTGCTGCGAACTCAGAAAAAACACTAACGTGAACTTATCGACCGGTAAAAACACAAACGGCAACTTACCGACCGATAAAAAACACAAACGGCAACTTACCGACCGATAAAAACACAAACGGCAACTTACCGACCGGTAAAAACACAAACGGCAACTTACCGACCGATAAAAACACTAACGGCAACTTACCGCCCGATAAAAACACAAACGGCAACTTACCGACCGATAAAAACACAAACGACAACTTACCGAACGATAAAAACACAAACGGCAACTTACCGACCGATAAAAACACAAACGGCAACTTACCGACCGATAAAAACACAAACGGCAACTTACCGACCGATAAAAACACAAACGACAACTTACCGAACGATAAAAACACAAACGGCAACTTACCGACCGATAAAAACACAAACGGCAACTTACCGACCGATAAAAACACAAACGGCAACTTACCGACCGGTAAAAACACAAACGGCAACTTACCGACCGATAAAAACACTAACGGCAACTTACCGACCGATAAAAACACAAACGGCAACTTACCGACCGATAAAAACACAAACGGCAACTTACCGACCGATAAAAACACAAACGGCAACTTACCGACCGATAAAAACACTAACGGCAACTTACTGACCGATAAAAACACAAACGGCAACTTACCGATCGATAAAAACACAAACGGCAACTTACCGACCGATAAAAACACAAACGGCAACTTACCGACCGATAAAAACACAAACGGCAACTTACCGACCGATAAAAACACAAACGGCAACTTACCGATCGATAAAAACACTAACGCTAACTTACCGACCGGTAAAAAAACTAACGCTAACTTATCGACCGGTAAAAACACTAACGCGAACTTACCGACCGGTAAAAACAAAGTGATTGAAGATCCTCTATAGTGAATGTAGAGTCACGAGTATGAGAACTACCCCGTATAGTGAACTCATTTAGTTTAGTCTGACACAACTGTATAGGTTTTCTAACCATCTTTAAATAGAAAATTAGTTGTAGTTCTCGAAAGAGGTGTTCTGTCGGTACAAATACTCTATAGTGAAGTAAATGCTCTATAGTTAGAGTTCTCCTGAACCAGAATAAAATTACATTAAACTACGCTTTTCAGGTATGAATGTACATTAATCGATTCTTCACTTCGTTACAGGTGTGGATAGCAGACCTGAGTGCTTAGATGTCATAATAAACCCTTTTAGTGGTAAGAAAAAGGCCCCTCAGATTTACAGTCGGTACGTGGCCCCCATTCTTCACAGAGCTGGAATAGCTACAACAGTACATCAGGTGAAGATATCTCATTTTCTACTGTTTAAATACAAAAGTAGAAATGAATGTTAAAATACGCAAGTAACTCTAATGTTCGCCGCACCGTCAAAAATGGCGCTGAGGTCTGTTTGTTTATATAGTCTTTTAACGAAGTTTTAAACAATAACTGTATTGAGCCTAATTCAGATCTATGATTAAGATTAACGATAATATAAACTGAAGGCATATTCTATATCAGCAGAGAAAACGCCACGTTTTCACCGCCCAGTTCACGCCTCTTCAATTAATCACGGTTAAATGAATGGAAGGCGGTAGAAACGCTAGTATAGACTGCAAATTTTCTTTCCATTCATTTAACCGTGATTAATTGAAGAGGCGTAAACTAAGCGGTGAAAACGTAGCGTTTTATCTGCTGGTATAGAGTGGGCCTTAATACCACTACGTTTCCAGACTACTCACGAAGGTCATGCCAAATCAATAGCAGCGGATATAGCAGCTGACATAAGAGAGGAAAGGATCCGTCACCGAAAAGAGGAAAATAGAGCGTTCACTAGGACTTCTGATGGGATAGTCGTGATAGGAGGGGACGGAGTGATCCTAGAAGTCGTTAATGGACTCATAGAGTACATGTCCGACGATGAGGTCCCTGAGAGTGACGTCAGAATAGCACCCATTGCTGGTTAGTATTTTTATATAACGTATACTTGATGATATTAATTTCACAGAAAAAAATAGTTCTAATTTTCTAACATTTTCTAATCTTTCATAATTGTCGTCGTGTACCCAGACTAATTTTAAAATGACTACATGGATTAGAATTATCAAGATTCCTTTTGACAATTCTGTGACTTTACTATGATTGTACATAGTCGATATGACACAGTAGCTTATAGCAAGTTACAACTAGAAAACGGGCACTAATAGAGCGCATACCTTCGCCCGCGGCTTATAAATGACCTTGACCATTAACCTGATCGCTCCTAAAATCTAATAAACTGGTTCCTGGAAAATGAACATCACTCAATTTCAGGCAATTTGGTTGAATGCTCTTCTAGTTATGCGAATGACAAATAAATTAATTAATGCCACCTAAACATGTTTGGTGAATTCCTAGTTCACGTCCCTGTTTCATCGTGAACTAGGAACGATCCAAATACCCCCTTCCTAGTTCACGTCCCTCTATGAAATAGGGACGTGCACTAGGAATTTACTTTTTAAACTGTGTCATATCGGTTGTTGTGAATTCATCCCATAGTAGTTAAGTTTTTAAGTTCTTTCTGCTTATGAATCCAAGATTTTCGAAACCAATGAAATATATATATAACAAGTAGCTAGTGAATATGCTAACTTTCTCACTTTCAACAGGAGGTTCCACGAACAGTTACGTACACTCTATTCACGGCACAAGCTGTCCTGTTCACAGTACCGTGCATATCGTAATGGGTGAGGAGAATTTAGTGTAGGATTATTAGTAGGGTTGTGACAATATGCTTTATAAATCATAGATCTTAAGAATATCACAGACGAAATGAAATGGTATCGAATACTATAAACCGCTGGCGTAGAACCATTCAATACTCTTTAAATCTCTCCGTCTATAATATTCTTCAGGATCTATAATTTTCAAAGCTTATTGTGATTATGATAATATTCAAAATGTTATATAGTCTAAATCAATTTTCTAGGCTCGAGAAGATGCGCAGACGTAGCGTCAGTTCATGACGAAGGTAAATTCGAAATGCTGGTGATGGGAGGAATCCATTTCGGAATCCCCGGTAGAATTCAAGAGACCGGTAGTCAACTAAGGCACTTGGGACCTTTAAGAGACGTGCTCGCTTCTACCAAAGAACTCCTTCTGAATAGGTAAAAGACATATTTAGAAGAATGGAATTGTATTTGTTTCTAATTTAAGGGTGAAGAAAATATAGATTGAGACAAGTTCAAACACGTTGAGACAAGTTCAAACACGTTGAGACAAGTTCAAACACGTTGAGACAAGTTCAAACACGTTGAGACAAGTTCAAACACGTTGAGACAAGTTCAAACACGTTTAGACAAGTTCAAACACGTTGAGACAAGTTCAAACACGTTTAGACAAGTTCAAACACGTAGAGACAAGTTCAAACACGTAGAGACAAGTTCAAACACGTAGAGACAAGTTCAAACACGTTTAGACAAGTTCAAACACGTATAGACAAGTTCAAACACGTAGAGACAAGTTCAAACACGTAGATAAAAGTTCAAACACGTAGAGACAAGTTCAAACACGTAGAGACAAGTTGAAACACGTTGAGACAAGTTCAAACACGTAGAGACAAGTTCAAACACGTTTAGACAAGTTCAAACACGTAGAGACAAGTTCAAACACGTTTAGACAAGTTCAAACACATTTAGACAAGTTCAAACATGTATAGACAAGCTCAAACACGTTTAGACAAGTTCGAACACGTAGAGACAAGTTCAAACACGTTGAGACAAGTTGAACACGTAGAGAAAAGTTCAAACACGTTGAGACAAGTTCAAACACGTATAGACAAGTTTGAACACGTTTAGACAAGTTCAAACATGTATAGACAAGCTCAAACACGTTTAGACAAGTTCGAACACGTAGAGACAAGTTCAAACACGTTGAGACAAGTTCAAACACGTAGAGACAAGTTCAAACACGTAGAAACATGTTCAAACACGTAGAGACATGTTCAAACACGTTCAAACACGTAGAGACATGTTCAAACACGTTCAAACACGTAGAGATATGTTTAAACACGTATAGAC
Source organism: Caprella mutica (assembly GCA_947561585.1). Lineage (NCBI taxonomy): Eukaryota > Metazoa > Arthropoda > Malacostraca > Amphipoda > Caprellidae > Caprella > Caprella mutica. Next base: position 163,838 of record CANNZV010000063.1, on the reverse strand, counting down.
AAGTTCAAACACGTTTAGACAAGTTCAAACACGTTTAGACAAGTTCAAACATGTATAGACAAGTTCAAACATGTATAGACAAGTTCAAACACGTTTAGACAAGTTCAAACACGTAGAAACAAGTTCAAACACGTATAGACAAGTTCAAACACGTAGAAACAAGTTCAAACACGTAGAAACAAGTTCAAACACGTATAGACAATTTCAAAAAAGTTCAAACACGTAGAGACAAGTTCAAACACGTAGATTCTTTATTCACATGAAAATAGTGTTTCAGTATGCGTGAGTCAACGATCTAAGTAGGTGTTAGAATTAAATCTTTTATCTGATTTTACTGAAGACAACACCCAAAATGTTTGATAGGATCTATACCTTATTGACCCATATATCTATTTTCTTGTAGTCCGAGTAATATATACTGAAGACAATTTATTGGATTTGACTGAACAGTTATATTGATTTGCAGGGGAACTATACTAAACCCGGTGTCTGGAAATTTCGGTTTCAGAATTATAAAGAACCTCTCAACACAAATGAACGTTATGTAGTTTGCTGTATCCGCTAGTTTGTTGTACTGCACACTTTATGATTGCTTAATGACCTGGCAGGGGGGGGGGTGGGGGTGGGGGGCGTTCATGTTCCGAGACCGAATTTTCTGAGATCGAGTATTCCTAGAACCAGTAAATCCATATTATTGTTCTTTCAGATCATGTAATTGCATTGTAGAAACTCTTGTAACTAAATCATCGGATGAAGATTGCATCTGTGAAGCTGGATGTGAAGTTTGCAACAGTGAAAAAGATGTAACGATATCAGCTACAAGGGAGGTTGGTAAATCCCTAATTTTAATTCTTGTCTTCCGTTCTACTTTTTCCCTAGTCAGTTTTTTATTCTTTCTGATGGGATACCATGAAACCTAACTTATTAACTTCCCAAAGAGTCGAATTTATGATAAAAATACTAGTAAACCGGATGGTTGGAAGGAAAATTCCTTTTTTATAGAAAAAAACATAAAAATAAATATCCAAATGTAGATTTCATTAGGATTTAACAAAATGATTAACAACAATAGATATCACAATTGTGCTAAAGTAAATATTAGCCTTTATGGTCGGATTCCAATGCGCAGCTGAAGCGGCCATAGCCGTCCGGCGGTAACCGTGCGGCTCGAGCTGCTGCAGCCGCCGAATTGGAAGTCCACCTTTAGAGGATATTGAAATTTAATCTGATATGTTCGTCGACACAGGAAGTTTCCATGGATGTTGCCGCACTGATGTGCTGCCTCTCCACATTCGAGTGCCAGTATTTCAAGTACGGTGTAGTCCCCACGGCACACCTCTCTAACGGATGTGCAGATATGGTCATCATGCCAAAAAATAGTCTTCCAAAACTGTGGAACAACTTCTATCGGATGAGCTGCACTAACACACTGGTACTGATATAACTGAATTCAAATTGAGAAAATGACATAATAATCGTAGTTTGATGATGGAGAATACGAAGTGGGTCACCATGGTGATGGAAAAAAAACCCCAGTGCTAAAAATTGGGCTGAAAAAACTCAGTCAAGTCTTCTCAGACCCCACCCCGACCGTTTCTATTACCGGGTTACTTTAAATTGTTTCAAACTACGATTCTGTAATTCCTACGTACGGTCACTAGGATGATGTTGCAATTTTTAATTTCAGGCTTCCCAGTCTTCAATTCACACTGTCAGAGGTCATAAGTTCAGATTCAGTGGATTTGAGACTTCCATTCCTTTCAACTGTGATGGAGAACTTAGGTACTTTTCAGACGTCAGTGTGAGGTGGGTTGGAGCCATAGAGTTATGATAAACTACTCTAGAGAGGAAGTGTTGCATCGATTGCAGGACGCTAAGGAAGCCGGTGTAAAACCTTATTTTGTTTCAGTCATAGAGTTATGATAAACTTCTCTAGAGAGAGGAAGTGTTGCAGCGATTGCAGGACGCTAAGGAAGACGGTGTAAAACCTTATTTTGTTTCAGTTATATCATTTCTTCATTAAATTTTGTTTCAGTTATATCATTTCTCCATTAAACTGACGCTAGATTGCCAGTCACGTGACCCAAAAATAAGGATTTTAGCGTCCCGCAAGACGCGATATTATTTTGGCCACTGACTCACCACTTGGTTGGAGCATAGTAAATAAATAGGGAAGTATGCTAAGTTTTGAATTCATTGACTGTGAACTTGATCCGGTCTTCATAAACGATTTAAACAAATGACGTCACACAGAGTACTGTCAAATTTTATAAGTATTATTAGTTGAATATTACAAGTGAATAGAGTGTAAACGTAATAAAAACCCAAATTTTATGTAAGTTAATTTCCATAAAAATGCACATTTAACTGAATGTACATTTTTGTGTCTGAATGAAACAACTCTGTGTGACGTCATTCATCTTAATCGCGGTCACGTCTAAGTTTTTTCAGATGTTCCAATATTGTACTGAGCATACTTTACTATTTATTTACTATGGATTGGAGTGACCGGAATTACAGTCATTAAAATCGCTGTTATCGGAATTGTGACAATATGCTTTTAAAATAATAGATCCCGATAAAATTAGAGACGGAGAGAATTAAAGAGTATTGAATGGTTCTACACCAGCGGTATATAGTATTCGATACCATTTCATTTCGTCTGTGATATTCCTAAGATCTATGATTGTAAACGCATATTGTCACAATCCTAGTCATGAACAAATCTGACCGTGAAAATTTTAGATTTACCTCTGCTAACAATCAATTTTCGATTGAGACGTTGTTTTAAAAAAGAGAGAAATTTTAGATATTCATTCACATTCAATTTTTTTAGAGGCCCCCTACCAGAAGAAGCCGACCATCTTTAAATAATTTAAAAAACAATTAGCACATTCAATTATAAGATAATTCTTCACCGTATAATTCGTTATCTCTTTTTTAAATATCAACTGAAGTGTGATTTCCTCTTCAGGATTCATCGGCAGAAGTTGCAACTCTTCTGCACCGGAAAAGAATTCGTTGCGGTGTAGAAACACGAAAGTTGAAGCCGATATGAAACGGCCTGTAAACTTTGGTGACATACGAGATTCAAGGTTGTGGTGACGATGACGTCATGAATACCATTCAGGATATCCTTTTAAAATGTGAATTATTTTATATATATATATATATTTTAAATATAATTGTTATCAGTGTTTATGTAGTCGACTAAACTTTAAAAAAAAATGTATCCACCCAACTAAGATCACGTCACCGTTCTCGGTAAGTGGGTGATGCCTCAGGTCAAGCAGAAGGTCAGCTTTCTGTTAAGGTACACTTACCGAAAACGGTATCGTTTCCCCCTAAAGGGCCTTACACACGCAGGGTTTTAAGTCTTTCCACCAGACTTTTTGCTAAGCTCCTCCTACTTTTTCCACGAGAAAATAAGAAAAGACGATATAATTATAATTTATTTCAGTTGTTGGATACCTGTAGGTATCATGGATACCAACTGAAATTTATAATAATTATATCCATTTTTTATATTCTCGTGGAAAAAGTAGGAGGAGCTTAGCAAAAAGTCAGGTGGAAAGACTTAAAAACCCTACGTGTGTACGGCCCTTCAGACTTTAGAAGGATGGAGGCAATTTATTTTGATATATAATGTTTTTAGGTAGTTTAACTGTATGTACATAGTGTACCATCCCAGGTAACAATTAATGTATATTTGCCAAACCAATATTCTATTCCTCATCAGGCACATACTATACTAGCAGTTTCACCGCCGCGTTTTCACTGCCCAGTTTACGCCTCTTCAATTAATCACAGTTAAATGAATGGAAGGCGGTAGAAACGCTAGTATAGACTGCAAATTTGTTTTCCATTCATTTAACCGTGATTAATTGAAGAGGCGTAAACTCGGCAGTGAAAACGCGGCGGTCAAACTGCTAGTATTGAATGGGCCTCAGTTGCTCATTTTATTATAGTTTTTCTGGTATAGGGTTAGACGTATATTTCCGAATTATCGGTCAGTTCCACATCTTCGGTCATATAAGAAAAAACGATATAATAATGATTATTTTTTTTTTTTCTTCGTAGACCGAAGATGTGGAACTGACCGATAATTCGTACCTTGCCCTACCTTTACCTCGTTAACTGACAACATTGTCCCAATATAACAACATTGGGACAATGTAGCCCGGGAAATAGAGTTACCTGGGATATAAATATAAGAATTGTCATGTGATTCGTATATGGTTGTGAAGGCATTTATTGACGTGAAAACTGTGATTAGATATTATATTCTAGACTAGTGTACTTTCCCGTTAAAAATAACGGGTCATCACCAATACCAATTTATTACCCGTTATTAGGTTACTTTTAATGAATTCAATTAAAATTAAATTTTCTGCATAGTCTAATTTATTTTATAGATAAAATACATTTAAAAATTGAATAAAAACAGGGGAATTTAAATATCAAGTCAATATATTCCCGTGCGTATCATAGTTACATTCTTCATGTTTAATACCCGTAGTGTAAAAGCGGACACAAAATAAATAAATAAACACACGAGGGAAATTATTAGGATAGATTTATTGAGATTTCTCATATCAATGTACATCAATAGGTAGGGTAAGTTACATGTTATCGGACGGTGCCACATTTTCGATCATAGAAGTAAACACGATCGAAAATGTGGAACCATCCAATAATGTGGCACTGACACAACTAAACCGTTAATGTAGTATAATATTTATGAATTTTATTAATGTGTAAGTAGAATTTTAAAAAATGTAACAAAATCAAATATAAAAAAAATTGAAACATCGAAATTTTTTTGATGATTTTTTTTTTGACAGTTCGACAATAAATAATCATTAAGTGATCTATTTGAATTAAAATATATTATCCCAATTACTGTACATAGATCATTAATGTTTTTTCAAATGTTATCATTGCTGTTCATGTAGGGTAAGTTCTGTGTTATTGGACAGTGCCACATTGGCGATCATGTGAGAAAAACATGTTACCTAGGGTGAAATAATAATCATTGTATCTTTTTTTCTTACATGATCGGCAATGTGGATCTGTCCGACAACTTGTATAACTTACCCTACATTGTCGCCAAAAACACTTTTTCGTATTTTTTAATTCATTTCTCCATTTTTTTTAAATAAACATATTTTGCAAAATAAAAATTCCATAAATCTTAAATATTATTTTTCAAAAAGATTCTTTCCATATTCAGGAAAGAATATTTTTTTTTTAATACAAGTTATTTTTTAAAATATTTACCACTAATTTAAATAAATATTTTAATTACCTGTGAATGAATGAGTTGTTTCTATGATAGTACATAGTCACGTGGTACCACCTTTTAATAAATAGCACTCCAAAAGTGTATGTACGTACAGGCAAAACACAATTTCGTCATTCATTTACGAATATTTTAATCAGAAATGTAGGAAACATTCAATTCAAACACCCCATCAGTCCGATTTCAGATATAGTAGTCATCTGATATATGTATATAGGGGGGAGGGGGTCGGATTCAGACCCCAAGCAACACTATACAACAGAACTTTGAAAATATTATTGTTGCTTCAAATACATAGCAAGCTTTAGATGGTATGTTTCGTGAAAACAACATTATGTCATAAAGGCATAATAGTTAGATACCGATTATGTTTGGTGATGATTGATCAGATAAAGATTATGTTTGGTGATGATTGATCAGGTAAAGATTATGTTTGGTGATGATTGATCAGAAAAAGATTATGTTTGGTGATGATTGATCAGGTAAAGATTATGTTTGGTGATGATTGATCAGAAAAAGATTATGTTTGGTGATGATTGATCAGGTAAAGATTATGTTTGGTGATGATTGATCAGGTAAAGATTATGTTTGGTGATGATTGATCAGGTAAAGATTATGTTTGGTGATGATTGATCAGATAAAGATTATTTTTGGTGATGATTGATCTCTAGTTTTAGGGGAATACAGATTTTCTGTAGCTTGGCAAGAATTAAATCGATTGCTACTGTGGTAACGTATAAGTTGTTTACCATTAGCTAATTGTTAATAGGGGTCAACACTATTAGATTGGGTGAAAAACTTAACAGAAAGAAGAGCTTTATTTTCAAAGCACCACAATAAAAGAATGCTTTATATTTTTTATATTTGGAGGGTGTCAGTCGCTTCCCTATTTTAAATATAAAATTTTCTTCCATTTACAGATATTTCTATTTTGAAAAAAAACTTATTCGTATCTATATTAGTTTATATTTAAAAGATGTTTAATACATATATAAGAACAAACTTAATCTATAGTTTTCTTATCATTCTGTTCCATTGGAAGTTTTAATAGTAGGTACCGTTTTAAATTAAAGACAGATAACTCAGTTATACAGGCATTCACCGCTTTAGTTACCAAACGGTAACTAAAGCGAATAAAAGTACGCGCATACCTTCGCCGTAACTTTGACCCGTTCTCTCCCAAAATCTCATAAACTGCTAACTGGATAATAACCAATCGTTCCACCAAATGTCAGGCAATATGGCCCAATAATTTTTTAGTGATCGAGTTATTAATGACCTGGACCTTTCACCGGGTCGCTCCAAAAATTCTACCAGAAGGTTCCTGGACATTGACCAATCGTCCCATCAAATTTCAGACAATTTGGTTGAATACTTTTTGAGCTATAAATGACCTTGACCTTTAACCTGATCGCTTCCAAAATCTAACAAAATGGTTCCTGCATATTGACCAATCGTCCCACCAAGTTTCATGCAATATGGTGCAATACTTTTTGAGTTATAAATGACCATGACCTAAATTCTACCAGCAGGTCACTGGACATTGACCAATCGTTTCACCTAATTTTAGTCAATTTTGTTGAACACTTTTTCAGTTATGCGAATAACAAGATGATGAATAAATAAATGCCGGGTAAAACATGACCTTCCGCCAATTTGCGAAGGTAAAAAGTGTTTCTAAACCTTTCTTACTAACGTCATACATACGAGCATATGAAACTATCGCGACACAATGATAATTTTAAATATTATATACAGACTGAACTGAAAGTCCTTGAACTATTTCCAATCTATAATTATAAGTCATTTTCATGTTTTTGGCTGAATATATTCATAAAATACATTGTAGTCTTATTCTACATGTGTATTTAATAAAATCTAAATTTTTAGGTGTAAATTGAGCAAAGGTTGTCTTCATTGAGTTCCATCACGCAGAGAAAACCAATTCTGGCGACATCATTAAAGGGGCAGTTCAGTCAAAATCAAACTATCGCCAAATTGGTCCTAAATCGATTTAGTATATTTATTTATGTAACATTAGAATATTCGTTGATTTTAGAAATGTTTATATAAAAAGTATATTGTAAATTAGTGCCGCCATCTGTGGACTGCGGTGGACCGTGTAACTAATCATTGTAGCACGTAAACAAAATGATAACCAGTCCCAGACTTGAATCGGTTATTAACTTATGAAAATGGTGAAAAGAATTTGTGAAATTGAAAACTGTCCTTCGAGTCAATTAGACTTAGTTTTGAAAAGAAACCATCTCTTCATAAATTACCTGTTAATACTGTTGATAGAAAAATTGTTCACATGTTATCAGCTGTAAGATGTTAACAAATAGTACAGAGTGGTGGCGCCATCTGTCGGAGGACGCAGGAACTAAATCGAATTTATAAAATATGATATATATCGCTAATTATATTTTTTTTCAACCGTTTAATTCTACAAGAATGCTTTATTCTTACTAAGTAATCGTTCAAAAATAATATCATGAAAACAAAATTGACTGAACTGCCCCTTTAAGGCTGCTCCACACATGTCAGGGATCCGTCCGGGACGTCACCGGTCAGTGACTCTTTTTATCACTGCGAGGAGCCGGTACTGTGTGAATGTGTCCGTTCAAATCAAAGTAACGATATATTTTTTCACTGACACTAAATAACTGATGGGAGTCGTATCCCTGACATGTGTGGAGCAGCCTTTAAGCTGTTGAAGGTGAAAAATCAATCATGTGCCCATATCGTGAATAGATTCATCGAACTTGACACATCTAACCCGTACACGGTTGCTAAACTTTAACTTTGCTGATGTGCCACATCTACAGATTGCTGTCCTAAAATAAGGCCACCCTCCATGTACGGGTTAAAGATCGTCATAGAAGTGGGAGGAGACTTCACACTGTGCGAACCAAAGAAAATGGGTAAGGAGATACCCAATGAGAACCATTCGAAATATGACCAGAGACATGATTTTGACCAACTCTTCAATGAGTGGAAAAGATTCAAACTCAACAGGAAATCCATATTATCAGAGGTTATTTAAACTCAACGTTGCAGGTGTTTTCAGGTTTCAAGCTTTCGAATAGAAAGATTTCTATTCATCTTAATTATTGCACTTCTAGGAGAACCACCAACACATAGGATGATAGTTATGTCAATATTGATAACTGTTTACTACCGTCAAAAACAGTCTTATGCCATGTTGTGACCGGGCCACTATCTTGAAAGCTTTAGAGTGAGTCTCACCTAGTTTCCATGGAACAATAGGTGAAAATTTAATTCAGTTTCATCTTTGAACGAATTAAAACACCTACTGAATGGAGTTCATTTCAACATTCTATGTTCAGAACGGCGCACTCGAATTTTAATTTAAAATTCAATCACAAATTGGTACCTACCTATCGTTCGGGTCTACGGGGACTTCTCAATAGAACGACGCCTATTTAGTAAGAAATTACATCGTTTCGTATGTTATTTCACGTTTATTATAAATAAATACCGGACAAAAAACTAACAAATTGTCGGACATTATCATAGTCATAAGAAATTTTCATTTACCATTTCTACTGCTTATAGGTATCAATTACAATATTATCCTTGAATTGCTATACCTAACGAGTTTAAATATCTAGCTACCTACCTATATTTTTGCTCATAAGGGTAAGTTCATAATTATCGGTCAGTTCCCCGTTTAGGGGAAAAAACCGATATAGTAATAAAAAAAAAAACTATATAATAATTAAAAAAAAAACGATATAATAATAATAAAAACGATATAATAATAATAAAAACGATATAATAATAATTAATTATTTCTTGTTATAATTGGAAGGTATTTAATAACTATCCATGATACCTGCAGGTATAATGGATACCAATTACTATAATAAATATTAATAATTATTAGGTAGGTATCTATAGTTTTTTCCATAGAGTTATGATAAACTACTCTAGAGAGAGGAAGTGTTGCAGCGATTGCAGGACGCTAAGGAAGACTGTGTAAAACCTTATTTTGTTTCAGTTATATCATTTCTTCATTAAATTTTGTTTCAGTTGTATCATTTCTCCATTAAACTGACGCCAGATTGCCAGTCACGTGACTCAAAAATAAGGATTCTAGCGTACCGCAAGACGCGATATTATTTTGGCCACTGACTCACCACTTGGTTTTTTCTTACGTGTCCGAAAATGGGGAACTGACCGATAATTAAGAACTTACCCTACTGAAAATCTGAAACAGTCCAATTAAAATCTTGATACGCCTAGACTACAAAATTACAATCTGTCATTATTCTGAAATATGGAGAGATATACAATGGGCGATAGTTTCTTACCTTTCTCTTCTCATCGATAAATCAAGTATAACAGCAATGCGGTAGGTAGGTAGAAAATAATTTTCTCAGTTTATATTTTTCACACGTAGACAGTCTAGGTAGAAACTGAATTTCTCTTTTGTGGACATCATTATTCATTGGTTATCATTATTAGTTATAATTAATTTGGAAATATTTACTTTGATTATAGAGGTAGGTTTAATTATTATTCGAAGATACATTTATACAATTTTTAACTACCTAATGCAATTTCACTAATATTTAAAAATTATCAGTCAATGCTCATAAACTTTATCCATAAATAATATCATGATTTGAGATTTATCAAAAAGATTATAAGTAAATGCTTTAGTGTATTTTTTTGTCAAATAATCCTTTATTTTCAAAGGAAATTGCACATACATTTTGTTTTAAGACTACCAAAATGAGAAGATAGTTTATGTAATTGTAGTTTGGCAAGTTCCGAATGGTTCCACATCATCGATCTTAGAAGGAAATATTATATAATAATAAATATTACCTTCGCAGATGCGGTAGGCAATGTCCTCATTTATTTATCCTCATAATATTCGCGTAACTCAAAATATATTTAAACAAATTGCCTGAAATTAGATGGGACGGTTGGTCATCAATGGGAGCGAACAGGTCAAAGGTAAAGATCAAGGATTATCGGATAGTCAGGGACCCAAGGTCATATAGTTAAGAGAATATACTAAATAGTATCCATCATGGCCACCAATTATAGTGAAAGTTAAATGGCAATTACGTTTAAAATGAGAAATTTATCGATAACGCTGAACATATCCTGACCAAATTATAAGCTAGAGATAATATAAGCCCCCATACTAATTTAAATACTATAGGAACATCAATCTTTGAAATTAGGCAATTTTAGCGCAATACAAAAACCATGACTTTCTATTTTTACCTCCAGAAAATAACTTAATCACCAATTCCTTCAAAGACTAAGTTATAATCTGAATAGGTTTTCGTGAATGGGATAAAGTCCACAAATACACCTGGGTTTATATAAAACATGAAATTTCTAATTACTGTTTATTAATTTAGATATACACACCATTATCACTAAAGTCTAAATATACCGACAGTCAACACCTATAGGACGAAAGGAAATCAACAAAAAATTGAATTCAGCGTAAATTTATATCCGCATTTCAATAACTTATTATATAACCAAATAAACGAAAGTATCCACTACAAAGAAATATTTATGAATGAATTTTATTTATTAATTCCATAGTAATTGACTGTCCGTATAAGAATAAAATAATGTCTATTATTCATTAATGTCTAAATAACCAAAACTGAAGATTTACCATAATAATTGAATCCAGAGTGCAGTTTAAGGGTCATCTGAAATACAAATAGCATTCGAAAAAAACAGACACCTGCAAAAACGGAGTAAATAACCAACATGCCAAGTAGATGCACCCATGACTATTTTCTGAATTTCAAAAATTGAATTACGAGTACTGAACAGTAACATGGGGGCATTTAAAATTATACATATATATATACACAGTATATAGATAAAGTTTACAAATATATAATCAATCCTTTTGCAGTTCTGATAGTACAAGAACAAAACTACAGAAAGTGACAAAGTTAATATTAAATCCACAAAGAAAAATAGTAGTTACATTTTATTCATAGTTAGGATAAGTTCCTGGTTATTGACCACATCAATCATAAGAAAACATCATGACTTCAGACGAGAGCTGAATCATATTTTTCTCTTATGATCAAAATGTGGAATGATAACCCGAAAAATAAACTAACTGGTACGCAGAACCTAGTTTCCGATACGAAGAGTCCGAGTAGTTGTCGCGCGTACACACCAGCGCTGCACAAGGATGACGGAGAGACTTAACCAAGTCCTACCTTGCGCTCTCTACTGCGTTAGAGTAGGAGCGCCAGATTCCCACGAAGCGATTGAGTCCTCTTGCTAACCTCTCAAACTTACACCTACCTGTCATGTGCTACTGAGAAATATATCAAACCAGATGGGAGAATGATAGCATTTTTTCCAGGTAAATTCATTAAAAATTTGATATAAAAATAGACAAAAACAATAAATAGCACAGGTAGGTAGTATCACAAACCAAGCGTATCGGCTCAGAGTTTAAATTGTACAGTTTGTAACATAGTCGAAGAAAACAATGGTTTCTCAGTCAGCTTCTGAGAGCACTAAAACGGGCTTCGTAATTTGTACATGGTATTAGTTTCATCAACTCAATGACTTGTCGCCAACATTGGCTAGAATAAAAGTGAGTTTTAGAATATTCATCAACGGATATTATTTTAATCTAAAAGGCGGATCCTCCGAAGTACCTCCGGAAAATTCAACACGAGGTAATTTTGATAAACTAAAGCAGTGTACACAGAGAATCTTGGGAGATTGCATTACAGAAAACGCAGCTATCAGTTTCAGTAGTGGCGCTTAATCTACGTTAACGATGATAACTGCCCAACTGAAAGGCAAAATAACAATATCTGAATCAAAGACTTGCTGACAGATTTCATCTATAATAGGAACACAATCACTATCGCCCTCACTATCTTCTATTCCTGGAACTCCTTCGCACAGGAGCTTCCTTCTCTTGTTTATCTTCTTCTTCATTCTCAGCTTTCTCTTCAACTTTAGTAGGAGGAGGCGAAGAAATTGTATCCTGGGTGCTATCTTGCACCATACTGTACTCGTAATCAAGAGTCAAATCTTTAGATTCATTTTCTTCATCTTTTGGACAGTTTGATTCTTCATCACCTTTTAAATCATCTCCATTCATTTCACCTTCAACTGTCTCGTCTTTATATTCCCCAATCTTTTTACCTTTGTGAGCTTCCTCAACCGCAGCACCTTCATCAGAAGCTCCTTCGGCAGGAGCTTCTACAGCGGCAGCCCCTTCATAAATTGCTGCTTGTTCTTCAGTGGTGCCTTCGTAACCTTCCTCAGCAGCGCCCTCATAAGCTTCCTCTCCAGCACCTTCATAAGCTTCTTCAGCGGCAGCTCCTTCAGCGACGGCTCCTTCATAAGCTTCTTCAGTGGCGCCTTCGTAAGTTTCCTCAGCAGTGCCTTCATATGCTTCCTCTCCAGCACCTTCATAAGCTTCTTCTGCGCCTTCATAAGCTTCCTCAGCAGCACCAGGATAAGCTTCTTCAGCAGCTCCTTCATAAGCTTCTTCTGCTGCGCCCTCATAAGCTTCTTCTGCAGCACCCTCTTCGTAAGCTTCCCCTCCAGCACCTTCGTAAACTTCTTCAGCGGCTCCTTCATAAGCTTCTTCTCCAGTTCCTTCATAAGCTTCTTCAGCAGCACCTTCATAAGCTTCTTCTGCTGCACCCTCATAAGCTTCTTCAGTGGCACCTTCATAAGCTTCTTCAGTGGCACCCTCATAAGCTTCCTCAACAGCTCCTTCATAAGCTTCTTCAGCTGCACCCTCATAAGCTTCTTCTCCAGCGGCACCATCTTCGTAAACTTCTTCTGTAGCTGCATCTGCACCTTCATAAGCTTCAGCAGCAACATCTGCAGTGCCCTGATGCGTTGCTGCTTCAGTAGAGCTTTCAGTGACTTCAGCTGATGCACTGTCAGTTGTTTCAGTTTGACTTTCCATTGCTTCAGATGGCTTATCTTTTTTACTTTCCATATCAGCAGCACCTTTTTCAACAGTTCTCTTCTCGCTTTCATCAGATGCAGTTTTTTCAGTAGAACTTTCCTCATTAGCCTTTTCTTTTACAGTTGGTGAATCCTCTACAGTGACAACTTTCTCTGTAGGATCGGTAGTGCTGTCATTCAGTTTGCGTTTCTTGCTGGCAGGAAGCTCTGTTTTGCCATCTGACATTTTAGCCCAGACATCCCAAGATCCAGGCTCTTCCTCTGATATCGCATCATCATCCAGGATCACCTCCTCAGGTATGGTGTTCATCTTAGTTGCTGGCATTTGAGGAGCAGAAGGAGCGATTTCCACTGGATCACCCCATCGGCTCATGGTCCAAGATGGTTTCTTGCCCTGGTCATCTCTCCGGTCGCCACTGTAAGTTGTGCGATCACCATTCCTGTCGCCACGGTAACGATCACCTTCATCACCACGGTAGGAACGATTGCGATCCCTGTCTCTCGATTTTCCTCTATTCTCATCACGGTTGGAACGGCTGTACCTATCTCTGTCGCGACTGCTATTATCCCTATCTCTGTGAGAACCATCTCTGCTAGACCTATCCCTACTTGACCTATTATCCCTCTCTCTACTGTACCTATCTCTATCTTTGGATGACCTCTGATAATTTCTATCATATCTCTCTCTAGAAAATCTCCCTTCCCTCTCCCTTGAAACACGATCTCTATCGTAAGATGACCGGTGCTGATCAAAATCTCTGTTTCTTCGGTCAGGTCCTCCGTCATGATTGGGAGGCATTCTACGGTCAGGTCCGTCGTGATTAGGAGGCATTCTACGGTCAGGTCCGTCGTGATTAGGAGGCATTCTACGGTCAGGTCCGTCGTGATTAGGAGGCATTCTACGGTCATGCCCCTCGTGATTAGGAGGCATTCCGTCATTTGCTTTGTGACTATCAATGCCGTTCTCTTCAGATGGCTTCCTATCAACTGGGAAGATGGGAGGTGGAATTTCACGCCAGTTTCCTAAACCTGCAAAACAAAACTAGGTTAAAACACAAGTTATATGATTAAACAATAGATTGTATGTGATTAAAATGAACCGAATATTTGAAAAATAGTCCACATTAGATTCTCAAAAGGTCCAGAAGACCGAATGGTTGACCCGGTTTCACTAACCAGCTTGTGGTGGCATAATACCCATCAATCCGGGTGGTCCACCTGGACCTCCGACTATTGGAGGTCCACTTAACCTATGATGTCCCATTTCCTGAATAAGATTAGGTCTTCCCATCATGTTCATTCCCATGGGAGGGGGTCCCAGTAGAGCTCTTGGTCCACTGAACATTCCCCTTGGTCCAAAACCTGTAACATTCTCTATTGTGAAACCTAGAGTAAAAATTATTCACAAATCCGATAATTCATTGAGATAAGATATGCAGGCTTGCGGGAAAGTAACTTCACACTTTTAAATGTTCATTGCACGAAAACCGATTCAGATTTAGACATATATGAATTCATAGACAAAATCTCAAAGATTTTTTACAGTATGTATGATGCAGATAAAAAGAATATTTGTTCATCGAATTACAACAATCAATATTATCCCCAAGATAGACAAATACAGCAAAGAACAGAAGAAGCCTAACTTCGAACATCATGGACCATTAGTAGTGAAAGAGAATTCGGATGAGAGTTTCATCAAAAGAGGACCTTCTACACCCTGCATAATTCTGAGGATCAGACAAACTGGATAACAGCAACTGGGAAATGAGCCACTGACCTTGGAATTTCTCAACAATCATTGCAAGACATCCTTTAAAGTTTCCATATAAAATTTAAAAGGCCGTACACACGTCGTGTTTTTAAGTCTTTCCACCAGACATTTTGCTAAGGTCCTCCTACTTTTTCCACGAGAATATAAGAAAAAACGATAAAGCTAATTATTATTTATTATAGTAGGTATCCATGATAACTGCAGGTATATCACGCACAAGAAGATTATTGAATAAATTAACTAAATAACGAGGGACTCAATAGAAAATGTTTTGCAAAATAGTATGCTAAGAATGCGCTCTTGATTGAACAAAACTGAGACCATCTGAAGGACATCATTAAAAAATAATGAAACTTCAATCATTTGTCTATAAATTCATATTCATTTGATATCTATAGCCGAGTTAGTTTTCGTGCAATAAACATTTAAATGCGTTAAGTTACTTTTCCGCCACTCTGTATATAATAGCTATTTAAGTTCTTTATTGAACACAATTTAACCTACTATAAAAAATCAGGAAGCTACTTTCCCATAATTATACTAGATGTAATAATAATAAAGGCATAAGTGAATTGATACACAATCATACCCTAGGGATAGTCGATTAAAGCTGGATTTCGTCTTAACTAATCATATATATTATTTGTAATGGTACAGAACCTGTTGCACATAGATTAGTTAGAGTTAACTGCACACAATTATGCATATATTAAATCAATATATATATGCAACTACGCATATATTTAACAAAATTATTTCCTTTCTCCAAAGTCAAAACAATGATTTCTTTTATTAATAATATTAGTGTGACCCGTATCAATGATACTGCAGCAAACTAGCTATTAGTTTTTCTTCTCAATAATTTAGTGTTTCTTTAATTTACACCAACTTTATGAGGTGCTGTTGATAGAATGACTGTTTAACCCATTTTGTGACACACAGACAGACAGACGGGGCTGTTATTAAAGAAGATATATTATTGTTCTTTCTCACCTTGACCTGCATTTTGCACCATGTTGATTCCCATTAGTCCCTCAGGTCTGATATGTGGAGGGAGTCTCCCATTGAACTCCATACCTCCTCCAGGAGCCATGGGAGGCAGTCTGTTACCTTCTCCAAATTGATGACCTGAAAAAAGAAAGACTGAGTTAAAGTAGCTACAACAAACAAGAGGCAAAGGATCTAACTAATAAGGGGTAGCTATGGGATACAGTAACTACGTGGAATAGGATTGAAGTTAAATTCATTATTTTTAAATTACCCTAGTCCCTAGATCTTGGTCGTGATGCAATGAAATTTAGAGAAAATGGAGAAAATTTACACTAGAGTGCATCATAACAATAAATCTAGGGTAAGTTCTCACCTTTCCCTAAATTTCATTGCATAACGACCCAGATGTAGGGTAAGTTCTCACTTTTCCCTAAATTTCATTGTATAACGACCCAGATGTAGGGTAAGTTCTCACTTTTCCCTAAATTTCATTGCAAAACGACCCAGATGTAGGGTAAGTTCTCACTTTTCCCTAAATTTCATTGTATAACGACCCAGATGTAGGGTAAGTTCTCACTTTTCCCTAAATTTCATTGTATAACGACCCAGATGTAGAGTAAGTTCTCACTTTTCCCTAAATTTCATTGCAAAACGACCCAGATGTAGGGTAAGTTCTCACTTTTCCCTAAATTTCATTGCATAACGACCCAGATGTAGGGTAAGTTCTCACTTTTCCCTAAATTTCATTGTATAACGACCCAGATGTAGGGTAAGTTCTCACTTTTCCCTAAATTTCATTGCAAAACGACCCAGATGTAGGGTAAGTTCTCACTTTTCCCTAAATTTCATTGCTTAACGACCCAGATGTAGGGTAAGTTCTCACTTTTCCCTAAATTTCATTGCATAACGACCCAGATGTAGGGTAAGTTTTCTCACTTTTCCCTAAATTTCATTGCATAACGACCCAGATGTAGGGTAAGTTTTCTCACTTTTCCCTAAATTTCATTGCATAACGACCCAGATGTAGGGTAAGTTTTCTCACTTTTCCCTAAATTTCATTGAATAACGACCCAGAAGTAGGGTAAGTTAAAAAAAGAGTTAATCTAGTTCCTATTCAATGTAGTGCGACTCTTTCACAAATGTCACCTCTTTCCCCTGCAAATGAAGTAACAGACGACAAGAAAATGAGTTTAAAACATAGATAAAAACTTAATAAACTCTTTGGAAGCGTCATAGTATTAGGAAAGTGGGTGTTTATTACCTATGTTAACGACCCACTTTCCCGTTACTGTGTGTGTCTCATCTATTTTTCAATTATTTACCTTTCTCAGGACCATCTTCAAAGTCCTTATCCTTGCCATCACTGTCCCTCTGCACGTCCTCCATCTCCACATCCATATTATCGGAGTCGTGGGAGCTGTTGTGCTCAGGAGAAGGAATAGGGGGCCGTCTGTTGTTGCCCACTGTCAAGTAAATGATAAAGTTAAAATAACGAGTAAATGTATGATGCAAGGAGAGATCTAAAAACATTTTTAGACATGATACAGTTTCAGCGTTGCCCGACAATTTGTTTGCTTGTATCATCCGTATCTTCTGTGACATTGCACGATTCGTCCTGTACGAGTTGGAGTTGCGCGACACTGCTGAGGCAAATGTATACATAGCTACCTCCTCAGTGCGTCAGAGGGAAAGGAAAGTGTCGCTGCTACGCAAAACAAGTTAAAACTATGTCTCTGAGAGCTGATCATTCATTTACAGCTGCCTGTGCGATAATAGAGTTGCCTCGCACCGTATACTCATCTAACCAGAATTTCACAGAAACATTTACCTGACATGTATATATACAATAGGGTGGGCCAAAACACAACATTTTGGATATTACTTATTTAATAGTAATATAAAGTTGATATAACAAGTAAAGGTACGTGTACTGATATTTGAATGAATTCTGACATGATTAACAGTTGCCCCCAAGCGATTCAAATATCAGAAAAGTAACATTTTTGGTGATTTTACTACATTTTGGCAAAAAACTCATAAAATCTGATTTATTATCGTTTAGAATAGGAAGATAGCTTGAGAAGAGCTTATATTGGTGTTTGTGCCGGAAAATCAGACAGGTACGACAATGTTTACAGTTGCCCCCACCCCTCCAAATTGTTCGAATTTAGGCACCGCTGGAGACTGTAGTCAGTCTAGTGCTCCACACTAATGGAGGTCTGGTGTTCAATGAAGAACATAATAAGGAAATTTATATACAAGAAATTAAGCAAAAACATTAATTATTGATTAATAAACCTACATTTCAATGTTTGGAACACTTGGTGACTCAAAAAGTCGACAAAATGAATTTCATGGGTAGCTATCATCCAATAGCTGAAATCCGAGTAAATTCGAAATTTTTGCAATACAAAAATATTGATAAATGCTTTTATAAAATGAAATAAATATAACTCAAAAAAGTTATTTTGAGAATTAAATTACTTCTATCTTATCACAATAACAGCATGATTGCTCTAGAAGCCAAATTTAAGAGAAATATTGTATTAGTAGCTAATATATTTCACAAAAAAAGTGCTCGGGGCAACTCAAAACTATCAAATATTAATCAGCAATTTTGCAAGTTGTGTTTTTTCATAAAGTGCCAACTAATTTTACCTATTCCACAGAAAAAAAAATCGAATATTTCAAAATTAATTGTAAAATATCATTTTGTACAAAATTTCAATTGTTTTGGAGCAACTCAAAATATCGAGAAATGGCCTGAAAATTGGCATGCAATGTTCTTTATAATACTGATGAAATGGAACCAAGAAAAAATACCCATATTCTTTTGCGAGAATTATTAGGCAACTAAAAGTAGCTAGTGTCATTCGAGACCAAAGAAATAGCTTTCCTACTCACTGCTGATCTGACCCATGTTGGTGATGATGGGCTGTCCTAGCATACTGGACACGGGGGGCATGGACATTGGTGGCATTGGTATGCCCATGGTGTGTGGCACACCCATACGCGGTAGAGAAGGTGGCATGTTAGGTGGCATATTGGGTGGCAAGTTAGGGGGCATTATGGGAGGCATTCCTCTTGGTGCCATCGATGGGGCTGAAAATGAAAAGCAATAACAATAAAAAAATTTCATTTTCACAGTTGAATAAAAGGACATCTTTTTTTATGAAATTTAATAATCATTTTAGAAAAAAAGCATTTAATAATAGACAATTAACCCGTACATGGAGGGTGGCCTTATATTGGGACACCAATCCAGATAAAGGTAGGTTGCGAGCAACCGTGTACACTTCCACATTTTAGAAAATGCAAGAAAAAAGGAAAAAATCCATTTAGCTACAGTAGGAATCCTCTATAGGAAAATCAATCCTGTATAGTCCTGGGTAAGCATGTAGCCTCTATAATGAACAAATTTTCTTTAGTCTGATAAAAAAATTAGTTCAATATACAGGGTAGGTACATCCTAACTCCTTCACTATAGAGGAGTTGTAAAATGACTCACGTGGTATGTTGGGAGGTAGTCCGAAAGGCATCATCCCTGGGGGAGGCATCCTAGGGCCCTGTCCCATCACTGGTACATCCCTGGGTGGCATCTCTCTCTCTACATTGTTAGGGGGTGCCCCCACGGGTATGAATCCACCTGACAAGTGAGGTGGGGGAGCGGATGTAGGAACAATATAGCGACCTAAAAGAGCGACACAAGTTAGAGTTGCGAAGTCTGTCTAAAATTAAACGATTCCCAACAGAAAGACTAATTTTTCCTCAATGTAAATAGGGTGAATTATGAATTATCGGTCAGTTTCACATCTTCGGTCATAGCTATAAGAAAAAACTATATTATAATTGTTGTTTTATTTTTATTGGTATCCATGATACCTGCAGGTATCATGGATACCAATAAAAATAAAAATTAAATAACAATTATAATATAGTTTTTTCTTATAGCTATGACCGAAGATATGAAACTGACCGATAATTCGTAATTTACCATACCGTTTAATTCTATCATATTTTTTCGGAATCTTAAGCATATTGTCACAACCCTAATAATAACTAATCATTTGAAGGCACTGGTTTTAATCATTACTAATCACAAAAAATTATTGATGACTAATCAATAGAAATCAGTAATTATTTAAAGCAACAACACTCCACTAACCTTTAAGCCACTCAGGCAGGGTGTCCTCGTCCACCACTCCTCCCTCCTCTAAACTATCAAGGTCAGTGTGACCCATGTTAGTCACCTTACTGACTGGTATGTAACAACAGCCAACATCCACCTCCCAGTAATCCTTAAACTCCTTGCCTTTAACTCCTTTACCAGGAGCCCATGCCATGGTGATGGCCTTGTTGTGAATCTTGTGGTTCTTCAGTTTGGTCAGCGCCCTGGCAGCATCTTGCCGTCTGTTCATGCATACGAAGGCACACCCCCTTGGGGGAATGAGGTCTATGGAGATGATGTCCCCGTACTCCCCAAATATGTCGCTTAACTCCTCCTGGTGCACCAGTTTGGACAAGTGACCTACCCATAGAGTTGTGGAGCAGATACCCAGATGGTTAGATTTGATTGGGGGCAGCCCTTTCTTCTTCCTCTCTCTTTCTCGTTCACGCTCTGCCTCTCGTTCCGGGTTGTCCCTGCGATCTTTGGACGAGCGGTCCTTGTGGTGATCCCGCTTGTCCCTGGACCGAGATCGGTACCTCCTTCTAGAACCCGGGGAACGTCTGGATTTGCTTCTAGATCCCGAACGGGATCTACGGGACCTTGAGTGGGACCGCCTTCGCTTGTGACGGTTGGACCGGCTGGAGGGGGATGTGGAGGATCTGTGGTGGTGACGCCTATCATCATCCTTAGCCTCCACCACGCTGTCATTATCAGAGTGTTCACCTTCCTCCCTGGGGCTGCCTTCTACTATTATAGGGTCTTGCTGCTGTAGACCCGTTCCTACACCGGGTGGGGGCACCCCAAGAGGGGGAGGACCATTCATGAAGGGGGGAGCTGCAGTGGGTGGGGGGAGGTTGTATCCAGGAGGTGGTTGTGACATGTCAATAGCAAGAAAAGGTAGAGATCTGCCATCATAGTCACCAGATTGATTCAGTCCAGGCATGAGACTGTGGGGGGTTTCATCTTGATCAGTTGGGGGGGCGCTTGCATTCGTCTCTTGTTCAAAATGACTTTCCTGTAAAAAAAATTTAATATTCAAATACATTTCCTTTCTTTAAGTTATTAATTTAGAAAACATTCAAAGAATTATCCTAGCTATGGTGAGTTACAAAATATTTATTGTACAGTTCCACGATTTAGGCCATAAAAAAATATAATTCAACATTTCAACTCATTGATAAATTTAATTAGTTATCAATAAATTAATTAGTTATCATTTTCCTGTAAAAATTGTTCGATAATTCACAACATAGCTAGCTACTTCTTTTCAAGGTTTTATATCATAAGAATATGTACCATTTGATACTATTTCTATAATTACGAGCACAAAATGAAGAAATAAATTCTCTTATTGGTGATTGAACACAGTAAGCTTTGATACATTGAATAATTGTATTAGGTTATTGCTTTATATTAAGGACTTTATACAGGAGAAGCTTATACAGCTAATGGATTGTCTGATGAATGGAGAAGTGATCACATGATTATTTCTTGGATAACTAATCCACTAATCAGATGCATTTATTTATTTTCTCAGCACTTTAGAAGTTAAAATATATTCTCTTCAATTAGACTTTTTCCAAATTTCATTTGGTTAGACAATTTTAACCGAATCTCGGCTTCTATACCTACGACATTTGATCTACTTGCCTATTTATCTACTTAATTTTACCATTTAGCTACTAGTAGTCATAGAGTTATGATAGACACTAGAGAGGTAGAGTTGCACCGATTTCAGTACGGTGTAAAACCTTATTTTGTTTCAGTTATATCTGTTTGACGCCAGATTGCCAGTCACGTGACCTCAAAATAAGGAATTAACCGTCCTGCAAGAAAATTCTGGCAACTGGCTCACCACTTGCTACTAGTACAGTACCTGATATTGAATCTAAATTATATTCGAATGCAAGAATATATTATGAATAAATATATTCCGAATCTGATTTAACAAAAAAAAATCTCTCAAAAGCCAAAATATTAATTAAATTTTTTAAATAATTAGTGTGAATATTTATTGTAGCGCGTAGTCATGATACTGCCACAAATGATTTGTTTGACTCTCTTATTCAGGGCCCAGTTACACGAGCGTTTTTTTTCACAGCGTTTATGACTGAGGAAATTAATCGTTAAACCCATTTCATATGTATCCGTGCTACGCGATGGTTATGCAGCGTTCAAAACGCTGCATAACTGTCTGGTGACAAACCCTTACCATCACTGACACACGGAGGGACAGACAGAGCTCTTACTTTACCATCACTGTGGTCTTACCTTAGCTGGCTGCTGTTTCATGAGTATTTGTTGTATCTGCTGTATGAGTGCCGGGTCCAGAGAGGTGACCGCGGCTGCAGCAGCGGCAGCACTGTGCACCGCAGCGGCTGCCACGGAAGCATTGTTGCCAGAGCTCACGGGTGCCGATGAGAGGGGTGGCGTTTGGCTTCCAGGCTGCTGTGAGTAATCGTGAGACATAGCAGAGCCCTGGAAAAACCAGAGAGAGTTAGAAATAGCAATGTTTAACTAGGGTAAGTTACGAATTATTGATCAGTTTAACATCTTCGGTCAAACACGGAAATACTATGTAGCTAATAATTATTTTATTTAAATTAAAATAACTAAATTCCTAGATAGTTTTTTCTTACATGAACTATAATTCATAACTTACTCTGGTAGACAACTATTAATAGCAATATTTCACCAGCTACAAAAAAAGTTATTTAGCCACTGATTAGTACCAAATTAATAAAAGTCAAAAATAGAAATAAGATTTCTGAATAGCCAACAAAAGGATACTGTTCCAAATTTAAAAAATAAAATATATTGCAACACATAACTTCCCTCAATGTAAATTAACGGTCCTTTGTGTAATTTACATAGCAGTCATCTACTTTTATTATATCTGAATCATCCTGAAGATATATTTTGATTGAATTCCCTCTACATTTTATCTATCCTAATAATACCCGTGATGTGTTTATTTATTTTGTGTCCGCTTTTACACTACGGGTATTAAACATGAAGAATGTAACTATGATACGCACGGGAATATATTGACTTGATATTTAAATTCCCGTTTATATTAAATTTTTAAATGTTTTTCATCTAGCTTTAAAATAAATTAGACTATGCAGACAAATTTAATTTTTAATTGAATTCATTAAAAGTCGCCTAATAACTGGTAATAAGTTGGTTGATGGAGATCTGTTATTTTTAACGGGAAAGTACTCTAGTTCATTAATAGTCTAAGCAAATGCAAGGTAGGTACCTGATTATCATTATTAGGCTGTGTACTAGAGGAGTTGCTCTCGGATTTGCTTTTGGTGGGCTTGGCATTAATCTTCAGGGCCACTTTCTCGTGTATGGGATGGTTGGGGTCCGCCAAGTCAAAGAGCGGCTGTATCACATCCTCTGCAAAGATGCTGTTCTTCTGCCACAAGTTGAGAACTCTAACTACTTTGCTCTGGAAATAAAAATAAAGCGTAAATAGAGAGCAAGTAAAAGGAGATGAAGGACTGTGTAAATAGAGAGCAAGTAAAAGGAGATGAAGGACTGTATAAATAGAGAGCAAGTAAATGGAGATGAAGGACTGTATAAATAGAGAGCAAGTAAATGGAGTTGAAGGACAGCATAAATAGAGAGCAAGTAAATGGAGATGAAGGACTGTATAAATAGAGAGCAAGTAAATGGAGTTGAAGGACTGTATAAATAGAGAGCAAGTAAATGGAGATGAAGGAAGGCATAAATAGAGAGCAAGTAAATGGAGATGAAGGAAGGCATAAATAGAGAGCAAGTAAATGGAGATGAAGGACAGCATAAATAGAGAGCAAGTAAATGGAGATGAAGGACAGCATAAATAGAGAGCAAGTAAATGGAGATGAAGGACAGCATAAATAGAGAGCAAGTAAATGGAGATGAAGGACTGTGTAAATAGAGGTGAGTGCGTAAATAGATTTGGTATTGAGTAGATAAATAAAATGGAAGTAGCTAATACGGATGAAATCAAAGTTCAACACAAGGCGTGATAGATGAAAATATTAAAGCTAAGTTAACCATGGACAAATTTCTTGCTAAAAATGAGATGATTTGCGGCAGAAATTTTCAATAAACTAGCATTTTTACAGTTTTCTTACAAAATAATTTGCAAGCTTCAAATTGTAAATACTAGAAGATGAAGCAATACTTAGAGAAAATTTAAAATTCTTTTATTTTAATTTTATGTTCATTAGAATTTTTCATTCTTTTTTATATGAAACCCGTAAAATCTTGAATGTTAGAAACAGTCGTTTACCTTTCCTTCAGGCGGACATTTGAAGAGGTAAAAAAACGTAACGAGAATGTTCTTTGCGAAGCGTGGAGCAAACACGTCCTTCTCAGCCCCAAACTGATGTCTGGACTGTCTCACAATGCTGTCTATGACGTACAGACCTGGTATCTTGTACTCTTGCTTGCACTGTCAAAAAAGAGAAGAGGTTAGAGAATCATTCAGAGTTGAATCATTAAAAGTAGAACTAAAGTTATACCAATAACTTGAAAATTGAGTTTACTGAAGAATGTGATAGAAATAATTAATATAATACATGAACTGTGGGTATTTAAATATTAGATTGAAAGTATTTATTGTGGATATTTAAACATTAGATTGAAAGTATTTATTGTAGGTATTTAAATATTAGATTGAAAGTATTTATTGTAGTTATTTAAACATTAGATTGAAAGTATTTATTGTAGTTATTTAAACATTAGATTGAAAGTATTTATTGTAGTTATTTAAACATTAGATTGAAAGTATTTATTGTAGGTATTTAAATATTAGATTGAAAGTATTTATTGTAGTTATTTAAACATTAGATTGAAAGTATTTATTGTAGGTATTTAAATATTAGATTGAAAGTATTTATTGTAGTTATTTAAACATTAGATTGAAAGTATTTATTGTAGTTATTTAAACATTAGATTGAAAGTATTTATTGTAGGTATTTAAATATTAGATTGAAAGTATTTATTGTAGTTATTTAAACATTAGATTGAAAGTATTTATTGTGGGTATTTAAATATTAGATTGAAAGTATTTATTGTAGTTATTTAAACATTAGATTGAAAGTATTTATTGTGGGTATTTAAACATTAGATTGAAAGTATTTATTGTAGTTATTTAAACATTAGATTGAAAGTATTTATTGTAGTTATTTAAACATTAGATTGAAAGTATTTATTGTAGGTATTTAAACATTAGATTGAAAGTATTTATTGTGGGTATTTAAATATTAGATTGAAAGTATTTATTGTAGTTATTTAAACATTAGATTGAAAGTATTTATTGTGGGTATTTAAATATTAGATTGAAAGTATTTATTGTAGTTATTTAAACATTAGATTGAAAGTATTTATTGTGGGTATTTAAATATTAGATTGAAAGTATTTATCACAGGTATTTAAGAGTAACAGTTCCTAACCACTCACCTTCTGTATAAACTTCTCCACACTCTGCACCACGTGTTTGTAGAACTTAATTGCCCTGATGGCTCTTTTGGTGATGGCCGTCATCTTTGCCTTTGAGATAGGAGGCTTCACCTCGTACATACTGGCCAGCTGTGGAAAAAATTGTAATACTTTAATTTATTGAATGTAATCTTTATTGTAACAAGGCTTGTTTAGAGCAACAACGTCATAGACACAAAAACATGTATTTTAGAGTTATCCATATAGACATATAAATCATAAAATGCTGATCATTTTGGTAAAAAAATAATCATTGTAACTCAAAAATGTACCGCTAGAGAGGCCAAATGTCCTAACGATATACCATTAAATATACGTACATTACAAGTACTAAAATGCCTCTCCTGAAAAACAGCTTTTTTTGAAGTCATGAAACTGTTCTCACAAACAAGCGACATATGGAATAGGTTTCTATTTCAAGATTTTGTACGACCACACTGGTTGAAATAGTTTGATATCTACAGAGTATTCTATAGCAGAATTACAGTATTGTGAAACCACTATCAGTTAAAGACTAAACCTATAATTACTGTATACTAGCAAGAATTTGAATAATTTTCAGCAAGTTCAGTAACCTAATTCAATTTTGGAGAAAGAAATTCTCTTCTGATAAATAATTTTTTTAAGGCTACCGTTCCCAGAAGAGGTAAAAATTTTATTAATGAAGTTATGGTTCTGAAACTCTACACATTAATATAAAATTGAAATCTCCATCTTTTTTGTTCATGTCATTTTTTCGATCAGACCCATAGAAAACGAGTTTTCGAATTTCGAACAATTTTCCAAAAAGCCAGAGGTTATTTTTTGGTTGAAGCTACGGCTTTGCAGTTTTTTGCATTCGATTCTCCATAAGATTACCTACAACAAAATGGTATACGATTTTTGATTTTCGAATTAGTTTTCAAAAATTCGACTTTTTCGTGAAAAATAAAAAAGTATACAAAAAATATTTCGATAACAAATTAGAAAAAATCAAAAATCGTATACCATTATGCTGTAGGTAATTTCATAATGAATCGAATGCAAAACACCGCAATGCTCTAGCTTCAAAATTGTAAATGCCTTATGCTTTATAATTATAAGATATGTAGATCTCCAAATTAGTATAAAATCCCATTCAAAGTTGATAATCTGACACGCAGCATACACCTCCGGTGAAGGTTTGCAGGTAACTGAGGAATATTTCTTTGCGTACCTTAGTGTGCATCTGATTAGTGGCACGTTAGATACCAGATATAGCGAGATAATTAATTATTACAAATTATAATTGGCCGAGAGATGGTTTTTAGAGCACATTTCCCTTTCCCCAGGGGGTTAGAGTAACATGAGACCTCTGATACTTTGCACACACTATTAGAAGGTTATAAAGCAACTATTTACACAATAAATTTTTTTTCATCAATTATGCCATCCTCTTTGGGAATGGTGGCTTAAAGTTATATTAGGATTAGAGGAATAAATTAATTGAAAATCCATAAAGTTTATCCTATAAATTTAATCTGCTGTGGTTGGTTGAAGAAGATATAAACATATTTTCGTAATAATTTGGGTGATCCATTAACATCTCCCTAACTTAAGGGCATCGTTTGAGGGTTTTTTTTGCAATTTTTACAGTTTTTTTTTACTTTAGTTCCCCAGTAAACATTCCAAAGAAAAAACAGGTTTCTCGGTCCCCACGGGGGAGGGGGACTTAAAAATGAAAAATTTACACGAGCAACTTCCATTAAAAAGAGCATGTTACACAGTTTGTCAAAATCTCAGCTTAATCGGACGAGTATTATTGGTAGCTAGCAAAAAAGTCGAACAATCCCCTTAATCAAGCAGGAATATTCACTATGGTACCTAACTGGTTAAAAATATGGTACACCTACCTAAAATAATAATACCTACCCTTGTAATAACCCATCACCCACCCTAAAATAACCCTTGTTTCCAAGTGTGGCAGGAAAGTCGCCAGTTTATTGAGAAAATGGATTCAGGTCACCACATTTAAGATACTTTGAAGAAGAAATTTGACTTCCTAGTGAAGATTTTACACTTTAAAACATTCAAATGTTTTATATCTGATGCATATGCATCTCTTGAGACTATTTTGGGAGTGATTCACATGTTTTTCTACTTGTTTCACCCCTCAAAAGTTGCCAGTATACTAGGGACTTTGTCCATACTTTGAAACATGGAAAATGGCATATTCATAGCATTAGATTATTATTCAGCATTAATTTCTTAATTAGGTTATCTTTCAGCACAGAATAATATCAGTTTTTAGTGAAGGGACTATTAATTGGAATCGTAACTGAGAATCAGGGTTTTTCAATGTATCGGGAATCGGAGTTCTAAAGTTTGAGGGCAATTCAGATACCCAAAACGATTATTTGTGCGTTATTTGTAATATGATAATACATATATATGTCATGTATTAACTTAAAATGTAGTGAATGTATTTCTAGGTAGGGTCAAACACAATACTGGCAGATAAGTTAGTAACTAGTTAAATATCTTGTACCAAAATTTCAATTAAATTAAATATATTCCAGACTTCCAATAGTCTAACTATCAACTAAATCTAGGTTTTTATTTGTTATTTCATTAGTATTTACATCAAAGGTCTCCTCCAAACTTTTTTTTTTCTTATTTAGATCAAGGAGGCTAATGCTTCTAATAATTTTGCTGTAAACCCCATGAAATTTGAAGGCATATTTATAGCTAATTTTATATGGTTTTGAAGATTATTATAATTGAAACATCTTTATTGAACTAAAAAAAATGCAAAGTATAATTATATACAATGAAAACAAGGTCTAAATTTAGGGTCAAGCCCTTATATAAGTATGAGAAGCATACTCTTCAAAACTCTACTAAAGTACAAAACCCATTTTACTTCTGACTTGTTAATTTTCAGTCAGAAGAAAGCAACACTGTCTGTTTAGAATGCCAACTGGGTAGTTATCATCAATTCAATATAAAATATTCCAGTAAAGATATAAAATTAGAAAAACTAATTATAGAAACGTTTTTATATTTCAGGAAACAATTTAAATCTTAAATAAAGATTGAACATGCATTGTTTGTTTATAAAATAATTAAAATTCATATTGGAAATCAAAACAAAACGTGTGCAATCTTCTTCAGCATCAGATTAGTGTTACGTACAATTGTTGCACACAGAGTATTAAAAATTTAAAACCATATAGAAAAATATATACTGGACTAAATTTTATGCGGTTTGCAGATTAATGATCCTAGACCTTAGTTCTACAATATTATTGAATAAACTCATTTTTTTCCTAAGGCTGGAGAGGACCTTTAATGATAACTCAATAAAATGAAAACTAATGTATTAAAAGAGTTTCAATGAAGCCTTTTTGGCTTTACCATATAAGTTTCAGCCAACATGTAAAAACTAAGTAAAATTGTACTTTTGGAATTATTAATATATTGAAGATTTAATATGGTAGTTGGTAGGGTACCATTAGGTAGCTGAATATCTAGACCAGTGGTTCTTAACCTTTTCGGAGGAACTGAATCCCACAAGCTCAAAATATGCATTCACCGAACCCTTGTAGTTGGAAAAATATAATATTTTTCCTCATCCAAATATAAACATATGTAATACATAACTATAGCATATACTGAATTAGTAAACAAACTGTGCCATACATCATTCGCACACTTAATCACTCTGTTCAATGATCAAAAAATGAATTTCGCATATGAATAAAAAACATTATGAACCTAACGGCCGAACCCCTGAAACTGATTCACCGAACACCTAGGGTTCGATCGAACCCAGGTTAAGAACCACTGATCAACACAAATAAAAACATCAGGTATCAGGAATTTGTTTATTTGGATAGAATCAGAATCATATCAGAATATAATAGTTAAAAATCTTGGTATTGTCCCATCACTATGTAAAATCTTCACTATAAAGTCAAATTCCTTCCTTAAAGTATCTTAAATGTCCCAGTCTGCAAAAAATGCATGAAGTTGTGAAGTTGATCTGGTGACTGTTTAGGCCTTGAAATCAGTCTTCAGAATTATATGGCGACAATTTTCTAATTAATTTCTATGTTTACATGTTTTAATTGGAGAGTATTAATATTTGGAGATTTTTAGGCTATTTTGGAGAAATTTGAAAATGTTTGGAGAGAAATTGCCCCAAAAATTAAATATGTGGAGACTGATTGTGCAGGCTTTGCAGACTGGTAAATGTGGAAACCTCAATCCATTTTCTCACTGAACTGGCGACTTTCCTGCCACACTTTGAAACATGGTTAAAATGCCAGTCTGCAGAATATGGGAGATATTTGTGATATTCTCTTCTAACAATTTTGAATTAATCCCTATATTTATATTAATTTTTCTACGATCAGAATGAGAGATCTCTATCACTTTACCAGTTTCTGCAGACTGGTTAAAATATTGCATTCCTAGCTATCAAAAGAAGCGCCGCAGGTTCATGCAGGTAAATTGCGGCCCTTTAATTTTTAATTGCAGCCCTCTCAAGAGAGTGGAATTTGTCTCCATTAAAAATAATATTCTGGTAAAGTCGGTGGATTTTTAGCTAATTATTCCTATGTTGCCATTAATTTTTGGTGGAAAATGGGTAAAATGTTGGTGGATCACCCAAATTACTGGAAATTTATGGTGGTCAGCTTTTTCAAAGTCAGTGGAATTTTGTGCACCAAATACAGACTGATGTATCCAGACTGCAGGAACTGGTAAACTGTTCTCCAAGAAATCCTCTAATTTGGCTTCTGTTCTCAGTAAAATACATGTAAATATAGGAGGAAATTAAGAATTGTTCGCAAAGAAAAATGTTAAAAATGTCCCATGTTCTGCAGACTGGTGGTGTATGCTCTAATTTATTACTTAATGTTTTTAACGAGTGTTTTGAAGCTATGACATTTCTGTTGTCAGAGGCCGCACTCCAGTTTGTATTAGGTGCACTGAACTCCTCTGACTTTTTCAAAAATCTGAGAAATAGCTGCCAACATTTGTCAACCAGATTGCATTCTATGTGAATTTTTTTCAAGACTCACGGTCTTCTAAAAGACATTTATATGGAGTTCCAAAAATTTGCGCCTCACCAAGTGGAAATTTTCACTTGATCAAACATTCCCGGTCTGTTAATAAGTAACTAAATCTAGGTAGTAATTACTCCTTCCACCACGGCTCACTTTATTTCCCACTGCTTGCAGTTTTTAAAACACGGCTCGCATTCTTCATCCCACGGCTCGCATTCTTCATCCCACGGCTCGCATTCATCATCCCACGGCTCGCATTCATCATACCACGGCTCGCATTCATCATACCACGGCTCGCATTTATCATACCACAGCTCGCATTCTTTTATCCCACGGCTCGCATTCCTTTATCCCACGGCTCGCGGTTTATATCCCACGGCTCGCGGTTTATATCCCACGGCTCGCAGTTTTTATCCCACGGCTCGCAGTTTTTATCCCACGGCTCGCAGTTTTTATCCCACGGCTCGCAGTTTTTATCCCACGGCTCGCAGTTTTTATCCCACGGCTCGTGGTTTTTATCCCACGGCTCGCGGTTTTTATCCCACAGCCAGTCTGCAGAATATGGAACATTTTTCCAAAACTCTCTGCAGGAGTTTTTGATTGAATTTTTAGAAATTGGAGATCTCTGCGGGAGATCTTGAATTAATTACTATGTTATCATTAATTTAGCTGCGGGAGAATGGAGATTTTGAATTAATTCCTATGTTACCATTAATCCAAGTAAAATAGTATGTCGCATAAACTCACCATTTGTCTCTCCAGCTCTCTCCAAAATTCAACAAATTCTCTCCAAAATGATCAAATTATCATTAATTCTCTCCAAAATAACATTGTAGCATAGGAGAAAAATAGATAAAACTCGCCATTTGCAAGTGAAGGGCTCAAAATAACAGTCACAAACTCGCAATTAAAATGGCGAGTTTGGACATGCTTTATTACTTGGCCATTAATTTAGCTGCGGGAGATTCTGAATCTGCTACTGAGAGTCAGGAGAGAATAACTCTCAAATTAAAATCTGTGTGGGAGAAGCGACACATTCTGCAGACTGGTCCCACGGCTCGCGGTTTGTATCCCGCGGCTCGCGGTTTGTATCCCGCGGCTCGCGGTTTGTATCCCGCGGCTCGCGGTTTGTATCCCGCGGCTCGCGGTTTGTATCCCGCGGCTCGCGGTTTGTATCCCGCGGCTCGCGGTTTGTATCCCGCGGCTCGCGGTTTGTATCCCGCGGCTCGCGGTTTGTATCCCGCGGCTCGCGGTTTGTATCCCGCGGCTCGCGGTTTGTATCCCGCGGCTCGCGGTTTGTATCCCGCGGCTCGCGGTTTGTATCCCGCGGCTCGCGGTTTGTATCCCGCGGCTCGCGGTTTTTATCCCGCGGCTCGCAGTTTTTATCCCGCGGCTCGCAGTTTTTATCCCGCGGCTCGCAGTTTTTATCCCGCGGCTCGCAGTTTTTATCCCACGGCTCGCAGTTTTTATCCCACGGCTCGCAGTTTTTATCCCACGGCTCGCAGTTTTTATCCCACGGCTCGCAGTTTTTATCCCACGGCTCGCAGTTTTTATCCCACGGCTCGCAGTTTTTATCCCACGGCTCGCAGTTTTTATCCCACGGCTCGCAGTTTTTATCCCACGGCTCGCAGTTTTTATCCCACGGCTCGCAGTTTTTATCCCACGGCTCGCAGTTTTTATCCCACGGCTCGCAGTTTTTATCCCACGGCTCGCAGTTTTTATCCCACGGCTCGCAGTTTTTATCCAACGGCTCGCAGTTTTTATCCCACGGCTCGCAGTTTTTATCCCACGGCTCGCAGTTTTTATCCCACGGCTCGCAGTTTTTATCCCACGGCTCGCAGTTTTTATCCCACGGCTCGCAGTTTTTATCCCACGGCTCGCAGTTTTTATCCCACGGCTCGCAGTTTTTATCCCACGGCTCGCAGTTTTTATCCCACGGCTCGCAGTTTTTATCCCACGATTCGCGGTTTTAATCCCACGGTTCGCGGTTTTAATCCCACGGTTCGCGGTTTTAATCCCACGGTTCGCGGTTTTAATCCCACAGTTCGCGGTTTTAATCCCACGGCTCTTCAAATAACCTGTTTGTGAAATGGCGGCTTTTGGACAACAACTAATGCAATCTGGTTTGTCTAGTCCTCCAACATTTTGTCAGTTTCTCCTCCAAAAATTCAAAATTGATGGTAATATAGGAATTAATGGCTAAATATCCTCAGACATTGCAGAAAAATTTTTATTAGAGAAATTGAATATCTCCCGACTTATCATTGGAATTTACCACCAAATACAATCTGGGCCGCACTCCGCAGTTAGTTAGTAACTTAGTGGGCCGCAACTTTCGTGACCCTATGATATTTCTGTTGTTAGAGACCACAGGTCCGCAATTAGTCAGTGTGACCCAATTTACCTGCTTCCCATGTTTTAAAGTATGGACAAAGTCGCCAGTATATTGGCGACTTTTGAGGGTTAAATATGTTGGAAAACTTGTAAATAATAAGTGAATCACTCATAAAATAGTCTCAACTCTCAAGAGATACACTTGCATCAGGCATGCCAAGTAATAAAGCATGTCCAAACTCGCCATTTTAATGGCGAGTTTGTGACAGTTATTTTGAGCCCTTCAATTGCAAATGGCGAGTTTTATCTGTTTTTCTCCTATGCTACCCAAGTAATAAAGCATGTCCAAACTCGCCATTTTAATGGCGAGTTTGTGACAGTTTTTTTGAGCTCTTCAATTGTAAATGGCGAGTTTTATCTATTTTTCTCCTATGCTACAATGTTACTTTGGTGAGAATCAATGATAATTTGATCATTTTGGAGAGAATTTGTTGATTTTTGGAGAGAGCTGGAGAGACAAATGGCGAGTTTATGAGACATACTATTTTACTTGGTATGCTACAATGTTATTTTGGAGAGAATTAATGATAATTTGATCATTTTGGAGAGAATTTGTTGAATTTTGGAGAGACAAATGGGCAGTTTATGAGACATACTATTTTACTTGGCCAGTCTGCAGAAACTGGTAAAGTGTTCGTAGAGATCTCTTATTCTGTTTGTAGCAAAATTAATGTAAATATAGGAATTAATTCAAAATTGTTCGGAGAGAAAATCCCAAATATCTCCCATATTCTGCAGACTGGTTACTTGGCAGGCCAAGTAATAAAGCATGTCCAAACTCGCCATTTTAATGGCGAGTTTGTGACAGTTATTTTGAGCCCTTCAATTGCAAATGGCGAGTTTTTTCTATTTTTCTCCTATGCTACAATGTTATTTTGGGGAGAATTTATGATAATTTGATCATTTTGGAGAGAATTTGTTGAATTTTGGAGAGAGCTGGAGAGACAAATGGTGAGTTTATGAGACATACAATTTCACTTGGTTGGCAGGCATGAAGCATAAGGATGTTTTCAAGTGTAAAATCTTCACATGGAAGCTTAATTTCTCCTTTAAAAGTTTAAAGTGTCTTAAATGTGGCGACCTTGAACCATTTTCTTACTAAACTGGCGACTTTCCTGCCACACTTTAAAACATGGCCTGCTTCCTATTGAAATTAGGTTAAACCGTTGAGGACTAATAATGTTGTTGGTTTCTAACGTTTTTTTTTCAGTTTAGGTACCTAGGATGTGAGAATCAGTGGGTTTCAGCACTAACAGAAAGTAAGTAAATGGCAGAAGTAACTTTAATTACAATTAACTAGGTAATACTTAAATTATGATAAATTATTCATCAATAAAACTCACCTCCAGGTTGAATTGTTTAATGGAATCCATGATTGCTTTCTTACAGCAACGTCTTCTTAAATTAACTGTTCACAAATTTATTCAACACATACTTAGCACACGTCAATTAAGATACCTACTAATTAGGAATTATATTAATTAAATATACAGTATTATTAGATAAAATACACCAAAGGAGAAGACAACTCTTGCCGTGTTCACTTCTCATCTGAAACTGTATACATGTATACAATAAACGGAATAAAATGTAAACAATTGAGCAGCGAAAACTAACCGGTTATAGGGTTTCTAATTCTACAATTGATATAAAGTATGAACATATTATTATTCACTATTAAGCTAACAGTTTGTAGATATCAATGTTTTTGAGGTTAAGATTATAATAAATTGAATAAAATTGCTTTTGAAATATAATAAAAATCAAATTATTAAAATTTAATATCAAAAAGAAAGCTAAAGCGAACTCTACAATAATAGTCCGGTAAATATAGCTGAAAAAGTGGCTGAATTGGAATTGCATGCTGGTGAGAGATTGCTTTTACTATGACATGGAGTAACAAAATCATCGAATCTCAATCACCATCGATTATGGGGTACATTAATAAAGTGTGTACTGGGAAATTAGGAATAAACCTCTCCAGCATGAGATGCTCTGCACAACATTGCATTCAGTGAGAGTGTTCCATCAGGTTTAAGCAAGGATAGGGAATGATTTGAATACTCTTGAATTTAGATGGCGAATTAAAAATGAAAGGCTGATGCTAATTTACACTTCCAAACCCCCTTCTCCATATTCCCTCTTGAAAATGATCAGATGCAACTGTAGGGGATTCAACGTCAGGTTGGAGATTCGCTCGATTGTTGCTCACAAGAACTTTAAAAGCAAATAATAAAATATATACTGAACCGAATTGTATGCAGTTTGCGGAATAATGATCATAGACCTTAGTTCTATAATATTATGTAATAAATTCATTTTTTTCCCGGAGCCTGGAGAGGACCTTTAACCTTTGTTAAATTATGACTAGGTTCTCTGACATTGAAATATAGTATATTTTATTCAAAAATTTAATACCTAATAACTAATTAGCATGCAGGAGAATTATTTTGATAGCACTTTTATAAAAAAATATTAATTAACTTTTAAAATTGTCTGAAGACTTGTTCATAGTAACACTTTGAAGTTGTCGTATTATTTCTATTCGTCTAACCTGTTATAGTTTATGAACCTTGCCTAAACCAGTGCTAGTTAACTTCTAAACTGTAGTTCCTAAGAAGAACAATTAAGGAATAAAATAATAGAAATACAATTCAACCAATGCCTAGTTAGAGATTGCCAAGAAAAATATTAAATTTAGTAGCGACTAAAGTTGGTAGTCCCATGTTTCAAAGTGTGGTCAGGTTTGCCAGTTCACTGGAGACTTTCCAAGAATGAATGTAAGTGAAATTTCTAAATAATGAAAGTTTAATCTGAAGATATACTTCAAATATTGATAGAATTATAGGCAAAAAATTGAACCATAACGAATAAAAATGAACTAGTTACTAACCACATAGCGTAGTATTCATGTACAGCGATCACGTAGGCCCATATACTGTAATTCAAGTATACCCTTAATGAAAAGCCAGGAGTATTTGAACGTTTGTTACAACAGAATTCGATTTCTGAAGACACTCAGTCGATCATTTTGAGATCAACGTGTTGTGGAGGAAGGACTTAAACAAATCCAAGTGAACAAAGAATGACTACTGATATTATTAAGGTAAGTGGTAAATTATTAATAGATACAGTGATACAAGCTCTGTAGTTATTCACAGTTTAATATCCAGACGTTTTTATGTGATAACCAATAGTCTAAATGTGAACTCTAATGATATTGTAACTATGTTCACTTATAGAGAATTATCCCTTAAGGCTTAAAGGTTCCATTCACTCTACTTTTTATTTATCTCTACTCATTAGAACTAAGGTTACTGATTATGAAACTACAAACATTTCCTATTTGAATCTATTTTCTTATTATAATATGTACATCATCAGAGCGACTTTTCTCCAGAGTACAGTAACATAACGGGTACAGTAACTCTGGGTACAGTAACATAACGGGTACAGTAACTCTGGGTACAGTAAAATAACGGGTAAAGTAACTCTGGGTACAGTAACATAACGGGTAAAGTAACTCTGGGTACGGTAACATAACGGGTAAAGTAACTCTGGGTACAGTAACATAACGGGTAAAGTAACTCTGGGTACGGTAACATAACGGGTAAAGTAACTCTGGGTACAGTAACATAACGGGTAAAGTAACTCTGGGTACAGTAACATAACGGGTAAAGTAACTCTGGGTACAGTAATATAACGGGTAAAGTAACTCTGGGTACAGTAACATAACGGGTAAAGTAACTCTGGGTACAGTAACATAACGGGTAAAGTAACTCTGGGTACAGTAACATAACGGGTAAAGTAACTCTGGGTACAGTAACATAACGGGTACAGTAACTCTGGGTACAGTAACATAACGGGTACAGTAACTCTGGGTACAGTAACATAACGGGTACAGTAACTCTGGGTACAGTAACATAACGGGTACAGTAACATAACGGGTACAGTAACTCTGGGTACAGTAACATAAGAGGTACAGTAACTCTGGGTACAGTAACATAACTGGTACAGTAACTCTGGGTACAGTAACATAACGGGTACAGTAACTCTGGGTACAGTAACATAACGGGTACAGTAACATAACGGGTACAGTAACTCTGGGTACAGTAACATAACGGGTACAGTAACTCTGGGTACAGTAACATAACTGGTACAGTAACTCTGGGTACAGTAACATAACGGGTACAGTAACTCTGGGTACAGTAACATAACGAGTACAGTAACTCTGGGTACAGTAACATAACTGGTACAGTAACTCTGGGTACAGTAACATAACGGGTACAGTAACTCTGGGTACAGTAACATAACGAGTACAGTAACTCTGGGTACAGTAACATAACGGGTACAGTAACTCTGGGTACAGTAACATAACGGGTAGAGTAACTCAGGTACAGTAACATAACGGGTTTGATAATCAGCTGATCGAATCTAGTTTCACGTGCCCACCGGGTAACTGGAAATAGCGACTCTGACCACACTTTGAAACATGGGACAACCTAATTAACCTTAGTCACTTCTAATTTTATTTTTCTTATCAATTACTAACTAGGCATTGGTTATATTGTATCTCCTTTATTATATTCCTTAATTGTTATTCATAGGAACTACAATTTAGCAGTTAACTAGTACTAGTTTAGGCTCCTAGGTAGCATATGTTATTTTTTACAAATAAGTTAAAGAAATGAAGAATAAAAACACACTTGAATTATATCTATATATTCAACTTTGAGGTTCAATCTCCATTTTCGCTTTTCTTTTACACGAAACCCTCATAAAATGACTTCAAACTTCTCGATATTAACATGCAAATACGAGGAATTATGAGCCGCTCGGTCACAAACAAGAAATATGTTGTTGTGATGACGTCATAATTTTACGTCGTCTGCTAGTTACTATATCCTTTTCTCTGATAGTACATCATCACAGTGACTCTTTTCTCTGATAGTACATCATCACAGTGACTCTTTTCTCTGATAGTACATCATCACAGTGACTCTTTTCTCTGATAGTACATCATCACAGTGACTCTTTTCTCTGATAGTACATCATCACAGTGACTCTTTTCTCTGATAGTACATCATCACAGTGACTCTTTTCTCTGGTAGTACATCATCACAGTGACTCTTTTCTCTGATAGTACATCATCACAGTGACTCTTTTCTCTGATAGTACATCATCACAGTGACTCTTTTCTCTGATAGTACATCATCACAGTGACTCTTTTCTCTGATAGTACATCATCACAGTGACTCTTTTCTCTGATAGTACATCATCACAGTGACTCTTTTCTCTGATAGTACATCATCACAGTGACTCTTTTCTCTGATAGTACATCATCACAGTGACTCTTTTCTCTGATAGTACATCATCACAGTGACTCTTTTCTCTGATAGTACATCATCACAGTGACTCTTTTCTCTGATAGTACATCATCACAGTGACTCTTTTCTCTGATAGTACATCATCACAGTGACTCTTTTCTCTGATAGTACATCATCACAGTGACTCTTTTCTCTGATAGTACATCATCACAGTGACTCTTTTCTCTGATAGTACATCATCACAGTGACTCTTTTCTCTGGTAGTACATCATCACAGTGACTCTTTTCTCTGATAGTACATCATCACAGTGACTCTTTTCTCTGATAGTACATCATCACAGTGACTCTTTTCTCTGATAGTACATCATCACAGTGACTCTTTTCTCTGATAGTACATCATCACAGTGAATCTTTTCTCTGATAGTACATCATCACAGTGACTCTTTTCTCTGATAGTACATCATCACAGTGACTCTTTTCTCTGATAGTACATCATCACAGTGACTCTTTTCTCTGATAGTACATCATCACAGTGACTCTTTTCTCTGACAGTAATCATCACAGTGACTTTTTCTCTGATGGTACATCATCACAGTGACTCTTTTCTCTGATAGTACATCATCACAGTGACTCTTTTCTCTGACAGTACATCATCACAGTGACTTTTTTCTCTGATGGTACATCATCACAGTGACTCTTTTCTCTGATAGTACATCATCACAGTGACTCTTTTCTCTGATAGTACATCATCACAGTGACTCTTTTCTCTGATAGTACATCATTACAGTGACTCTTTTCTCTGATACTACATCATCACAGTGACTCTTTTCTCTGATAGTACAACATTACAGTGACTCATTTCTCTGATAGTACATCATCACAGTGACTCTTTTCTCTGAGAGTACATCATCACAGTGACTCTTTTCTCTGAGAGTACATCATCACAGTGACTCTTTTCTCTGAGAGTACATCTGACTCATTTCTCTGATAGTACATCATCACAGTGACTCTTTTCTCTGATAGTACATAATTACAGTGACTCTTTTCTCTGACAGTACATCACCACAGTGACTCTTTTCTCTGATAGTACATCACCACAATAAATCTTTTCTCTGATAGTACATCATCACAGTGACTCTTTTCTCTGATAGTACATCATCACAGTGACTTTTTTCTCTGANGTAACATAACGGGTACAGTAACTCTGGGTACAGTAACATAACGGGTAGAGTAACTCAGGTACAGTAACATAACGGGTTTGATAATCAGCTGATCGAATCTAGTTTCACGTGCCCACCGGGTAACTGGAAATAGCGACTCTGACCACACTTTGAAACATGGGACAACCTAATTAACCTTAGTCACTTCTAATTTTATTTTTCTTATCAATTACTAACTAGGCATTGGTTATATTGTATCTCCTTTATTATATTCCTTAATTGTTATTCATAGGAACTACAATTTAGCAGTTAACTAGTACTAGTTTAGGCTCCTAGGTAGCATATGTTATTTTTTACAAATAAGTTAAAGAAATGAAGAATAAAAACACACTTGAATTATATCTATATATTCAACTTTGAGGTTCAATCTCCATTTTCGCTTTTCTTTTACACGAAACCCTCATAAAATGACTTCAAACTTCTCGATATTAACATGCAAATACGAGGAATTATGAGCCGCTCGGTCACAAACAAGAAATATGTTGTTGTGATGACGTCATAATTTTACGTCGTCTGCTAGTTACTATATCCTTTTCTCTGATAGTACATCATCACAGTGACTCTTTTCTCTGATAGTACATCATCACAGTGACTCTTTTCTCTGATAGTACATCATCACAGTGACTCTTTTCTCTGATAGTTCATCATCACAGTGACTCTTTTCTCTGATAGTACATCATCACAGTTACTCTTTTCTCTGATAGTACATCACCACAGTGACACTTTTCTCTGACAGTTCATCATTACAGTGACTCATTTCTCTAATAGTACATCATCACAGTGACTCTTTTCTCTGAGAGTACATCATCACAGTGACTCTTTTCTCTGATAGTACATCATCACAGTGACTTTTTCTCTGATAGTACATCATCACAGTGACTCTTTTCTCTGACAGTACATCATCACAGTGACTCTTTTCTCTGATAGTACATCATCACAGTGACTCTTTTCTCTGATAGAACATCATCACAGTGACTCTTTTCTCTGATAGTACATCATCACAGTGACTCTTTTTTCTGATAGTACATCATCACAGTGATTCTTTTCTCTGATAGTACATCATTACAGTGACTCTTTTCTCTGATAGTACATCATTACAGTGACTCTTTTCTCTGTTAGTACATCATCACAGTGACTCTTTTCTCTGGTAGTACATCATCACAATGACTCTTTTCTCTGATAGTACATCATCACAATGACTCTTTTCTCTGATA
This sequence comes from Caprella mutica, assembly GCA_947561585.1. Taxonomy (NCBI): domain Eukaryota; kingdom Metazoa; phylum Arthropoda; class Malacostraca; order Amphipoda; family Caprellidae; genus Caprella; species Caprella mutica. Next base: position 122,955 of record CANNZV010000063.1, on the reverse strand, counting down.
GAACATCATCAGTGACTCTTTTCTCTGATAGTACATCATCACAGTGACACTTTTCTCTGAGAGCTCTTCATCACAGTGACTCTTTTAACTGACAGTACATCATCACAGTGACTCTTTTCTCTGATAGTACATCATCACACTGACACTTTTCTCTGAGAGTTCATCATCACAGTGACTCTTTTTACTGACAGTACATCATCACAGTGACTTTTCTCTGATAGTACATCATCACAGTGACCCTTTTCTCTGTTAGTACATCATCACAGTGACTCTTTTCTCTGATAGTACATCATCACAGTGACTCTTTTCTCTGACAGTTCATCATCACAGTGACTCTTTTCTCTGATAGTACATCACCACAGTGACACTTTTCTATGACAGTTCATCATCACAGTGACTCTTTTCTCTGATAGTACATCATCACAGTGACTCTTTTCTCTGATAGTACATCATCACAGTGACTCTTTTCTCTGACAGTACATCATCAAAGTGACTCTTTTCTCTGATAGTACATCACCACAGTGACACTTTTCTCTGACAGTACATCATCACAGTGACTCTTTTCTCTGATAGTACATCACCACAGTGATTCTTTTCTCTGATAGTACATCACCACAGTAACTCTTTTCTCTGACAGTACATCATCACAGTGACTCTTTTCTCTGATAGTACATCATCACAGTGACTCTTTTCTCTGATAGTACATCATCACAGTGACTCTTTTCTCTGACAGTTCATCATCACAGTGACTCTTTTCTCTGATAGTACATCATCACAGTGATTCTTTTCTCTGACAGTTCATCATCACAGTGACTCTTTTCTCTGACAGTTCATCATCACAGAGACATAGCCTTGCTATCTTTCTTGATGGTTTCTTAAAGGTCCACTCCAAGCAAATATTTTTATTGCCTTATTCAACGAGGCTAATTTTTTTTATCATTTTACTGCAAACCCCATGAAATTTGATAGCATATTTTTAATATTATATGCGTTTAAAGATTTTTATAATCAAAACTCTACAAAACCTATTTTACTTCTGACTTTCTAATTTTCAGTCAGAAGGAGAAGAAGAATGTACACCATTTGTTTTGATTGTCAACTATGTATTACGTTTAATAAATCTATTTGATAAACTCGAATAAACTTATTATAGAAACGTTTATATACTTTAGGAAACAATTAATATCTTATAAGAAGGCCAACAACGCATTGTTTGTTTAAAAATCTAAATATGAAATCAAAACAAAGAGTGTACAATCTTCTTTCTCAGCGTCAGGTTAGTGATTCGCTCGATTGTTGCTCACAGAGTATTAAAAAACTTTAGAAGCAAATAATAAAATATATGCTGAAACGAATTGTATGCGATTTGCGGAATAATGGTCACAAACCTTAATTCTATAATATTATGTATAAACTCATTTTTTTCCGGAGCATGGAGAGGACCTTTGATCATTGTATGCTGCAAAATCTCGGACGCGTTGCACCAATTCCTCGATATTTTGTGGCTTTTATAAATAAACTTGCCGTTGAACTGCAGACCAGAAATTGAATTCCAGTGGTAACTGGAGAATCATAATATTCACAAAAGCACCAATCGCTTCTGCACTCAGCATATTAATGCTAAAATCTCCTGCGATAATACACTCATTGTAAACTGATAGTGAGGAGAGCAACAACAAATCAAGCTTGTTTAGGAATATTTCCAAACTGCATGCAGGTGGTCTACAGATTCCATGCACCGACTACAAACTTCCTATTGTTCATGATGCACTCTATCATTAGACATTCGATTGCATTTCTAACAGATTGCCAAGTCTTGGCACACAAAAGTTTGAACTGGCGTACACACTCACACCTCCTCCTATACCAGCACTGTATAGGTGAAGTAGGACGTATCCTGGAATATTATCAAATTCTAAAGAGTCACTTGTATTTCGAGCCAAGTTTCCTTAATTCACAACTTATCAAACTCAAAGTCTATCACAGCCAGCAGATTATATAAGTTATGATGTTAGATGAGAAAGCAACAAATATTGAAATGGAATACGCTTTAAGCCCCGTTTACATTGAGGCTCTTTTGCACACTCTGAGTGTTGTAACAAGGGGCAAACGCGCAGTGGAGGGGCAAACCAGCGGACAACTCGAGGCACACTTCAACATTCACCTTGGCCATTCTTTTCGACACTCTGAGTCATGATATAACTACTCTATAAGGTACGCTCGCAAAAGAGACGAAATTGAGTTTCTTCTGCGCAGCCCCCCTCGTGACGTCATAGAGGATGGTATTGTGTACTAATTTTTGTCACTCGTATAGCAAATTCATTTCGAAAGTATCAATTATCATAGTTTCTTTTTATTTATTTAGGTAATATTAAGCAATCAGAAAAATGGTAAATAAGATTTAATAGACATAAATATTAATAAATAAACATTAATAAATTGAATTATTTTTCCATTGGTTCAAAATTAGTGTTTTCTATAATAAATAGTCTCAGGGAATTTAAGTTATTAGACATGATTTGGTACAATAATATTATGAACATATGGGGATTAATGAAAAGAAGAAATAACAGTTCTCAAATGTATTTAAACTTGACGAAATCAGTGTGCGTGACATACTAACTAACAAACAAAGAACGCAATACCATAATAGAAAACTTCCTTGAAGAAAACTTATCAGGGGTGACTAAAGAAAATATGAGACATGAATTAAAGTTGATTCTAATAGAATTAATAACACCGTGAATTAATATATTTTACAGGTCATAAATTTTTATAGGTAGATCACATAAATATAACTTTAGTGGTCCTTTTCCTTGAAATAGCATGGTTATCATACCGTGCTAGGGTCACGCAGGTAAATTGCGGCCATCTACAGAGAGTCTCTACAACATTCTGAATCGAAATACAATAAATGTTGCAAAACTATCAAAAGAAGTACAGTGCATGCTATAACTTATCAATTTATGTTTTAAACGAGTGTTTTGAAGCAATGATGTTCTGGTGTTAGAGGCCGAAGTTAGTAAGTGTGCCGAAATTTACCTGCTTGACCCTATATTGCTATACCAAATAACATGTAAATATTCGAAATAAAATTAACTGTAAGTAGGTAAATAAGTATTTTAGACAAAATAAGATGACATATTCGTATTTATCGTAAAATTCTTTATAAGAATGTCATGAAAATGGTATGTAGTAAGCTGTATTTATCTATCATTCAATATAAACAAAGTAGCATGGTAAAGCCTCACTTCTATGACGTCACAAAATACTCCCGCACGGTTGTGGGGGTTTGGGGAGAACCTGCGCGCGAGCATACCTGTTAAAAGTTATTATATCATGCTCTGAGTGACACTCACTATGGCTCAGTCACAGACCAGTAAAGTAGAAGATGTCCCAATACAGTCATTTTAAAAATCTAGCGACTGATGGCACGTCAAAATGGTAAGTGCGTGACGTTTCAATCATTCTTACTACATTCGCTATTGCATTATTTCTGATGTTATTATTAGGTATATTTTATGATATCTCCTAATGCGAAAATTATATTTTTGTGATAGTAAATGTTCATATTCCTTTATTGTTTCAAAATATTCATATATAATCTCATAATTCATTTTTCTTTTATTTGAACTTGTTCCGTTTTGTTGTACACTGTTCACGCCAAAAACCAAACATTCCGCTGCAGAGTGTGAGAAGAAGAGGTTGTCTGTAATTATTGCTCTCGAAATTACAACAGTCGTTAATCTTATAGAGTTGTGTGTATACTTCAAACTATTTCAATCAATGCGTACTTATAACTTCATAGTGTTATAAATTTATTAGTTTTAAAATAACAGCTGAAATCTTGGGACAGATAACTACCTATTCCAATAAATACCTAGGGTAATTTCGAATTACCGGTCAGTTCCACATCTTCGGTCATATAAGAAAAAACTATACTTTAATAATTATTTAATTTTTATTTTAATTGGTATCAATGATTCTTGCAGGTATCATGGATACCAACTAAAATAAAAATTGAATAATAATTATTATTAAAATAACTATTTTTCTTATATTTCCGAAGAGGAACTTATCCTAGCTACCTAGGGGCTTGGCCGCTATGTAGATAAAAGACCATTAACATTTTAAATAATCATTCAAGTGCTTACTTTTATCCCTATCTATTTTTCACTAATCAGTGATGCTCAATAATATATGCTATAAATATACCATTCAAATAAAATAAATTTTTAATTAACCTACTGTGAAAATAATTTATTTGGTGTGGTAAATCATTATGTATACTGTATAGTACACAGGTATAGTATATATGGTCTTTACTGTTAATAAGAAAGGGTGGGATAAATTGTATATTATAGAAATGTTCACTATATTATATAATAAATGGAAACTATATTACATTACTACAATTATAATAAAATAATCCATTAGATTCAAAATAGTTTTGGTTAAGTCTCCCCTCAAAAATGAACATCATAGAAAACGAGCAATATTTGAATTAGTCCCCCCTAATAACTGCCAATTTGAGTGACATCACGCACCTACCGTCTCTGATTGGTTCTCATTTTCCCGCGGTCTGTATCCTCTCAAATTATTGTGCAGTGGTGTCCACGCAGTATTGGAACATCTTCTACTTTACTGGTCTGTGGCTCAGTCAGTCCATTGATGCACCAGGGGGAGGTTGTTAACATCGAAGCTCCTGCAAAATGGCTGGCAACGAGTAGAACTGCTGTTGAACAGCTAATTAATCTATATAGGACTCACGAATGCCTTTGGAAATCATAAAGTAAAACATATAAAAATAGAGAGCAATAATGACATTAAACAAAACTCATTATTATTGCAACCTAATTGAACCTATAATGAAGAGCATTGTGTTTTTATGTATGTATAAATTCATCACGCTCAAGAAATTTATTTTATAAAAACTCAATATTTTCCCAAAACTCAAAATTTTCTCACAACACAAAATTTTTCCAAAACAAAGTTTTCACTAACACAAAATTTTCCGAAAACTCAAAATTTTCCGAATAGGTTGGTTGTGAAGATTTTCCGAAAACTCAAAATTTTCAGAAAATTCATTGAATTAAAATTAAATTTCCATGAAATAACCGTTATTTTTAACGGGATAGTACACTAGTTATTAATATTAGGTAGAGATGGAGAAGTAAAAACTGAAATTCAAACTATACCTACGGAACTAGCACCGTAATAAAGTCAACGAATCGAAAAAATCTGATAAAGTTTATGAAGCAGATGAAATTTATGTACCATAGCTTTGGTGCTATAAATTATTTAATATTGTTGCACTTAGGGCTCTGCTCAGTGTGACAACATTTCTCGCCATCGAATCTGAATACCAACTAAGAACTCTTGCACCGTCTCAATCTGCCCGCCAAACGCTTTTCAAATGTGAACAGTCAAGACTCTTTTTGAGTGTGCACTTGCCCGTTGCCCGTGGATGTGAGCTTCCAATGTGAGGGTCAATGTAAACGGGGCTTTAGACAATTTCCTTCATAACTATTAACATGCTCAGACTCTAACAATTTATTAAGTCAATTGACATCACAGAATGTAATGTGAACATACAAAAAAGCAGCACAATTTACCTTGGTACCGATCAGTATGACAGCTTATACACTATATTGAGGTATCAAAGTCAAGATGGAAACTTCTTTTTACTTATCTTAATATTTCATTCTTCCTTTAACGAGTACAGTGTTATACTACACTGATATCTTTTCTGTTCTCTTTATTACTTATTAACTATCTTATGAACACTGCCTCCAAATGATGGTAACTGATTTTGGTTGTCGGTCTGCTCTCTAAAAATATTTTTATTTATATGTATGATGCCATTAATATACTTAGTATCTAATAAATATCTTGTTTCAGATGGAAAATGGATGTGAAGATCCCGCAGTACCAAATGTCATCTACAAGATAGAAGATGAAGACATCAAGCCGGATGTTAAAGTCCTGACACGCATGCACAAAGAAGTAAATCTCTTTGAAATGGAGGATGAGTCAGAGGACCAGAAGAACATCAAGCCGGATGTTAAAGTCCTGACACGCATGAACAAAGAAGTAAATCTCTTTGAAATGGAGGATGAGTCAGAGGACCAGAAGAACTTCAAGCCAGATGAGTCAGAGGACCTTCTCTCCCAAAATATACATTATATCGATGTTAACAATGAATCGTATGATGAAAATATAACAATAAAAGAAGAACCTTTAGATGATAATGCTCTATATTCTGATATTGAAGATAAAGTGAATTGTGATGAAGAAGTAACCCAAAGAAAAAGCAAAAAGAGATTCAAATGCAATTCTTGTAATAAATTTTATTCTTCAAAATCTTATCTAAAAAAACATGAAAGAGCTCACACTAGTGAAAATCAATTCAAATGTAATTTTTGTGATGAAATATTTTCTTTTCCATCTAGTGTCATTAAACATGAAAAAGTTCATGTCGCTAAAACATCATTCGAATGTGATCACTGTGATAAGAAATTTCCTTTTAAATCAAATCTTATTTCGCATATGAAAGAGCATAAAGGTGAAAAGCCTTTCAAGTGCAAATGTTGTGATAAAGCATTCACTACTTGGAGAAATCTCACAAGTCATGAAAGAGTTCACACTGGTGAAAAGCCATTCAAATGTGACATTTGTAATAAGGAATTTACATGTAAACCTTATATTATTGCACACATGAAAGTACATACTGGTGAAAAACCTTTCAAATGCAGTTACTGTGATAAGGCTTTCCCTGTTTTATTCAATCTCAAAAGACATTTAAGAGTTCACACTGGTGAAAAGCCATTCCAGTGTAGATATTGTGATAAGGCATTTTCTAATTTATCTCATCGCAGTAGACATGTAAGAGTAATTCACTCTGGTAACAGAACCACTCAATCCACCTAACTCCTTTTTTCAGAGGGATAAAAGTCTTGCATCTCCTCTAAGTATTCATAATCGTTGTGATCTAGTTAACAATCATTCAAAATTGTATTAATTCTAGTACTGAAACTTAATATCTTGATATTTTATTGAAGATAAGTTTTTGTTTAAAACGCTTATTGTTTTTAGTTTTAGTTGTCAGTGTAACTTGTATTGTCTAAATAGGTGTACACAAGTTCTATGTATATAATGTATTCATTCTATGTATATATATTCTATGTATATATGTTCTACTATTAATAATTTGATTTGCCCAACTGACCTTCAAGGACTTAAAATAATAATAAATTAATGCTATAAAATATTTCTGATTTCTCAAATGGAAAGACATCTTATTCCTTTTATCCCTCCCTATAATAAAGAGCATTGTGTTTTTACATATAAATCCATCACGCTCAAGAATATTTTTATGAAATACCATATTTTCCCAAAACTCAAAATTTTCCAAAAATTCAAAATTTTCCAAAAATTAAATTTTTTCAAAAAAATCTAAATTTTCACAATACTTAAATTTTTCAAAACAATTAAGCTTAAATAACATTAAAATAATTTGTCAATAGACTAAATTCTTTTATAAAACTGAAACTCCCGAAATTAGAAAATACTCCTGAATTCTAACAACTATAAATTTCCATTAAAAAAACATTTTTAATTGGAAAGTACACTTGTATGATAATAATTAGAATAGACTCGGTAATGTTAAATATCTTATAGTTATAATAGAAAACTTAATAAAACTCTTTGATCTCTTGTGTTGATTATAAGTTTATAACTTATTCATCGTACTAATTTGTCAACTCCAATCTTCTGAAACCATGATGAACAAATGTGAGAGTTGTGGTGATGATGGCAGAGGTAGGTACTAATTTAAATGCAATTCGTATAGTGGCGAATTGTTCTGGCGTTGTTGTCGACACCTTTAATGGCTGGAAAATATAAAACGGTATGGTGAACTATAGGTAGTAATTAGTAAAGTTTTCGCTAGTAATTAAATATAACAACTAAGTGTTTCAACTAACTCTTAAACTTTAATAAACTATAGAATAAAATACAACAACTTCCACGCCACGCCTTCGGCTGTACTGAATTGAAAAGAAAACATAAAATGTAAAGATTAATTAAAAAAATTATAATGTAATTAAATGCTTAATCAATTTTAAAATGGGCATTAATGAAAGAAACGATTACTTCCTATTTGTAACGATAAACTCTGATGAACGATAAACTGTTCAGAACGATAAACTATTTATTCCATCTAAATTTATTCCATTTCGAATTAGGTAGGCGGTGGTTGTTGAAATATATGTAGAATTCTTGTATCGCCTTCGTTCTTGTTGTTGATGGGTGGTTTTTCGTTTTTGATGAATAATGCTTCTGGCAGTTGTAGCTCGGATTTGTTGGTGCATCCATGAATTAAATAGTTCTAATTCATGGGTGTATCTATGAAGGATGCTCATAAGTGGGAGGATATCAGCGGTTTTTATCTTCTTTTGATGTTCTTCAATATTATGCTTCTTAATAATAATAATAATAATAACAATATGTCAGATAGCATACTAATAATAATGTCAGATAACATACTAATGATACTGTCAGATAACATACTAATGATACTGTCAGATAACAAACTAATGATACTGTCAGATAGCATACTAATGATACTGTCAGATAGCATACTAGTGATACTGTCAGATACCATACTAATGATACTGTCAGATACCGTACTAATGATACTGTCAGATAGCATACTAATGATACTGTCAGATAGCATACTAATTATACTGTCAGATAGCATACTAATGATACTGTCAGATAGCATACTAATGATACTGTCAGATAACATACTAATGATACTGTCAGATAGCATACTAATGATACTGTCAAATAGCATACTAATAATAATGACAGATACCATACTAATGATACTGTCAGATAACATACTAATGATACTGTCAGATAGCATACTAATGATACTGTCAGATAGCACACTAATGATACTGTCAGATACCATACTAATGATACTGTCAGATAGCACACTAATGATACTGTCAGATAGCATACTAATGATACTGTCAGATAGCATACTAATGATACTGTCAGATACCATACTAATGATACTGTCAGATAGCATACTAATGATACTGTCAAATAGCATACTAATGATACTGTCAGATAGCATACTAATGATACTGTCAGATAGCATACTAATGATACTGTCAGATAGCATACTAATGATACTGTCAGATACCATACTAATGATACTGTCAGATAGCATACTAATGATACTGTCAAATAGCATACTAATGATACTGTCAGATAGCATACTAATGATACTGTCAGATAGCATACTAATGATACTGTCAGATAGCATACTAATGATACTGTCAGATACCATACTAATGATACTGTCAAATAGCATACTAATGATACTGTCAGATAGCATACTAATGATACTGTCAAATAGCATACTAATGATACTGTCAGATAGCATACTAATGATACTGTCAGATACCATACTAATGATACTGTCAAATAGCATACTAATGATACTGTCAGATAGCATACTAATGATACTGTCAAATAGCATACTAATGATACTGTCAGATAGCATACTAATGATACTGTCAGATACCATACTAATGATACTGTCAGATAGCATACTAATGATACTGTCAGATACCATACTAATGATACTGTCAGATAGCATACTAATGATACTGTCAAATAGCATACTAATGATACTGTCAGATACCATACTAATGATACTGTCAGATAGCATACTAATGATACTGTCAAATAGCATACTAATGATACTGTCAGATAGCATACTAATGATACTGTCAGATAGCATACTAATGATACTGTCAGATAGCATACTAATGATACTGTCAGATACCATACTAATGATACTGTCAAATAGCATACTAATGATAATGTCAGATAGAAAAACTAATTGATACTTACACCTACTATTTACTATATAGGTACAGTATACTAATACATATACATAAATATACTTCCAATATATAATGTACCTTCTCGCAATGATATATTATAGCTATATGTTAATTTATATTAGAAAATATATTAATATTCGTATTCTAAGAAGCCTCTGTAAGATTTTTCCAATGTGTTTCTCTAGTCTTAGAAAGTGTTTTATTATATCCACTTCTAAGCTAGACACTTATCTTACTTGAATATTACTTATCTAGATATAGCCTATCCTCCTATTTTCTTCTTTTCCAGTTCTAATTAATACATAAATAAATGATGAATTAATAAATGTGACAATCAAACAAGAGTTAATTTTTATCTATTTTATTCCTATTGTACTCAGCTTATGTCTTGAGTCAGATTGGTCCGTAGTTTTGGTTCGAGTAGTTCTCGAGTGAGGTATAGCTGCAGTGATAATCTTTGGTACTTCCTTCGTGCGTAACAATCTGTTATCGCTATGTAGCCAAGATTGGTGTTTGCTGCGTCCGTATGCTAGGGCTGGAAATTGGAACTAAAGTATCCGTAGATTTGTGAGTTCTCCGTAGGTTAAGTCGTGTTTCCGTAGACTAGAATGTGCTGGTCTCTCTAGACTAGCGTAGACTTGGAATTGACTGTCTCCGTAGACTGGGAATGACTGTCTCCGTAGACTGGCTATGCGTCTCCCTAGACTGGCTATGCGTCTCTCTAGACTGGCTCCCTGGAATAATAAATCCAGTAAGAAATTTGGAATTAAATTTCCTTCGACAATTTGCCAAAATAACAATAAAAAAAAAATTATTCTTTACATTATAATCAATTGAATTAATTTACTAATTTACCAATTATTGTGGATTAAGATTTATGCCAGTTAAATACCAATAATTAATACTAATCTCAATGAGTTAAATTATGAATATTTATTTCTAATGTTTATTAATTAGGTTGAGTTGAATTATTTATTTGGCATTTTTCATGTTCATAATAAATAATAATTGTAGTTAATTTAATATGAGAAGTAATTAATTTGGCAAATGTAGAAGCATTAAAAATAGTTTGTACTTAATATTACAATAATTGAGAATCGAGCAAAATGTTACTCGTCAAATGGCCTTTTAATTATTATAATAAATAATTAAACTCCTAATCCTGAAGTTGAATATGTTGTGTAAAACTTAATTGTAATATATTAAATATGCCTTTAATTAGAAGAATAGTATTAACAAATGTTATACATTTTTTAATACTGTCAGAAATTATCCCAGCTTATGCAGTTTGGTCAAATGTTGGCGGTTGGTCATGTTTTCAAAGCTGGAAAACAGGATGTAAAAAGAGTCTGGGGTGTGTACTGACTTTTCCAAAATGGGAATAACGTAATTCTGATTGTGAATAAGGATACTAATTCTAATAATAGTTTGTTATTATAGTTAACTATATTAATAATGTTAATTGGAGCTAATTAGCTAATAAATCATATAAATATCAGTATATTTATTGCACTAGCTAATATGGCAATTCAGTATAATAAATATGGCATTATTAAGAATAATATTATACAAATAACTTGGAAAGAATAATTATTAGTTATATATTTACCCAATGATTCTTTAGCTAAGAAGATTTGGGGAATTGGTTTGGAGTTAATCCTAGGCTGTTGTTATTGACTGTTTTTCAGAACAAAGTGTTTATTTCCTTGTAATTAGTAAGTTGTATATAAATTGGAAGGTGTTATGTCTGCAATAAAGGTATTAATATTAATAATTGATGAAAGTTTATAATCTAATTTTAGTTCACAATCACTAGCACTGTATTGGCACTCTTCACTCTGTTGTATCAGACTCGTCAATGTCGTTTAACCGGTAAAAATTATCCTTACAATCTTTGGCGGAAACTAAACAAAGAGTAGCTAGGCCTAATTGTATTTGGCGCGTATGTTTCTAGAAGGAAACTAGAGTGTTGCCATAAGTTTAGAAATACCTTTGAATTCAATTGCGTTGTATTTTAATCAGCAAATTACTGTATTGGTTGTAATTGATTATTAATAATTAGTTGTTGTTAATTAATTATGCAATAATCGGGTTGCAACACCTCTATACGTAAGTGGCAGAAATAATGTAATGGATATTTTAGATTAGTCTTCCCTTGAAAGATGGATCAATTTTCTACGGTAGCAGAAGTTTTCTATGAATTGTTTTGTTGCCGACACTTATCTATAAGTGGTTGAATTTTGAGAACAAATATCACGAATACTTCTGACATAGTCACGGTGCTCTGTCGTAGCCACAATATTCTGCCTTACCTTTGTACTTTTTCAATCTACGAAAATCTTAGAAATAAGATTTCTAAACTGTCAGATAATTTAGATACATTCAGTTAGATATCTAATTTAAGTATATTTCATATCTATTACCGACATGCGCTACCAACTCAACGAATTAGACACAACCCGATATCGAATAGATTCGGACATGTTTGCTGGGATAGATCAAATTACAAACAAAAATGTTCTTGTATATTCAAGCATTGTTGAAGCTGCCCCCTCCTCGGTTGTCTCAATTAATAAGTTGTATTTAATTTTCTTTCTCGTTTTTGGCTGAAACAAAAACCAATTGCAAGTAGTGATTTGTCAGCGTGATTGATTTGATAAGAACTTATTATTTTCCGATTTTACGGGTAGGTGCTGATTATTGAAAAGTGCTCATTCAACATGCTCTTAGTTACTATATTGTGAATAGCTGTTGTACTTTTTACATTTATAATATATCAATGAAATACATTTACAACGTAATTGTCAGGATCGAATCAAAGTTCCATCAATCACATCATTGGCATAAGGGTGAGTGAGTGCATACCCTAAATTTATTTAGCTTTTTTTACTTCTCTTGTTCTTGAGAAATATATGTACTATATAATTATTACATTTCGAGACAATTTTCATGTATATAAATAGACGCTTATAATCAGGAGCGGTCGTTCCTGACGTTATTTCCCGATGATACCTTTAATGAAAACCAAACAGATCCATGTTCCAGTACCATGGCAAACAAGTCAACACATTAAATTAAACTGAAAATAAAGCAAAGTGTGGTCTTGTAAGGCGGTCTTCAGGACACTTTAAAATATTGAAGTACGCACTTCACTTTTTGCCAGATTTAGCATACCAAACCGTAGTGTGGAAGTGGGCACTATGGAGAATAGTGTACAGGTGGGGACTTCAAGTTAAAATCTCCGTCACACTATGGCCTGTAGTGTGTAGTGCTACTTCAAAGTGCTAGTGCCCGATATAACATACGGGCCTGTGTCTGAAAAAAATATTCGGGTTAATTCTCAGACTTGAAAAAAATGTCAGTTATTTTTAATCTAATTATTCTAACACTGATTCTGTTCATTTTATTTTTGGATTTGTTTTCAATAGCTTTTTCTTGTGGATAGATTATAGAACCAGTCTCACTGAAAAGACCACGACCTCTTGTGGACTTTTTCAGGTGGTAAGATTTAGCCGCCCTTCCACTTATCTTGGAGTGAAGAATGAATTTTCGGCGTACTGTTGAAGGAGAAGTTGTTTTGACAAGCTACAAGACGATGTAGGTATTTCTTCTCAAAATCAGAAACATTTTTGAGGTTGAAGATCAATGCTAATATTAATAGATTGATAAAATCCATCCTTTTTGAACAAAATGACGTATATATAATACAACTGGAATCATTTTTAGTTCTACCAATTCGCAATTTGAAAATTACGCTTCCGATGGAACATAGTATAAGAAAAGATATTTCTTTTTTTAAAAGCGCCATCTGGATTTGAAAGCGGGAACTAGAGGGACAATAACATTTGGTATATTTAATAATATTTTAAATTTTATTTCATTCATTAATGAAGATTATTTTACTGTAAAATTAAGCTTTTAATCGGTAGAATATACATCTAAATTAAATAGAATCGAACAGATGTACCAAATGTTGTTGTTTCTCTAGTTCCCGCTTTCAAATCCAGATGGCGCTTTTTAAAACAGAAATTGTCAAGAGTAGTGTATCATGTTGTAGTTTATCTTTTGCGTGAGCATGTTCAAATAATTAAATTAATAAAATAACTGACATTTTTTTCAAGTCTGAGAATTAACCCGAATATTATTTCAGACACAGGCCCGTATCAAGATCAAGATGTAGGCTTCGTTGATACCCTTTTGAGAGGGTCAGTCCTCCTTACTTCCTGTTCAGGTATTCACCTCTGCCACCACAAAAAGAAAGATCCTTCACTTATTTCATTATCAATTTTCACTTATTTCTAAACTAATCACCAAGCACTTACACTTAATTTTCACTTAGTACCGATACTGAATTTTTCTTTTAGTACCAACACTTAACTTTACACTTAGCACTAACACTTGAAACTGCACTTAGTACTAACACTCAAAACTACACTTATCACTAATACTTAAACCTACACTTATCACTAATACTTAAAACTACATTTATCATTTATCACAGTATCATTAGTATGTTATCTGACAGTATCATTAGTATGTTATCTGACACTATCATTAGTATGTTATCTGACAGTATCACTAGTATGCTATCTGACAGTATCATTAGTATGGTATCTGACAGTATCACTAGTATGCTATCTGACAGTATCATTAGTATGCTATCTGACAGTATCATTAGTATGTTATCTGACAGTATCACTAGTATGCTATCTGACAGTATCATTAGTATGCTATCTGACAGTATCATTAGTATGGTATCTGACAGTATCACTAGTATGCTATCTGACAGTATCATTAGTATGCTATATGACAGTATCATTAGTATGGTATCTGACAGTATCACTAGTATGCTATCTGACAGTATCATTAGTATGTTATCTGACATTATTATTAGTATGCTATCTGACATATTGTTGTTATTATTATTATTATTAAGAAGCATAATATTGAAGAACATCAAAAGAAGATAAAACCGCTGATATCCTCCCACTTATGAGCATCCTCCATAGATACACCCATGAATTAGAACTATTTAATTCCTGGATACACCAACTAATCCGAGCTACAACTGGCAGAAGCATTATTCATCAAAAACGAAAAACCACCCATCAACAACCAGAACGAAGGCGATACAAGAATTCTACATATATTTCAACAACCACCGCCTACCTAATTCGAAATGGAATAAAGTTAGATGGAATAAATAGTTTATCGTTCTGAACAGTTTATCGTTCATCAGAGTTTATCGTTACAAATAGGAAGTAATCGTTTCTTTTATTAATGCCCATTTTAAAATTGATTAAGCATTTAATTACATTACAATTTTTTTAATTAATCTTTACATTTCATGTTTTCTTTCCAATTCAGTACAGCCGAAGGCGTGGCGTGGAAGTTGTTGTATTTTATTCTATAGTTTATTAAAGTTTAAAAGTTAGTTGAAACACTTAGTTGTTATATTTAATTACTAGCGAAAACTTTACTGATTACTACCTATAGTCCACCATACCGTTTTATATTTTCCAGCCATTAAAGGTGTCGACAACAACGCCAGAACAATTCGCCACTATAAGAATTGCATTTAAATTAGTACCTACCTCTGCCATCATCACCACAACTCTCACATTTGTTCATCATGGTTTCAGAAGATTGGAGTTGACAAATTAGTACGATGAATAAGTTATAAACTTATAATCAACACAAGAGATCAAAGAGTTTTATTAAGTTTTCTAATATAACTATAAGATATTTAACATTACCGAGTCTATTCTAATTTTTATCATACAAGTGTACTTTCCAATTAAAAATGTTTTTTTAATGGAAATTTATAGTTGTTAGAATTCAGGAGTATTTTCTAATTTCGGGAGTTTCAGTTTTATAAAAGAATTTAGTCTATTGAAAAATTATTTTATTGTTATTTAAGCTTAATTGTTTTAAAAAATTTAAGTTTTTTGAAAATTTTAAATTTTTGGAAAATTTTGAATTTTTGAAAAAAAATTAATTTTTGAAAAAAAAATTAATTTCTTAAAAAAATTTAATTTATGAAAATTTTGAGTTTTTGGAAAATATGGTATTTCATAAGAATATTCTTGAGCGTGATGGATTTATATGTAAAAGCACAATGCTCTTTATTACAGGGAGGGATAAAAGGAATAAGATGTCTTTCCATTTGAGAAATCAGAAATATTTTATAGCATTAATTTATTATTATTTTAAGTCCTTGAAGGTCAGTTGGGCAAATCAAATTATTAATAGTAGAACATATATACATAGAATATATATACATAGAATGAATACATTATATACATAGAACTTATGTACACCTATTTAGACAATACAAGTTACACTGACAACTAAAACTAAAAACAATAAGCGTTTTAAACAATAACTTATCTTCAATAAAATATCAAGATATTAGGTTTCAGTACTAAAATTAATACAATTTTGAATGATTGTTAACAACATCACAACGATTAATGAATACTTAGAGGAGATGCAAGACTTTTATCCCTCTGAAAAAGGAGTTAGGTGGATTGAGTGGTTCTGTTACCAGAGTGAATTACTCTTACATGTCTACTGCGATGAGATAAATTAGAAAATGCCTTATCACAATATCTACACTGGAATGGCTTTTCACCAGTGTGAACTCTTAAATGTCTTGTGAGATTGAATAAAACAGGGAAAGCCTTATCACAGTAACTGCATTTGAAAGGTTTTTCACCAGTATGTACTTTCATGTGTGCAATAATATAAGGTTTACATGTAAATTCCTTATTACAAATGTCACATTTGAATGGCTTTTCACCAGTGTGAACTCTTTCATGACTTGTGAGATTTCTCCAAGTAGTGAATGCTTTATCACAACATTTGCACTTGAAAGGCTTTTCACCTTTATGCTCTTTCATATGCGAAATAAGATTTGATTTAAAAGGAAATTTCTTATCACAGTGATCACATTCGAATGATGTTTTAGCGACATGAACTTTTTCATGTTTAATGACACTAGATGAAAAAGAAAATATTTTATCACAAAAATTACATTTGAATCGATTTTCACTAGTGTGAGCTCTTTCATGTTTTTTTAGATAAGATTTTGAAGAATAAAATTTATTACAAGAATTGCATTTGAATCTCTTTATGCTTTTTCTTTGGGTTACTTCTTCATCACAATTCACTTTATCTTCAATATCAGAATATAGAGCATTATTATCTAAAGGTTCTTCTTTTATTGTTATATTTTCATCATACGATTCATTCTTAACATCGATATAATGTGTATTTTGGGAGAGAAGGTCCTCTGACTCATCTGGCTTGAAGTTCTTCTGGTCCTCTGACTCATCCTCCATTTCAAAGAGATTTACTTCTTTGTTCATGCGTGTCAGGACTGTAACATCTGGCTTGATGTTCTTCTGGTCCTCTGACTCATCCTCCATTTCAAAGAGATTTACTTCTTTGTTCATGCGTGTCAGGACTTTAACATCTGGCTTGATGTTCTTCTGGTCCTCTGACTCATCCTCCATTTCAAAGAGATTTACTTCTTTGTTCATGCGTGTCAGGACTTTAACATCTGGCTTGATGTTCTTCTGGTCCTCTGACTCATCCTCCATTTCAAAGAGATTTACTTCTTTGTGCATGCGTGTCAGGACTTTAACATCTGGCTTGAAGTTCTTCTGGTCCTCTGACTCATCCTCCATTTCAAAGAGATTTACTTCTTTGTTCATGCGTGTCAGGACTGTAACATCTGGCTTGATGTTCTTCTGGTCCTCTAACTCATCCTCCATTTCAAAGAGATTTACTTCTTTGTTCATGCGTGTCAGGACTGTAACATCTGGCTTGATGTTCTTCTGGTCCTCTAACTCATCCTCCATTTCAAAGAGATTTACTTCTTTGTTCATGCGTGTCAGGACTGTAACATCTGGCTTGATGTTCTTCTGGTCCTCTGACTCATCCTCCATTTCAAAGAGATCTACTTCTTTGTGCATGCGTGTCAGGACTTTAACATCCGGCTTGATGTTCTTCTGGTCCTCTGACTCATCCTCCATTTCAAAGAGATTTACTTCTTTGTTCATGCGTGTCAGGACTGTAACATCTGGCTTGATGTTCTTCTGGTCCTCTGACTCATCCTCCATTTCAAAGAGATTTACTTCTTTGTGCATGCGTGTCAGGACTGTAACATCTGGCTTGATGTTCATCTGGTCCTCTGACTCATCCTCCATTTCAAAGAGATTTACTTCTTTGTTCATGCGTGTCAGGACTGTAACATCTGGCTTGATGTTCTTCTGGTCCTCTGACTCATCCTCCATTTCAAAGAGATTTACTTCTTTGTGCATGCGTGTCAGGACTTTAACATCCGGCTTGATGTCTTCATCTTCTATCTTGTAGATGACATTTGGTACTGCGGGATCTTCACATCCATTTTCCATCTGAAACAAGATATTTATTAGATACTAAGTATATTAATGGCATCATACATATAAATAAAAATATTTTTAGAGAGCAGACCGACAACCAAAATCAGTTACCATCATTTGGAGGCAGTGTTTATAAGATAGTTAATAAGTAATAAAGAGAACAGAAAAGATATCAGTGGAGTAACACTGTACTCGTTAAAGGAAGAATGAAATATTAAGATAAGTAAAAAGAAGTTTCCATCTTGACTTTGATACCTCAATATAGTATATAAGCTGTCATACTGATCGGTACTAAGGTGAATTGTGCTGCTTTTTTGTATGTTCACATTACATTCTGTGATGCCAATTGACTTAATAAATTGTTAGAGTCTGAGCATGTTAATAGTTATGAAGGAAATTGTCTAAAGCGTATTCCATTTCAATATTTGTTGCTTTCTCATCTAACATCATAACTTATATAATCTGCTGGCTATGATAGACTTTGACTTTGATAAGTTGTGAATTAAGAAACTTGGCTCGAAATACAAGTGACTCTATAGAATTTGATAATATTCCAGGATACGTCCTATTTCACCTATACAGTGCTGGTAGAGGAGGAGGTGTGAGTGTGTACGCCAGTTCAAACTTTTGTGTGCCAAGACTTGGCAATCTGTTAAAAATGCAATCGAATGTCTAATGATAGAGTGCATCATGAGCAATAGGAAGTTTGTAGTCGGTGCATGGAATCTGTAGACCACCTGCATGCAGTTTGGAAATATTCCTAAACAAGCTTGATTTGTTGTTGCTCTCCTCACTATCAGTTTACAATGAGTGTATTATCGCAGGAGATTTTAGCATTGATATGCTGAGTGCAGATGCGATTGGTGCTTTTGTGAATATTATGATTCTCCAGTTACCGCTGGAATTCCATTTCTGGTCTGCAGTTCAACGGCAAGTTTATTTATAAAAGCCACAAAATATCGAGGAATTGGTGCAACGCGTCAGAGATTTTGCAGCATACAATGATTAAAGGTCCTCTCCATGCTCCGGAAAAAAATGAGTTTATACATAATATTATAGAATTAAGGTCTGTGACCATTATTCCGCAAATCGCATACAATTCGTTTCAGCATATATTTTATTATATGCTTCTAAAGTTTTTTAATACTCTGTGAGCAACAATTGAGCGAATCACAAACCTGACGCTGAGAAAGAAGATTGTACACTCTTTGTTTTGATTTCATATTTAGATTTTTAAACAAACAATGCGTTGTTGGCTTTGTTATAAGATATTAATTGTTTCCTAAAGTATATAAACTTTTCTATAATAAGTTTATTCGAGTTTATCAAATAGATTTATTAAACGTAATACCTAGTTGACAATCAAAACAAATGGTGTACATTCTTCTTCTCCTTCTGACTGAAAATTAGAAAGTCAGAAGTTAAATAGGTTTTGTAGAATTTTAAATATAAAAATCTTTAAACGCATATAATATTAAAAATATGCTATCAAATTTCATGGAGTTTGCAGTAAAATGATAGAAAAAAAAAATTGCCTCGTTGAATAAGGCAATAAAAATATTTGATTGGAGCGGACCTTTAAGAAACCATCAAGGAAGATAGCAAGGCTATGTCTCTGTGATGATGAACTGTCAGAGAAAAGAGTCACTGTGATGATGTACTATCAGAGAAAAGAGTCACTGTGATGATGTACTATCAGAGAAAAGAGTCACTGTGGTGATGTACTATCAGAGAAAAGAGTCACTGTGATGATGAACTATCAGAGAAAAGAGTCACTGTGGTGATGTACTATCAGAGAAAAGAGTCACTGTGATGATGTACTATCAGAGAAATGAGTCACTGTGATGATGTACTATCAGAGAAAAGAGTCACTGTGCTGATGAACTATCAGAGAAAAGAGTCACTGCGGTGATGTACTATCAGAGAAAAGAGTCACTGTGATGATGTACTATCAGAGAAATGAGTCACTGTGATGATGTACTATCAGAGAAAAGAGTCACTGTGCTGATGTACTATCAGAGAAAAGAGTAACTGTGATGATGTATTATCAGAGAAAACAGTCACTGTGATGATGTACTATCAGAGAAAGGATATAGTAACTAGTAGACGACGTAAAAATATTACGTCACCACAACAACATATTTCTTGTTTGTCACCGAGCGGCTCATAATTCCTCGTATTTGCATGTTAATATCAAGAAGTTTAAAGTCATTTTATAAGGGTTCCGTGTAAAAGAAAAGCGAAAATGGAGATTGAACCTCAAAGTTGAATATATAGATATAATTCAAGTGTGTTTTTATTCTTCATTTCTTTTACTTATTTGTAAAAAATAACATATGCTACCTAGGAGCCTAAACTAGTACTAGTTAAAGGTCCTCTCCAGGCTCCGGAAAAAAATGAGTTTATAACATAATATTATAGAACTAAGGTCTACGATCATTATTCTGCAAACTGCATACAATTCGGTTCAGTATATTTTTTTATAATTAGTTTTTAAAGTTTTTAATACTCTGTGAGCAACAATTGAGCGAATCACTAATCTGATGCTCAAGAAGAAGATTGTACACTCTTTGTTTTGATTACAAATTTGAATTTTATAAACAAAACATGCGTTTTCGGCCTTTATTCAAATTATTTTAGATATTAATTGTTTCCTAAAGTATATAAACGTTTCTATTATAAGTTCATTCAATTTTATACCTTTACACGAATATTAAATGGATTTATTAAAACTAATACCTAGTTGTCAATCAAAACAAATGGTGTACATTCTTTTTCTTCAGGCTGAAAATTTCTTAAAAAACCCTTAAATAGGTTTTGTAGAGTTTTGATTATAAAAATCTTTAAAAGCATATAAAGTTAAAAATATGAAACCAAATTCGATGCGGTTTGCAGCAAAATGATAAGAAACATTAGCCTCGTTGAATAAAGCAACACAAATATTTGCTTGGAGGGGACCTTTAACTGCTAAATTGTAGTTCCTATGAATAACAATTAAGGAATATAATAAAGGAGATACAATATAACCAATGCCTAGTTAGTAATTGATAAGAAAAATAACATTAGAAGTGACTAAGATTAATTAGGTTGTCCCATGTTTCAAAGTGTGGTCAGAGTCGCTATTTCCAGTCACCCGGTGGGCACGTGAAACTAGATTCGATCAGCTGATTACCAAACTCGTTATGTTACCGTACCCAGAGTTACTGTACCCGTTATGTTACTGTACCCAGAGTTACTGTACCCGTTATGTTACTGTACCCAGAGTTACTGTACCCGTTATGTTACCGTACCCAGAGTTACTGTACCCGTTATGTTACTGTACCCAGAGTTACTGTACCCGTTATGTTACTGTACCCAGAGTTACTGTACCCGTTATGTTACTGTACTCTGGAGAAAAGTCACTCTGATGATGTACATATTATAATAAGAAAATAGATTCAAATAGGAAATGTTTGTAGTTTCATAATCAGTAACCTTAGTTCTAATGAGTAGAGATAAATAAAAAGTAGAGTGAATGGAACCTTTAAGCCTTAAGGGATAATTCTCTATAAGTGAACATAGTTACAATATCATTAGAGTTCACATTTAGACTATTGGTTATCACATGAAAACGTCTGGATATTAAACTGTGAATAACTACAGAGCTTTTATCACTGTATCTATTACTAATTTACCACTTACCTTTATAATATCAGTAGTCATTCTTTGTACACTTGGATTTGTTTAAGTCCTTCCTCCACAACACGTTGATCTCAAAATGATCGACTGAGCGTGTTCAGAAATCGAATTCTGTTGTAACAAACGTTCAAATACTCCTGGCTTTTCATTAAGGGTATACTTGAATTACAGTATATGGGCCTACGTGATCGCTGTACGTGAATAATACGCTTTGTGGTTAGTAACTAGTTCATTTTTATTCGTTATGGTTCAATTTTTTGCCTATAATTCTATCAATTTTTGAAGTATATCTTCAGATAAAACTTTCATTATTTAGAAATTTTATTTACATTTATTCTTGGAAAGTCTCCAGTGAACTGACGTAAGAAGGTATTAATTAGTAATTAGGTATTAAATTTTTGAATAAAATATTCTATTTTTTAATTTCAGAGAACCTAGTCATAATTTAACAAAGGTAAGTTACGTCTTCTAAATTATATCTGAAATTATAAAGTTTATTTTATTGAAAATATAAATAATTACTGATTATGTAATACTTTAAAGAACTATATTGATAAATCATTACGAAAAATAATTATTTTTAAAGTAGGTACATATACAGTATCCACTGTTTCCGTAATATAATATATATCTAATTACTGGTGTTGTTCCGATTCATTTAGGTAGATATCGGAATTGATCATAAATTATACGAAATTTTAGATATCTATTCTAAAACGTAATTCAATAATATAATAGATATATATTTACTGGTGTTGTTTCGATATGCATTTAACGATTTCTGATTAGAAAATAAACGATGCGGACTAGAGTGAAGATTTTTGGATACTGTTGGTAGAAACAAATTAGATTTCTAAACAGTCAAATAATTCAGATACATTCAGTTAGATATCTAATTTAAGTGTATTTCATATCTATTACCGGCATGCGCTACCAGCGCAACGAATTAGACACAACCCGATATCGAATAGATTCGGTCATATTTGCTGGGATAGATCAAATTACAAACAAAAATGTTCATGTATATTCAAGCATTGTTGAAGCTGCCCCCTCCTCGGTTGTCTCAATTAATAAGTTGTATTTAATTTTCTTTCTCGTTTTTGGCTGAAACAAAAACCAATTGCAAGTAGTGATTTGTCAGCGTGATTGATTTGATAAGATCTTATTATTTTCCGATTTTACGGGTAGGTGCTGATTATTGAAAAGTGCTGATTCAACATGCTCTTAGGTACTATATTGTGAATAGCTGTTGTACTTTTTACATTTATAATATATCAATGAAATACATTTACAACGTAATTGTCAGGATCGAATCAAAGTTCCATCAATCACATCATTGGCATAAGGGTGAGTGAGTGCATACCCTAAATTTATTTAGCTTCTTGTACTTCTCTTGTTCTTGAGAAATATATGTACTATATAATTATTACATTTCGAGACAATTTTCATATATATAAATAGACGCTTATAATCAGGAGCGGTCGTTCCTGACGTTATTTCCCGATGATACCTTTAATGAAAACCAAACAGATCCATGTTCCAGTACCATGGCAAACAAGTCAACACATTAAATTGAACTGAAAATAAAGCAAAGTGTGGTCTTGTAAGGCGGTCTCCAGGACACTTTAAAATATTGAAGTACGCACTTCACTTTTCGCCAGATTTAGCTTACCAAACCGTAGTGTGGAAGTGGGCACTATGGAGAATAGTGTACAGGTGGGCACTTCCAAGTTAAAATCTCCGTCACACTATGGCCTGTAGTGTGTAGTGCTACTTCAAAGTGCTAGTGCCCGATATAACATACGGGCCTGTGTCTGAAAAAAATATTCGGGTTAATTCTCAGACTTGAAAAAAATGTCAGTTATTTTATCCATTTTTTAAAGTACGGACAATGTCGCCAGTATATTGGCAACTTTTGAGGGGTTAAATAAGTTGAAAAACATGTAAATAACAAGTAAATCACTCCCAAAATAGTTTCAAGAGATGCACAAGCATCAGACATTCATAAAGCATAATGATGTTTCCAAGTGTAAAAGTAAAATCCTCACTAGGTCCCTAGGAAGTCAAATTTCTCCTTTAAAGTATCTTAAATGTAATTATTTGCGACCTTGCTCCATTTTCTCACTAAACTGGCGACTTTCCTGCCACACCTTGAAACATGGTATTTTATTATTCCAACACTGATTCTGTTCATTTTATTTTTGTATTTGTTTTCATTAGCTTTTTCTTGTGGATAGATTATAGAACCAGTCTCACAGAAAAGACCACGATATCTTGTGGACTTTTTCAGGTGGTAAGATTTAGCCGCCCTTCCACTTATCTTGGAGTGAAGAATGAATTTTCGGCGTACTGTTGAAGGAGAAGTTGTTTTGGCAAACTACAAAACGATGTAGGTATTTCTTCTCAAAATCAGAAACATTTTTGAGGTTGAAGATCAATGCTAATATTAATAGATTGATAAAATCCATCCTTTTTGAACAAAATGACGTATATATAATACAACTGGAATAATTTTTAGTTCTACCAATTCGCAATTTGAAAATTACGCTTCCGATGGAACATAGTGTAAGCAAAGATATTTCTTTTTTTAAAAGCGCCATCTGGATTTGAAAGCGGGAACTAGAGGGACAATAACATTTGGTATATTTAATAATATTTTAAATTTTAATTCATTCATTAATGAAGATTATTTTACTGTAAAATTAAGCTTTTAATCGGTAGAATATACATCTAAATTAAATAGAATCGAAAAGATGTACCAAATGTTGTTGTTTCTCTAGTTCCCGCTTTCAAATCCAGATGGCGCTTTTTAAAACAGAAATTGTCAAGAGTAGTGTATCTTGTTGTAGTTTATCTTTTGCGTAAGCATGTTCAAATAATTAAATTAATTGAATAACTGACATTTTTTCAAGTCTGAGAATTAACCCGAATATTATTTCAGACACAGGCCCGTATCAAGATCAAGATGTAGGCTTCGTTGATACCCTTTTGAGAGGGTCAGTCCTCCTTACTTCCTGTTCAGGTATTCACCTCTGCCACCACAAAAAGAAAGATCCTTCACTTATTTCATTATCAATTTTCACTTATTTCTAAACTAATCACCAAGCACTTACACTTAATTTTCACTTAGTACCGATACTGAATTTTTCTTTTAGTACCAACACTTAACTTTACACTTAGCACTAACACTTGAAACTGCACTTAGTACTAACACTCAAAACTACACTTATCACTAATACTTAAACCTACACTTATCACTAATACTTAAAACTACATTTATCATTTATCACAGTATCATTAGTATGTTATCTGACAGTATCATAAGTAAATAGTATGGTATCCGACAGTATCACTAGTATGGTATCCGACAGTATCATTAGTATGTTATCTGACACAATCATTAGTATGTTATCTGACAGTATCACTAGTATGCTATCTGACAGTATCATTAGTATGCTATCTGACAGTATCATTAGAGTATGCTATCTGACAGTATCATTAGTATGGTATCTGACAGTATCACTAGTATGCTATCTGACAGTATCATTAGAGTATGCTATCTGACAGTATCATTAGTATGGTATCTGACAGTATCACTAGTATGCTATCTGACAGTATCATTAGTATGGTATCTGACAGTATCACTAGTATGCTATCTGACAGTATCATTAGAGTATGCTATCTGACACTATCATTAGTATGGTATCTGACAGTATCACTAGTATGCTATCTGACAGTATCTTTAGTATGCTATCTGATAGTATCATTAGTATGGTATCTGACAGTATCACTAGTATGCTATCTGACAGTATCATTAGTATGGTATCTGACAGTATCATTAGTATGCTATCTGACATATTGTTAATATTATTATTATTATTAAGAAGCATAATATTGAAGAACATCAAAAGAAGATAAAACCGCTGATATCCTCCCACTTATGAGCATCCTCCATAGATACACCCATGAATTAGAACTATTTAATTCATGGATGCACCAACTAATCCGAGCTACAACTGCCAGAAGCATTATTCATCAAAAACGAAAAACCACCCATCAACAACCAGAACGAAGGCGATACAAGAATTCTACATATATTTCAACAACCACCGCCTACCTAATTCGAAATGGAATAAAGTTAGATGGAATAAATAGTTTATCGTTCTGAACAGTTTATCGTTCATCAGAGTTTATCGTTACAAATAGGAAGTAATCGTTTCTTTTATTAATGCCCATTTTAAAATTGATTAAGCATTCCATTACATTATAATTTTTTAAATTAATCTTTACATTTTATGTTTTCTTTCCAATTCAGTACAGCCGAAGGCGTGGCGTGGAAGTTCTTGTATTTTATTCTATAGTTTATTAAAGTTTAAAAGTTAGTTGAAACACTTAGTTGTTATATTTAATTACTAGCGAAAACTTTACTAATTACTACCTATAGTTCACCATACCGTATTATATTTTCCAGCCATTAAAGGTGTCGACAACATCGCCAGAACAATTCGCCACTATACGAATTGCATTTAAATTAGTACCTACCTCTGCCATCATCACCACAACTCTCACATTTGTTCATCATGGTTTCAGAAGATTGGAGTTGACAAATTAGTACGATGAATAAGTTATAAACTTATAATCAACACAAGAGATCAAAGAGTTTTATTAAGTTTTCTATTATAACAATAAGATATTTAACATTACCGAGTCTATTCTAATTATTATCATACAAGTGAACTTTCCAATTAAAAATGTTTTTTTAACGGAAATTTATAGTTGTTTGAATTCAGGAGTATTTTCTAATTTCGGGAGTTTCAGTTTTATAAAAGAATTTAGTCTATTGAAAAATTATTTTATGTTATTTAAGCTTAATTGTTTTGAAAAATTTAAGTTTTATGAAAATTTTAAATTTTTGGAAAAATTTGAGTTTTTTGAAAATTTAGATTTTTTTTAAATTTTAAATTTTTGGAAAATTTAGAGTTTTTGGAAAATATGGTATTTCATAAAAATATTCTTGAGCGTGATGGATTTATATGTAAAAACACAATGCTCTTTATTATAGGGAGGGATAAAAGGAATAAGATGTCTTTCCATTTGAGAAATCAGAAATATTTTATAGCATTAATTTATTATTATTTTAAGTCCTTGAAGGTCAGTTGGGCAAATCAAATTATTAATAGTAGAACATATATACATAGAATATATATACATAGAATGAATACATTATATACATAAAACTTATGTACACCTATTTAGACAATACAAGTTACACTGACAACTAAAACTAAAAACAATATGCGTTTTAAACAATAACTTATCTTCAATAAAATATCAAGATATTAGGTTTCAGTACTAAAATTAATACAATTTTGAATGATTATTAACAACATCACAACGATTAATGAATACTTAGAGGAGATGCAAGACTTTTATCCCTCTGAAAAAAGGAGTTAGGTGGATTGAGTGGTTCTGTTACCAGAGTGAATTACTCTTACATGTCTACTGCGATGAGATAAATTAGAAAATGCCTTATCACAATATCTACACTGGAATGGCTTTTCACCAGTGTGAACTCTTAAATGTCTTTTGAGATTGAATAAAACAGGGAAAGCCTTATCACAGTAACTGCATTTGAAAGGTTTTTCACCAGTATGAACTTTCATGTGTGCAATAATATAAGGTTTACATGTAAATTCCTTATTACAAATGTCACATTTGAATGGCTTTTCACCAGTGTGAACTCTTTCATGCCTTGTGAGATTTCTCCAAGCAGTGAATGCTTTATCACAACATTTGCACTTGAAAGGCTTTTCACCTTTATGCTCTTTCATATGAGAAATAAGATTTGATTTAAAAGGAAATTTCTTATCACAGTGATCACATTCGAATGATGTTTTAGCAACATGAACTTTTTCATGTTTAATGACACTAGATGAAAAAGAAAATATTTTATCACAAAAATTACATTTGAATCGATTTTCACTAGTGTGAGCTCTTTCATGTTTTTTTAGATAAGATTTTGAAGAATAAAATTTATTACAAGAATTGCATTTGAATCTCTTTATGCTTTTTCTTTGGGTTACTTCTTCATCACAATTCACTTTATCTTCAATATCAGAATATAGAGCATTATTATCTAAAGGTTCTTCTTTTATTGTTATATTTTCATCATACGATTCATTCTTAACATCGATATAATGTGTATTTTGGGAGAGAAGGTCCTCTGACTCATCTGGCTTGAAGTTCTTCTGGTCCTCTGACTCATCCTCCATTTCAAAGAGATTTACTTCTTTGTTCATGCGTGTCAGGACTGTAACATCTGGCTTGATGTTCTTCTGGTCCTCTGACTCATCCTCCATTTCAAAGAGATTTACTTCTTTGTTCATGCGTGTCAGGACTTTAACATCTGGCTTGATGTTCTTCTGGTCCTCTGACTCATCCTCCATTTCAAAGAGATTTACTTCTTTGTTCATGCGTGTCAGGACTTTAACATCTGGCTTGATGTTCTTCTGGTCCTCTGACTCATCCTCCATTTCAAAGAGATTTACTTCTTTGTTCATGCGTGTCAGGACTGTAACATCTGGCTTGATGTTCTTCTGGTCCTCTGACTCATCCTCCATTTCAAAGAGATTTACTTCTTTGCACTTGTGTGACAGGACTTTAACATCCGGCTTGATGTTCTTCTGGTCCTCTGACTCATCCTCCATTTCAAAGAGATTTACTTCTTTGTGCATGCGTGTCAGGACTGTAACATCTGGCTTGATGTTCTTCTGGTCCTCTGACTCATCCTCCATTTCAAAGAGATTTACTTCTTTGTGCATGCGTGTCAGGACTTTAACATCCGGCTTGATGTCTTCATCTTCTATCTTGTAGATGACATTTGGTACTGCGGGATCTTCACATCCACTTTCCATCTGAAACAAGGTATTTATTAGATACTAAGTATATTAATGGCATCATACATATAAATAAAAATATTTTTAGAGAGCAGACCGACAACCAAAATCAGTTACCATCATTTGGAGGCAGTGTTCATA
This sequence comes from Caprella mutica, assembly GCA_947561585.1. NCBI lineage: Eukaryota > Metazoa > Arthropoda > Malacostraca > Amphipoda > Caprellidae > Caprella > Caprella mutica. Next base: position 93,909 of record CANNZV010000063.1, on the reverse strand, counting down.
GAGAAGCAAATACGTATATGATAGTTAATAAGTAATAAAGAGAACAGAAAAGATATCAGTGGAGTATAACACTGTACTCGTTAAAGGAAGAATGAAATATTAAGATAAGTAAAAAGAAGTTTCCATCTTGACTTTGATACCTCAATATAGTATATAAGCTGTCATACTGATCGGTACTAAGGTGAATTGTGCTGCTTTTTTGTATGTTCACATTACATTCTGTGATGCCAATTGACTTAATAAATTGTTAGAGTCTGAGCATGTTAATAGTTATGAAGGAAATTGTCTAAAGCGTATTCCATTTCAATATTTGTTGCTTTCTCAGCAAACATCATAACTTATATAATCTGCTGGCTGTGATAGACTTTGACTTTGATAAGTTGTGAATTAAGGAAACTTGGCTCGAAATACAAGTGACTCTTTAGAATTTGATAATATTCCAGGATACGTCCTATTTCACCTATACAGTGCTGGTAGAGGAGGAGGTGTGAGTGTGTACGCCAGTTCAAACTTTTGTGTGCCAAGACTTGGCAATCTGTTAAAAATGCAATCGAATGTCTAATGATAGAGTGCATCATGAACAATAGGAAGTTTGTAGGCGGTGCATGGAATCTGTAGACCACCTGCATGCAGTTTGGAAATATTCCTAAACAAGCTTGATTTGTTGTTGCTCTTCTCACTATCAGTTTACAATGAGTGTATTATCACAGGAGATTTTAGCATTAATATGCTGAGTGCAGAAGCGATTGATGCTTTTGGGAATATTATGATTCTCCAGTTTCCACTGGAATTCCATTTCTGGTCTGCAGTTCAACGGCAAGTTTATTTATAAAAGCCACAAAATATCGAGGAATTGGTGCAACGCGTCAGAGATTTTGCAGCATACAATGATTAAAGGTCCTCTCCATGCTCCGGGGGAAAAAATGAGTTTATACATAATATTATAAAATTAAGGTCTGTGACCATTATTCCGCAAATCGCATACAATTCGTTTCAGCATATATTATATTATTTGCTTCTAAAGTTTTTTAATACTCTGTGAGCAACAATTGAGCGAATCACTAACCTGACGCTGAGAAAGAAGATTGTACACTCTTTGTTTTGATTTCATATTTAGATTTTTAAACAAACAATGCGTTGTTGGCTTTCTTTTAAGATATTAATTGTTTCCTAAAGTATATAAACTTTTCTATAATAAGTTTATTCGAGTTTATCGAATAGATTTATTAAACGTAATACCTAGTTGACAATCAAAACAAATGGTGTACATTCTTCTTCTCCTTCTGACAGAAAATTAGAAAGTCAGAAGTAAAATAGGTTTTGTAGAGTTTTGATTATAAAAATCTCTACACGCATATAATATTAAAAACATGCTATCAAATTTCATGGGGTTTGCAGTAAAATGATAAAAAAAAATTAGCCTCGTTGAATAAGGCAATAAAAATATTTGATTGGAGCGGACCTTTAAGAAACCATCAAGGAAGATAGCAAGGCTATGTCTCTGTGATGATGAACTGTCAGAGAAAAGAGTCACTGTGATGATGAACTATCAGAGAAAAGAGTCACTGTGATGATGTACTATCAGAGAAAAGAGTCACTGTGATGATGTATTTTCAGAGAAAAGAGTCACTGTGATGATGTACTATCATTGAAAAGAGTCACTGTTATGATGTACTATCAGAGAAAAGAGTCACTGTAATGATGTACTATCAGAGAAAGGAATCACTGTGATGATGTACTATCAGAAAAAAAAGTCACTGTGATGATGTACTATCAGAGAAAAGAGTCACTGTGGTGATGTACTATCAGAGAAAAGAGTCACTGTGGTGATGTTCTATCAGAGAAAACAGTCACTGTGGTAATGTACTAGCAGAGAAAAGAGTCACTGTGATGATGTACTATTAGAGAAAAGAGTCACTGTGATGATGTACTATCGGAGAAAAGAGTCACTGCGGTGATGTACTATCAGAGAAAAGAGTCACTGTGATGATGTACTATCAGAGAAAAGAGTCACTGCGGTGATGTACTATCAGAGAAAAGAGTCACTGTGATGATGTACTATCGGAGAAAAGAGTCACTGCGGTGATGTACTATCAGAGAAAAGAGTCACTGTGATGATGTACTATCAGAGAAAAGAGTCACTGTGGTGATGTACTATCAGAGAAAAGAGTCACTGTAATGATGTACTATCAGAGAAAAGAGTCACTGTGGTGATGTACTATCATTGAAAAGAGTCACTGTAATGATGTACTATTAGAGAAAAGAGTCACTGTGATGATGTACTATCAGAGAAAAGAGTCACTGTGGTGATGTACTATCATTGAAAAGAGTCACTGTGATGATGTACTAGCAGAGAAAAGAGTCACTGTGGTGATGTACTATCAGAGAAAAGAGTCACTGTGATGATGTACTATCAGAGAAAAGAGTCACTGTGGTGATGTACTATCATTGAAAAGAGTCACTGTGGTGATGTTCTATCAGAGAAAAGAGTCACTGTAATGATGTACTATTAGAGAAAAGAGTCACTGTGGTGATGTACTATCATTGAAAAGAGTCACTGTGGTGATGTACTATCATTGAAAAGAGTCACTGTGGTGATGTTCTATCAGAGAAAAGAGTCACTGTGGTGATGTACTATCAGAGAAAAGAGTCACTGTGGTGATGTACTATCAGAGGAAAGAGTCACTGTGGTGATGTACTATCATTGAAAAGAGTCACTGTGATGATGTACCATCAGAGAAAAGAGTCATTGTGATGATGTATTATCAGAGGAAAGAGTCACTGTGATGATGTACTATCAGAGAAAAGAGTCACTGTGATGATGTACTATCAGAGAAAAGAGTCACTGTGATAATGAACTATCAGAGAAAAGAGTCACTGTGGTGATGTTCTATCAGAGAAAACAGTCACTGTGGTGATGTACTATCATTGAAAAGAGTCACTGTGGTGATGTACTATCATTGAAAAGAGTCACTGTGGTGATTTTCTATCAGAGAAAAGAGTCACTGTGGTGATGTACTATCAGAGAAAAGAGTCACTGTGGTGATGTACTATCAGAGGAAAGAGTCACTGTGGTGATGTACTATCATTGAAAAGAGTCACTGTGATGATGTACCATCAGAGAAAAGAGTCATTGTGATGATGTACTATCAGAGGAAAGAGTCACTGTGATGATGTACTATCAGAGAAAAGAGTCACTGTGATGATGTTCTATCAGAGAAAAGAGTCACTGTGGTGATGTTCTATCAGAGAAAAGAGTCACTGTGGTGATGTACAATCAGAGAAAAGAGTCACTGTGGTGATGTTCTATCAGAGAAAAGAGTCACTGTGATGATGTACTATCAGAGAAAAGAGTCACTGTGATGATGTACTATCAGAGAAAAGAGTCACTGTGATGATGTACTATCAGAGAAAAGAGTCACTGTGATGATGTACTATCAGAGAAAAGAGTCACTGTGATGATGTACTATCAGAGAAAAGAGTCACTGTGATGATGTACGATCAGAGAAAAGAGTCACTGTAATGATGTACTATCAGAGAAAAGAGTCACTGTGATGATGTACTATCAGAGAAAAGAGTCACTGTGATGATGTACTATCAGAGGAAAGAGTCACTGTGATGATGTACTATCAGAGAAAAGAGTCACTGTGATGATGTTCTATCAGAGAAAAGAGTCACTGTGGTGATGTTCTATCAGAGAAAAGAGTCATTGTGATGATGTACTATCAGAGGAAAGAGTCACTGTGATGATGTACTATCAGAGAAAAGAGTCACTGTGATGATGTTCTATCAGAGAAAAGAGTCACTGTGGTGATGTTCTATCAGAGAAAAGAGTCACTGTGGTGATGTACAATCAGAGAAAAGAGTCACTGTGGTGATGTTCTATCAGAGAAAAGAGTCACTGTGATGATGTACTATCAGAGAAAAGAGTCACTGTGATGATGTACTATCAGAGAAAAGAGTCACTGTGATGATGTACTATCAGAGAAAAGAGTCACTGTGATGATGTACTATCAGAGAAAAGAGTCACTGTGATGATGTACGATCAGAGAAAAGAGTCACTGTAATGATGTACGATCAGAGAAAAGAGTCACTGTAATGATGTACTATCAGAGAAAAGAGTCACTGTGATGATGTACTATCAGAGAAAAGAGTCACTGTGATGATGTACTATCAGAGAAAAGGATATAGTAACTAGTAGACGACGTAAAAATATGACGTCACCACAACAACAACATCTGTGAGCAACAATTGAGCGAATCACTAATCTGATGCTCAAGAAGAAGATTGTACACTCTTTGTTTTGATTACAAATTTGAATTTTATAAACAAAACATGCGTTTTCGGCTTTTATTCAAATTATTTTAGATATTAATTGTTCCCTAAAGTATATAAACGTTTCTATTATAAGTTCATTCAATTTTATACCTTTACACGAATATTAAATGGATTTATTAAAACTAATACCTAGTTGTCAATCAAAACAAATGGTGTACATTCTTTTTCTTCAGGCTGAAAATTTCTTAAAAAACCCTTAAATAGGTTTTGTAGAGTTTTGATTATAAAAATCTTTAAAAGCATATAAAGTTAAAAATATGAAACCAAATTCGATGCGGTTTGCAGCAAAATGATAAGAAACATTAGCCTCGTTGAATAAAGCAACACAAATATTTGCTTGGAGGGGACCTTTAACTGCTAAATTGTAGTTCCTATGAATAACAATTAAGGAATATAATAAAGGAGATACAATATAACCAATGCCTAGTTAGTAATTGATAAGAAAAATAACATTAGAAGTGACTAAGATTAATTAGGTTGTCCCATGTTTCAAAGTGTGGTCAGAGTCGCTATTTCCAGTCACCCGGTGGGCACGTGAAACTAGATTCGATCAGCTGATTACCAAACTCGTTATGTTACCGTACCCAGAGTTACTGTACCCGTTATGTTACTGTACTCTGGAGAAAAGTCACTCTGATGATGTACATATTATAATAAGAAAATAGATTCAAATAGGAAATGTTTGTAGTTCCATAATCAGTAACCTTAGTTCTAATGAGTAGAGATAAATAAAAAGTAGAGTGAATGGAACCTTTAAGCCTTAAGGGATAATTCTCTATAAGTGAACATAGTTATAATATCATTAGAGTTCACATTTAGACTATTGGTTATCACATAAAAACGTCTGGATATTAAACTGTGAATAACTACAGAGCTTTTATCACTGTATCTATTACTAATTTACCACTTACCTTAACAATATCAGTAGTCATTCTTTGTTCACTTGGATTTGTTTAAGTCCTTCCTCCACAACACGTTGATCTCAAAATGATCGACTGAGTGTGTTCAGAAATCGAATTCTGTTGTAACAAACGCTCAAATACTCCTGGCTTTTCATTAAGGGTATACTTGAATTACAGTATATGGGCCTACGTGATCACTGTACGTGAATGATACGCTATGTGGTTAGTAACTAGTTCATTTTTATTCGTTATGGTTCAATTTTTTGCCTATAATTCTATCAATTTTTGAAGTATATCTTCAGATAAAACTTTCATTATTTAGAAATTTTATTTACATTTATTCTTGGAAAGTCTCCAGTGAACTGGCAAACCTGACCACACTTTGAAACATGGGACTACCAACTTTAGTCGCTACTAAATTGAATATTTTTCTTGACAATCTCTAACTAGGCATTGGCTGAATTGTATTTCTATTATTTTATTCCTTAATTGTTATTCATAGGATCTACAGTTTAGAAGTTAACTAGCACTGGTTTAGGCAAGGTTCATATACTATAACAGGTTAGACGAATAGAATTAATACGACAACTTCAAAGTGTTACTATGAACAAGTTTCAGACAATTTTAAAAGTTAATTAATATCTTTTTATAAAAGTGCTATCAAAATAATTCTCCTACATGCTAATTAGTTATTAGGTATCAAATTTTTGAATAAAATATTCTATTTTTCAATTTCAGAGAACCTAGTCATAATTTAACAAAGATTAAGTTTCGTCTTCTAAATCATCTCTGAAATTAAAAAGATTATTTTATTAAAAATATTAATAATAACTGATTATGTAGTACTTTAAAGAACTATTTCGATCAATCATTACGAAAAATAATTAATTTTTAAAGTAAGTTTTATTCTATCCTAATAGTCCTATTTGACACCATTAACAATGCAACATATGATTGTTGATCTAATTATATACCTTGACACGAATATTAAATTGATTTATTATACCTAATACGGTGTAATACCTTATAGTTGACAATCAAAACAAATGGTGCACATTCTTTTTTTCCAGACTGATAATTAGTACCTAAGCCGAAATTGTAGAATATAGGTATTTTAGTGTTTTGATTATAAATTTTTTTTACAAGCATATAAAATTGAAAATATGCTATCAAATTTTATACGGTTTGCAGAAAAATGATAAGAAACATTAGTCTCGATCGTTGATTAAAGCAATAAAAACATTTGATTGGAGGGGATTTCCAACCATTGTTTCCCTATATTCGGCCAGTATTGTTTGGCAGTACAGTTATCCCGATGTTATTTTCATTGTAATGGTACAACACTGTTCAACAATTCCGTTCTTCCAGTATATCGCTTGAGCTTACATTGCCCCAGTGTATATAATAATTAATAACACTAGTGTGCCAATGCCCGATCGTGCATTTATTTAGCCGTCGTTGGTCTGTAAGTGCAATGTTTTCTGGGTTACTAAATGAGGTAAATTCCTAGTTCGTGTACCTATTTCATAGGTATTTAATGACGTAATTCTAGGAACCAATCCATATATATATCTACTGTTCCATTCAATTTCATAGATCACATCCTTAAAGGTCCTCTCCAAGCAATTTTTTTTATTGCTTAAACCAACGAGGCTAATGTTTCTTATTATTTTACTGCAAACCCCATAAAATTTGATAGCATATTTTTAATTTTATATGCTTTTAAAGATTTTTATATTCCAAACTCAACAAATGTAAACCTACTTTTTTCCGACTTTCTAATTCTCAGTCTGAAGAAGAAGAATTTACACCACTTGTTTTGATTGTCAACTAGGTATTTGGTTTAATAAATTTATTCATTATTCGTTTTGAGGTTTGAATTTGGATAAACTTATTACAGAAACGTTTATATACTTTTAGAAACAATTAATAATTTAAAAGAAGGCCATAAACGCATTGTTTGTTTAAAAATCTAAATTTGAAATCAAAACAAAGAGTGTGCAATCTTCTTTCTCAGCGTCAGGTTGGAGATTCGCTCGATTGTTGCTCTCAGAGTGATAAAAAACTTTAAAAGTCCTCTCCAGGCTCCAGGAAAAAAATGAGTTTATATCATAATATTATAGAACTAAGGTCTAGGATCATTATTCCGCAAACTGGATACAATTCGGTTCAGTATATATTCTATTATTTGCTTTTGAAATTTTTAACACCAATTTGTGCAACTATAATCCGAAGCACTAATTATATGAAGCTGAAGAAGAAGATTGTACACTCTTTATTTTGATTTCAAATTTGAATTTTATAAACAAAAATGCGCTTTTGGCTTTCGTTTAGGACATTATTTGTTTCTTAAAGTATATGGACGTTCCTATAATAAATGTATCCAATCAAATACCTTTACACGAATATTAAATATATTTATTATACCTAAAATACCTACTTGACAATCTAAACAAATGGTGTACATTCTTTTTCTTCAGACTGAAAGTCAGTAAGTGGGAAGTGAAGTAGATATTGTAGAGTTTTCATCATAAAAATCTTTAAAAGCATATAAAATACAAAATAGGTTACCAAATTCCATGAGGTTTACAGCAAAATGATAAAAAACATTAGCCTTATTGATTAAAGCAATAAAAAAAAAATTGGCTTGGATCGTGGACCTTCAAAATCAAATAACAAAATATACACTGAATCGAATTGTATTGATATAGTCACACTTGGTTATTTGTTCATATTTTGCATTTAGCTAAAGTATTTTACCTACTCAGCAGAATTGTCTTATGGTAACATTTTTCTGGTTCTAGCTTTGACTCATGTTGTATACCTAATTGTTTCCTGTTTATCATTATATAAAAGAATGTTTAAATCTCTCTAGTTGTCAGTTGTCTGCAGTGCATCGCAGAGCGATCACCTATATTAATCACTTATAATAAACTTATACTTTTTAACTTGTAAAAACCCCTGTTCATTCAACCTATGGTTTATCAGTTTGTGAAATAATGATCATAGACCTTAGTTCTATAATATTATGAATTAAACCAGAAGCCTGGAGAGAACCTTTAATTGATTTAGGGACATTAATTTTAAATTAATTTCGAGTAAAATTAGTTAATTTTTATCTTAATAATATTGCATTAGAAAATATTAATAATATTGACAGAAAATTACTAATATCTTGACTACATATAGGCCTACAAGTATAGCTAAAATGATATATATGAAATTTTTAATTCACCCAATCACTACAAGTTTTTCATAATATACAATATATATGTATAAATCATATAAAAATACGTCCCTAAATTAAATAGAGACACAAACCAAGAATTCATCCTTAAAGATGAATTTCATGAACAAAATCAGCTAATGTTAAGAATATTAAATATCTTTATAATTATTACTAAATAATATAATTTGTACTTTCACGCTTTTTATATATTCTGTAGTTAACCTCTCTTGGTTACTTTGTTTGTTTATAAAATTCATTCGCTGAATCATAATCCTGAAATTTTTTAGTTCTAAGGAAGATTGACTCGTGAAATCGTAGATGGTATTGTTGTTTTTGATGAAAATATATCCTTACTACAACTAAGTGATTTACAAGTTATAACAACTACAAATAGTTAATTTTCCTTCAACAAATACTGAAGCCCAGCTAATCTGATATAAATATGGTGAGTATCCTATTGTTATTTTTCTATTTTAATTTTATAGTCTTTTTTTTTAGGCTAAGGGGGGAACCGGGAAGGATAAATTTTTAATTTAAAAAGTCAGTGGAATACAGACTGGCCTATAAGTTCATACTGATCCAAATTGTAGAAACTAGAAAATGTTCTTGAAGAAATCCTCTATTTTGATTTGTCTCTTGTTTCAGCAGGAAATTTAGTATTTTTGCATTGCTCAGACTTGGAGAAATTTATTGTCTTATGTCCCTATTGTCCCATATTTTAAAGACTGGGAAAGAGACCAGCTGTTCAGTCTGTATATGGTGCACAAAATGCCACTGACTTTTTTCAAAAATCTGAAGAAATCCACCATGAATTTCCAGTCATTCGACTAATCCACCAACATTTTCCCCAATTTTCCCACCGTAAATTAATGGTAGCAGGAATAAATAGCTAAAATTCCATCAACTTTGACAGAATATTATTTTCAAAGGGAAAAAATTCCACCGACATCGGCGACATGTCTGCGGAGTTTACCATGAAATAGAAATTCATACTGGCCAGATGGTTGCCCAGAGTGGAATAATAACTCATTTCAGATTGACTAGTAACTCTGTTAGGAATTTAGAATGAACAAATATTACTCATTTTAACCCCAAAAAAATGCAGAAATCAGTAAATTATTTTATAAATTTCAACTCCGCAGTGAAAACTAATGTAAAATAAGTTATTCATGCTTCACAATTGGGCTTGTTATGATGATAAACATCACTAATGGGAACGCATGAAGTTAGGAGTAACTCTTAGAATTTATGTTTTCCAGTCTGGAATTGGTTGCTACTTCAGTGAAGCCAGACTGCAGGAACTGGTAAACTGTTCTCCCAAGTGAAATTGTATGTCTCATAAACTCACCATTTGTCTCTCCAGCTCTCTCCAAAATTCAACAAATTCTCTCCAAAATGATCAAATTATCATAAATTCTCCCCAAAATAACATTGTAGCATAGGAGAAAAATAGAAAAAACTCGCCATTTGCAATTGAAGGGCTCAAAATAACTGTCACAAACTCGCCATTAAAATGGCGAGTTTGGACATGCTTTATTACTTGGCAGTGTTCTCCAAGAAATCCTCTATTTTGGCTTCTGTTCTCAGTAAAATACATGTAAGTATAGGGGAAATTAAGGATTGTTCACACAGAAAATGTTAAAAATGTCCCATATTCTGCAGACTGGCAGTGCAGCGCAGCAGCACTGCTGGAGAATTTTAAATCCGATCTGCAGAGTGCAGAATATGGCCAGTCTGCAGAACATAAGACATTTTTAACATTTTCTGTGCAAACAATCCTTCGACTCGTCAATACCTTTATTATTATACCTACCTAATTATCAATTTATCAAAAGTAAACATACCTTAGGCTTAATATGTAATTGAGAGCATAATATCCAGTCTGCAGAATATGGAACCCAGACTGTATTTCATGGTAAATTCCACCGACTTTTTGGTGGAATTTTTCTCTCAGATTGTATTTGGTGGTAAATTACAAAGATATGTCGGGAGATATTCAATTTCTCCAATAAAAAATTCCTGCAATGTCGGAGGATATTTAGCTATTAATTCATATATTACCATTAATTTTTGCCAGTCTGCAGAACATGGGACATTTTTAACATTTTCTGTGCGAACAATCCTTAATTTCCTCCTATATTTACTTGTAATTTACTGAGAACAGAAGCCAAAATAGAGGATTTCTTGGAGAACACTTTACCAGTTCCTGCAGTCTGGAATTTTTGGAGGAGAAACTGGAAAAATGTTGAGGACTAGACAAATTGATGAAAAATGTTGACAGCTATTTCTCAGATTTTTGAAAAAGTCAGAGGAGTTCAGTGCACCAAATACAAACTGGTTTAAAATTTTCTCCATTGAAAATAATATTCTGGCAAAGTCGGTGGATTTTTAGTTATTCATTCTTATGTTACCATTAATTTTTGGTGGAAAAATGAGCAAAATGTTGATGGATCAGCCTAATTACTGGAAATTTATGGTAGATTTTTTCAGCTTTTTCTAAAAGTCAGTGGAATTTTGTGCACCAAATACAGATTGGTATCGGGTAAGGAAATTTTTTCAAAGATTCTCTGCGGGTGTTTTTGATTGAATTTTTAGAAATTGGAGATCTCTGCTGGAGATCTTGAATTAATTCCTATGTTACCATTAATTTAGCTGCGGGAGATTTTGAATTAATTCCCATGTTACCATTAATTTGGCTGCGGGAGATTCTGAATCTGCTACTGAGAGTCGGAGAGTAACTGTCTCTGAAATTAAAATTTCTGCGGGAGAAGAGACACAATCTGCAGACTGGGAGTGTTTCAGCTGCCAATCAGAGAGAGGCATACAACTGATACCAGCCAATCACAGAGAGCCTGAGAGAGGCATACTTTCTTTCATAGTTATTCATTTTTTTTTTCGATAATTAGTCGGAGAGCATCGTATTAAAATGACAAGTAGTGACAACATCATTCATAACAAAAGATTGCAATCTTTTACAGAAAAGAGAAAACTGATATACATCGTGTATCGCACCATATCAAAACAGAATGGCGGCTTTGTTTACATTTCAACAAAGATGCTTTTTGCCGTTCATACATGATTCTTGAGTCACCAATTTTAATTTTAAATAGAATTAAAGTGCTCATTAGTCGTCTATATATGGGTAGATACTTATTTTCACAAATTTTAAGTTGACAATTAATCGGTGACTTGGTACATACTCTTAAACTAGGCATTAATTTTGCTACAAACACGGATCATCCCAGGTAATAAAGCATGGCCAAACTCACTATTTTTCTCCTATTCTACAATGTTATTTTGGAGAGAATTTGGGATGTTTTGGGCCCGGTTGCGGAATATGACTCCTTTGAAACATAAAAATTCGATCCGACTCCTCGATCTTAAAATACGATAATTTGGTAATGGTGTTTGGAAAAAGATATCTGTCACGAAACACGACTCCCTCGGAATACAAAAAATTCGATCCGACTCCTCACATGTTAATTAAATTGTATATCTTCAGTATTCATATGGGGAAAAATTCCAGTCTGTATTTCATGGTAAATTCCACCTACATGTTGGTGGAATTTTTCCCCTCTGAAAATAATATTCTGGCAAAGTCGGTGGATTTTCAGCTAATTTATTCCTATGTTACCATTAATTTTAAGTGGATAAATTGAGAAAATGTTGGTGGATCAGTCAAATTACTGGAAATTTATAGTAGATTTTTTCAGCTTTTTGAAAAAGTCAGTGGGATTTTGTGCACCAGATACAAACTGGGAAAAATTCAGGAGTCTTCATGACAGCTATATAGAGACGATCTTAAAACAATGCGACTCCTTTTAATTTACATTCAATAATTAGTAATGAAATCATTTGAATTCAATAATAATTAGAATAAATATAATAACAAATTTTTGGATCATAGTTATGGCAAACTATGCCAACTTATTTATGTGATTGCTTCAAACATTTCTTGAAGGATATTTAATTGTATTATAAGGTTTAATAAAGAATATTTTATTGTATTATAAGGTTTAATAAGTTGTACTTATTGAATTGTACTTAAATTGAATGGTATAAAGTATAAACAGTTGGTATTACGTCTCTTATAACATGAGGTGTCGTGTTTCGTGACAGCCATCTCTTTCCAATCACCAAAATATCACATTTTAAAATTGAGGAGTCTTATATAATTTTTATATTTGGAAGGTGTCATATTTCATGACAGCCATCATTGAAAAAAACACACCCTTATTATCCATTGGAGGGAGTTGTATTTCGTAACTGGGCCATATTTTGATCATTTTAGAGAGAAATTTCTTTATTTTTGGAGAGAAATTTCTTTATTTTTGGAGAGAAATTTTTTTTATTTTTGGAGATAAATTTTTTTATTTTTGGATAGAAATTTTTTTATTTTTGGAGAGAAATCTCTTTATTTTTGGAGAGGAATTTGGTTATTTTAGGAGAGAAATTTATTTAACTTATTTTTGGAGTGAGCTGGAGAGACAAATGGAGGGTTTATGAGCCATACCATAAACTCTCCAGCTTCTCTCCAAAAATCGGTCATAGATTTTCTCTAAAAGAACAGTGTAGCATAGGATAAAAATATATATTTCTTGCCATTTGCAATTGAACGATCAAAACAACTGTCACAATCTCAACCATTAAAATGGTGGGTTGGACATGCTTTATTACCTGGGAGCCATACATGATACTATTTTACTGTGGGAACACCTCTGAATTCAGAAGTAAATAAATTAATCCCTTCATTTACATTAATTTTGCTTTGAACAGAATAAGAGTTCTCTACGAACACTTTACCAGCTATTGTTCCAGTTCCACCAATTAATTAAAAATAATTTTGTAAATTGTTGTCAGGTATTCTAGAATCAGAAGAGTAGCTATATAGTTATTGTTAACTTGTTTGTGAATTTTTTTTTCTCATTTTTTGCAGAGTGATTTTGGAAGAAGAAAATTGGCTCGTTTGAGAAGCGAGTATTTATACAGAAAGGGAAAGGAACATCGTCTTGCCCAAATTCAAGCAAGAAAAGAAAAAGTGAACAATGCGGTTGAAAGTGAGTTATGAATTTTGGCCCACTCTGTAAAATACCACCCCTTTCAAAGTTGTTTTGAGCCTATTTATTATAACAGTTTTATATTTTCTTTGTGTGCATCCAGTTAACCAGTTTCTTAATTCTCACTATACTCCCATTTCAGATCAGAAATTACTACCAGGGGACATCCGTAACATGGCTTCCGAGTTGATGGAGTCGGCAGAGTGGGATGACTCTGGTCCAACATATGCCGGGTTGATTGGTGACAGAAGTGCCGCAATTGATGACATCGATGATGAATACAGACATGCTGGTGAAGATGACCCTAGAATCTTCCTTACTACATCCCATTCTCCTTCAGTCATTCTAAAAAAGTTTGCTCAGGTAAATAACAGAAATTTTACCTAAACTAATCATCCAATACAATTCGATAGAAGTGCAAGCCCTGTGGTACATACCGCCAAGAAAATCTGGGATGTGGGCAGTATAGCTACATGAAATTATTCAAAGTCCAAACATCTAGATCATGAAATGTCAATTTTTGAAGAGATTTATTCAAATTTGCTAAATCTGCCAAGATAATATAGCTATACAAAATAGTGGGCGGAGCACTAAACTGTTAACGCTTTGCCCCCCATATTGACTCCTCCCCCTTGCATTTAGTCATGAGTTGAATTAAATTACATTTTAAATAATAAGAACTTAGAGACATAGCTAGGCAATGTAATGACATAGCTAGCTATGATTTTCCATTTATTTATATCCTATTATTCTCTTGTCTCTGGTTTCATTATTGAATTTTAGGTTCTGTGGCTTATGTTTTAATTTTTTTCAGGAAGTGAAATTGTTGTTCCCAAATGCTGAAAGGATGAATCGAGGTAATCTCGACTTGAATACTCTGATGTCATCAGCCAAAGCAAATGGTTTCACAGATGTTATTATTCTTCACGAAACAAGGTAGCTAATTTACCTTTCTGGAAAACTTTCAATAGATACTTAAATTTATAACATTACCTAATAGACATGTGAAAACTTTCAATACTTCATTTTGTAACATCAACTAAGACATATTTATTTATTTAATGAAACGACGGAGAAATTAGGGTTAAATGGATAAATAGTCAGTTGTACCGCTAGATGGCGTTGCTACAGATTTGGTGACAAACGTGACACACTCAACGCATGTTGATATTTTGGTGTGATTATATAATTTAATGAAGCTTTCAGGAATAAAATATTAAATATTACTCTAATATTAGATGCTCTGAATAAGTTTACTCACATTCAGTCAAAGTATAGAATTGTTTGTAAAGTGAATCCCTAATAAATTTAATATTTTCTTTTAGTTTTCTTATCATTAATCTTTCACTATGATCCTTTTTCTGTTTGCAGAGGTAGACCAGACCAAATGATTGTGTCCCACTTGCCGAATGGTCCCACCGCCTACTTCACACTTTATGACGTAAAGTTGCGTCACGACATCCCAGACTGTCCTCACATGTCCGAAGCTTATCCACATCTCGTCTTCCACAATTTTGGATCTCGTCTTGGTAGAAGAGTAAGTTGGTGAAAGATTAAAGAATATTTCATTTTTCATATATTTTACTTCATGCTCATTTATCATAATATTAGCTATTTAGAGTAAGTTATGAATGAATGTCCTAAAAGGTTATGTTTACCGCATAAGTTTCTATCTATACAGTGCTGCAAGCATAATTGTTTTTACAGAAATGGTTTTAAGGGTAACTCTTCTCTGATTGGTCAGCAAGGAGAAGTTGTCGACTGGGGCGGAGCACTAACCTTTTAATGTTCCGCCCCTGTTGGCTCCTCCTCCTTGCATATAGTTATGAGTTGAATTAAATTAAATTTCTAATAATAAGAACTTTTAAAACAATCTTGTAGTTTGTTGTACTGAACTCTTCATCATTGTTTAATGACCTGGCAGGGGGGTTCGGGGAGCAGCACGCTCCCAATACGTTTATTTGTCAAGCCAACCAAAGAGTTACCTGAAAAACCTAAACTTATCTGCAAAAAAACAATAAATTTCAAACTATATTCTTATTGGTAGACTTAGTAAGTAACCTTAAAATTTCTAACCTTAAGGGTCGTACACATGCAGGGCTTTTTTAAGTCTTTCCACCAGAGTTTTTGCTAACCTCCTCCTACTTTTTCCCTGAGACTCTTGAATCATATAAGAATTTTATATTCTTTAAGTTTAGTTGTTAGCTATCCATGATACCTGCAGGTATCATGGAATCCTTCAAAAATCTCGTGGAAAAAGTAGGAGCTTGGCATAAAGTCTGGTGGAAAGACTTAAAAAACCCTGCGTGTGTACGGCCCTTTAGAGATACCACCCGTTGGTTCTCATCTTCGGTCATATATGAAATAATTATCTAATAAAAATTTAATAATTATTAGCTATAATTTTTTTTATATTATATAAGACGTGGAACAGACTAATAATTTGTAACTTCCTTACATTAACTTTCATTGATTTTCTATTGAACTAGTTCCTCATGTTTATCAGCTAGCTACCGATTTTATACGACACGTTCAAAGCATGTCTGTACGCATTTCTACATGTTTCAATTCAATGTCTTTGTAGCTTCAAAATATATCATAGCTGTTTGATTTCTTCCAGATTCAGTCTATTTTGAAGTACCTGTACCCCGTTCCCAAAGATGATTCCCAGCGTATGATGCTCTTTGCGAACCACTCCGACTACATCATCTACAGACATTACGTGGAGAACAAGAACGAGAAAGGGAAGACCATGGGTGTGATTGATGTCGGTCCTCAGTTTACAATGATGTGTGAGTTTTCCCAGAGTAAAAATTATGGTTGGAATATATGAAATTATTGTGGAGAATTGTCTAGTGAATTTGTTTATGGAAGTGTTAAAAACATTGGTTGGTTCAGAGAAAATTATGGTAGGAATAGTGAAATTTAAATTGTTGGATCATAGAAAATTATGGTAGGCTCATAGAAAATTATGGAAGGCTCATAGAAAATTATGGTAGGCTCATAGAAAATTATGGTAGGCTCATAGAAAATTATGGTAGGCTCATAGAAAATTATGCAGGGCTCATAGAAAATTATGGTGGGATCATAGAAAATTATGGTAGGATCATAGAAAATTATGGTGGGATCATAGAAAATTATGGTGGGATCATAGAAAATTATGGTGGGATCATAGAAAATTATGGTGGGATCATAGAAAATTATGGTGGGCTCATAGAAAATTATGGTGGGCTCATAGAAAATTGCTGTGGGCTCATAGAAATTTGCTGTGGGCTCATTGAAAATTGCTGTGGGCTCATAGAAAATTATAGTGAGTTCATAATGTGAAACCATCCGATAACTCGAAACTAACCCTAACTACGTGTATCAGTTTAGCTAGTATTGAATAAAGACAATTTTAAAATATTTTGATGTTTTTAACTCTATACTGAAGTGCCAGAATTCGTTAAAATATATTTGCATCCAAATTTGTTACAATGTCTCCTAATTTATTCCGCAGGTCACAAAATAATTCGCGGCACAATTGAAGAGGAATCTGGCGCAGACGTGGAGTACGTCATCAAACCCTACCTCAACACGGCGCATAAACGACTACTTCTATCTGACCAGCCACCATGGGACTTAGACGAAGAAGACAAGATTCTAGAGGACACCGATAAGACCAACGAGAAAGATGTTGCACAATAAATTAATCTGAAATGTCCTCCTATTTCTTACCTACGCATTTTTGCGAGAATTGACCCAGGTTTAACCCCATGGCAGGCACTCTCTCCAATGAAAGTGCCTGAGGGAAATGTCGTGCCTTCCCTGGACCATTAGCACTCTGAATTATATAAAGTTACCTAAAAAAGTCCTAAATTTAGAAAAATAATTTCAAAATTTAATAAAAGTAATCCTAAAATTTAACAAACAAAATCCTAAATTTAATAAAAAAAATATCCTAAATTTAGAAAAAAAACATAAAATTTAATTAAAAAGATCTTGAACTTTAACAAAAAAAATCATAAAATTTAAAGAAAGTTACCTAAAATTTAAAAAAGTTACCTGGCTAAAATGTGAAAAAAAGTTAGCTATACCAATCTTAAATTAGAAAGATAAATAGTCTCAATAGTTAAAAAAAAATTCGCTAACATGTGATAGATTGAATGTATATTCTCAAATACTTGATTAATTGGAAAATATATATACGTATTTTTCTTTGCAGTGCTCTTTATAAAATGTATAACTTGATCATTGTTCATTATTCTATGGACTCTATTTTGATCAATTATTTAAACGTTTTTTTAATTTAAATGTGTATTTTAAATTTAAATACGTATGTCAGAAGTGTGAAATCTATTCACTGGTCAATCTAAACGGCTGATCGCTTTAGATAAGTGCCCTAGGCAATCTAAGAGAGAGATTTTAGGTGTGACCATAGAAACCACCCCTCCATAATCTTACTTGGCCCCACCATAATTCTTTTAAAATTTACCATAAAGTACCTATGTGAACATCAACCCTGACGTCGGGTAAATTCTGAGTTATTGGACAGTTCCACATTTTCGATCATATAAAAGTATTCAATTCTACAATTTTAATTGGTATCCATGATACCGGCAGGTATCATGGATACCAATTAAAATGTTGAATTATATATTCTTTCACTTATGATCGAAAATGTGGAACTGTTCGATAACTTAGAACTTACCATATATGTAGTTTTGGTGCTCATTCGTGTAGAAAAGCTACTCTGTGTTGTTCAAGATGTGAAGTAGTAAAGATAGTAATTGTCAGCAATATTTTCATGAGTCTTCATCATGGATGCAATTGAAATTGTCGAAACCAGTGAATCAGAATGTGAAGGTTTGTTTCTAAGTTAGAAATAGAGCTCTGTACCCAGGGTATGATTGTTGTTGTGTATCATTTCACCTGTAACCCCCAGGTTCTCTATCCTGAAGCTGTCTGTGGTGAATGGAAGAGAAAGGGGGTGGTATCCCTCAGGCCTTTTATTTTTTATTGTCTTTTTTCATTTTTTTAACGCTACTTGCAGTTTTAGAGGATAGCGCTAGGGTTATGCTCTTCAACTACGAGGTCTTAGGTAGGCTCGTAAGCTTCAGTTACTATCACCTCTTCATTTTCCTCTTAGATTTTGTGTTAGGTAGACTCGTAGGCTTCATTTACTATCACCTCTTCATTTTCCTCTTAGATTTTGTGTTAGGTAGACTCGTAGGCTTCATTTACTATCACCTCTTCATTTTCCTCTTAGATTTTGTGTTAGGTAGACTCGTAAGCTTCAGTTACTATCACCTCTTCACTTTCCTCTTAGATTTTGTGTTAGGTAGACTCGTAGGCTCCATTTACTATCACCTCTTCATTTTCCTCTTAGATTTTGTGTTAGGTAGACTCGTAGGCTTCATTTACTATCACCTCTTCATTTTCCTCTTAGATTTTGTGTTAGGTAGACTCGTAGGCTTCATTTACTATCACCTCTTCATTTTCCTCTTAGATTTTGTGTTAGGTAGACTCGTAGGCTTCATTTACTATCACCTCTTCATTTTCCTCTTAGATTTTGTGTTAGGTAGGCTCGTAAGCTTCATTTACTATCACCTCTTCATTTTCCTCTTAGATTTTGTGTTAGGTAGGCTCGTAGGCTTCATTTACTATCACCTCTTCATTTTCCTCTTAGATTTTGTGTTAGGTAGGCTCGTAGGCTTCATTTACTATCACCTCTTCATTTTCCTCTTAGATTTTGTGTTAGGTAGGCTCGTAGGCTTCATTTACTATCACCTCTTCATTTTTCTCTTTCATCAGTGAGTGCAGCCAACGGTGCTTGTGTCCTTTTTCGTCACATTCCTTGGTAAGTGACTGCATTCACGGAGTAGCTTTTCTGCATCCATGAGCATTGTCAACGACGATGGTAGGTGACTTTGTTCAAGAAGCCACATTTCTTTCTGACTGTTTCTTCCAGTCCCTTGTATTTAACCTTAAATAAAGCAGACTTCAAACCCCTAGCTAAAAAGTAAATAAATAAAATAACATTGGATTTACCTCTTTTTTTTCCTAGATGTTGGTTCACAAATCTCTGCCATTGACAAGGAAATCAAAGCCATAGATGCCAAAATTAGGGTGAGAAATTATAGACTTCAACACGTTGCCGACCTATTGGTACACATTAGAAGAAGCTAGTAAAGATAATGGACCAGGGTCCGATATCTTTACTTGGTTAATTTCTGGTCCGTTATTCTTTGCTAGCTTAATTTCTGGTTCGTTATCTTTACTAGCTCCATTTCTGGTCCGTTATCTTTACTAGCTCCATTTCTGGTCCGTTATCTTTACTAGCTCCATTTCTGGTCCGTTATCTTTACTAGCTTCATTTCTGGTTCGTTATCTTTACTAGCTTCATTTCTGGTCCGTTATCTTTACTAGCTTCATTTCTGGTTCGTTATCTTTACTAGCTTCATTTCTGGTTCGTTATCTTTACTAGCTTCATTTCTGGTTCGTTATCTTTACCAGCTTCATTTCTGGTCCGTTATCTTTACTAGCTTCATTTCTGGTTCGTTATCTTTACTAGCTCCATTTCTGGTCCGTTATCTTTACTAGCTTCATTTCTGGTTCGTTATCTTTACCAGCTTCATTTCTGGTTCGTTATCTTTACCAGCTTCATTTCTGGTCCGTTATCTTTACTAGCTTCATTTCTGGTCCGTTATCTTTACTAGCTTCATTTCTGGTTCGTTATCTTTACCAGCTTCATTTCTGGTTCGTTATCTTTACCAGCTTCATTTCTGGTTCGTTATCTTTACCAGCTTCATTTCTGGTCCGTTATCTTTACCAGCTTCATTTCTGGTCCGTTATCTTTACTAGCTTCATTTCTGGTTCGTTATCTTTACTAGCTCCATTTCTGGTCCGTTATCTTTACTAGCTTCATTTCTGGTTCGTTATCCTTACCAGCTTCATTTCTGGTTCGTTATCTTTACCAGCTTCATTTCTGGTCCGTTATCTTTACTAGCTTCATTTCTGGTCCGTTATCTTTACTAGCTTCATTTCTGGTTCGTTATCTTTACCAGCTTCATTTCTGGTTCGTTATCTTTACCAGCTTCATTTCTGGTTCGTTATCTTTACCAGCTTCATTTCTGGTCCGTTATCTTTACCAGCTTCATTTCTGGTCCGTTATCTTTACCAGCTTCATTTCTGGTCCGTTATCTTTACCAGCTTCATTTCTGGTCCGTTATCTTTACTAGCTTCATTTCTGGTCCGTTATCTTTACTAGCTTCATTTCTGGTCCGTTATCTTTACTAGCTTCATTTCTGGTCCGTTATCTTTACCAGCTTCATTTCTGGTCCGTTATCTTTACCAGCTTCATTTCTGGTCCGTTATCTTTACTAGCTTCATTTCTGGTCCGTTATCTTTACTAGCTTCATTTCTGGTCCGTTATCTTTACCAGCTTCATTTCTGGTCCGTTATCTTTACCAGCTTCATTTCTGGTCCGTTATCTTTACTAGCTTCATTTCTGGTCCGTTATCTTTACTTGCTTCATTTCTGGTCCGTTATCTTTACCAGCTTCATTTCTGGTCCGTTATCTTTACCAGCTTCATTTCTGGTCCGTTATCTTTACCAGCTTCATTTCTGGTTCGTTATCTTTACCAGCTTCATTTCTGGTTCGTTATCTTTACTAGTTCCCATAATCGTACCAGTTTGTATATCACTAATAGATAAGTGCTAACAATATACACAACTGTCAATGTTGTTAACACAAAGTAATGAGGGACAATGTGAACTACAGTGAAACTCCTCAGTAATGTTTCCTTCATAACTCGAAGCCACTTCATATCTTGGGTCCACTAGATTGTTTTCTACGATTAAAAACTATGATCATTGAGGGATAACTATAACGAAATTCTTGACTATTTTCTATAATTTAAACATAGAAAACTACTTCATTACTCGAGTGCTTCATAATCAGGAGGTTTAGTGCACTCCTCATTTTTGAGCTGACTTCTCTCGGTCTTTAACTATGGTTAGAGAAGTGCAAAGTGACGTTATTTTTCAGTACTCTAAGGCCCATTCTATACTAGCAGATAAAACGCCGCGTTTCTACCGCCTTCCATTCATTTAACTGTGATTAATTGAACTGGGCGGTGAAAACGCGGCGTTTTGACCGCTACTGTTTATGCTCATTGGTGAGCTAACTTTTCTTTGACCTTCAGAGCCTTCAAAGCAAGAAGGTTGGACTTCAGCAACGTAAGAACAGACTTCAGGATGACTTGCAGAAAGAGAAAAGTGAAAAGCTGGGCAAACAGGATTGGGAAACAAAAGGCAAGTTTATATGTAGGGTAAGTTACGAATTATCAGTCGGTTTCACATCTTCGGTCACATATGAGAAACAATAAAATAAGTACATATTTCTCAAGTTCATTGGTATCCATGATAGATACCAATTATAATAAAAATAATTATCAATATATCATTTTTCTTCTATGACCGAAGACGTGAAAGTGACCGATAATTCGTAACTTACCCTACCACTTAGGGCCTCACTAAAGTTAGATATATCCTTTACGGTTCTAGGCAAATTTGATCTTTGAATTTTCAGTCTGAGGTTTAGATAAAACCCCTTGAACCACCCCTGCCATGTCATTAAACAATCATAAGGTGTGCAGTACAACAAACTAGCGGATACAACAAACTACATAACGGTCATTTATATTAATTCTGAGTTTAAAATTTTCGAGACCTTATTTTCTGGCCACCATCCTTTGCCCTATCGTTGAATAGGCTTCATTAACTCTCCTCTCCCACACAGTGTATCCCTGGAGCACCAAACTGCGGGACCTGTGCACCAGTCAGTTTAATATAAAGGACCTCAGGCCCCAGCAGCTGCCCACCATGAACGCCACCCTCAGCAACACCCACTGTATCCTCATCATGCCAACGGGGGGTGGAAAGAGTCTGTGCTATCAACTGCCGGCACTGGTGGATAGCGGTAGGTGGGGGAAGTACCGGTAGGTGGGGAGGGGGGGGGGGGGAGGGAGTACCGGTAGGTGGGGAGGGGGGGGGAGGAAGTACCGGTTGGTGGGGGGAAAGTACCGTTGTGTGGGAAGAAAGTACCGGTGGGTGGGGAGAGAGTAACGGTAGGTGGAGGAAGTGTGCCTGTATTGCTAACAGTGTCCTGATATCTTTTCCCACTTTCTCATCGCATTTAACACGTTTGTCCATCCTCAGGTCTGACCCTAGTGGTCAGTCCCCTGATTTCCCTCATGGAGGACCAAGTTTTCTCACTGCAGAGTAAAGACATCCAGGCTGCAATGTTGGCACAATCCACACCCAAGGAGGAACAGAAGAAGATATACATGGTGGGTGTATTAATTAAGGTACGAATTATAGGTCTGTTTATGTAAGAAAAAACTATATAATAATTATTATTTGATTTGTATTTTAACTTATTGATATCTGCTCTCCTGCATGTATACTAATTTAAATAAAATAGTTATGATTATATTGTATTTTCTTATGACCGAAGATGTGAAACAGACTGATAATTCGTACCTTAGCCTTCCAATAAAATGTATATTTAAGAACTACTATTTTATTCAAGATTTTTTCTGTGTGAGAATCACTTTTATGTTTAATTAATTTAATTTTTTTATTATTTACTACATCGTTTATATTTCATTTGATGTGTGCAGGCCAAGTACCTAATCTAGTAGGCCTTCCCTACATTATTTTTATTCGATGTGCAGGACATAATATCAAATAATTAATCTAGGTGGCATTCCCTAAATTGATTATTGTGGCAATGTATAAGTGTAAACAATCATGAAATGTGCAGTAGCTACAACAAACTAGTGGATACAGCAAATTATATTTTTAACTATGTACAGGGCTTGACTGACCCCAAGTGGCCCGTCAAGCTGCTGTATGTCACTCCAGAGCGCGTGGCGAAGAGCAAAACCCTGATGTCCAAACTGCAGAAGCGGTACCTGTCCAAGGGTCTGTCTCGCATTGCCATTGACGAGGTGCATTGCTGCTCCCAGTGGGGACACGACTTCAGACCCGGTGAGTCGAGGCCGGGGATGATAAATATGCTTTGTGAAGCCCATTCTGTACGAGCAGATAAAACGCGGCGTTTTATCTGCTCGTATAGAATGGGCTTTAACCCTCTATCGTACTTGTGATAGTATATAGTCACTTAGCTAACCTGAGTATGAAAACAGGAATGCTGAATGATGGAGGGTTAACGACTATGAAATTTGCTATTTCGAATTTTTTAATCTTCACAAACTGTCTAGGTAATTATTACAATGTTGTGTAGCTTATCTGGGCTTTTTCATCAATTGGTGGCCTGTGACTTTGTTCATGGAGTAGCTTTTCTGTATCCATGAGCATTGTCACAGACTGGTGGTTATTGCTTTATAGATACCAATGTATGATGTAAATCTTATTGTTAGGGTTGTGACAATATGCGTTTTAAATCATAGATCTTAAGAATATCACAGACGAAAGGAAATGGTATCGAATACTATATACCGCTGGCGTAGAACCATTCAATACTCTTTAATTCTCTCCGTCTATAATATCTTCAGTATCTATGATTTTAAGACATTGTAACAACCCCATTATTGTTTTTTTGTTTCAGATTACAAGTTCCTGGGTATTATGAACACTACATTTGCTGGTGTGCCTATATTGGGTCTAACAGCCACTGCCACTTCTAAAGTGATATCTGATGTTCAGAAGATACTCAACATAGAGGGTTGCTTGGTGCTAAAGGCTTCCTTCAACCGACCCAACCTCTTCTACGAGGTAACTAGTGCACCTGCCCGTTAAGAATTACGTAATATTTGTAACTAGTGCACTTGCCCATTAAGAATTACGTAATATTTGTAACTAGAGCACCTGCCCGTTAAGAATTACGTAATATTTGTAACTAGAGCACCTGCCCGTTGAGAATTACGTAATATTTGTAACTAGTGCACCTGCCCGTTAATAATTACGTAATATTTGTAACTAGTGTACTTGCCCGTTAAGAATTACGTAATATTTGTAACTAGTGCACTTGCCCGTTAAGAATTACGTAATATTTGTAACTAGTGCACCTGTCCGTTAAGAATAGCCTAATATTTGTAACTAGTGCACTTGCCCGTTAAGAATAACGTGTTTTCAATAGTATCAATATTTGTGTAATTTAACTATCCACACTTCTGGTTCCTTAGATTTAACTAAAGTTTTTAATTGAATAATGAAGATAATATTATAGCATATGGTAGCATGTATTTACATTTAATATAAAAAGCTGATTTTTTAAACTCATTTTGGTAATTTAATACTGTAATCAATTTTAATTCAGCTTGATTTTAAATTTATTTCACTGATAATTTCACTACCCAAATAGTTTTATTATTCAACCCTCAACCATTTCAGGTTAGACCAAAACCTAGCAACCAAGAGGAGATGGTTGAGGAGCTCTTCAACCTGCTAACCACGAAGTACAGGAACCAGTCAGGTATAATCTACACCACAACCATAAAGGAGAGTCTTGACTTGGTGACAGAGTTGCGCAAGAAGAATCTTAACGTTGCTCCGTACCACGGGCAAATGGAAGCGGAGGCTAGGACTAAAGTACATAAGAAATGGATAAATAACACATACCAGGTGATTTACATACTTGACTAAGAGGTTTGATTGAAAATAATGTTATCACAGGTTATTTGAACTAAGCGTTGAATTTTATTTTGTTTCTGGATACCTAGCTATAGAATACGGAAACCTGAAAAACATTCAACACTGAGTTTGTATAACTTCCGATAAAATATATTTCCTGTTTTGATCTTTTCAATCAAAACAGAGAATGTAGATCTGATGATTGCTATATTCATAATTATTTTGTAGCTCTATAGTGTTCGATTAATAATGAAAGAATCTGAGCTTTAAAATACAGTAAAACTCCTGAGTTATGAAGCACTCGAGTGATGAAGGACCTGAGTTATTACGTATTTTCTATGTTTTAATTATAGAAAATGATATGTGTCAAGAATTGCGTCACAGTTTATTCCTCAAAGACTATAGTTTTCTATGATTCTAATCATAGAAAACTATCTAGTGCAACCGAGATATGAAGTGGGTTTGAGTTGTGAAGGAACCAATACTTCACAACTGATGAGTTTCACTGTATAGGATTAAATTATATAATTAATTGAAGGCGACAGTTTAATTCAACTCAGATGTTTCACTGTATGTTATTTTTTGCCGTTTCTTTCTATTTTTCTTAATTAAATCTAGTGTATTTTAATGTGTAAAACATCTTTATTCTCAAAATAGTTTGAATTGAAGGACACAGTATTCGGATAGTGGTTGTTTTAACTTGGCCAATCAGTAATTCCTAAAGCACCCTGTTACATTCCCCTTAAATGTTTTTTCCCAGGCGGTGGTAGCGACAATAGCTTTTGGGATGGGTATCGACAAGCCTGATGTTCGGTTTGTAATTCATCACAGTATCTCGAAATCAGTCGAAAATTTTTACCAGGTAAGATACCTAGTAGCTATGTAAGGTGTCTAAACTGCGATATATCTTGTTTTTTACTAGTTATATGTATCTAGTTTATCAATACTACGTTGTATCGTGCTTTTTTACTCTAGGTATCTAGTACTTATCTAATGTATCGGTACTGTTCTGTTAACTTTTTGTTAGATACTATTAGGTATCTAATATCTTTAACGTCTATCTATTATCTGTAGGTATCTATCTTTATACGATTTTTTACTCTTCCAATTTTAGAATTAAATGATTTGACTTTATGCATCAATTTAAATGCGATTTCTTAACCTTGCTATTTTATGATGAAATTCTACCGCCTTCAGGAGAGTGGAAGGGCGGGTAGGGATGGTGAGGCAGCCGACTGTGTACTTTTCTTCCGGTTCATGGACATCTTCAAGCAGAGTACTATGGTCTTCACTGAGCAAACTGGCTTGGAGAAACTTTATTCAATGCTTAGTTACTGCATTGATGCCACAAGGTTGGAAAATATATATACTCAATTTAAACATTCCTAGATTTTTTTAATTTGTCCAATCGTTATTCAAGATTTTTTTTCTTAAAACCTAAGAAAAGTGAGAGAACAGGAATCCAGATCGGTGTACAACAATCTTGCACATAGATAATGTTACAACTATGAGGATTTAAATGAAATGATTTATGGATAACTTAAAGGCCGTACACACGTAGGGTTTTCTAAGTCTTTCCACCAGACTTTTTGCTAAGCTCCTCCTACTTTTTCAACAAGAATATAAGAAAAAACGATATAATATTTATTTGTTCCAGTTGGTATCCATGATACCTGCAGGTATCATTATATCGTTTTTTCTTATATCCTGGAAAAATTAGGAGGAGCTTAGCAAAAAGTCTGTTGGAAAGACTTGAAAACCCCTACGTGTGTACGGCCCTTTAGAGTAAGAATGGAGATATCCAGAAATAACATTTCAAAAAGGACAAATAAATAAATGAATGGCGTCTAAAACCTTTCTCTCTGCAATTTGCGAAGGTAAAAAGATTACAAATCCTGTTTCTTTCATCATGAATTAATTCTTGCCGTGGCTCAATTTCCCATAAGGAAACTGAATTCTTCATCTTTAAAATACGTTATTTTTGATAGACAGAATTTTGAGTTTTATTCCAAAAATGGTTTATTCTCTTGTAGATGCAGACGCAATATTCTATCCGAACATTTTGGAGAACGATGGGATGACTCTGATTGCGTTAAGAGCTGCGATCACTGTCGAGATCTTAGGGAAGTCAAGACTTTGGACCTCTCCAGTCATCTCGAGGACATCAAGGCTATCTTCAACAATGCTGAAAAGTTACAACAACGACTAACCGGTAATTGATTTGACCGATGAGCAATAGTGAAGAATCTGAAATTTTTGATATGGTCATGTTACAGTAGGGATCGCCAAACGTTTTATCTAGTCAATGATAGGATATTTCCCTATCATCAACCAACAAGTATGTTCAATTGTTGCTCCTTCGCAATAATCGACCCCCTTTCGATCCTTCTGTGTATATTTTTCTTAAAAACCACAATATTTTTCCATTAGAAACGAGAATATTGAATAATTTACCGACCACTTTGGGTGGTCGATGGAAAACTTAACAGAACTTGTATTTTTCCCCGCAGGTCAAAAGTTGGTCGATGCCTGGTTGGGCAAGGGCGGCCCTGTCAATTTACGTGTCAAAAGCGTAAAGTGTACACTGCCTCGGGCTGTTGCTGAGACTGCCTTGGTTCACCTCATTTTGGATGGGTGCCTGAAGGAGGATTTTCACTTCACTCCTTACTCAACAATTAGCTATCTGGTCTTAGGTAGAGAATGTTGTAGCATTTCTGCGGCAACTAAAATGTTTCAAAAATTATCTCCTGAGCAATTGGACGAATAAAATTGAATATCGTCCTAGATTCATCAAGAAAAAAGCCTAAATAAAATAGGTATCATAAGTTTTGTTTCTCTTACAGGTCCCAAAGCGGAAGCCGGCTTCTCGCCTTCCCCTCTAGAGATGCCAGGTGTCAAGAAGTTCTCATCTCACCTATCAGGAGGTGAAAGTTACACCAAAGAAATAAAACGTCATGAGAAAGAGCTATCCTCAAATAAAAATGGTGCAAAAAGCGATAGGACCGAATCATCTTCAAATAAAAGTGGCGCCAAAAGAGATGGTAACGAATCATCTTCAAATAAAAGTGGCGCCAAAAGTGATGGGAACGAATCGTCTTCAAATAAAAGTGGCGCCAAAAGTGATGGGAACGAATCGTCTTCAAATAAAAGTGGCGCCAAAAGTGATGGGAACGAATCGTCTTCAAATAAAAGTGGCACCAAAAGTGATGGGAACGAATTGTCTTCAAATAAAAATGGCGCCAAAAGAGATAGGAACGAATCACCCTCGAATAAAAATGGCGCCAAAAGGTCGAGGATTGTTACAATAGATTCCAGTAGCAGTGATGATGACATTATTTAGATGGCGCATTAATAAGTACCTATGGCTTTCTACTTAATTCGTTTCGATGCTATTTGAAGATGATCTTGTGGCTAGTACAAATGTGTTTATGCGAGGTAAGCATCTTACTTTTGCTAATAGGATATCAGTTTTTTCAAATAATCCATCTATCGTTTGCTTTTAAAAGAATATTTGCGAATGGAAATATCTAACTATTTTTTGAACAGTTTTTTTATATCAAATCAAAGGATTACTAATACAAATAGGCTCATCACAAATCAATTGACTTAATTTACTCGTATAATATTAGCGTTTGAAGGAAGATTCACTATTTTTATAAGTAACTTATAACATTATTTTTACAACTGCTCATCTGATCTAAAAATATTCGCTCTTTTTTTCATCATTTTGTTATATAAACTTCATGAAATTAAATAGTCTGCATTTATTTATATATGGCTTTAAAGATTCAATAAATACACTCGTTTTACTTTCGTATTACTAATTTTAAATCTGAAGAAAAAGAATGTACACCGTTTGTTTTGAATGTAAGCTAGGTAGTTATAATCTATTCAATATTCGAATAAATATATAAAACAGTAGAAAACTTATGAAATACATTTTTAGTTACATCAGATAAACATTAAAGGCATTAATTATGGTTTAATATATATTCTTTGTTTGTTTACATAACTCTAATCGGAAATCAAAATAAAGGGCGTACATTCTTTTTCTTCAGCGTCAGGTTAGTGTTTCGTACATTTGTTGCACACAGAGTATTAAATTCTTTAAAAGCATATCCACATTAATTATCTTATGTCCTAAAATAATTTTCTGCCGATTTTTTTACTATTATTTCGTAAAATATGTACCTAGTACCTACTACCTACATTCCAGTATTTATTTCATTCTTAACGAAAAGTGTATCTGCAATGATTTTTTTTCACCATTTACTAATTCCCAAAGGAAACTTTATTAATTCTTAGAGCTACTTGGTAGATATTTTAAAATTGGTCTGGATACTGATTTTCGTAACATTTTGAATAATAGGAAATTAGAAAACTGTGATTTGTTAAATCATGAAAAAAATTTAAGTTAAATTCACCACTGAAGTTCTTTTTAATTTTTTTAAATTCTTTAAGTAAAACTTTCAAATTGATTTTCTTTTAAGATCTGATAGTTATTTAAATGAATGAAAATATAGTATTAACAAGTAATTATTAAATTTACTGTTAATGAAAACCTACCAAAATACTGCTGGATCTACCTATGATTTCTGTCCTATTTTTAGTTGACTATTAATTAAATTTGTATTAAAATTTTTTATTTCATTATAATCTGAATAGTGAGAGTTTAATTTAAGACCCTCCTGCGCTAAAAAAACTAACTATCCAAAAATAGATTAAATTTTAAAAATATATATAATTTAATTGGTTCCTATAGCCTGAAAATTCCTACCTCCGATAATTAGAGAAAACAACAAAAGCTTTTTTTTTTAATCTGTAAAATTATTGCTTTACCAGCGGACTATTTTGGCACTTGTGCTATTTTCAGTCTGTCATCGGATGGGTCGGGTTTTCGCGCGGGTCTCGAAGGATAAGGATATTTATTGATAAATAAAAGGTATTTAAGATTTAGTATCTTAAGGGTCGTACACACGTAAGGTTATATTCTAGACGGCATTTATTTATCATCTTGTTATTCGCATAACTCAAAAAGTATTCAACCAAATTGCATGAAATTTGGTGGAACTTTGGTCAATGTCTAGGAACCATTTTATTAGATTTTGGGAGCGATCTGGTCAAAGGTCAAGGTCATTTATAACTCATGGTCAATGTCATTTACAAGCGACGGCTTGTACCATCTATGGTATGAATGATAAGTCTATTTTAAGTATATTACATCTATTTATTAATGTACAATAGACTTACGGTTAGACATATGACTAAATAATTCCTATAAACTCTAATAGTTATAACAAAAATAAAAACAATAACCCATATGAGACTGTGACAACTGTTTACTATGGCAGAAAATAGAAAAAAAAACTGTAACAATGCATTGCTATAACAAAAAAATAGTTTTATTTGATTCAGCTAGGGTTAGTTCCAAGTTATCGTACAGTTCCATATTGTCGGTCAAAAAAAAAAGTAATTAAAATTTTAATTGGTATCCATGATACCAGCAGGTGACAATTAATAGCTAGATCTTTTTTCTTATTTGATCGTAAATGTGGAACTGTGCGATAACTTGGAACTTGCCCTATAATAACTACTAAATAAAAAATAAGTTAGATAATTAATTTCATTGACCTTTTTTTTAATGGTTGATAAAAATAATTAAAAGTAACAACTCGAATACCCCGCAGTACTCGGAAAGTGGGTATTTTATTTAAAAAAAATGTGAATTGGGGTTAGTTTTGAGTTATTGGACAGCTACACATTACCGATCACAAGAAAAAAATCCCTGATATGATCGGCAATGTGGTACTGTCCGACAACTCATAACTTACCCTAATTATTTAATATTAAAGGCAATAAAATTCCAACAAACCAATCATAAAAAAGTGCATAAAATTTAACTTTTTCCACACGCAAATAAAAAATTAAGTTTAAATAAAAATTTTTTTTAAAGAAATTAGAAAATAAAATTACATTTTTTTTAAATTCTTTCACAAACATACATAATAGGGTAAGTTCCAAGTTAACGTACGGTTCCACATTATCGAATCATAAAAGTATATAATAAAAAATATTGACTCGTTATTTTATTTTAATTAAATTATTTAATTTTAATTAAAACAAAGAGTATATCTTTTCTAACGTGATCGGTAATGTGTCAGTGTCCGATAACTCAGTCACTTCCCCTAGATAAAGCTAACTCCATTCCATTTGTGTAGTTAAAAACCCGTAGATATTGTTTCTTTCTGACAGTTATATAGTTTATATACAGTAAGGTGGAGATGACATTAATTCTAATTAACTCTCATCATTTAAAAGTTATTAAAATTTTAATAGAAATATTTTAATGTGAAATAGGCTAAGTTACGAATTATCGGTCAGTACTACATCTTCGGTCATATAGGAAAGAACAATATAAAAATGGTTATGAGAGACGCTCTGTGTATTAATAACAATTTTTATATTGCTTTTTTCCTGTATGACCGAAGATGTAGTACTGACCGATAATTCGTAACTTGCCCTACAATTAATTAATTGAATTTTAAAGAATGGTGGTTGAAATCATTAATTTGAATTCCATGAACATTCTAATTTGGATTTCACATTAAAATTAAATTTAGAAATAATTCTAAATTTGGAATCAGTTCGAATTTTCAGCTTTGATCGAAAATTCAATTTTTCTCGTCTAAATTAATTCTAGGGTTTTGCCACACTATGAAATAAGGGGTAAGTTCCGAGTTATCGACCGGTTCCACACTGTCGATCATGTAAGAAAAATGATCGAAAATGTGGAACTGTTCAATAACGCGGAACCTACCCTACCTGATTTTCTAGATTTTGTTTAATTGTTTCACAAGGAGATACAATCTTTATGGTTAATATGGAAGCCTAAAATATTTACACTAAACTACCTAATTTACGGTATATATAATAATAACATGACAAGTTTGGCTTCTTCAAAACATTTTGATTGCAATTGATGAGAAAAATACACGAGTAACAACAATACAAGATAAAAAAAACAAAAAACACCTATTTAAAACAAAACAAAAAATCTTCAAAACAATGAAAACAGATAAAAAAATCTATTCAACAACATCCACAACTTAATAACTACGTTCATGAAAGAATAACCCTTAAAAATCACGCTTCACACTTGCGTTTTTTACCGCCGCGGGAAATAAAGCTCTTATTCACACTTGCGTTTTTTTTTAACGCGCAAGGAATAATCACCTTAAAATTTTCCATTTTCCTTCATCGATAAAAAAAACGCTAGTGTGAACACATTTTAAGAAGTGCTTTTTATTTCCCGCGGCGTTAAAAAAACGCAAGTGTGAAGAGGACCTTATAGAAAAGCACCAACTATAGGAAGCAACATTCAACACTACTGACCAAGATACTTACAAACTACTTACTTACAGAGCCTGTACATAATTTACTGTCGATGAACGCATCATAGTTAAGGCTTCTTCACACGTCATTGATCCGTACGGTCCGGCTCCTCTCAGTGATTTCTTCATCACTGAGAGGAGCCGGTACTGTGTGAACGTCTCCGTTGAAATTAAAGTAACGATATATTTTTCACCGACACTGAGAGGAGCCGCTGCTGTGTGAATGTCTCCGTTGAAAATAAAGTAGCTAACGATATTTTTTTTTCACCGACACTGAGAGGAGCCGGACAGGACGGATCACTGACATGTGTGAAGAAGTCTTTAAGCTATTGAAGCGCAGACTAGTAGGGTATCAACAAAATGATATGAAAATAGTTCTCCTGAATGCGGTTATTTTGTTTGAACTCTCGAGTATCTACTTGGTATGTTGTACTGCAATCACCAGATTATTTTCTATTTCGGGGATAGATTTTGAGATATAGTTGAACAATCTAAATAAAACATCATTTAAAAGCCAGTTTTGAAGATTAGTAATGGATTAATGGCCTAAGATTACTGCCACCGAAACCACTATCTACACTTCAACATCTATATATGAATACATTATAGTACAACTCGCTATATTACATATTTAATCAACATTGTAACTAGTTTGCATACAGCATGTCTATTCTAAATTGCAACTCTGTCGTATAGCATTAGTTAAATAATATATTTACTATAGGAACCGTTTTTATCACTGCGATCATTGGTTTTTCAAATCATAATTCAATTGCTGGCTATTTTCTACATGCTCATGAATCTCTATCGTAATTATAACGTGAATATCCTTACTTCTTGATTTTATTTGCATATTTGCTCTATAATTATTAAGGACAATACAAATCTAGGTGTTTGTGTCATCCTTAATGATTATAGTGCCTTAGTGAAGGGTCATACGGCCAGAATGGAAGAGGGTATAAGGCGTGCTGTCCCGATCCCCCTTGAGCACTTTGGTTCATGCCCTCAACACTAGAGTGAGGGTTCTGCATATGCGGTGGCCATTGTGGTGTACTAGATACTCCTTGTGATGGTCTGATAACTCCCATATGTGACAAATTCTCTCCAATTCGTGGCATAGATTCAGCTGGACTGCCTCTGCTCATTGAGCGTGCATTGTAATCCCTCTCATCATAATGCCCACCCATGGAGTTATCTACAGAGCCAACAGAATTCCTACTATGGTTCTCTGCCATTCGTCTGATGTGCTCAGCAAGGTAACCTTGGGGTGTGCCAGACATCCTGCTGAAGTTATCTGAAGCCATTCTGCTAAGTTGGTCATTGATGTGATTGACAGGCGTGTTGTCACGACCTGGACTGTCGTCTGGTGGAATGTGCTGACTCATGTTGTGGCTATTGTTCATCCTAGTGAGATCCTGTGGCATCTGATGATGTTCTTCCTGAGCACTCATTTGCTGGGGCAATGATCCTTGCTGTTGGTTTTGTTGCATCACAGAATGCAGGTTAGGGTTCATTGATCTCATGTCTTCAGCAGCGTTAAGTTCTCTACGGTCCATCATGTGCCGCATATGTTCATTCATGAGCAAAGCATTATTCTCCCTCATGAGTTCTTCTCGCTGTTGATTTTCCCTCATTGTTAGCTCCCTGAGAGAATTGTCTCTGAATATTCCACTCTCTCTCATCAGTGAACCTCTTGCTGGATTTTGCCTCATCACCACTTCTTCTTCTTCTTCATCCTCTCTCATATCCACTTCTTCTCTCATCATCTCCCCTCTCATAGCGTTAGCCCTCATGTAGTTATTTCTCATTGTGATATCATCCACAATAGATTCTTCACTTATGCTACCATGTTGATGATCCTCCAGATGATCGGTACCCTCATGCTTCAAGGGTAAATTATTAAGAGAGTTACCAAGGGAACTGCTCATGGAAGCCGCTTCAATCATATTCTTCACTACTGCATTTCGTTCTTCATCGGGATCTACCTGCATATGGTGATTCGCTCTCATATTAAGTGGTAGGTAACTTTCAGGTGGCAATTCATCGCTCATGGATTCAGTTGATATGTTGTGTATTTTTCTCTTGTGCAGTTGGAGATCATATGTACTGCAGAAGTACATGGTACACATTTCACATTCCTCATTGAAGTCAGATATTCCAAATTGTTTTCTCAGATGATGACAGATACCCATTCTCTGTGTGTAGACCTGACTACAAGCATCACAAGAGTATTCTTTGTCAAGTGAATGAGATCGTAAGTGATGCTGCATAGTCACTTTCTGACTGAAGCATTTGCCACATTCTGGACAAGGAAAATTACCACTCTGATGTACTAGTTCGTGTTTTTCTAAGTATTTACGAGACGTGAAAAGCTTGCCACAGTAACAACAGGGCAAACTGTCATTGTTATGAGCTTCGACGAGATGTTGTCTCAAATCAGTTTGCTTGAACATGGTAGCACATATAACACAAGGTACATCCTCCCTATCCTCATGCCATTTTACATGCTGAAGATACGTGTTCCGTTTGTTGAAAGTTTTACCGCACATATTGCATTGAAAATCTCCATAGATGAGAAGTTCCTTCTGGTTATGTGTTCCATGTTGTTCAGCTAACCTCATATGCTTCTCTAATTTCTCCCTCCAAGAAAACCCTTCACCACACGATTCACAAAGATACAGATTGTTCACTTTATCGTAAACCCGACACTTTCCTTCCCTCTCCAGTTTCTTGATGTGGAAGTCAAAGTTTGGCTTGTGGTAGAAATGCACCTGGCAGAAATGGCACACGTATTTGATTTTATTCTTGTGATTGCTATAGTACTCTCTTCGCTTCTGCATCTCTTCGTGGGTGATCATAGCCCGCGGTGGAAGTTGGCTCATGGGACTCACCATCCCACCATTACTAGAGGAAGCACTACTGGTGCTTCCTGAAAATAAAAAAATGGTATCAACAAATTTCTGAAAATTAGAAACATTAGAATTTTATGGAAAAAAATGTTACTAAAAAAATATGTAAAAAATGTCTTGTTTAGCACTGGAACGACCTATGGAAAATTAATTTATAATTATTATAATAGGTACTAAGATCTGTGGTATTTTTTTTTCATTAATAACCATCTGTTAGGAACGTAAGTAACTACTTGTGAATATCTAGGTAGGAGTCCCTTTAAAACTTTAAGTCAGTAACTTGAAAACGAAGCATTTTTGGTAATTTAGTTTTTCGTGAAAAAAATGATTGTTTTATGTGAAATTCCGTGTGAATGTCAGAATTTTTAACCCTAGAATTAGGGTATCAATATCTCGACAGCGAAGCATTTTCGGATATTTTTTGTAAGATTGAAGTTTTTATTTTGGGCGAAAGCTGTCATTTCTGAAATGAAACACTTCCCCCAGCATAATTATTGACATATTACAAAACATGATAAATTAACATATGAAAAATTACCTTCAGGTCTGTTTTCTCCATTATGGATTTGAATGATTTTGGACTTGTCATCCGTAGGCTCTGCTTTAACTATAGTCCCGTCCTTCAAAATACACTGTGGCTCAAAGA
Source organism: Caprella mutica (assembly GCA_947561585.1). Classification (NCBI taxonomy): domain Eukaryota; kingdom Metazoa; phylum Arthropoda; class Malacostraca; order Amphipoda; family Caprellidae; genus Caprella; species Caprella mutica. The sequence continues at coordinate 57,797 of CANNZV010000063.1, read as the reverse complement.
TATTACCATCCTCATCAATGGTATCTGGTCTCTGCATTCCTGGACCATCTGTCGAGAAAGATCATAATTAGATTATTATATAATAATGCATTATGTTGCAATGAAATGATCAACTTATTTCTGCACCATCAGGTTAAAACTACAAATCAGAATCTTTCATAACTACAAATCGAAAAAATCGTAACTATACATCAGAATTTTAGAAAAATCTAAACTACACATCAGAATTTTACAAAACTACAAAATAGAATCTTCTCATGCTACAATATAGAATCTTAAATAAACTACAAAATAGATTCTTTATAAAATAGACAATAATAATCATTCCAAACTACAAATCCAAAAAAATTTCAACTACAAATCAGAATCTTTCATAACTACACATCAGAATCTTTCAAAACTACAAATCCATAAATTTGGTAACTACACATCAGAATCTTTCATAGATACAGCCTACAAAACAGAATCTTTCATAACTTCAATTCAAAATCTTTCATCCAACCTATAATCTGAATATTTTCTAACTACAAATCAGAATATTATTGTTTTATATGTTACTTATAAGTTGGGCAACTGCTGTTTATATCATGCAGAATTTAAATATAACATTAATTTTATTTTCCTTTTTCATCGTAGACACATAGGGTTTTGAAGTCTTTCCACCAGACTTTTTGCTAAGCTCCTCCTACTTTTTCCACAAGAATATTACAAAAATTAAATTATTATATAGTTTTTTTTTTATATTCTCGTGGAAAAAGTAGGAGGAGCTTAGCAAAAAGTCTGGTGGAAAGACTTAAAAAACCCTACGTGTGTACGGCCCTTAAGAACCACTGCTTTAATAGCTAAGATGGTAAATATTTAAGCTCACATCCAACTGGAGGAGGATATTTCCGAGGTCTTCCTCTCAAACCATTTCCACTTGGCGACACAATCAACTTCTTCTTCCTGGAAAAATACAAAAAAAAATCATAAATTTCAATCAGATAATATAAAAAATTGTGTATTTGTGAGATATTTAAAATAGTAAATATAATAAGAGATGATTAAAAGTAACTCGCTATTAAAACTAAAGACCATTTAATTAGCTACACTGCAATCAAATTATATTGCAATAATAGGTTGATCTTTCATGTGATGTTCATATAGTAAAATCTTCTGTCTTCAACCTGTTTTAAAAATGTTTTTACAATTAATAGATAAAAAAAATTGATAACTTATCAAGTTATAATTAAAGTTTCAATCAATTTCAATTCTACAAAACAATGGTCATTCAAGATATGGTTTAGAACTCTAACTAATATAATTAATCCCTGAACCAAATTATAAATGCCATTTTATGTTCTAAAAACTGTCTTTTTTTTGGCTAAATACATAAGCATATTCAGTACAATAGTTTGTACAAATTATTAATGTAGCAATGTTATAATTAAGGCAACTTCCTACTTTCAAAAAGAATTTTGAACCTTTTTTTTATTTATTGCTAGAAGTAGCTACTACGCTAAAAGACAAGCTATAGCTAGTAATTTGATCTGTTTTCTGTAGCTAGTAATTACATCTGTGATATGATAAGACCCAATTTCTTGTAAATTATGTAGCTAGCTAATTGCCAGTTAATAATAGATTATTAATACTCACTTTATTCCCAAACAGGTTGAGCAACTAGAGTTATGGATGGATACAAAGTGACTCAGCATGGAGATTTGAGTTGCAAACTTATCTTTCCACTTTTTATACTCGGCATCTAGTAACCCCAGCATTGTATCAGATTCTTTGCTGTCCTCCAAGTCTTGTCGAGATTCTAATCTGTAAATGTTTCCAATCAAATTAGATGCAGAATGAAGCAAGCATATATTTTTAATTTGATAATTATATATTTATGAAAGTTGTATAATTTTGTAGGATATATTATGGTCAAAACTCATAAATATGTGATTGGCTTGAAATTTTGAATTAATTCCTATGTTTCCATGTTAATTCTGACTTGAAATCTTCAAAAAATGAGCCAAAATTGGCCTGTCTCAGAATGTTTGTGAAAATTTAGCTTGCAGTTTGCCAGTCTCTGAAACATGGGTTGTATTTTTAATTTTATTTAAATATCTATTAAACTTTTGTTAAGAGGTACAATATACTCACAAACTAAGTAATAAGGTTGTCAATTCTCCATCTGAAACACTCAATTCTACTCTCGCCTTAGTCCACGCTTCGTGATTTTGTTCTCCAAGATCAACGATGAACCTGCTCCGAGGACGCCCACGTCTCGCTGTCCCATAAGGATCGCTAATGTGTCTCAGATCATATCCTGGAGATTCTCTTCCATCAGGAACGTTGAACCTGTAGTTATTTCTTTGGTTGTACGCTCCTCTTGATCGACCTATACCAGTGCCATTTTTACTTCCTCTTGGACGACCCCTTCCTCTTCTAACCACAACAGGATCAAAACACGCAGCCGTACTAGGGAATTCAGTCGATGAAGTGCCTGATACTGAGCTCTCATATGACTGGTTAAGAAGTTCACTCTGTAGGTTCCCAATTGAGGTACTAAGAGTATTTGGTATAATACCACTATGAGAAGAGTTACCATGTGAAACAATTTGATTAATTGTTGGGAGGATACTGTTCCTCTTGCTGTAATCGATTGACGCGAACGATTCGAGACTTTCAGCCGCTTTATTATGATCTTGTAAAGCACTAGCTTCATTGATGCCTAAATTTTGAGGAAATACTGGTAATTTACTCAAATCTGGTGAATGGTTTTTATTGAGTGGCAATTTATTTTCATTTATTTCAAAATCATAAACTGTGTTCTCTCCTATTGTACTTCCAGACGGAACGGAGGATGGAATAATCCCTTCCGGCAACTGATTGGAAGTCTTAAACTCTGCCTCTTGCTGCCGTGAACTGCCTAGCATTGACTCTGCTTCTTCTACAGGAGGAATATTAACATTCTCACTACTGTGAGAGGGTAGTGGGGTAAAATTAACAGGATTAGGTGAATGGCTTATTTTGCCCTCCTCATGTTCTGGCGATTGATAGGTGAAAGATTTAGAATAGTTTTCAATGGGAGGTGGAGATTGAGATTGGTGGTAATTTTGAGGAGAAGGATGTTTTTCATGATCCTCCTCTGTCATGGCATCATGATTGTGTTGTTCATAGCTTTGTTCTTCATTTTGAATATCATGATCTACAGGAGAACAAGGATCACTGACAGATTTTCCCTCATCCTCCTGATCCTGTGGGTCCTCAGGTTGTTCACTATTGTGATTTCGTTGAGTTTCTACATTTTCACACAAATCATTGGATTCAGGATGACGATTTTCAAGAGGTGATTGTGGTTCAGGCGACATACCAAATTTTCTTTTCTTGTTCGGTTGAGATTCATGGATATTAGAATTTTCGAAAGCTTGGCACTGTAATTTATAATCACTTTTGGCACTGGGTTCTACATCACGGTCGCTGCTGAACACCTCATCGGGTGCCACTGACTGCGCTTTCTCATCACCGCCACCAGAATCTTTGGTCATTGGAGGTGTGATGGCTGGATTTATTTTTTCACAAGCCTCCATATAAACAGAGTAAAATATAAACTACCTATTTTGCCATTGATCGTAGAAGTCCGGCGGCGTCTGCCAGCTGAGCAGTTTGTTTACAAGATGCTTCTGGTTTCAGGGAGAGTGACGGACCAATCAGCGAGCGGTTAATAGAAAGCCAGCCAATCACAGCAGAGGTAGAAATCGATCACAGAATGAGAGGAAAAGAGACAGGCTCGCGTTCAACTTGGACTTATTTTACACAGAATACAATAACATTCGAGAATAGCACAAGATTGAAAACTCTTGATTAAATTATCTATTTATACTTTTCTCATGATATTTTAATGTATCATGGAATTTATTGATCATAATTAATTATTCATTGTAATTTATTATATAATAGTTTGTAGATTTTACAGAATAGTATAGGTATCAAGTAAGTATAAGTTATTCACCCGAAGAGAAAATAGGTATTACAAACAAGTTTTGATGTAGATTTTATTTACGTATATTATTTGGTCAGATGTCGATTGATTTCCAATACACTTTGATTTCATATTTGAAAATGAAGGTTTCTAATATGGTTTATAATATAATTTCTTTCTAATAATTGCCTGATTTTATTTTATATGACTATCTCGATTTATTTAATTAATGTTTGTTTGTTGTTTTATTGATTGTACTGGAAACTTTATATATACATATCTCCATTGACCATTGTTATACAAGTTTATAATCGATAGCTTTAATTATTATCATAATAGACCGGTTACTACGAACTGTTCTAAAATTATACATAATATTATGCAAATGTTTGACGAAAATAAAAAAGAAGGTAGAGAAAAAGTTTCCTCGTGAACACTTGTTTAGCCTTTAGCTACGAATTTTTTTGTGTAGTTGTGATATGTTTTTTGTGTAGTTGACTAGTTGAGTTGTGATATGTTTTTTGTGTAGTTGTGATGTGTTTTTTGTGTAGTTGACTAGTTGTGATATGTTTTTTGTGTAGTTGTGATGTGTTTTTTATGTAGTTGTGATATGTTTTTTGTGTAGTTGTGATGTGTTTTTTGTGTAGCTGACTAGTTGTGATATGTTTTTTGTGTAGTTGTGATATGCTTTTTGTGTAGTTGTGATATGTTTTTTGTGTAGTTGTGATGTGTTTTTTGTGTAGTTGTGATATGTTTTTTGTGTAGTTGTGATGTGTTTTTTGTGTAGCTGACTAGTTGTGATATGTTTTTTGTGTAGTTGTGATATGTTTTTTGTGTAGTTGTGATATGTTTTTTGTGTAGTTGTGATAGGTTTTTTGTGTAGTTGTGATGTGAATTTTGTGTAGTTGTGATACGTTTTTTGTGTAGTTGTGGAATGTTTTAGTGTAGTTGTGATATGTTTTTTGTGTAGTTGTGGAATGTTTTAGTGTAGTTGTGATATGTTTTTTGTGTAGTTGTGGAATGTTTTAGTGTAGTTGTGATATGTTTTTTTGTGTAGTTGTGATACGTTTTTTGTGTAGTTGTGGAATGTTTTAGTGTAGTTGTGATATGTTTTTTGTGTAGTTGTGGAATGTTTTAGTGTAGTTGTGATATGTTTTTTTGTGTAGTTGTGATACGTTTTTTGTGTAGTTGTGGAATGTTTTAGTGTAGTTGTGATATGTTTTTTGTGTAGTTGTGGAATGTTTTAGTGTAGTTGTGATATGTTTTTTTGTGTAGTTGTGATATGTTTTTTGTGTAGTTGTGGAATGTTTTAGTGTAGTTGTGATATGTTTTTTGTGTAGTTGTGGAATGTTTTAGTGTAGTTGTGATATGTTTTTTTGTGTAGTTGTGATACGTTTTTTGTGTAGTTGTGATATATTTTTTGTGTAGTTGTGATACGTTTTTTGTGTAGTTGTGATACGTTTTTTGTGTAGTTGTGATAGGATTTTTATGTTATTGAGTTATGTTTTTTGTGTAGTTGTGATACGTTTTTTGTGTAGTTGTGATACGTTTTTTGTGTAATTGTGATACGTTTTTTGTGTAGTTGTGATACGTTTTTTGTGTAATTGTGATACGTTTTTTGTGTAGTTGTGATACGTTTTTGATGTGGTTGTGATACGTTTTTTGTGTAATTGTGATACGTTTTTTGTGTAGTTGTGATACGTTTTTTGTGTAGTTGTGATACGTTTTTTGTGTAGTTGTGATACGTTTTTTGTGTAGTTGTGATACGTTTTTTGTGTAATTGTGATACGTTTTTTGTGTAGTTGTGATACGTTTTTTGTGTAGTTGTGATACGTTTTTTGTGTAGTTGTGATACGTTTTTTGTGTAGTTGTGATACGTTTTTTGTGTAGTTGTGATACGTTTTTTGTGTAATTGTGATACGTTTTTTGTGTAGTTATGATACGTTTTTTGTGTAGTTGTGATATGTTTTTTGTGTAATTGTGATACGTTTTTTGTGTAATTGTGATACGTTTTTTGTGTAGTTGTGATATGTTCTTTGTGTAGTTGTGATATGTTTTTTGTGTAATTGTGATACGTTTTTTGTGTAATTGTGATACGTTTTTTGTGTAGTTGTGATACGTTTTTTGTGTAGTTGTGATATGTTTTTTGTGTAATTGTGATACGTTCTTTGTGTAGTTGTGATATGTTTTTTGTGTAGTTGTGATACGTTTTTTGTGTAATTGTGATACGTTTTTGTGTAGTTGTGATACGTTTTTTGTGTAGTTGTGATATGTTTTTTGTGTAATTGAGATACGTTTTTTGTGTAGTTGTGATATGTTTTTTGAGTAACTGAGTTACGTTTTTTGTGTAGTTGTGATATGTTTTTTGTGTAGTTGTGCTACGTTCCGAAAACTATAGGTACATGTTAACCTACATCGAGATTCACTGAGTAGCCGAATAGGACAAGTTCCAAGTTACTGAATGGTTCCAAATTTCGATCGAATAATAAAAAAGATGTAAATAAAAATTAAAATACGAATTAAATCAATATAAAATTATTTAGTTATTTGATCGAAAATGTGAAGTGGTGCGATAACTCGGAACTTACCCTTAAAATTTAATATAAATTAAAGGGATAATAAATTTCACAATTTAGGCATTGAACTTTATTTAAAGATATTGGTTGGCTGTGGGGCAAGTTACGAATTATCGGACAGTTCACATTTACGATCAAATATAAAATTTTATTTATAAACACATTTTTTTAATTGGTATCCATGATACCTCTAGGTATCAGGGATACCAACTTAAAAAGAACGAGTTAAAATAAAATTATCACATTTTTTCTTGTATGATTGAAGATGTGTAACTGTCCAATAATTCGTAACTAACCCTATGGTTGTTTTATGGTGGTTGTTTTTATGGTTCTGGTGTGTAGATACAACCATCTCCCTGTGTGGTAGGGTTAAACTTGTCCAGAGTGATGCCGTTATCAGTGAACACCTGCTTGGCTGCCGTCTGAAACAAAAAAGAAACTATTTTATTAGTTATAATTTAATTAATTAATTGATTTAACTTGTAAAGAGATTTGACTTTGAGTTATGTAGTTACAGCTCAACTCTTCTATAATGAAGTGGCCTGTATAGTGTATAGTTAAGACCAACTATACTAAATATATATTACCAGATGTGAAGTAGGGCAAGTTCTTAATTATCGGTCAGTACTACATCTTCGGACATATAAGAAAAACAATATAAAAATTGTTATTAATAAGTTAATAAACCTATCCCAACTCTCATTTAGGCACCTTTCACACGGGCGTTTTTTCTCATGCCGCAGCAAAGAAAAATTGTGCATGTAAAAACGCTGCGACTGAATAAACGTATTTTTTTGTATGTACACTTAGATTGGGCATTTTTTCATGCTGCATATTTGTTGAAAAAAACGCCACGTGTGAAATAGGCCTAATCATAGTAAATAAAAAGAGAGGTATGCTAAGTTTCGAATTCATTGACGGTGAACTTGATCCATTCTTCAGAAACGATGTAAACAAATGACGTCACACAGAGTACTGTCAAATATTATAAGTATTATTAGGTGAATATTATAAGTGAATAGAGTGTAAAACGTGATAAAAACAATTTTATTTTATTTAATTTACAAAAAATATTCACACTTAATTGAATAATAGAACATTCCTTTTTTAAAAACTAATGGAATCAACTCTGTGTGACGTCACTTATAGTATTTTCGGGTGTTCCAATATTGTACTTGGTATACTTCTCTATTTATTTACTATGGACCCACTACAGTTCACTATACATATGCCCACTACAGTTCACTATACATAGGCCCACTACAGTTCACTATACATAGGCGCACTACAGTTCACTATACATAGGCCCACTACAGTTCACTATACATAGGCCCACTACAGTTCACTATACATAGGCCCACTACAGTTCACTATACATAGGCCCACTACAGTTCACTATACATATGCCCACTACAGTTCACTATACATAGGCCCACTACAGTTCACTATACATAGGCCCACTACAGTTCACTATACATAGGCCCACTACAGTTCACTATACATAGGCCCACTACAGTTCACTATACATAGGCCCACTACAGTTCACTATACATATGCCCACTACAGTTCACTATACATAGGCCCACTACAGTTCACTATACATATGCCCACTACAGTTCACTATACATAGGCCCACTACAGTTCACTATACATAGGCCCACTACAGTTCACTATACATAGGCCCACTACAGTTCACTATACATAGGCCCACTACAGTTCACTATACATAGGCCCACTACAGTTCACTATACATAGGCCCACTACAGTTCACTATACATAGGCCCACTACAGTTCACTATACATAGGCCCACTACAGTTCACTATACATATGCCCACTACAGTTCACTATACATTGGCCCACTACAGTTCACTATACATAGGCCCACTACAGTTCACTATACATAGGCCCACTACAGTTCACTATACATAGGCCCACTACAGTTCACTATACATAGGCCCACTACAGTTCACTATACATAGGCCCACTACAGTTCACTATACATATGCCCACTACAGTTCACTATACATAGGCCCACTACAGTTCACTATACATAGGCCCACTACAGTTCACTATACATAGGCCCACTACAGTTCACTATACATAGGCCCACTACAGTTCACTATACATAGGCCCACTACAGTTCACTATACATATGCCCACTACAGTTCACTATACATAGGCCCACTACAGTTCACTATACATAGGCCCACTACAGTTCACTATACATATGCCCACTACAGTTCACTATACATAGGCCCACTACAGTTCACTATACATATGCCCACTACAGTTCACTATACATAGGCCCACTACGGTTCACTATACATATGCCCACTACAGTTCACTATACATCGGCCCACTACAGTTCACTATACATAGGCCCACTACAGTTCACTATACATATGCTCACTACAGTTCACTATACATATGCCCACTACAGTTCACTATACATAGGCCCACTACAGTTCACTATACATATGCCCACTACAGTTCACTATACATATGCTCACTACAGTTCACTATACATAGGCCTACTACAGTTCACTATACATAGGCCCACTACAGTTCACTCACCACGTCTTCTGCAGATAGGGTCATCGTTCTGGCCAATATCCAGGCATACTCTTGCTTGTACTCTCCCAGCTACAGAAAAGAACATGTGTTAGAGGATATTTAGGATACTGTATCAAGGATACAATATAGCTATCGTATCTAGGATACTATATCTTATCTAGGATACTATATCATATCTAGGATACTATAGCTATCGTATCTAGGATACTATATCTCTTCCATTTAGTTGTCATTAGGGTTCATTTAAATTGGAAAATAGTCTTAATTTCGTCCTTATTTCTTCAGTTAACTATATGTTATTATTAATCTTTTAAATCATTAATGGGTTTAACGTCTAATTTATACCAAATCCCATATCGGTCTCATTAAAAGGAAATTAAATACAAGGGACTGGAAGAAGCAGTCAGACTGGAAAGTGGCTCTATATAAGAACAAAGTCACATACCACCAGTCAGTATTTACAGAATTTACATAAAGATGATATGTATATATGAATAAAGTATTTTAAACTAATTTGTTTATTTTTAATTAATCAATTGTACACATAAAAATTTATAGTAGTACAGTTTATAGGTACAGTACATATGTGACCAACCTATAAAAGTGTATTTTTAGACCACAGATTTTTCACTTAGATCGATATTATCCATCTGTTTCTCTAAAGAAACATATGTAGTATATTTTAATATTGATTTGAATCAATAATAGTCCGGATATATGTAGAAAGAAAGTACACATATATATCTATTTCTGTGAGAATGAATCCATATGGTAAAATACACAATAACCGATAGGAAATTACAAAAAGATATTCTCTTTTCGATAGGAAGTGGCTAGGAAGGATCTTTTCAGTATACTGTGTAGTGGCTAGGAAGGATCTTTTCAATGTACCGTGTAGTGGCTAGGAAGGATATTTTCAATGTACCGTGTAGTGGCTAGGAAGGATCTTTTCAGTGTACCGTGTAATGGCTAGGAAGGATCTTTTCAGTGTACCGTGTAGTGGCTAGGAAGGATCTTTTCAGTGTACCGTGTAATGGCTAGGAAGGATCTTTTCAATGTACCGTGTAGTGGCTAGGAAGGATCTTTTCAGTGTACCGTGTAATGGCTAGGAAGGATCTTTTCAGTGTACCGTGTAGTGGCTAGGAAGGATCTTTTCAGTGTACCGTGTAGTGGCTAGGAAGGATATTTTCAGTGTACCATGTAGTGGCTAGGAAGGATATTTTCAGTGTACCGTGTAGTAGCTAGGAAGGATCTTTTCAGTGTACCATGTAGTGGCTAGGAAGGATCTTTTCAATGTACCGTGTAGTGGCTAGGAAGGATCTTTTCAATGTACCGTGTAGTGGCTAGGAAAGATCTTTTCAGTGTACCGTGTAGTGGCTAGGAAAGATCTTTTCATTGTACCGTGTAGTGGCTAGGAAAGATCTTTTCAGTGTACCGTGTAGTGGCTAGGAAGGATCTTTTCAGTGTGCCGTGTAGTGGCTAGGAAGGATCTTTTCAGTGTACCGTGTAGTGGCTAGGAAGGATCTTTTCAGTGTACCGTGTAGTGGCTAGGAAAGATCTTTTCATTGTACCGTGTAGTGGCTAGGAAAGATCTTTTCAGTGTACCGTGTAGTGGCTAGGAAAGATCTTTTCATTGTACCGTGTAGTGGCTAGGAAGGATCTTTTCAGTGTACCGTGTAGTGGCTAGGAAAGATCTTTTCAGTGTACCGTGTAGTGGCTAGGAAGGATCTTTTCAGTGTACCGTGTAGTGGCTAGGAAGGATCTTTTCATTGTACCGTGTAGTGGCTAGGAAGGATCTTTTCAGTGTACCGTGTAGTGGCTAGGAAAGATCTTTTCAGTGTACCGTGTAGTGGCTAGGAAAGATCTTTTCAGTGTACCGTGTAGTGGCTAGGAAAGATCTTTTCAGTGTACCGTGTAGTGGCTAGGAAAGATCTTTTCATTGTACCGTGTAGTGGCTAGGAAGGATCTTTTCAGTGTACCGTGTAGTGGCTAGGAAGGATCTTTTCAGTGTACCGTGTAGTGGCTAGGAAAGATCTTTTCATTGTACCGTGTAGTGGCTAGGAAAGATCTTTTCATTGTACCGTGTAGTGGCTAGGAAGGATCTTTTCAGTGTACCGTGTAGTGGCTAGGAAGGATCTTTTCAGTGTACCGTGTAGTGGCTAGGAAGGATCTTTTCAGTGTACCGTGTAGTGGCTAGGAAAGATCTTTTCATTGTACTGTATAGGATTCCAGGGCAATAACCCCCCGTGCAAAAAAAAGAAAGACCTGCGGTCAAAAAAACCCCGTGCAATAAACCCCCCGGACAAATACCCCCTGGACAAAAAACCCCTAAGTAAAAAACCCCCGGTCTATATAAATAGCATAATTCATTTTTATTAATATATTAAACATTATTCAATGCAAACCAATAATTATTACAATTTCTTCGAAAATATGACAAAATATTTTGCTAAATAAGGTACACCCAATTACCTATTTTATAATAAAAATAAGTACAGTATACATTTTGTCACAATCAAACCTGGCCGGGAAGGAGGGGGGGCAAGCCCCCCCCCCCCCAAACCCTTCCAATCGGACCGCTAACCTAACCTAAGGTGCACCATATCTCTTTATATTTATAACATATAGTAATTTTATTATTAAAAAAGTAATGAAAATTAATAAAATTGAATTAGGCTATTTATATCGACCGGGGGTTTTTTGCTTGGGGGGTTCTTGTCCGGGGGTATTTGTCTGGGGGGTTTATTGCGTGGGTTTTTTTTTTCCGGGTGTATATTGCACGGGGTTATTGTCCTGTCACCACTGTATAGTGGCTAGGAAGGATCTTGGATGGATAACGATAGTTGAAAATAAATTTCGTAGTAAAGCTTTTATTTATGAACAATTATTTCATTTCAGTCTAGTTTTCATTGCTAAAATAATTTGAGTTTCTAGTTATATCTGACAAAATTTAATGAAAATATAATAAATCAATTTTCTTCATTGGGGAACGAGGCAGTTCACCGCTCTGCGATATTTCCACCGATTACCTTAGATGTAATCGCTACTTTTAGTTCTTCTTATTCTTAGTCTTATTTATTACTTAAATGAAAATTTAGAAAGTTATTGAATGATTTACCTGTTCACAGTCGTAAACACATGCGTAAGTATCATAGTCAGTATACAGGACATTGTAGTAGCCTGGATCATTTCCGGGGAAGTAGACTAGGAGTTGTCCTGGTTCACCGGTGGCATAACCGTAGCCTTGGATACCGGTGACTTGTCCGGCGAGATTCGCGGTGTTGGTGACGGTGATGGTGGTGGCATCTAAAATAAAATACACATGCCATTGTTAATAGAAACACCTGTTGCAGTTGGTACATTGGACAGATGTTTCAGCAACGGTTAGGAGCTGGCTATACTGATACACATGTAAAGTTTTTCGTTCCAAACTACACGATATTGGTATTCATTCAATTACCTTTAGCTATTAAATCTATAAGAAGTTTACTCTATTAACTTAAATTTAGTGATTGGTCATTCATTTTATAACGTTGAACATAAATTCCAAAGTTTACAATTAATAAACTTGTATTACCTATTTCACAAGGACGATAACTGTTGGCAATTTTTTTACCGTTTGTAATGAAAACTGAATTAGAACGTCCCCTAGACGTCTTTTAGCGTCATTGGTGGACAAATGACCTGATGTTACGTCATTAGTACGTCCTATTTTGATCTATACATACTTATACCTATATCATTAATAAATTATAAATTGTGTTATTCTTCATACTCACTGACTGTTCCATAATCAGCCGTAACGCAAGTCATATCCAACTGGAAACCAGCGGAAAACCTTTCATTCTCGAACCACCTTCCGACATACTGATACAAAGAATGAAAAATACCATTAATGCGAATAAACTTAATATTCTCTTAGTAATTATATATCAACATGAACTAAATGAGATTATCAGAATGCAAGGTTAAATGTTGATTCATATAACCGTATCATATATCTCCGTTCGGGGCACTTTTTATAATCATACAAAATCTATTCTGATCAACCTCATATATAAATAAAAATTTTGTGTCCATATAAAATAACTATAATTATAGATATAAAGGAAAATGATAATATTTATTGAATAGCAATATAAACAAAAATTTATAACAGTCTACGAGGACCGTTAAAATTGATAGAATAAAACTCAAGTGATTCATAGAATTTTTAATTTGGGGTTAGCTATGGGCGACAAAATCCACAATATCTATATTTTTCATTCAAGTAATGTATATAATATATTCGATATAGTGATGGATTACGAATCAATTCTAGGTATCCTCATACGTGGCGAAACATGTGGCGTGTCTAGGAAACCCACTTGGTGGCGAAATATGTTGGGTTTCTAGGATACCTTCTTATGTGGTGTTTCAAAGATATCTACTTATGTGGTGTTTCAAAGAAACCTACTTATGTGATGTTTCTATGATACTTACTTATGTGGCGTTTCTAGGATATCTACTTATGTGGTGTTTCTAGGAAACATATTTCTGTGGTGTTTCTAGGATATCTACTTATGTGGTGTTTCTAGGATACCTACTTATGTGGTGTCTCTAGGATACCTACTAGTTATGTGGTGTTTCTAGGATACCTACTTATGTGGTGTCTCTAGGATACCTACTAGTTATGTGGTGTCTCTAGGATACCTACTAGTTATGTGGTGTTTCTAGGATACCTACTTATGTGGTGTCTCTAGGATACCTACTAGTTATGTGGTGTTTCTAGGATACCTACTTATGTGGCGTCTCTACGGTACCTAATTAGGATCCGTATAATTTAATTCTCTTACAGGGTCCAGAGTGAAGTTCTGCATATTGGTCCAATCAGGACAAGTTCCCAACTCTATTTCGGCTGAGGCATATGCCATCACAATGAAAAGAATGATTGTTAACCTGCATGAATTAAAAAATGATATTAAACAATATCTATTTAAAAATACAGTGCAGTAAGCTTCCAGTTATATATCTACTAAAGTAGATTATTAACTAAGCATCTTAGTATACTTAACTTTTAATATGTAATTTAGTTAGATGTCTACCAATTAGATTCTTAAATTTCGATATATAATTGTAGATAAATTCCCACATTGTTAAAAAATAATTTTAATTTTTCTTTAACTTGACTTACCCCTTCATTTTGGTAAGTTCGTATTCTGACTATCAGACATTAACTACTGATACCTAATCGCTGTTGCAGTACATCTTCCATTTGGAAACCATCTGCACTGTTCACACAGATAAGTGTTACTAGATGCTCTTTAGATAGGTAATTACTGTACCTAGATGATACTGTACCTAGGTAAAGTTGTACCTAGGCAAAACTGTACCTAGGTAAAACTGTACCTAGGTAAAACTGTACCTAGGCAAAACTGTACCTAGGTAAAACTGTACCTAGGTAAAACTGTACCTAGGTAAAACTGTACCTAGGTAAAACTGTACCTAGGTAAAACTGTACCTAGGTAAAACTGTACCTAGGTAAAACTGTACCTAGGTAAAACTGTAGCTACCTAGGTAAAACTGTACCTATAGATGATACTGTACCTAGGTAAGACTGTACCTAGGCAAAACTGTACCTAGGTAAAACTGTACCTAGGTAAAACTGTACCTAGGTAAAACTGTACCTAGATGATACTGTATCTAGGTAAAAATAAACCTAGGCAAAACTGTACCTTGGTAAAACTGTACCTAGGTAAAACTGTACCTAGATGATACTGTACCTAGGTAAAACTGTACCTAGGCAAAACTGTACATAGGTAAAACTGTACCTAGATGATACTGTACCTAGGTAAGATTTTACCTAAGTAAAACTGTACCAAGGTAAAACTTTTCAGTAGGATGACCTTTTCAAAACCAAATAGGTTGGTAGCCTACTGTCGAGGATGATTTTGTTTCTCAGTTTCCTAATTTTCAAAATGAATTTTTTACTAATTACAATGCTTGTAGATATTTTAAAATTGGTCTGAGTTGTAACCTACCAACAATTATGTTCTATATATTAACTTGTGAAATTTCCAACCAGGAATTTCAATCGGGCTGTTCTATTACATCATATAATTTGATTTTTTTTTAATTAACTTCAATTGCTTTTGTTTTGATGACTGAAAATAACTTATCAGTTAAGGTCTTTCTTTTTATTATCGCCTAATTTTATGATCGGGTACATCAATATCTTAGGCTACAATGAAGGTAGGTATATGTTATACAATACAAATGTTACGTAAGAGTTTACCGTCAATTGTACAATTACCACCCTGATAATTAGTATCAGGCTTCTTAACTTAAAAAGGTGATAATGTAAATACATATTGTTTTTTTTTATATAATGAATTATTATTTATTTCTTTTTAAATTAAATATTGGTAAATACTAAATTACCTCCCGATGTAGTTCGATGGTTATAAAATAGGGTCTAGGTCAATCAATACCCCTGTCATTTGATTTTCGGTCATTTGATCCCTGGTCATTGGTCATATGATTTCCAGTCATATTTTCCGTTCATTTACCTAGTAGGTATTCATTTATCATTAGTGTATATATTATTCAATTGATATCATAACATATGAAAGAAATATGCATCTTATCGTCAAATGAAATTTTTTAAGAAACCAGTTAAGCAATAAGGGTATAAACAGCTAACAAGAAATTAACTCTTTTTATTCAAATAAGTATCCTCACCCTTACTACAACTCGCACATATGACAAATCAAATAAATCAGGAACATATAAGTATACTTTTTACCATAAATGATCATAATGTATTAGTTACAGCAAAAACAGCGTAACTGAAAACTACCGACCAAATTTTCAAAAGTTACTATCTAATTAATTTCTAAACACGGATAAATAACTGCAAGAATGTCCAACAGTTATTTGACTTGTCATAGACTCGATTTGTACTATGAACATGGAGCGGTTTATGCCTTTAGTCTAAAAAATGAAATAAAATATAATTGAATGTATAAAAAATAAACATGTACTGTCAATAGTGTATATAATAATGGATTTTGTGAGGTTTAAAAGAAAATAAATTATTATTTTATAGTAAAAAACAGTGAAGTATACATTTTGTCACTACCGAACCATGCGAGGGAGGGGGACACGCCCTTCCCCAAAACCCTCAAACGGACCGCTAACCTAACCTCGGGTGCGCTATACCTTATTATATTTATAACGAATAGTGTTTTTTTAATCTTCAGCGAATAATGCTTTTACTGTGAAAGGACTTGTCAATCTTATTTCTGAATCCATCTATTCTCAGAACCCACATTTTGTTCTACCTTACACCAACCACCTATTTAAAGACACAGTCGGGTCTACCTTACCAAGTTTATAAAATTCTGAACATTTATAATCTAGAGTGAGACCTCTTTGAATATTTCTACGAACTTTAGTTTACAAACAACAGTCTTCATTTTTTCGTAGTCTTCTCCTAGCTAAATTCTTTACATTTATCGGAATACAATTGCCAAAATCGATGGCAACATCTACTTCTCTACCTATATTCTACGTAAAAAAATTCTACGTAGATACACTGCAGAGAGTTTTTAAATAATTTTGTGGGATCGTAATTCTTTCATTGAACAGTTATATGATAGAATGCTAATTTTAATTCTACATGGGAGTGAGTTTTAACGTTTCGCAGAGGTTAAAGGAAAATCAAACACGGTAATTTCAAAATGAAGTCTTACTATATCAACGAAACGAAATAATTCTAACAAATTTAGATAATGAAACAAACACTGTGTTGCAATGAATTTAATAAATTTCTAAGCAATGATGTCATAGCTATACAGGGTCCGAATAATGTCAAATTATTTCGAGAGTTTATCGTTCATTCGCGTAACCAAATTCTTGCGAATTTGGTCACTTGTTCGAGTCGTTGGTTTCAGGTCGATCAGGATTACTTTTAGCAAGTAGGAAGAGGAGTTAAATCAGCTGAAAGAAAGAGAAATAGCACAGTGATTAAAATGCTTCTTTTATTCAATAATTAGTGATTAATAAGTTTATTTATGTTTATAACTAATTTAACTGTACATAGGTACAATGTTATTGTTTCTAAAGAAACGTTCTGGTAAATTAAGGTTAACGGACTATCCATTATTCTTCTTTAAGGGACGTACACACGTAGGGTTTTTAAGTCTTTCCACCAGACTTTTTGCTAAGCTCCTCCTACTTTTTCCAAGAGAATATAAGAAAAAACTATATAATAATTATTTATTTTAGATGTTATCCATGATACCTGCAGGTACCATGGATACCAACTAAAATGCAGGTACCATAGATACTAACTAAAATAAATAATTATTATATCGTTCTTTCTTATAATCTCGTGGAAAAAGTAGGAGGAGCTTAGCAAAAAGTCTGGCGGAAAGACTTAAAAAACCCTACGTGTGTACGGCCCTTTAGACAAATTGGTAAGTAGATTTAATCATTCTTACCTTTCGTAACGACTCCAAGAGTGCATTTTGCAAGGAAAGTATCACTACAGAGGGTGATTGTTACGGTAGCAAGGTTGGCAATTTTGGATCCATCAGCAAGAGTGCATGTACCTGTAATGGAAGAAGAAACCCATGGTCACTCTCTAACAATATATCCTAAACCTTATATATTGGGCTCACAAACTTAATATTTAGAATTCGATAGGTATAGGGGTTTAATGGATATTTTAATATCTTAATAAGACTCACCTTCGCGGTCGGTCTCTCTAGTGTAAACGGTTAGAGTATCTCCCTCACCGGGATCACAAGCTTGTACCAGTGGAGGGTATACGAAATTGGAGATGAAGCAGTCAACACCGTTGTAAATGAAAGTCAGAGCACCTGAAATTGTAAAGAGTTACTATCAGAGAAAAGAGTCACTGTGATGATGTACTATTAGAGAAAAGAGCCACTGTGATGATGTACTATCAGAGAAAAGAGTCAATGTGATGATGTACTATCAGAGAAAAGAGTCACTGTGATGATGTACTCTCAGAGAAAAGAGTCACTGTGATGATGTACTATCAGAGAAAAGAGTCACTGTGATGATGTACTATCAGAGAAAAGAGTCACTGTGATGATGTACTATCAGAGAAAAGAGTCAA
Source organism: Caprella mutica (assembly GCA_947561585.1). Lineage (NCBI taxonomy): Eukaryota > Metazoa > Arthropoda > Malacostraca > Amphipoda > Caprellidae > Caprella > Caprella mutica. The sequence continues at coordinate 39,564 of CANNZV010000063.1, read as the reverse complement.
TGTGATGATGTACTATCAGAGAAAAGAGTCACTGTGATGATGTACTATCAGAGAAAAGAGTCACTGTGATGATGTACTATCAGAGAAAAGAGTCACTGTGATGATGTACTATCAGAGAAAAGAGTCAATGTGATGATGTACTGTCATAAAAAAGAGTCATTGTGATGATGTTGTTTGAATAATGCGTGGGAAAATAGTTACCGTTCTGTTCAGCTTCATCGGTGCAGAGTCCGTAGTCAGTTCCTGCAGTTTTTTCAATCCAGTCCTTGGGATCCAATGCCTTTTGACTTGGTTGGAGAGTGACCTGTGTGTATGTCGCTTTCTCACCCACACTGGCAATGATGGAGTGGAAAGTGGCAAAGATGGTCGGCTGGGTTTCGCATGACAGGACGGAATCAGAGATGGGCGTTCGACCCATTGTGTACTGTAATATTCGACATATTTATTTGTTAAAAGTAGTGATATCAAATTTATTTCAATGGCTATGCTAGCCTATGTGACAATATGCTTTTAGAGTCATAGATCTTTAGAATACACGAAATGAAATGGTATCGAATACTATATACCGCTGATGTAGACCAGAACCATTCAATATCTTTTAATTCCCTTCGTCTATAATATTTTCGGGATCTATAATTTTAAAAAGCATATTGTAACAACCATAATGGTTAGTAATCAGAGAGAATTCACACTTCTAATAACTTATCTCGATGACAAAGTTTACGAAAATACGTACTATCAGAGAAAAGTTTTTAATTTTCTATTATTTTCAAGTCTCAAGGGCCGTACACACGTAGGTTTTTTAAGTCTTTCCACCAGACTTTTTGCTAAGCTGCTCCTACTTTTTTCACGAGAATATAAAAAAAAACGATAAAATTATTATTTATTTCAGTTGGTATCCATGATACCTGCAGGCATCATGGATACCAACTCATGAATACTTCTATAATTCAAAAAATTCGTGGAAAAAGTAGGAGGAGCTTAGCAAAAAATCTGGTGGAAAGATTTGAAAAACCCTACGTGTGTACGGTCTTTACATTTTAGTCGCCATTAGTTTTAAAGTATTTGCTACTCGAAGTCAAGTTTCAGATGAATTTCTAAAATTAGTAAAAACAGATAGGTAACATCAAAAAAATTCACTTGTCCCTAAAAATACACAAATATGAATTCGCAAAATTTAAAATTCACAGAGAGAATTAACAAAAAAAAAACGTATTACAAATTTACTTAAAAATTAAAAAATGTAGAAAAATACTCACAGTTTCTGCGAAAAGACCATCTCCGATTTTCTCTCCAGAAGCCGACTGTTTAAAAAGAAAATAGGAGTTTAAATATCATATAAAAGAGATTTTTCAAATTATTAAATTTATATTTCCAAAATATTAGAAGATGAAACCTACCTTCATCGCTGCAGCCAAAAGGCCGAAGAGGATGACCTGACGAATCATCCTGGTTCTTTTTTGATTGACTGGTGATTAACACTTGGTTAGATCTGTTGAAATTCATAAATATTAATAACTGTTAGTGTTGATAACTATTTAGTCAACTACATGAATAACATTTGAAAAATCACTTATCAAGAATTTCGAGTTTCAGAAAATGAGCAGAAATTTGAAAAAATAATTTTTCCAGAATTTCGAATTTCAAAAAATGGATTCATCAATATTGTACGCAGTAGATAGGACTTCAGGAAATATTAAATTATATACTATGGATACTATTCAAATAAATATATAAGTAAAGGTCATGCCACGTCAACAAATTCACATATGAGTTTCAGATTCAGTTAGCCGCTCAAGATTTCAAAAAATAAATAAAATCAGTAAATTCGTAAATAGGCCACTTGATATAAACTTCATTCACATATATTACTTCAAGTGGAGTTATTAAATATTAGAGATGATCAGAATAGCCAGCAGCCACGTATACTTGAGAATAATTTACCTGGTACACTTCCAGAGATCACTAAGCACAATGAACGTGAGAAGGGTACTGTGGCAGACTAAGTAACCCTCTGATACACAGGGCCCGCCCTCTCTTCCAAACACCTGTTCAATGGACTTCCTCTCACCATTTCTCTCTCCATGTGTAATTCACTTACATGTGTGTGTGTGTTTCACATTCTAGTTCGTACATGGAACATGTGCGTTTAACCACTGCAGATGGTTCCGGTGAAACGAGCGTCTCTTTGACGCAGCGTCTTTTTCTTGTGTCCATAATTGTCCGTCTTTATAACTATTTTATAAAATGTGGGCGCATAGGCGCCCACATACCATAGAAATAATGCTATTTTAGGGTCATGCGATAATTGACGTACGTCAAACGACGCCTCGTGTACTAGGGGGCTTTACGATATAATTCTCAAACTTGGCTTTCAAATCTTGAGATCGATATCTTTTGACAACAAAAAGCTGATATTTTTTTAGGGTTTGGCTTCGATTTGAAGTTTACAAGGTTTTGTTACAGCTTCCAGTGTACCTAGTTCCGGTGCAAACGGAATGCTCTTTACACATGGTTGACATGATTATATCTTCGTACAAAGCCCAAAACTTAAGAAAATATTGGCCATAGAAGCGGTATGGTCCTGGTCAAGATCTTTCTTTTGCTTTTACAGAGATCGAGTTTTTTTGTTCAGCGGAAGAAAGGCGAGAAAATATTAATATAATATTTGATAAATTCAATCCTATTAACACATCAAAGTTTTAAAGTAACTTCTCTCACTTACCATATTATAATATTATGTTATAGGCTCTTTCCGTCCTAACCTTGCACCTAGCGACAGTTTGATTCTAAACAATTATAATTTATGACGAAATAGAGCTCCATAATTATATTTCCATCCAAAGTTATTAATTAGTTTATTATTAGTGTATTAGTGAGGAAAACGGTAAGTTTAAACTAACGGTCACATTCATTATTCAGGTGTGAAGGTATGTATCGAATAGGTCATGCGAGGAAACCAAATCTATAGGTTCGCTTCAAACATTTAAAACTAAGCTGAAGAATGCTTGAGCTAGGAGTTCATCTATTGGGTTCTTTGTTCATTGAGTGTAATTATATTGGTGTATATGTTTTGCATAGGAATGCGTATGTATTGTATTCCACCTACCTGTATTTGTACATATATATTTATTTGCTAGTTCTTTATATCATCAACCTGACGTGACATTATAATGTATATTTGTAATCTTTGCCTCCAGTATTCGTGAATATTAACTATAATATAAGTACTGTATATTGTACATGAATTAGGTTTTTTGCTGGCAAAACTCAAAATTGGAATATTTTTCCTCTATTGACTCTACCGGAGTCATTCTGACTACGAATTAGGAGTCAATATGACTCTTGTGTTTCAGTAAAATATTAGGATGAGTCAAATTGACTCTCATTTGTGAGCCGGTTTTGGGACTAAATGAAAACTCAAATTTTGAGTCAATTTGACTCGTATGTTTCTTTAATGTACATATTGGCTTATTTAGGCCTTATTGTCCAATAACTGTTTTTTTACGTTTCTTGATATGTGAAGAGTAGCTTGCTGTCTCACTTGCTATTCTTATTGAAAGGGAAATATGTTTGAACCTGATTACGTGCACTCGGTAGGTTCAATACTTTTTGAGTTAGAAATGACCTTGACCTTTGAACGGATCGCTCCCGAAATTCTAACAGATGGTTCCTGAACATTGACCAAATGTACCCTTGAATTTCAGACAGTTTGGTTGAATACTCATTTAGTTATTGAGTTACAAATGGCCTTGACCTTGATATTTGATCTTTGACCCGATCGCGCCTAAAATCTGATAAAATGGTTCCTGTATATTGACGAATCGTCCCACCAAGTTTCATGCAGTATGGTTCAATACTTTTTGAGTTATAAATGACCATGACCTTGAACTTTTACCGGGTTGCTCCCAAAATTCAACCAGAAGGTCACTGGACATTGACCAATCGTTTCACCAAATTTCAGGCAATTTGGTTGAACACTTTTTCAGTTATGCGAATAACAAGATGATAAATAAATTAGTAAATAAATAAATAAATGACGGGTAAAATATGACCTTATCGCATTCTGCGAAGGTAATGATTATAAGCATTGAATCCTCGGTCATTTGATGCCCGTAATATTTGACTTGCGTACCACTTGATTCCCGTATCATTTGATTTCCAGTTAATTGATTTCGGTACCACTTGATTCCCGTACCATTTGATTTACGGTTAATTGATTTCGGTACCACTTGATTCCCGTACCATTTGATTTCCGGTTAATTGATTTCGGTACCACTTGATTCCCGTACCATTTGATTTCCGGTTAATTGATTTCGGTACAACTTGATTCCCGTATCATTTGATTTCCCGTTAATTGATTTCGGTACCACTTGATTCCCGTACCATTTGATTTCCGGTTAATTGATTTCGGTACCACTTGATTCCCGTATCATTTGATTTCCGGTTAATTGATTTCGGTACCAGTTTATTCCCGTACCATTTGATTTCCGGTTAATTGATTTCGGTACCACTTGATTCCCGTACCATTTGATTTCCGGTTAATTGATTTCGGTACCACTTGATTCCCGTATCATTTGATTTCCGGTTAATTGATTTCGGTACCAGTTGATTCCCGTACCATTTGATTTCCGGTTAATTGATTTCGGTACCACTTGATTCTTGTATCATTTGATTTCCGGTTAATTGATTTCGGTACCAGTTGATTCCCGTACCATTTGATTTCCGGTTAATTGATTTCGGTACCACTTGATTCCCGTACCATTTGATTTACGGTTAATTCATTTCGGTACCACTTGATTCCCGTACCATTTGATTTCCGGTTAATTGATTTCGGTACAACTTGATTCCCGTATCATTTGATTTCCAGTTAATTGATTTCGGTACCACTTGATTCCCGTATCATTTGATTTCCGGTTAATTGATTTCGGTACCACTTGATTCCCGTACCATTTGATTTCCGGTTAATTGATTTCGGTACCACTTGATTCCCGTACCATTTGATTTCCGGTTAATTGATTTCGGTACCACTTGATTCTTGTATCATTTGATTTCCGGTTAATTGATTTCGGTACCAGTTGATTCCCGTACCATTTGATTTCCGGTTAATTGATTTCGGTACCACTTGATTCCCGTACCATTTGATTTACGGTTAATTCATTTCGGTACCACTTAATTCCCGTACCATTTGATTTCCGGTTAATTGATTTCGGTACAACTTGATTCCCGTATCATTTGATTTCCAGTTAATTGATTTCGGTACCACTTGATTCCCGTATCATTTGATTTCCGGTTAATTGATTTCGGTACCACTTGATTCCCGTACCATTTGATTTCCGGTTAATTGATTTCGGTACCACTTGATTCCCGTACCATTTGATTTCCGGTTAATTGATTTCGGTACCACTTGATTCCCGTATCATTTGATTTCCGGCTAATTGATTTCGGTACCAGTTGATTCCCGTACCATTTGATTTCCGGTTAATTGATTTCGGTACCACTTGATTCCCGTACCATTTGATTTCTGGTTAATAGATTACGGTACCACTTGATTATCGGTCATTTGATTCCCAGTCATATTTTTTTGTAAATTCACCTAGTAATTACTTTTTACGATCTTTACAAATTGACAACTACAATTTATTTAATAAATAGATTCATTCGAACAATTAGTAGATACAGAAGAAAAGAAGAAAGTTTAGCAGAGACAAGGAATATTCAAATTGAATTCGATGAGGCTTATGAAGAAGACTACTAAAAGAAAAACAAAGGGATATAACAAATTGTAACTCTGAAGACAAAGTACAGTTATAGAATTCATTGTCCATTATATATATGTATTATTAATTAATCATATCTTCGTGCAATCAATTCAACTTTTGTTATTAATTTCAATATGAAAGATTACTCATATTCCTATATTTTTTTATTAACTTAATCAAATGTAAGGGACATATTTCTATTAATCCGCACTCAAATGATTTCACTCCTGTACAATCTGCACCCCAATGATTTCACTCCTGTACAATCTTCACCCCAATGATTTCACTCCTGTACAATCTGCACCCCAATGATTTCACTCCTGTACAATCTGCACCCCAATGATTTCACTCCTGTACAATCTTCACCCCAATGATTTCACTCCTGTACAATCCGCACCCCGATGATTTCACTCCTGTACAATCTGCACCCCAATGATTTCACTCCTGTACAATCTGCACCCCAATGATTTCACTCCTGTACAATCTGCACTCCAATGATTTCACTCCTGTACAATCTGCACCCCAATAATTTCACTCCTGTACAATCTGCACCCCAATGATTTCACTCCTGTACAATCCGCACCCCAACGATTTCACTCCTGTACAATCTGCACCCCAATGATTTCACTCCTGTACAATCCGCACCCCAATGATTTCACTCCTGTACAATCTGCACCCCAATGATTTCACTCCTGTACAATCCGCACCCCAATGATTTCACTCCTGTACAATCTGCACCCCAATGATTTCACTCCTGTGCAATCTGCACTCCAATGATTTCACACCTGTACAATCCGCACCCCAATGATTTCACTCCTGTACAATCTGCACCCCAATGATTTCACTCCTGTGCAATCTGCACTCCAATGATTTCACTCCTGTACAATCTGCACTCCAATGATTTCACTCCTGTACAATCTGTACTCCAATGATTTCACTCCTGTACAATCTGCACTCCAATGATTTCACTCCTGTACAATCTGCACCCCAATGATTTCACTCCTGTACAATCTGCACCCCAATGATTTCACTCCTGTACAATCTGCACCCCAATGATTTCACTCCTGTACAATCCGCACCCCAATGATTTCACTCCTGTACAATCCGCACCCCAATGATTTCACTCCTGTACAATCTGCACCCCAATGATTTCACTCCTGTACAATCTGCACCTCAATGATTTCACTCCTGTACAATCTGCACTCCAATGATTTCACTCCTGTACAATCTGCACCCCAATGATTTCACTCCTGTACAATCTGTACCCCAATGATTTCACTCCTGTACAATCTGCACTCCAATGATTTCACTCCTGTACAATATGCACCCCAATGATTTCACTGCTGTACAATCCGCACCCCAATGATTTCACTCCTGTACAATCTGCACCCCAATGATTTCACTCCTGTACAATCTGCACCCCAATGATTTCACTCCTGTACAATCTGCACCCCAATGATTTCACTCCTGTACAATCTGTACCCCAATGATTTCACTCCTGTACAATCTGCACCCCAATGATTTCACTCCTGTACAATCTGCACCTCAATGATTTCACTCCTGTACAATCTGCACTCCAATGATTTCACTCCTGTACAATCTGCACCCCAATGATTTCACTCCTGTACAATCTGTACCCCAATGATTTCACTCCTGTACAATCTGCACTCCAATGATTTCACTCCTGTACAATCTGCACCCCAATGATTTCACTCCTGTATAATCTGCACCCCAATAATTTCACTCCTGTATACAATCTGCACCCCAATGATTTCACTCCTGTACAATCTGCACCCCAATGATTTCACTCCTGTACAATCCGCACCCCAATGATTTCACTCCTGTACAATCCGCACCCCAAACTGGACTGGGGCGAGGATTCTACAGGTAATCCCTAATTTAAATATCAATGTTAGTGCATAGACATAAAAATAGGACTGGGATGAAATTTATGAAAGGAAAGTCACCGATAATAATAAAAGTTGATTACTAATTAGTATATACTCTAGCCATGACCGAAAATGTGGAACATGCGATAACTAGGTACTTTTCTAGATAACATACCTGTGTTCTATGTATACGTGTTCTAGTACACCTGTTATCGTTTGGAACACATGTACCTGTGTACCTACTACACAGCTCAAACTGTGACCTCGTTCAGAAATACACAGCTAGAAATATGTATATTACTATTATTGTAACTAGTAATTTTGAATTATTAATATTAAGTGTTAGCCGTATCAATGATGCCGCCGAAAAATATTAGTTTTTCCTTAAATTGATTTTCCACCAACTTTATGAGGCTCTGTTGATAGAATGACTGTTTAACCCATTCTTGACACATTATATAGTACAGATCAATATGAAACCCGTTTATATTTTTTATTAATTCGATATACGTTCTAATTTTAATGTGAATATGAAATTTTTTTAAAAATATTTTTCAAGATTTCATCCATCACTTTTGTCAGATTTTATTATTACCCAATTTTATTTAGTAAATTACAATTTACTATTTTTAATTTCCTTAAATTGGTTTATATGGCAAGTTTCAAGTTATCGGACAGTTCCACATTTTCGATAATATCCGAAAATATTATTTTTCAACTATTATTTTAATTTTGGTATTCATGATACTTTCAGGTATCATGGATACCAATTAGAATAAAAGTTAAATAATAATTCAATTTCTTATAACTAATAATACCTACCTTAGATGGTTTTTAACTGTTTTCTTTAGGTATTATAATTAGAGGATAATTTAGGCATTAAATCTAGGTATCAGGGAATAAAATAATTGAGAATTGCAATGCGTAGTTTACAGGGTAAAATACACGTACTGGTTACATACACATACCTGCACAGATATACTATTGTTATATAGTGCAGATGTGGAGGGAAACTATTGTAACCTGTGTGAAGAGTATCTTCTCTTTAAAGAGTTTTAGAATACTCTTTGCTATTTAAAGAGTTATAGAATACTCTTTGCTCTTTAAAGAGTTATAGAATACTCTTTGCTCTTTAAAGAGTTATAGAATACTCTTTGTTCTTCAAAGAGTTATAGAATACTCTTTGCTCTTTAAAGAGTTATAGAATACTCTTTGCTCTTTAAAGAGTTATAGAATACTCTTTGCTCTTTAAAGAGTTATAGAATACTCTTTGCTATTTAAAGAGTTATAGAATACTCTTTGCTATTTAAAGAGTTATAGAATACTCTTTGCTATTTAAAGAGTTATAGAATACTCTTTGCTCTTCAAAAAATTATAGAATACTCTTTTTTTGTAGAATTTAATTAAATTTATCAACATAGTTTCTTTACTACATATTTTGTGAATAAAGTCTATATATTTTTATGTTCATAACTTTTCTTAAAGAATGAGGTGTATATGGAACAAATTACGGTGAATTCCTAGTTCCTAAATGAAATTGGGACGTGAACTAGGAATTTACCATAATTATTAGCAATATCACGTACAGTTAATTTACAGATATGAAGCAAATTATTATGATATAGTTATATAGAATCATTAATAATTGACTACTGAAACACGCCTTAAATTGTCACTTGCATGACGCATGCAAATCACAAATTCCGAGTTTTAGAAATAAGTGAATAGATACTGGCGGTGCGGGTAAAGGTGCGTTCCCGTGCTGAAGAACTCGAAGAACGTTCCTTCAAGGTACGAAGTACGGTCCCTCGGTTAGCGTTCCCGTGCAACCACTTCAATGTGTACGATTCCGTGGTTTAGGAATTAATATCACTAATTAATTAGGGATATTAACAATCAATAATTTGGTTTGGTTGGTTTAATTAATTATCAATTAATCTCAAAACATGTAATATTATGTCAATTATGAATTTTATTAATTTACAAATAAGAACAGGTGTTTCTCCCGCCCTATTCGTTTGTTTGTTTACGTTTGTGACGTCACGGCTGCCAAGAGGGACAGCTCGACGTACTACCTACTGTGTCGTCGAGTTCCACGAACTTGACGAACGTTCTTCATCACGGGAACGGTTTGTTCTCGTAGAATTGATGGATGTCCTTCAAGTTCTTCATCACGGGAACGCACCATAAGCTCCGAATTATCGGACGGTTCCACATTTGCGATCATATAAGAAAAGTATTTAATAATTATTAATTAACGCTTTCTTTAATTGGTAAGCTCTCTTAGATCCATATTTACCTCTGTTTTGGTGGTTCTGTATAAGTATTTTAATGTCCACAAAACTGTACCCTGAGTTACACGTCCGGCCCAGCCGTCACGGACTCCCGATGCCGATTGATTTAGGATTATTATATTATATATTTCACGGGCGTCCCGCGTTTGAGTGATCTGCCATATCGACCGATTTCTCTGCATAATCTATTGATCAATAGTTTGCGCAGCCATGCCAGTCTGCAGAATGAGAATGACAATGTGGAACATTTTTCCTAGACTCTCTGCGGGAGTTTTCGATTGAATTTTAGAAATTGGAGATCTCTGCGGGAGATCTTGAATTAATTCCTCTGTTACCATTAATTAGCTGCGGGAGATTTTGATTTAATTCCTATGTTACCACCAGTCTGCAGAATATGTGAGATATTTGGAATATTCTCTCCGAACAATTTTGATTTAATTCCTATGTTACCATTAATTTAGCTGCGGCCTGCGGGAGATTCTGAATCTGCTGCTGAGAGTCAGAGAATAACTCTCTCAAATTAAAATCTCTGCCGGAGAAGAGACACATTCTCATCATTCTGCAGACTGGCAGCCATCATCCATGGGCCCATACTGTGAGCCTGGAGCCCAGTCTGCAGATTGCAGAAACTGCTAAAGTGTTCTTAGAGAATAGAGATCCAGTCTACTGAATATGGGGCATTTTTAACATTTTCTGTGCGAACAATCCTTAATTTTCTCCTATATTTACATTAATTTTACAGTTTTTACTGAGAACAGAAGCCAAAATAGAGGATTTTTTGGAGAACAGTTTACCAGTTCCTGCAGTCTGAGTCTAGGTAGAGATCTCTTATTCTGTTCGTAGCAAAATTAATGTAAATATAGAGATTAATTCAGAAGTGTTCGTAGCTAAATTAATGTAAATATAGGAATTAATTCAAAATTGTTCAGAGAGAATATCCCACATATCTATCTCGCATATTCTTCAGACTGGCCTGGAGCCCCAAGTAATAAAGCATGTCCAAACTCGGCATTTTAATGGCGAGTTTGTCACAGTTATTTTGAGCCCTTCAATTGCAAATGGCGAGTTTTATCTATTTTTCTCCTATGCTACAATATTATTTAAATTTTGGAGAGAATTTATGAAAATTTGATCATTTTGGAGTCTGGAGAGAATTTGTTGAATTTTGGAGAGAGCTGGAGAGGCAAATGGTGACTTTATGAGACATACTATTTTAATTGGCTGGAGCCATCGATCGATGATATAATTTTTTTAGTTTGTTGGGTCACGCAGGCCAGACTGTATTTCACGGTAAATTCCATCGATGAAATTTTTTCCATTGAAAATAATATTATAGCAAAGTCGGTGGAATTATAGTTATTTATTCCTATGTAATCAATTCCAGTCTCAGAGTCTGCAGAATATGGGACATTTTTGACATTTTCTGTGCGAACAATCCTTAATTTCCTCCTATATTCACATGCATTTTAGTAATTTTACTGAGAACAGAAGCCCAAATAGAGGATTTCTTGGAGAACACTTTACCAGTTCCTGCAGTCTGCCGGAGTGAGTCTGGGTTACCATTAAAATAATTTTCAGTGGGAAAATGGGTAAAATGTTCAAATGTTGGTGGATCAGCCAAATTAGCTTCAGACCGGGTGGCCTTTCTTGCACACCTCAACATTCCGGGTGAAGTTGCGCATCGGTAATTGACAGCGAATGCGTTAAAATATTTCAAATCTGACAATACCATTGGAAAGAGCAGCTCTTAAACCCCCTTGTCCATAAATTTCACCAAAATCGTAAGAGATTAAGTATAGATTCTAATTGTTCGACCAGAGACCTATGTTTTTTTGTAGCAAAATAATTATTTTGGACTAGAATCGAATCTCCGCGAACTTTGGTGTAGTGTTGATAATTATGCTCAAATTTGATTGCAATTTACGTTGGATACGCTTTGCATAATTTACTGTAGAGAGAGAGTTATTCTCTGACTCGCAGCAGCAGATTCAGAATCTCCCGCAGAGCTAAATTAATGGTAACATGGGAATTAATTCAAGATTTTCCGCAGAGATCTCCAATTTCTAAAATTCAATCAAAAACTCCCGCTGCCCGCAGAGAGTCTTGGAAAAATGTTCCATATTCTGCAGACTGGTAGATTAACGTCATGCAAGATGATTTTAATAATAATCATAAATTATTGAGAATTTGAGATATAACCAATATACTAGATGTGGAAGAACACCCTGGGAATATTTTAAGTCACGGGTGGACTTGCGCACATTTATTAATATAGTTAAAGAGCTCTTATTCATTAATAAACCTGTGATAACTCAGGGCAATTGCACATCAGACACAGGGCAATTGCACAGCAGACTCACGGCAATTGCACAGCAGACTCATGGCAATTGCACAGCAGACTCATGGCAATTGCACAGCAGACTCACGGCAATTGCACAGCAGACTCACGACAATTGCACAGCAGACTCACGACAATTGCACAGCAGACTCACGGCAATTGCACAGCAGACTCACGGCAATTGCATAGCAGACTCACGCCAATTGCACAGCAGATTGGGGTAGTTACATAGAAGATTGATGCAGTTGCATATAAGATTGGGGCAGTTGCATAGAAGATTGGGGCAGATTCACGGCAGTTGCATAGCATATCGGGGTTAGATTTTCAATGCACAGTTCATACATAGGATGAACTTGCGCTCTGCGCAGTTTCACATTGGGTGTACTTGCGCGGTGCGCGAGTACACCCGGTAAGTGCGCAAAATTCACCCAGTTTACCCCCTCGATCTTTGCGCACAGTTTTTCAAAGGTAACTTTTTTTCTATAGAACTTGAAGAGTTGAAACTTGGTGTGCACCTAGATCTACCCTTCATCTATCTCCACACAAAAAATCATAATGCTGACTTATCCAGTTTTTTCGTAAAATCATAGTATGCGGAAAATGCGCGAAGCCACCTGGTCCGACGCTACTGGAAATTTATGGGGGATTTTTATCATTTTTTCAACTTTTTTCAAAAAGTCAGTGGAATTTTGTGCACCAAATACAGACTGGCACGCAGGTAAATTGCGGCCTAGGCCCTTCTCAAGAGAGTCTCTAAAACATTCTGAATTGAAATTACATTGAAATGTTGCATAGTTACCAAAAGAAGCACAGTGCTTGCTGTAACTTATTAATTTAAGTTTTGACGTGTGTTTTGAAGATATGATCTTTCTGTTGTTACAATGTGATGTGTAATAGTAGGTCTGAGCCCATGCCAATTAGTTCAGTTTAATATGCTATCACGTCACGCCAAAATCGATTTGATCAATTATACACCACGCCAAAATATTTATGATCCAGTCTGAAAAGTAAAGCAGGATTTGTGGATTAATCCTGCGCCCAACTTCTATTTAATTCCTATGTTGAATGGGAACCTCCCATGTTATTTGCTGTGCCCTAATCCCACTTTCTGTAAAAAAACCCTGAGTCTGTGGAGACCTTCTTTTCAGACTGGTTTATGATCAATTATACACTATGTCAAATCAAATTGATCAATTATTACGGTAGTACCTACCTACCATTTAGGCGGCATTTACCATAACCAACCCAGTCTGCAAAGCATGCATATTCAGGCTCCAGATATTTAATTTTTGATGCTATTTCTCATTCTCTCCAAAGATTTACAAATTTCTCTCCAATATGGCCCTAAAATCTCAAAATATTCCAATAATTACATGTAAACATAGGAATTAATTGGAAAATTCAAAATTGTCGCCGGATAATTCAGGAGACTAATTTCAAGGCCTCAATAGTCACCAGATAAACTTCACAACTTCATGCATCTTTTGCAGACTGGTAACCAACCAATCAAACATGTTCAAATTTCAGACATTTAACATTAGAACAAGTTTTAAGTTTAGTACATTTAACACAGTGAATCAGTGACATGAGTTATTTCTATTTGTTTGTGACGTTGCCAACTTATCATAAGAACACGCTTAATAGCTACAAAAAGTTGACAAATGTATTAAACATATCAAACAAAATAATGAAAACTGTTTACTTTCAATAGGTTTACACTCCAGATATACTTCAAACAAGTTGGTGAACATAAAACTGTACGCGGTCATGTCAAACTTGATAAAATATAGGTTAAATGAACAGTGGTTTTTACAAGTTTAAAAGTATAAGTTTATTATAAGTGATTAATATAGGTGATTGCTCTAGGATGCAATGCAGACAACTGAAATGTTATCATAAGACAATTATGCTGAGCTGTTAATGTTATAGCTAATATAACATTAGCTAAAGACAACAAATGAATATATAAACAAATAACAAAGTGTGATTATATTAATACAACAAACCTATACGTAAATTTATACATCGCCCCAGGGCACACGCTCGTGGGCACGTCAAACTAACATACATCGATTCTGATTCACGGAGCACTGTTCAAATTAGCTTGGCAGTTGGCATTCCGCTCTTTAGGATTTGTTTCGCTGATAACTGAAATACGCCAATTATGGAATTTGTGACGCATTAGCTGCGCCAAATTGGCGCAATAGCCATACTATGCCAATTACTATATCTGAGCTTATTTTATTATATATCTACGCCAATTACACATATATGGATTTGATTAATTTTGATCTCACGCCAATTTGTTGGCATTAACGGACGTACTCAATGACATGGTGTTGTTAGAGGCCGCAATTAATGAGTGGGCCGCAACTTGCGTGACCCTACATCAAATTGGCACATTTTATCTCGGATATTAATTGATAGCGCAACCATCGATCGATTTCTGCGCCGAATGATACGGATTTCCCATTAATTTATTACTTTATTTTAAGGTTTGCTAAACTCTAACAGAGAGATTAATCCATCAGAAAAGACCACTTTTTCCAGAGTGGTTGTTGCGCCGCTTGCGCTTTTGAATGATATGGATTTTGTTAGTTTATGCATCTAATTGTTACATTTATCCCAGTTTGCAGAAATGGGAGATATTTGGGATATTCTCTCCGAACAATTTTTAATTAATTCCTATATTTAGTTGTTTACATTAATTTTGCTACAAACACTTTTGAATTAATCCCTATTTTTACATTAATTTTGCTACAAACAGAATTAAAGATCTCTATGAACACTTTACCAGTTTCTGCAGGCAGCAGACTGGCATTTACCTATTAGAGAAACCATCAGTCGATTGTTGCTCATTTGAACGATATGGATTCTGTTAGTTACCCAGTCTGCGAAGTGTGGCAAATCTGTCTCCAAGATCTTATTTTGTCTTTTTATTGTATCCAAAGATTTTCAAATCTGTCTCCAAAATGACCAGAATTCTCAAAAATATCTTCAATAATAACATGTAAACAGGAATTAATAAGAAATATGTCTCCAAGATCTTATAAAGATATTTATTCCTTCAAAAAATGTCTCCAAAGATCTTTGGCGACATGGACGCGCTATGCAGACTGATTAGTTACGAAATACAGTCTACTATGTTTTAGAGTATGGACAAAGTCGCCAGTATTTTGGCGACTTTTTGAGGGGTTAAATAAGTTGGTAAACCTGTAAATTACAAGTAAATCACCCCTCAAATAGTCTCAAGAAATGCACATGCATCAGGCATGAAGCACAACTTACAAGGATGTTTCCATGCATAAAATCTTCACTAGGAAGCCAAATTTCTTGTTTAAAGTATCTTAAATGTGGCGACCTGGATCCATTTTCTCACTAATCTGGCGACTTTCCTGTCACACTTTAAACATGAAATACAGACTGGGCAATATGTTCAGTCAAGTCTTCAGACTGTATTTTCTCCTTTGAAAATAGTATTTTGGCGAAGTTGTTGGATTTTAATTTATTTTTAATCAATTTTAGCTATTTATTCCTATGTTACCACAAGACCTCTCTGCGGAATATGAGGCATTTTAACATTTTATATTTTTCTGTGCGAACAATCCTTAATTTCCTTCTATAGCTAATTACATATATGATCTCCTCCCATATAGGAGGAGATTTCCTGCAGTCTTGTGTTACCATTCATTCTCAGTAGATAAATTGGGAGAAAATGTTGGCGAGCCAGCCGAATTATTGGAAATTGTTTGTTGGTAAATTTTTTCAGTTTTTAAAAAATCAGTGGGTTTTATTAACTAAATACTGACTGGTTTTTCTCCAAAGATTTTCAAATCACATCTATCTCGAAAATGACCAGAATTCTATTAAATGTCTCTAATAATTACATGTAAACTGTAAATATATGAATTAATTAGGAAATAGTCTCCAAGATCTCTAGTCTGAAAAGAAGGTGTACCATGTCCAAAGACAGTCAACCCATGGATTTTCTACAGAAATTGGGATTTGGACATAGCAATTAATGTGGGAACATAGGAATTAAATAGGACTTGGGCACAGGATTAACCCACAAATCTTGCTATACTTTTCAGTTTTTAGACTGGCAAGATCTTACAAAGTTATATAATATATTTTCTCTCAAAATTGTCTGTTGACATGGACACGCTTTGCACTTTAGTCAGATCACAGAAATTTCCATTTCTGTTCCGTGTTATCAGTAAAAACAGTAAAATTAATGTAAATATCATAATATAAAATGTACTCAGAATTAATTCAAAATGGTTCTTGGAAAATCTTCCAATTACTAATTAGTTAATATCTTTCAAGTTATACAGACTTGATTACAGTACATATTGCCCAAATTCACATATACTTAATATGAATTAATTCTGAATTGTTTGAAACTAGAATACTATACAAATAGCATTAAATGAAATTCATAGACATATTAAATTAATAAAATTATTATATATTAGATTTGTGGACTGTGGACCTTGGGAACTACTGTGGGCAAACTTATCGAATTATTTATAAAATAGTATAAAAAAATTGTTTACAATATGAATATGTGTTGCTTTTCAAATTATATCCAAGCATTGAAAATATATCTTTGTCAACCTATTTTATTTAGTATTTTATTACTTATCTATGATTAAAATCATTAATCAGTCATAAATTATTTTTCTTCTGTTTAATCCGTTAGCTCTAGCTTCTGTGACAAATATCACAGTCATCAATAACAATCCTAATTTCATAGTTCATAAAAATGGTGTCAAATGAAAAGCCATCAATGATATGTGTTATTGCACATGCCTATATATATTTATATATCATATAGGGTAAGTTCTTGATTATTGATCAGTTCCACATTTACTGACACGTAAGAAAAAAACTATATAATAATAATTTTTTAATTTTTATTCAAATTTGTATCCATGATCAAGGTTCTTAGACTATAACAGGTTAAACGAATAGAAATAGTACGAAATGTTACTAAAAGCTGAGTTTACAAATTCTTTATATGAAAACTTTATCTTTAGATTAAAACCTATGAAACCTATGTTACAAATAATTGACATTTTACATTGTTTATTTCTTATTTTATTATTGCAATATTATGTTTGTTCTTATTTTAGGCGTTTAGCTACAGTAATTAAAGCGGATGAAAATGTTGACCAGTGCCCATTAATCAACGTGATAGCAGTTAGCTTTTTGTTCTTTTAACAGTGGTAATAACCATTTCTTTGAAATATTTTTTATACCATTCGATAGATTATTAAATTCTAAAGAATTCTATTCTGACTCACGCGCAAGTTTGATCAACCGTTTAAGAGATATTCAAGAAGGAAGACAGAAAATATTGTCTTCTCAATGGCATTTTTTTCCCCATTCGTTTAACCTGTTATAGTCTATGAACCTTATCCATGATAGCTACCTGCAGGTATCATGGATACAAGTTTAAATAAGTTTATTACTTATTTCATTTATTTTAATTCAGTTTGAAATAGTTTAAATAATCACCTGGAGTGATGGCTATCAGAAGAAGGAAAAATCTCATCAAGGAGGTTACCAAATTAGATGCCTTTCCCAAAATCTCAGAAGAGTGTATGGTGAAGAGTCCAACTCGGGGCACAGGTGAGTGTAGTAAAAATCTGTACTAATAATTTAACACTTTCACTGCATCTTGCGTGACATGTGGTACACAGCTAACTTGCTCAACCTGCATCGTGTACTACTAGTGGTACACACTAATACTTTTTTATAATTTTTTAAAATTTATTTTTCTCAAACATACATTGAATACTTTAGAAGACGAGTGATGGAAAAGTAAGGAATAAAAATTGCAATACATAATTTGTAAAGATATATTACCTATTTATGACTAGAAATATCAGAAAAATGTGTTGATAGACAAATAAAAACAACTGTACATGTATGCAGATAAAACAAAGATGCTGGTTCGGCATTACCGTAAAAGTATTAAACAATAAATATAGATCATTTTATATGATATATTGACAGTCTTAAGAAAAGGTGTTCATTATGCAGGCTACTTCATTACTCAGGACTCTGCATTATCCATTATAGAGGAGCTCTACTGTAGTTACATACGTTTCATTTAATATAAAATTTTCTCTTACAGTGTCTATCCTCTGTTTCATTTGGATTGCTTTTCTAATTGTCGGAGAGGTATCGCATTTTCTCACCACAAAGTTTGTTTTCAAGTTCACTCCAGATACGGACTTCAAAAGTAAAATCAGGATCAACATTGATATTACAGTTGCTACTCCTTGTAAAGGTAAGGTACTTTAAAATCATTAAATATTTTAAAAGATTTATAATAGTACATAAAAATAGTCAAATTTGTGTGATTTAGACTTCGGTATTCAAGTCCAAAGTAATTGAGATTGTTTTTTTTCCCAGACTGCACTAACTGGTAAAATGAATAGCAGTAAATCCTCTATTTTGCTTTCTGTCCGCTGCAAAATATGTGTAGATAAGGAGGATATTAATCAAATTATTGATTGTTCCCGCAATTCTCGTTTTCAGATAGTGCCTACTAAATAAAGACCATAGAGAATGGTTATAAAAACCATCAGTGAAGTTCAAGTAAGAGTTCACCTAATTTTACTTATTTCATTTACAGCAATAGGGGCGGACATCTTGGATGATTCTAAACGACAGGTCCCCATGACTGATATAGAGGTGAACGACGTTATCTGGGAATTAGATGAGAAACAACAAGCGCACTTTCAATCAATGTCGGACCTTAATGCCAACTTGCGTGAAAACATGCACAGTTTTCATGACATGATTTGGAAAACCCGTTACGTGTTTCACCCCACTCCAAGAAAAATGATTGATAATCTTACGAGATCTGAAGCTTGTCGTTTTACCGGCTCTGCCACCATCAACAAAGTCGCAGGAACGTTCCATATCTTGTTTGGAGTTCCGGTTATGATACCAGGAGGACATGCACATGTGCAGTTTCTAAATTCTCCCACTGGGTACGTTTTCATCATTACAGTAGAACTCCTTTATAGTGAATGCAATAGGAAGTAGCCTCTATAGTGAACAGATTTTCTTAAGTCTGCCATGAAATAGCTTTCAATTTTCTAAAACTGATGATGATTCATTGCAGACCAAAGAAAATTTGTTCACTATAGGGGGTGTATCCTTACTCATTCACTATGGAGGAGTTCTACTCTACTATCAAGTTTCAGTTAATGCATCAAAATCGCAATTGGAATATTAATATTATTAAAAAAAATTATTACTAAAAAACATATGTCCATGACTTTAAAAGTGCATTTTACTATTTTGATAAGTGTTCTAGGTACAGTTCAAAAGAGTGCAAATAATTGTTTGCTCAGTTAACTAATTTCCAAAAAGAATAGTTACTAGTTGTAATGTTTGTTGATATTTATAAATTGGTCGGGGTTTGTAAGAATTGAAAAACGATAGAAAATTCAAAATTCAGAAAACTGTGATTTGTGAAATTAGGTTAAAATGACTTTTTATTCAATAGTATATCATTTTTAATTTGTTTGCTGTAGACATCATCACTAAAATATCTCTAAACAATAAAGACCGTTGTGAATATATATATTTATATATTTTTGTCCCACTTTCAGTAATTAGATAAGAAAAAAGGACGAATGTAGCTATGATATGCACAGGAATATATAGATAGCTATGATATTCTAAATTTTTATTTTTATTCATTTTTACATTTATTTTATCTATAAAAATATATCAGTATATGCAGAAAAGTAAATGAAATTAAGCATTGCATGGTATATATACAATATAATAGTCATTAATCAATTAAAAACTAAATCTGAAGACACGCCCATCCCCGTTTAAAACTTACTTTTTTACGGGAATGTATACTAGCTAGTGAAATATTAAAATGATATTCCTGTTTTGAAAGTTGTTTCAATTTTCAGAGCTCAACACCCGATGAATTTTTCCCACCGCATCGACAGACTGAGCTTTGGGGAGATAGTTGGTGGAGTTGTGCAGCCGTTAGAAGGAGATCTGGTGATTGCTGAGAGTGGTGAGTTGCTAATTACCCTCATAAAATAGTGAAAGGTTATGTTTTGATCAGCAATATTCATCCCCGTACAAAAGTAACATAGGAAGGGTAAAGATAAATATCCCTGGTTTGGATTATAAGAAGTAGAAATTCATCTCTCTGCACAGTGGGTGGAGCGTATACAGAATGGGCGGAGCGTATTCACTGTGGGTGGAGCGTATAATAAACATGGGAAGGGTAAAGATAAATATCCCCGGTTTAGATTATAAGAAGTAGATATACATATCTGTACAGTGGGGGGAGCGTATACACAATGGGCGGTTACATAGGAAGGGTAAAGATAAATATCCCTGGTTTGGATTATAAGAAGTAGAAATACATCTCTCTGTACAGTGGGTGGAGCGTATACACAATGGGCGGAGCGTATTCACTGTGGGTGGAGCGTATAATAACAAAGGAAGGGTAAAGATAAATATCCCTGGTTTGGATTATAAGAAGTAGAAATTCATCTCTTCTGTTTTTGCCGCAGATAAAATGTGTTACAAGTACTTCTTGACAGTAGTGCCTACTGACATCAACATGTACGGCTTCAAGGGAAGTACTTTCCAGTACTCTGTTACTGAACTGGCGAGGGAGGTGGACCACGATAAGGTTTGTAGCCTTGCAATGCTAAATAAGTACTATTTATTTAATCACAATTGAAATTTCTTCAATTTTTTGAATTTTGAATTTTTTTTTCAAATTTTTCCAATGTTCGAATTTCTTCACATTTTTATATTCTTTGAAACTATGGTATTCTTTGAATTTATGATACTTTTCAAATTTTAAAGAAGTGTTCTATTTACTTATATTCTTCCATCATTTATATATATATGTATATTTTAATTTCTTTATAGCTAGCTATGTATTCTAATTTTTTTTATGATTTTCCTTATTTGAAAATAAAATCCAATTTTATAATTCATTCTGATTTTTGATACCTACTCTTCAAATTCGTGATATTTTTTATATATAGGTACATTATTTTTCCATTTATCCTAGCTATTAGCTATTAAATTTATTATTTTTTGAATTTCTTCAATATTTGTATTTCTTAAATAAATTTCACTATATTATAATATTCCTAATTTTGTTTCACATCTCAGGGCTCCCACGGCATGCCAGGCATTTACTTCAGGTACGACTTATCAGCTCTGCGTATAACAGTGACGGAGACTCACTCGGAGACTCTGGTGAAGTTCCTAGTGAGAGTGGCGGCCATTACAGGCGGTGTGCTGACCATCAGTGGTGAGGATATATTGGAGACTTTAATGTTTTTAATGTTAAAAGACTATATATTGTTATTATGAGTCACTCAAACTGAGTATGAAAACCAGTTCCCTGAACTATCGAGTTAAACGCCCAGTAAAATTTTTTCATTCTTTTTAACGGTTTTAACCTTTCGCTGAAAATTAAAAAGCCCTATAGCTACGTTATAAATATAAAGTGATAGTGACAAAAAGTATACTTCACTGTTTTTTACTGTAAAAAAGTATACCTTATTCAGGTAAATAATTGTCATTTTTCGGCGAAAGTGTTTTCGGCTTTAAGGACCTAAAACCCTTTTTAACCTCTTTGT
Source organism: Caprella mutica (assembly GCA_947561585.1). Lineage (NCBI taxonomy): Eukaryota > Metazoa > Arthropoda > Malacostraca > Amphipoda > Caprellidae > Caprella > Caprella mutica. Next base: position 17,625 of record CANNZV010000063.1, on the reverse strand, counting down.
TGATGGGGTATGAGTACCACGAATTAAGAATATTTTGAAACAGTTCCCCTTTTATAGAGAGTGCAGTAAAAATCTTTGTATATGTCCCCTAAATCTTTGATGGTTTGTATTTTTATGATCAGTTTTTAATGGGTAACCCTTAAGTTAAAATTAAATTTTAAAATGTAGCTAATTCCCAATTTTCTGATGGCTCCATTTGATCACATCTAATAAATTGTCTGACATTGAAACTTCTTCTTTTTCTCCAGGTTTGCTTAGCAGTTTGACAGAGTTTGTGACTTCATACCTATGGGGGAAATTCTCTTCCAAAGGAGAATCTCCAAGCTCCTCCTCCACCCTGTACAATCCCCAAATAGATACTACAAAGTCAGCTAACGACCTCCTTCAGCCGCTTCTACAGGAGACTTTGCGTAAACCCGAGAACGGCAATGCTCTTTTGAGCGGTGGCCAGTCTGCAGTCTCCATAGTCAATGCAGAGCAGTTAAAGAGTAATAGTTTATTGTCAACACCCAAAGATGGGCTACAGAGTGATAGGGGGCACTTATGATCAACTGAAAAGGTCTCAGTGACTATTTTATTTCAAATGATACTTTAATATTAGGGTTTGCAGTTTTAGAGGATAGCGCTAGGCTTATGATTCTTTTCTGAAGCGTCCCCAGAGGCTCTATCCTGAAGCTGTCTGTGGTGAATGGAGAAGAAGGGGGTGGCGTCCCTTGAGCCCCGAACTGTTGTAATTTGGAGCTATTTCTGTTACCATGTTAATCGTTTGTTTAACGCTATTTCCAGTTTTAGAAGATAACGCTAAGGTTATGCTCTTGTGATTTCTTAAATTTTTGTTTTAAGTAGACTCGTAGGCTTCATTTACTATTACCTCTCCCTTTTCCTCTTCCATCCGTGACTGCAGTCACCTACTGGTGGTAGCTAGGTGACTTATTTTCCTATCTGACTACTTATTCAGAGTTCCTCTTAATTATTTCCATTTTGACGGCAGCGATAGCAATGTCCTTTTTTGTTCGAATCAGACGTTAAACCCCTTACGAGATGATATTTTAGATATTGTTTTCATTTCATTTAGATTATTATAGAAGTCGTTAGTAGAGTGCAAAGTGGCTGTGTATATTAGGTATTTATTTTTATGAAAGTTTGCCTGATATTTTTTTGTAAGCTCAATTTTCAAATTGCTTTCTTCTACGTATTTTCTTTTTGACGTCAGTTTTCTCTGATCTTTGATTCTCAAACACTTGTCAACCTATTACTTTAACTTTAGCATGCACCACTGCACTTAGTGGGTGGAGCGTACACACAGTGGGTGGAGCGTACACAATGTGGGTGGAGCGTGCACAGTGTGGGCATGGCGTGCACACTGTGGGCGGGGCGTGCACACTGTGGGCGGGGCGTGCACACTGAGGGTGGAGCGCGCGGTCCACTTTTCACATGGTAAATGGAGACTCCTTTTGATATAGGATTTTGTTGATTAGTTTTCATGTTATTGAAAAACATTAATGAAAAAAATAGAAAGATTATTTTTTATTGCTACTTTATCGATTCTTTACTTAAATTTTATCTTTGTTTCTGTAGTTAGTTTCAAATTATCGGACACACCCTATAGTTAGTACACAGTTTAAATTCATAAATTAGGTTTCATCTTTTGTATATTCTTTTAAAGCTACCATTTTGCATTAATTTAGTTATATATTATTAGGAATTGTTCCAATTTTATCTACATTTTATAATCTACAATTTTTCGACTTTTTTCATTGAGTAGCTTTTCTGCATCCATGAACATTGTCACTGACTAGTGGTAGGTGACTTTGTTCGTTTGGCCACATTTCTTTCTGACTGCTTGTTCCAGTCCCTTGCATTTAATTTCCTTTTGACGTCAGCGATATGGCCTATGGTTCTGAATCAGACTTTAAACTTTAAAGCTATTTTCCTATGTCTTTTATTTCAAAGTCCCTTGTATTTACTTTCTGATATTAATTTCCCTTTAAAATGGTCAAATATATGCAATTAATTGTTAATGTGATATAAGTGGTCTTATGAATGTGTAGTCTTCCTTTCTTAAAGGCCGTACACACGTAGGGTTTTTAAGTCTTTCCACCAGACTTTTTGCTAAGCTCCTCCTACTTTTTCCACGAGAATATAAGAAAAAACGATATAATTATTACTTATTTTAGTTGGTATCATGGATACCAACTAAAATAAATAATAATTATATCGTTTTTTCTTATATTCTCGTGGAAAAAATAGGAGGAGCTTAGCAAAAAGTCTGGTGGAAAAACTTAAAAAAACTTACGTGTGTACGGCCTTCACTCATATTACACCATTGATATTTAGTAACTGAAAATAATAATTGGTGGTTGTTCCGCCCTTCACTGTACACTTTATTTACAGCTACAGAGTCAACTTGTAAAGTACAACTCCTCTATAATGAAGTCCTGTATAGTGAACTATCCATAGCAGTTGAGTCCTGAGTAATGAAGAACCCTGTATAATGAACATATTTTGGTCAGTCATGCCATAAAATGGATAACAGTTTACAATACATCTCCTGACTCCTCTATAGTGAAGTAAGCTCTATATAGTGACCTAAATTTAGTTCATCATAGAGGAGTTTACTGTAGTTCACTATAGAGGAGTTCTACTGTAGTTCACTATAGAGGAGTTCTACTGTAGTTGACTATAGAGGAGTTCTACTGTAGTTCACTATAGAGGAGTTCTACTGTAGTTCACTATAGAGGAGCTCTACTGTAGTTGACTATAGAGGAGTTCTACTGTAGTTCACTATAGAGTAGTTCTACTGTAGTTCACTATAGAGGAGTTCTACTGTAGATCACTATAGAGGAGTTCTGTAGTTCACTATAGAGGAGTTCTACTGTAGTTCACTATAGAGGAGTTCTACTGTAGTTCACTATAGAGGAGTTCTACTGTAGTTCACTATAGAGGAGCTCTACTGTAGTTCACTATAGAGGAGTTCTACTGTAGTTCACAATAGAGGTGTTCTACTGTAGTTCACTATAGAGGAGTTTCTACTATAGTTCACTATAGAGGAGTTCTACTGTAGTTCACTATAGAGGAGTTCTACTGTAGTTCACTATAGAGGAGTTCTACTGTAGTTCACTATAGAGGAGTTCACTGCACACTTTGGTATGTATATAGGCTCTATATTCGCACATAGATCATTAATGTTTTAAATATTATGTATCAACATTCCGTTTTATGTTAATTTTTATATTTTCTGTATTTTTGTTATCTAAGATTCTAGGGAAACACAACAGTACTCGGAAAGTGGGTGTTAAGGTCATGTCTGGTCAGTCAGTTATTCCTAAAAGTCGGATTGGTTCATGTCCTGTGTTAACACCCACTTTGCTAGTACTGTGAGTGTCTATTTTGTGCCTAGTCATGGTGTTTAAAATACACTTGCTTTAGTTTGTTGATCGTTTAATTCGCCTTCCAAATTTTGAGAAATTTTTTAATTTGAATCAGACCAAAATTTTACAGTTCGCTTAAAAACACAAAATAATTTTTTTTCATGAATAACAAAGTGTCCAAAAATTCTTCGTTATTGAGATATTGATGTCCTAATTCTAGGGTAATTTTATTGACATGCATAGGGAATTTCACACAAAACGAACATGTTTCACGAAAACCTAAATTATAAAAAACTGATAATGTGATGATGAATAGGGTTGTGACAATATGCGTTTAAAATCATAGATCCTAGAAATCTTGTCGACGAAATGAATTAAAAGTCCATTTAATCGTTCTAAATCAGCGGTATATAGTATTCGATACCATTTCGTTTCGTCTATGATATTCATAACATCTATGATTTTAAACGCGCATCGTCACAACGCTAATGATGATGATGAAACAATAATAACACATATAATGACTGAAAATTTAATTGAACTGATAGATTTACAACTGGAAATCACTGTAGAGCTTTACAGATGTTCGCTAATTTCTTACTAGGTACAAATTCATTCAGCGGATAACGGCAAACTGGACAGCGAGTTCTGGAAAACAAGGATTCTATTAGAAAACTATTTAATAATGCAAAAGTATTGCTACTTATTAGGTAAAATGGGCTACAATCAACGAAATGAATTATATAAAGTATTTATTATTAATATTCAAAAATATTAACAGCTATAACAAATTGATTTTAGAATAATAGACCACAAAAGTATCGTGAGCGCCGTCCCACAATAGCTTATCAGTTAAATTTTCCTATGTTATTCGTACGGGGATAAAAATGAGGTTCATTAACATCTATATAGCTGACGATTTACTTAATGTTGAAAAATTTTAATTCAATATTTGAATACCTAATATCTAACCATAGTCATTGCTGGGAAGTTTATCAAAATTAGTTTTGAAATAAAAAAGTTATGAGTTATTTAAGACTTTGTCAACTTGTCCGTGGCCATTTTCAGTCAGTGGCTCAGTGCCTGTCGTTAAAAGTGGTTGTGTGATGCTGCTTCTCGTCTCTTTGGAGCAAAGTGCCATACGCGTCTTATTTTGGAACAGAAATCTGTAGATGTGGCACATCAGCAAAGTTAAATTTGAGCAACCGTGTAGGTACGTCTTAAATAACTCGAAACTTTTTAATTTATTTCAAAACGATTTTTCTCAAATGAAATAATACTAAAGTTGATATAGTTACCAGACTTGAATAAATTACAGATTTATGTATCTATTACTTTTAATTTAATTATTTCTTTAGTCCCCCTAACAGTTTTCTTTGATAAAGTTCAATGTGTAGTTTTCTGTCGCCCTTAAAACTGAATGTTAAATTTATAAATTTTAGCAGAATCCGACAATTTAACGGATATTCGAAAGTAAAAATTTATTCAGATTCTGTAGAGCAATAATCTTAGACTATTTACTTCAAAATTTGAAATGATTTCCATCAACACTAACGACTATAACAAAATGAATTAATTATTACGATTGTGATGGGTAACTATTCTATTTTAAACATCATAAATCAACCAAACTGTTTTTAATATCTTAAGGAGAAGTAGAACTAAAGTCTGACCAGTTGAATTGTGAATCATATTAATACATGCAATGAGTAGCTTCTCTGCGTTCATGAGCAGACATTAGTTCAACTTCTAAATATTGGAAATAAATCGATTGTTTTCTGATGTTAAAAATAAATCAGTTACCCCTCAAAATCGTAATGATTATTTTATTATGTTTTATACGGTAAATGAGATGAATTTCAATTCTGATTGAGATAAATAGTCTATAAATATTATTTTAAGAAGATTTGATTGGGAAATTACAAATTATTTTAATTTAAATTGGTGGGAAGAGTAGGAATTTCTAAAAGAATATTTAAGTTTAGTATCTCTTTGTTGGATAATATGTTGATAATAATAATAGGTTTATGGGTAGAATCCTTTTGATATAATATTTTTAGTCGTGTTCATACACGAAAAAGATATACTAGGTAATTAAATATATAATTATAATACACATTGTACATATTTCCAATTGATGTTTCTTATTAATAATGTTAGTAATTTACAACACCATTAATAAAGTTTGTTTAAAATCTTTCTAATATTGTTTGTAAATTTGGGGAAATGAGAAGTTGTGCATTGAAAAAATATAATAAAACATCATCGAAATAGAAAAACTTTTGGGGCAAAAGTAGAATAAAATTTCTGGTCATTTAACTTTTCAAAAGAAGATACGCAAAAGTTAAAGGGAATTTCAGACACCTATGGTACTCGGAAAGTGAAAAATACTATAAAACAAAAAAAATGTTAATGAATTTATCTGTTCGGTAACAGAATTGGTTGAATAGAGTTACGTATTACCGTACAGTTACGTATTACCGTACAGTTACGTATTACCGTGCAGTTACGTATTCTCGTACAGGTACGTTTTCCCGTACAGTTTCATATTCCCGAACAGTTACGTATTCCCGTACAGTTACGTATTACCGTACAGTTACGTATTACCGTACAGTTACGTATTACCGTACAGTTACGTATTCCCGTACAGTTACGTATTATCGTACAGTTACGTATTACCGTACAGTTACGTATTACCGTACAGTTACGTATTACCGTACAGTTACGTATTACCGTACAGTTACCTATTACCGTACAGTTACGTATTCCCGTACAGTAACATATTCTTGTGCAGTTGTGTATTCCCGTACAGTTACGTATTACCGTGCAGTTACGTATTCTCGTACAGGTACGTTTTCCCGTACAGTTTCATATTCCCGTACAGTTATGTATTCCAGTACAGTTACGTATTCTCGTACAGTTACTTATTCCCATACAGTTACCTATTATCGTACAGGTACGTATTCCCGTACAGTTACGTATTCCCGTACAGTTACGTATTCCCGTACAGTTACGTATTCCCGTACAGTTACGTATTCCCGTACAGTAACATATTCTTGTGCAGTTGTGTATTCCCGTACAGTTACGTATTACCGTGCAGTTACGTATTCCCGTACAGTTACGTATTCCCGTACAGTTACGTATTCCCGTACAGTAACATATTCTTGTGCAGTTGTGTATTCCCGTACAGTTACGTATTACCGTACAGTTATGTATTCCCGTACAGTTACGTATTCCCGTACAGTTACGTATTACCGTACAGTTATGTATTCCCGTACAGTTACATATTCCCGTACAGTTACGTATTCCGTACAGTTACGTATTCCTGTACAGTTACGTATTCCGTACAGTTACGTATTCCTGTACAGTTAATACAGATTTGAGTATCTATTACTTATATTTTAATTTTTTTTAGTCCCTCTAAAAGTTTTCTTTGATAAAGTTCAATGTGTAGTTTTCTATCGCTAGTTATTTTTTTTATGCTATAACTAAAGTAAATTTATGTGAACTACAAAGAAATTTGTTATTTTTTTAATGCTATAACTAAAGTAAATTTATGTGAACTACAAAGAAATTTGATATTTTTATAATGCTATAACTAAAGTAAATTTATGTGAACTACAAAGAAATTTGATATTTGTTTAATGCTATAACTAAAGTAAATTTATGTGAACTACAAAGAAATTTGATATTTTTATAATGCTATAACTAAAGTAAATTTATGTGAACTACAAAGAAATTTGGTAACTACGTATTAGACATTACGTTAAAGTTGCATTTCTGTTCTTAGACGGAAACAGGTAAATTAGTCGAAAACAATTACTCGAGAACTGTACGGGAATACGTAACTGTACGGTAATACGTAACTGTACGGTAATACGTAACTGTACGGGAATACGTAACTGTACGGTAATACGTAACTGTACGGTAATACGTAACTGTACGGTAATACGTAACTGTACGGTAATACGTAACTGTACGGTAATACGTAACTGTACGGGAATACGTAACTGTACGGGAATACGGAACTGTACGGGAATACGTAACTGTACGGGAATACGTAACTGTACGGTAATACGTAACTGTACGGTAATACGTAACTGTACGGGAATACGGAACTGTACATGAATATGTAACTGTACGGGAATATGTAACTGTACATGAATATGTAACTGTACGTGAATACATAACTATACAGGAATACGTAACTTTACGGGAGTACGTAACTTTACTGGAATACGTAACTGTACATTAATACATAACTGTACGGGAATACGTAACTGTACGGAAATTCATAACTGTACGGGAATATGTAACTGTACGGGAATACGTAACTGTACATGAATATGTAACTATACGGGAATACGTAACTATACGGTAATACGTAACTGTACCGGAATACGTAACTGTACGGTAATACGTAACTGTACCGGAATACGTAACTGTACGGTAATACGTAACTGTACCGGAATACGTAACTGTACGGTAATACGTAACTGTACGGTAATACATAACTGTACGGGAATATGTAACTGTACGGTAATACGTAACTGTACGGTAATACATAACTGTACGGGAATATGTAACTGTACGGTAATACGTAACTGTACGGTAATACGTAACTGTACCGGAATACGTAACTGTACGGTAATACGTAACTGTACCGGAATACGTAACTGTACGGTAATACGTAACTGCACGGTAATACGTAACTGTACGGTAATACATAACTGTACGGGAATACGTAACTGTACGGTTATCCGTAACTGTACGGTAATACGTAACTGTACCGGAATACGTTACTGTACGGTAATACGTAACTGTACCGGAATACGTAACTGTACGGTAATACGTAACTGCACGGTAATACGTAACTGTACGGTAATACATAACTGTACGGGAATACGTAACTGTACGGTAATACGTAACTGTACCGGAATACGTAACTGTACGGTAATACGTAACTGCACGGTAATACGTAACTGTACGGTAATACATAACTGTACGGGAATACGTAACTGTACGGTTATCCGTAACTGTACGGTAATACGTAACTGTACGGTAATACATAACTGTACGGGAATACGTAACTGTACAATAATACGTAACTGTACGGTAATACGTAACTGTACAATAATACGTAACTGTACGGTAATACATAACTGTACGGGAATACGTAACTGTACAATAATACGTAACTGTACGGTAATACGTAACTGCTTGTACGGGAATTTATTAATTATCAAAATAATAAATTAAAAATATTCATGTGGAATTTATCACATTATTTAAATAATTTAATATTTCATTTTCTATTCATTCTTACGTGTATGAACACAACCAAAAAGTTAAAACAGAAGGATTAATATCCTTTAGTGAATGTACACAGTGTAATAACTATTGCTTGACACAGAAAACTTTTTAAGCTGGGAACTGATATAAAGACTCTGAAGCGAAATATTAAATTTCAATAGTTTTATTTTTTTTCAACTATTTATGTAATGATTTACTGTAAATTTCAAATCACATTCTGTGAAATTATGTTGATAAACTGTTTATTTCAGATAAAATTGATTTCTATTCCAATTGGAATATAAAACATCATACAAAAATCTATATATTTTGAGGGGTAACAACTCCATTTTTCAAAATCTGTTAATAATTATTATGTTCGCAATATTGAAAGGAAAAGTCAAATAAAAGTATGATCATGAACGCAGGAAAGCTACTGTGTGCATTTTTTATCAATAATGCTCTACACTTTCTCGTTAATAATTAAATAATATATTACATAAATAACTGTAGGATAATATTCAATTTATCCAAGTCTGTCCTCCAAATAGGTTTTCTAATTTTTTAAGCAGTTCTTCCGTTCAAGGATGTTACAACAAACTCAGTAGTGACAATCGTGATATTTTGGTAGTGTGACGTCATCACAGCAACTGTTCTAAATGTGATTCTAGCTGAAATAATAATTTAGGTATTAAATACTTATCATTTATATCTACCATATGAAACATATTTAATTTCCAAACCTGATAAATCCCTAAATTTTTCATTTAAAGTGTTGTTGTGATGACGTCACGTACACAATTCACTCGACTGTCACTACTGTGGTTATTCTATGTACAGGCAGGCCTCGCTTTAATTACACGTCGCTTTAATAAAAGTGGTACTTATTTCGAGGCATGTCTCGAAATAAGAACCGTTCGAGACATAGAAGACAATTTTTTTGTGATTATTTCACGGTAACTAAAAAAACATCAAAATTATAATCCAGATGAGGTTATTTGAAGCAATTGGTTCAGAAATTCAACATGTCCCATTTTAGGGTAAATTCCGTGTTATTGCACGGTTCCATATTTTCGAACACGTAAAAATCTCTATATAAATCTCTCTAAAATGTGTACATTAATCAAAACTGTTCAATTATAGGCCTATGTAGTACTCCTACTCTAAAACAAATTTTCTTTCATTCCAACTCATAGAAAATGAGATATATAATTGAAGGTCCCCTCCGAGTAAATTTTTTTATTTCTTAAATCAACGAGGCTAATGTTTCTTATCATTTTACTGCAAACCCCATCAAATTTGATAGCATATTTTCAATTTTATACGCTTTTAAAGATTTTTATAATCAAAACTCTACAAAACCTACTCTACTTCCAACTTTCTAATTTTCAGTCAGAAGAAGAAGAATGTACACCATTTGTTTTGATTGTCAATTAGGTATTATTAGGTTTAATAAATCTATTTATTATTAGTGTTAAGGTTGAAAATTGGATATACTTTAGTAAACAATTAATAACTTAAACGAAGGCCAAATACGCATTGTTTGTTTAAAAATCTAAATTCAAAATCAAAACAAAGAGTGTACAATCTTCTTCTTTAGCGTCAGGTTAGTGATTCGCTTGATTGTTGCTCACAGAGTATTAAAAAACTTTAAAAACAAATAATAAAATATATACTGAACCGAATTGTAAGCAGTTTGCAGAATAATGATCGTAGACCTTAGTTCCATGATATTATGTAATAAACTCATTTTTTCCCGGAGCCTGGAGAAGACCTTTAAGGGGGACAATTATAAATTACTTGGGACTTTTCCTCGCTTTAGTTACCGTTTGGTAATTAAACTGAGTTGTAATTTTTCCTGTGGTCATTTTTCCTTTGGGCATTTTTCCTGTGGGCATTTTTCCTGTGGGCATTTTTCTTGTGGGCATTTTTCCTGTAGGTTTTTTTATTGAGAGCTTCTTTCCGGGAACTATAGAAAAAATATGCATAAAAATATATGAAAATTTATGTGAAAAAGATTTATGTAAAAAAATACAATAAAACTTGTATAATTACGGGAATACGTAACCGTTCTGGAATACGTAACTTTACGGAAATAAGCAACTTTACGGGAATACGTAACTGTACGTGAATAAGTGACTGTACGGGAATACGTAATCGTACTGGAATACGTAACTTTACGGATATAAGCAACTTTACGGGAATACGTAGCTGGCTGTACGGGAATACGTAACTCTACGGGAATACGTAACTGCACGGGAATACGTAACTGTACTGGAATACGTAACTGTACGGTAATATGTAACTGTACGGTAATACGTAACTGCACGGTAATACGTAACTGTACGGTAATACGTAACTGTACGCTAATACGTAATTGTACGGTAATACGTAACTGTACGGTAATACGTAACTGTACGGTAATACGTAACTGTACGCTAGTACGTAATTGTACGGTAATACGTAACTGTACGGTAATACGTAACTGTACGGTAATACGTAACTGTACGCTAATACGTAACTGTACGGTAATACGTAACTGCACGGTAATACGTAACTGTACGGTAATACGTAACTGTACGGTAATACGTAACTGTACGGTAATACGTAACTGTACGCTAATACGTAACTGTACGGTAATACGTAACTGTACGATAATACGTAACTGTACGGTAATACGTAACTGTACGCTAATACGTAACTGTACGCTAATACGTAACTGTACGCTAATACGTAACTGTACGGTAATACGTAACTGTACGCTAATTCGTTGGTGGGTGAACCAGCACGTTTATTTGAAGTTGTTGGAGGTTCGGTAAAACAGGTGTTACCCTTCAGCAGGACGGAGCCACGTCCCACACGGCTAATCGCGTTCAAGAATGGTGCAAGAAGAATATGGCTGTGTTCTGGTCGAAGGAGTTATGGCCTCCTTCCTCTCCTGATCTGAACCCTATGGACTTTTCCATCTGGAGTATTTTGAAGAGTAAAGCCTGCTCTTCTAATCACTCAAATGTGAACGCTCTGAAGCAAAAATTGACGACTTATTGGGACGAAATTCCAGAAGAAACCATCCGTGCCGCGGGTAGTCAAGTTCCTGACATGTTGAGGCGTTTGGTGAAGGCTAAGGGAGGATATATTGAAAACTAACTATGGAATTTATTTCTTAGATGTATAATGATTTTTTCTGTTAAGTTAGTTTTCTTTTTTCTGTTATTTATAAGGAGATATTTCAATAAATATTTGTCTACACCTGGTCTGATCACCTTGTATGTCTAAGAACGGTTCTTATTTCGAGACATGACTCGAAATTAGTCCCACTTTTACTAAAGTGAAATGTACTTAAAGAGAAGTCTGCCTGTACATAGAATAACCACAGTAGTGACAATCGAGTGAATTGTGTTCGTGACGTCATCAAAACACACACTTGATTATCAATTTAAAAGCTTTATAATTGTAAAGATTAAATATATCTATAACTATATAAATATATTGGCATTAGGTAAACTATTTTTTCAATTAGTACGCTTCTATTACCTTAAATTTCATTTTAGAGTGTTGCTGTGATGACGTCACTAACTAAAAAACCTGGATTGTCTCTACTATATTTATTCTACGTAATGTGCAGTACATAGAATTGTTAGAATTAGGTTAAATAACAGTGGGTTAACAACGTTAAGACATAGAGTTTATTTAAAGAGTAAATATGTTATACAATTAGAAGTCTATGGAGAGATGAGTGGAACTCATCTCTCACTGAGTAATGTTCAAGACAGACTGATTTCAGAAACTACAAGACAGGGTATTTAACCCTCGACGGAAGTGTGATCGACTTTAGACCTTATGTCCGTTTCTCATTAAAAGTAATACATGGTTATTGAAACAATAGGTAATTTAATATAGCTGAGCTAGTCTAACAGGAAGTTAACATTAAATATATAACGAGTGTGTAATACATTTAACTAAAATTTCAACACTCCTCCTCACACGACATTATATATTTTTCATACCTATTAATTTAACAAATTTGGTAAATCTATCAATAGGCAACGATTTAGAGAATATGTCAGCAAGCATAGTTTCACTTACAAAAAAAATATTTTTCAAGCCGTTCTTAGTGTTTAATATGTCAGACGATCCAAAAAAAAAAAAAACACTGAACAACAATTTACCTAGGAAATGAATTATTATAAATTTAAAGACATAAATCTCATTTTAATCAATCCTAAAATTCAAAACATTAAAACTCAAATTGAAAAAATTCTGAAATTCAAATTGAACAATCATAAACATCAAACCTATAACTGCAAGAATTTTAAACATTTATTAATGGTTTAATTCTATTTCAAATAATTCCTTTCTTCCCCTCTTTTTATTTCTGAATGTCGATATTAAATAGAGTCTTCAGAAATCCAAAAAGAAAATATACTATGTATATAAAATATTTCAAACTTACATATAACATAAAAAATAGTATGAATACACATCAAAACTGAACTTAACATATTGTGACATTCTTGCTTATTTTATTTCAATTTAACTTGTAAAAATTAACATTGATTAATAATCATGCAATTAAAATTAACATCCTTCCGTTAAAAAATAGGATTTCTATTTTTTAATTATTTTATTGAATAAAATTTACTATTAAATTCTTTTTTCAGAAAAATTGAAAGTTCGTTTAATATTTTACTGCAAATTAGTTATAAATATAACCATTTCATTTATGTATATTAATTTAAAAATATTTCATTCCTGCAAATTCCTAATTTATTTTGTCTCTAAAATTTTCTAATCATCAAAATCTAATTAGTATTTCAAAATGAAAAATTATTTATTTCTAAATATTCACTTCTAAATATTCACAAATATTCACAGTATGAATATCAATTCATCTGTATTCAATTCATATGCTCACCTAATAGACCGCGTACTTCTATTAAGTAAACATGCTGAGTCATCAATTAAAATAATAATTAAATGCTGTGTCGGTAGTTTTTGTTACGATTCAAAGATTAATCTGCTGATCATTAAAAAGCAATAAAAATTCTATCTAACTACTATCCAAAAGACTAATTTCAATTAATTTGAGAATTCACTTCACAAATGCTGAAGCAAGTTGTACACCGGTGCAAGAACCGTAGAGGCGAAAGTTAACTAAACCTGCCACTAGACTAACATCAGGTTATTTATTTACTGTGAATAGAACTACAATATGGCGTAAGTTAAATGTCAGTTAAACTAAGTCATTTTAGCAACTTAACACTACCACTTTCTTGTGTAGCTATTTACAAACAAACAAGTCTTTACTTATTTTACTTCTTGTAGTTGTAGTTCCCATAGCCACCACCCTGCGTGGAGTTGCTTCAGCTTTGCTGGGGCGTTTGTCCGGTTTGTTGTCCATAGCCACTCCAAGTACCGGCAGCTTGTCCAGTGGTTGCGGCACTCCAACCGCCCGGTGCCTGTTGTCCCCAGTTGCCGTAAGAGATTTCGGTTGGCGGTGTCTGTTGCTGCTGTGCATAGTAATTCTGCTGCTGTCCATAGTACCGTATCCTCCTCCTTGCTGGGTGTATCCAGATTGGGGTAGCTCTGGGATGAGTAGCTGTTATCCCCATAGCCCCCTGAACCGTAACCACTGCTGCTGGAGTTATCGCCCTGTTGATGTCTGTTTCCGTCTAGGGGAACAATCCCCGGTAACTTATTTGAAGTCATGTTTTTTCAAAGTATTTATTATCTTTCAATACTTAACAAACATAAACAACCAAACCAGTTAAATTGATTTACTGTTTGACTGAATTGATGTTTTAAAATTATTCTAATTCATAAGAATAACTTCACTGAATATAATTACTAATATTCAAGTGGAACAGCAACACAAGTATTAGTTCGCAAGAACCTTTTGTTGAAAGTATTTACTATCATTCAATACTTTAACAAACATAAACAACTAAAGCAGTTAAATTGATTTACTGTTTAACTGAATTGATGTTTTAACATTATTCTAATTCATAAGAATAACTGAATATAATTATTAATATTCAATTGAAAAAACAACAGAAGTCTTAGTTCGCAAGAGCCTTTTGTTGAAAGTATTTACTATCATTCAATACTTTAACAAACATAAACAACCAAAGCAGTTAAATTGATTTACTGTTTAACTGAATTGATGTTTTAACATTATTCTAATTCATAAGAATAACTGCTCTGAATATAATTATTAAAATTCACTTGGAACAACAACAGAAGTCTTAGTTCGCAAGAGCCTTTTGTTGAAAGTATTTACTATCATTCAATACTTTAACAAACATAAACAACCAAAGCAGTTAAATTGATTTACTGTTTAACTGAATTGATGTTTTAACATTATTCTAATTCATAAGAATAACTTCACTGAATATAATTATTAATATTTAATTGGAACAGTAACACACGTCTTAGTTCGCAAGAACCTTTTGTTGAAAGACTGTTTACCAAAGGATAAGGTCACAGATTTAAAGGTAATTTGTGACCTCTCTTGACACCTCTTCCGCAAAAATACTAAATCATTATATTATAACACAAGTGCATTTTTCACTAGAGCAATCATTATAATTGACCTCATTAGCGCGTGAACACGATATGCTTACGCAAGCGTTTTGAGTGATATGTTTCATATAGGTTAACACTTTTTTCACAGCACTTCGTTTTTATTACTATTATAAACTTCTAATATGTTTAAACATAATTTGATTTATAAACTCTTATCGTTCACTGGGCCCATAACCTGTTAGAATTAGGTTAAATAACAGTGGGTTAACAACGTTAAGACATAGAGTTTATTTAAAGAGTAAATATGTTATACAATTAGAAGTCTATGGAGAGATGAGTGGAACTCATCTCTCACTGAGTAATGTTCAAGACAGACTGATTTCAGAAACTACAAGACAGGGTATTTAACCCTCGACGGAAGTGTGATCGACTTTAGACCTTATGTCCGTTTCTCATTAAAAGTAATACATGGTTATTGAAACAATAGGTAATTTAATATAGCTGAGCTAGTCTAACAGGAAGTTAACATTAAATATATAACGAGTGTGTAATACATTTAACTAAAATTTCAACAAGAATAACTACAGTAGTGACAATCGAGTAAATTGTGTACGTGACGTCATCACAACAACACTTTAAATGAAAAATTTAGGGGTTTATCAGGTTTGGAAATTGAATATGTTTCATATGGTAGATATAAATTATAGATATTTAATACCTAAATTATTTATTTAGCTAGAATTAGATTTAGAACAGTTGCTGTGATGACGTCACACTACCAAAATACCCCGATTGTCACTACTGAATTTGATGTAACATCCTTGAACGGAGGAACTGCTTAAAAAATTAGAAAACATATTTGGAGGACAGACTTAGATAAATTGAATATTATCCTACAGTTATTTATGTAATATATTACTTAAGTATTACCGAAAATGTGTGGAGCAATATTATTAAAAAATGCCCTCAATAGCTTTCCTGCGTTCATGATCTTATTTCAATTTGACTTTACCTTACAATATTGCACACGAAATAATTATCAACAGTTTTGATAAAATGGAATTGTTACCCCTCAAAAATATATTGTTCATTATATTATGTTTTATATTCTAATTGTGATAGATATTGATTTTATTTTTTTTAAACAGTCTACCATCATAAATTTACAGAATTCGGTTCGAAATTCAAAGTGAAATATCATATAAATAGTTCGAAAAAAATAAAAGTTTCAAAATTTAATATTTCATATCAGTTTCTATATATAGTGTCCAGCTTGAAATAGTTAACATTAATCGTCCTAATTCAATTGAGTAATTTAACTTTTTTGTCGTGTTCATACACATAAGAATGAATAGAAAAGGAATTATTAAATAATTATTCAAATATTGTATTAAATCCCACATGACTATTTTTTATATATTGGTTTGATAATTAATAAATTCCCGTACAAGCAGTTACGTATTATCGTACAGTTACGTATTACCGTACAGTTACCTATTATCGTACAGTTACGTATTATCGTACAGTTACGTATTACCGTACAGTTACGTATTCCCGTACAGTTACGTATTACCGTACAGTAACGTATTACCGTACAGTTACCTATTACCGTACAGTTACGTATTACCGTGCAGTTACGTATTACCGTGCAGTTACGTATTATCGTACAGTTACGTATTATCGTACAGTTACATATTATCGTAAAGTTACGTATTATCGTACAGTTACGTATTCCGTACTGTTACGCATTATCGTACAGTTACGTATTATCGTACAGTTACATATTATCGTAAAGTTACGTATTATCGTACAGTTACGTATTATCGTAAAGTTACGTATTATCGTAGAGTTACGTATTATCGTACAGTTACGTATTATCGTACAGTTACGTATTATCGTACAGTTACATATTATCGTAAAGTTACGTATTATCGTACAGTTACGTATTCCGTACTGTTACGCATTATCGTACAGTTACGTATTATCGTACAGTTACATATTATCGTAAAGTTACGTATTATCGTACAGTTACGTATTATCGTACAGTTACGTATTATCGTAGAGTTACGTATTATCGTACAGTTACGTATTACCGTACAGTTACGTATTATCGTAGAGTTACGTATTATCGTATAGAGTTACGTATTATCGTACAGTTACGTATTATCGTACAGTTACGTATTATCGTACAGTTACGTATTATCGTACAGTTACGTATTATCGTACAGTTACGTATTATCGTAGAGTTACGTATTATCGTACAGTTACGTATTACCGTAAAGTTACGTATTATCGTACAGTTACGTATTATCGTACAGTTACGTATTATCGTAGAGTTACGTATTATCGTATAGAGTTACGTATTATCGTAAAGTTACGTATTATCGTACAGTTACGTATTATCGTACAGTTACGTATTATCGTAGAGTTACGTATT